>CAMQGK010000638.1:20644583-21265000 GCA_947000775.1 Pterois miles
ATGAGACAGGTAATCTGAAAAAAACAAAAAACAAAAATGTGCATCTGTGGCATCTGCAAGATTTCACAGACCGGGGAAAAACAACCAATCAGAGCCGAGCTGGAGCCTGACGTCCCTGAGCAGCTGTCAGTTACTTGCAAGCTCTGATCAGATAGTCAAATAGTAATGAGAAAGTTTGTGACCTGACAGCCATGTTTAGATCAATTGAGGAAATACCAAGGACCGCCCACCAGCTGAGGAGAAAACTTTCTCATTTTACAGCTAAACAGTAACTACAAGATGTTTCTGAAAATATTTGAGGTGAGAAATTACAGTAACAGAATATTGATTCATATTTGATCGACAGCTTTTAGTGACAGCTGCCTCTGTAGAATGAACAACCAATAGGAATGCTCAATGGGAAAGCTCTCTGTCTGAAATGATCTGTGATTGGCTAAAGTCTCCTGTCACAGGCTAGATTTTTTAAAGCCCTCGCTTAGAACACTTGAATTAAAATATGCTGAAAGGTTATTATGGAGTTTTTGCTCAATGATGCCAAAAATATCCAACCTATTGCCAGTTTAAAACAAAATAAAATGTTGTAGCCTGTCTAATTTAACTACCTAATAGACTATTAGTAATTTAATCTATATCAAAGCAAATGCTGATCATATAAAATTGTAATTTGCAAAGTAACTAGTAACTGCAGCTGTCAGATATATGTAATGGAGTAAAAAGGATGATTCCCGATAAGACGCAGTGGAGAAGAAGTACAGCGTGTAAAAGTAAAAATGAAAATACTCTAGTATTATGGGCTTATAACACTGAATGCATCAACGGCACCACTGCGCTTTAAAACCAGTTATTTCCAATGACTTGCACTCAGCAAAAGGCCCTTTACAGAAGACACAAAATTGAAATTAAAGTGGTTACAATTCTTGTTTTTTCCGGCAGCTTGCCGGGCCCAAGCATCAGGGAATTATGTACTTTAAAGATAGTTTTAAAACTAAAATGTGTTGCACAAATAGCAAACACTTGACTTCTTTCAGGAATAACTCAGTGTTTAGGTTGTGCTTGTGTACGTTACCGAGTGTGAGTGTGCAGCAGAGAGAGATGGAAGAGCGTCTGTGCATGTGACGTAAAGTTAACAGTAATTTTATAGCTGTGAATGTTGCAGTGCCGTGTGTGTACAGTTATTTGTCTGTGAATAAATGCTCCAAACGAATACCCCGAATTTCCCTCCGGGGATTAATAAAGGTTCATCTTATCTTATCTTATCTTATCTTAACTTGTTAGCCCCAAAGTTAGCAACAACTTCAGCTCAGGCTCGCTCACTTAATGTGGTCTTACTTTTAAGGTGGACCAGGTATTCTCATTTAAATAAAAAAACACTCCACTCATCCCACTCCCCACCCCTCAAAAAAACAACGCATTTGATATCTGGAAACTTCAGGACACTAAAATTGTTCCTATTCTCTCTGCAAAACTTTCTTGCAAGCGTATTGAGGTCTGGACTCTGACTCAGCCACTCAAGGACAATAACATTGTTGTTCTGAAGCCATTCCTGTGTAGCGTTGCCTTTATGTTTGAGGTCACTGTCATGCTGGGAAATCAATCTTCTCCCAGACTGCAGCAGGTTTTCCTCCAGATTTGTATGTGTTTTACAGCCACCCAATGTGTCAGTGTCCACCGACAGGCGAGACGAGTTCTGATTCGCTGTCTGTTTTTGCCAGACTGGTTCTTGACCCTGCAGCCGTGTGACAGCTGGGACACTACCAAGTTGTGTCTGATGGACATTTTACATCAGACACAGACTTGTACTCCAAGCATCATGAAGCCAAATGATGAACAATGAGTTTCAGAATACTGAAAACCTCAAAGGATGCACTGAGTTTTCCCAAAATCAGGGTAAAATGTTGCATTTGGATGATTTGCAACGGGACATTGTTAAAGTGAACTCGCCCCTGAATTGGACACAGCAACAGTGTCACTACTAGACTAGAACAGGGCAGTAGATCTAAGTTTAGCTGCTGTCTACTCTTAATTGGACTTCTAGGTAACATCCACACTAACAGAGAGAAGCTGTCAGAGAACCCAGCTTCTCTGAGCCTGACTTGATCTACCATGGCTTATTGGATTAACCGTGTGAGATATCCGTGTCCCGGTGTGCATCTGCTTGTGAGCATCTGTGATGAGTGTGCTTTCAGTATGACTTACGTACTATTTTTACTAAGTGTAGAGGTGTCTGTGTACAGGGGTCTGATCTACTTATGTTGTCTAAATAGAGGAGAGCTGCTGGGTCGCTGGATGGCAGCATATATTGCGCTGTGTGTGTGTGTGCCTATTATATTCATAAGCCTGATGAATAAAAGTGTAACTGGAGAGGCAGAGATGTGATGAGAGGGTGGTTCCCGGCTAAATGTAGTAAATGGTTGTCAGACGAGACAAAAGCATAATTGAATAGATAATTAGATAAATAACTGAATTTGAGTGTTAAAAGGACCTTCTGGTGATCTTCGGCATGCGTTTGCCCAAGGAGCCGCCCCGCCTCACAGCCGCTCGGTCCAGCCTCGGTCTGGGGGTCATTGACATGAACAGCAGCATGACAATAACTTGAATTTGTCTATTAGTGCCTTTATCAACTTTTAGCACCAAGTGATTTAAATAAGGGCTATTCAAGTGTTCGTACCAGGAAGGTCATTTACCTCAAAAAGGAAATTATCTGCTGTTTTGCAGACATCTTTTTCACAGTGTAAGTCAATGTGAAAAAGTCTTTTTGGGCCGAATGGCTTCATATGATGGACCTGGAAGTTGTAATTCCACCATTTGGCCACTATGAAAACTCGCTTCAAACCCTGGTACTCATCCTGGGGGATTGACTGTACCAGCCAATGAATGTTACATTAATCATCCATGTGTACTGAGTACTACTGTAACATCATTATACAAATTCTTTGCCTTTTAGCAAGTTAACACCAATAAAGTTATCTTGTTACAGTAATTAATACATCACAAATACGAATACATTTACACTTTTTATTACACTATACTGCTAGTGTGTAAATTTCGACCAAATGTCACATCAATGATGCAGTAATTTATAATATTGTCATTTCGCATGCAATAATAATGCCTTTGTTGCTTTTGGTGTGTTGTGTATGAAATGTAGTCTGTACTGACTGCAATACAAATGTGTTGTGCATTAACATACTATGTCGGAGCTGGTGATGTAGAATAAATACTGAGCGAGACAGACTGCTTATGGCGGGAGGGGAGGGGAAGGCACATGGGTCCAACAAACACAGGACTTTTTTTTTTTATCATTTTTTTTTTTTTTTTTTACTCAGTTTATTGTCTCAGCATTTCTTTCATAGGTCTTTCTTAAAAAGTGATGCACGTTAATGGTGGTAACTTTCTATATTCTAACAGCCAATCCACACTGAAAGCATTTTTAGAAGCATTTTTGACGGCTGTCACTCGCACGTTTCACAGAACGGCTACTCTACCATTTTATTAACTGTATAAATCCACACTGATTGTCATCATTCTCACCTCAAGTCTGTTTTTGGATTTACAGCTGTTTAAATCACACAAACATCCTGCTGTATATGTGTTTTTAAACGTATTAAGCGTATCTACATTGATTGATTAAGGTCTGTGAGCCTGCCTTTTACACTGCAGACAGATTCCCTTTACTTGCTACGGTTGGTGGGGAAATAAAATCAATGAATCAATACATAGACTGTTGATTTCTTCCCATGGTGCTGATATGACTATTCAGGCTCACTCAGCCTGGTGAATAGCCGGCCGAGTCAATGTGGATTGGATGACAAAACACATACTGTATGCACTACATGTAGTGTACATGTATGTCTTCCCTCCAGTGGGCGTTCCCAGTAAGACAAATCGTCATGGTAACACTTTATACTTAGTGTGCAAATACTTAAGTAAAGCTTAACTAATGCTTGACTCATTAACAAAAATAGCCTACTATGAGAACAGGTGCTGCTCTGCTTTCAGAGAGCAAAAGCATGGGTCTGAAATTAACTTTTATGTAACTAGAATCTAGTTAATATGGCTGCATATGAATTAATACATGAAAACTGTGAATTAACATTCCTTAATTGATGATCTATGAAGTGTGAACTAATCACATTAAGTCATGGTGACTTGATCATTAATTTGTTAATGGTGAGCAACAGGAATTGATGATACATCCTACATTAAACCATGCATTAAATCATCATGAGTCATGCATTAGTAAAGCATTACTTAAAAATGTAATTTGTACCCTTATTACGAAGTGTATTATTATTATCGTCATCCACTTGAGAAGTTGCTGTGAGGGACTGAGACTGTTACCATTACTATGCGAGCACAGAAAAAAACTACAGCTCCCACTGGAAAAAAAAAAACAAAAAACAAAACTACAAACGCGACAACCTCCCTCTCGACTCGCTCATATATCAGACGGCACAAGCGACACGTTTGATATGTGTTTGGATTGTAATTTTGACAAGTTTGTCTGCAATCATCTCGTTTAAACAAATCTCAGTGTGAAAGCTTCAGTTAACCCGGCACACAACAGCTTTTCATCATTTTCCTGTTTAATGTGACAGCGAGTTTCTTTCCCCCAATAGGGATCACAGCCTTGACAATGACGCAATGCTGGTCTGGTCTATAGCTTGGAGCCATAAAGGCCCTCTATTCTGTTGTTTAGGACATAGCAGGGGAATATATCAGAGATCAGCGTTTTTGGATTCATTGTCGGTGCAACCAACTGCATAGCAACTCTTGAGCATAATTTAAACTACTTGGTCTAAAGTAGAAGTCTGGAGACATGTTTCATCTTCCTCTTTATGCTGTTGCCATCAACAAGGGATGCAGGATTGTTTTCCAATAAAAGGGGCACGGTGATGAGAGTCTACTCCAGATTGCCAGTCTGATGTTGAGCTGTGACATTTAACGAGTGGGCAACCTCCGGGTCTGAGAAGTGAAGCCAATGCTGAAGTGCCTTAAACTTTCATTCTTTCTAATAGCCAGCAGGGGGCGACTCCTCTGGTTGCAAAGAAAATGAGCCTACTTCTAACTTGATTTATTACCTCAGTAAACATTGTAAACATCAGTTTATGGTCTCAATCGCTAGTTTCAATACAGCATGATGCTCATTTAGTAAATTACGGTCCCATCAGTCAAATAGACAATAAAGTAGGGTGTGCTTTAGGGCTTGACTTGTGTTTGACAGGTTGCTAGTCCGGTGTGGGAGTTGTCCACGTTTTTCGTCTTACAACTTTAACCCTTTCACAGCATGTTTTCAGTTCATGAAAGTTAATTACAACATTTTGGTCGCCTAAAATGTCATATTCAGCATTTGGTTGTATTTAAAATATATAACAACATTAGATTGTTTTTCAAAAAGTAACATTTGTATGTAAACACGCAACATACTATTAGACAGGCTCTGTTCCAAGGCTGTATTTTTAATTATTAACATAGTTACAAATGTCAGTGGGATTTTTCAATCATACATTCAAAGCTATTACATTTACTGTATGGATTTACATATTATATAATTTACAAACCCCAGACAATACTGCACATTATTCGCCCTGAACTAGCGTTGCATGAATCAAGGAACTAAGACCATGACCTTGTTAGACCTTTTGACAATGAGTTCAACCTGAATGCCTCATGTAGCTCTCCACACATGCATGTGTAGGTTTACACTAAAGGCCTACGCCTCCTGAGTAGCAATTAACAGCTGCCTGCATGGCTACCAATCCCTTTAACCAAAGCCTAATGAAAGCCCTAGCACCTCTTAAGTGTCTGTCCAACCGTGTAACAAGCTCTCTTCATTACCAGACAGCCACGGCAACATAACACCATGCTAATTATATGAGGGCAGCGGACAGGTTCCTCAGACTGATAACTGGGCTTCAATGTATCGTGCTGATGTTTCATCAGTTATATAAAAATGTCTTTGTGTATACATTTTGTACCACTTTTAGGATGGAAATTCCTATATACATTCATTGTCTTTCAGTGGTATCATATGGTAATACACAATTACATTGTCAAAATTGATAATAATTAGCACCTATCTCAAATCTCTCAAAAAATATGATGTGAAGCATTTTTGAAGGAATATAATTTGAAAATTGTTACCATTCAGTTCAATGTGATTGACAAATGGTTTATATATGGCCATGTGTGTTTTTTTTTTCTCTATAATTTCACTTGAAACTTGTATTAATTAAATGAAAAAAAATACTCAGTTTTTCATTTATGAAGTATTTAACTCATATAGTAGTATGCAAAAAACAGGCTTTACCATGTGGTTATTTCATATAGACTTTTTATTATTATTGACTTACCAGGAAACTTGCTATGTCATGATATATATCCTTATCAAGAAATGAAATGGCCTGTATTGTGATAGAAGATTTTGGTCATATCACCTAGAGGTGCAGGAAAATACTGACTATTGCGATATGTGTTGTGATGCTGCTCTCAGTGATCTCTCTAGATTTTATGTGTATGGTGGTGTGTTCTTTAAACTATGACAGTTTTCCAAAAAGTACATTTAAAAAAATCACAATACATCGCCTTACTTACAGTATCGCAATATATTGCAATTTATTGAATCGTAACCCCTGTATCGTGATATGTATCGTATTGCCAGATTCTTGCCAACACACAGCCCTGGTATCGCCCAGCCTTATTATTAACTGCATTGATTAACCCTTATCAGTCAGGCTGCAGGCAACACAAGGGAAGCCTTAGGTCTGTGTATAGCAACGCACACAAATAAGGGATGTTGTCAGTGTGCTGTTGACATGCTTTAAACACCAGTTCCTGCTATGAGAGCGCAAACACTGCAAGCAGTGCAATATGATCTGTTATTGCCTCAAACCACAGGTGAAGAAGGCATTCCTTTGTTTGAAATCTGACTGTAAATCAGATTATCACATTCCATCATCTAAGTATGATCACACATTGTAACTCTATTTGTATTTCCTAGCATTGTTCCCAGTTTCTGTGTCTCTTTCTCACACTCTTTTCCTTGAAAAACATCTTGTAATGATTTAGAGCGGGCCAAGGTCTCCTGGGGACACGGGAAGGGCCTGCTGTGAATCTAAATAGGGAGGATGAGGTAAAGCACTGCAGTGTGACAGGATATCAACAGGACATGGCACACCAACACTTTCTCTCTCTCTTTATCACACATTGTTGTCTGTCTTTCTCTCTGTCTTCCTCTCTTTCTCTCTGCATATTGTTACCTTGACATTCCTGTATCCTTTCCCTTTTCAGAGCCAGAGATTTCTATCTCGCACCATCTGATCTGGAGCCTCATGTGAAGTACCTCCTGCAGCCTCCGTCTTACCTCGCTGTTTTGTACGGCGGTAGATGGCACTCTGTTTGACATGCTAATCTGATAAATGCTAATCAGATTCCCGCTAATGCTATTAAACGGCTCTTAAGGGAATATTTATCATTGCTGTTTGTGTTTGAGGTAGGTTTAGGCTGATATATTGGTTTGTGGATTTGTCAAGCTGAGGCGTCCACCTTTGATGCGATTAGGGTTGGAGTTCAGTGGCATTTTATCAAATCTGAATCCAGTGTTGAATCTGCTCATTTGATCAAAATCCTTTTGAACGTCTTACAAAATCCTTTTAGGTACAGTTAAAACAACTAAAACTCAATGATTCAGTTGAGATCAGCAACCACCAATGTAAACAGGAGGAACAATATCAGACGGGGTGATGAGCTCTGAGATCAGTCAGAGTCTGAGTTCTCACACACATTAGCACTCCATGCAGAAATGACTGGTGTGTACATTGCTAGCTATCCTACCGATAACATCTGTACAAAGTATGGTGTAGTGACTCCCTGGTGTATGGGTGTATGCTTACCGCTATCGTCTGGCAACTGCATGGCAGGCTACAGCATATTATATTCTCAAATAATGACATTAAAATGTTGGCAAAAGTTACTAATGAAGTAAATGTTTGTTAGTTACCGCCTGCAGGTGATGTTTTAGCTGGTGAAAATAGTGGACAGTGCTGGCCTGAAATGACAACCCTGCTACATGTTTTATGCATTTGATTGTGAATCATATATGAGGGCCCGGGTGTGAAATTAACTTTTTTTTTTTTGTTTTTTACTGCCTGTAAGTATTTTTTCTTATTGTCTGCTACTCAAATTTTACCTGCCACTTTTGAAATCTATGCACTAAATGAAGGAATAACATTTTAGATGTGATGTCATTCAATGCTCAATATATTTTACACAAAAAAACATTATATGCATCGTAAATTACAATGTTCGAATTAAACCTTAGCTTACAGAGTAGCCCTGTTTTTCAGGGGTGGGAGAGTACTGTTCACAGTACTGTACTGCACTTTGTTATTGTCATCTATAGTGGGTGTTTGCATAAAACACAATTCAAAGTAAATAATATTTTTATTTAAATATTAGCTTTGATAAAAGAAAATCTTGGCATCAGTAATAGTTTAATTACTGTATATACTGTAAGCTACTTAGAGCTAGTGTTGGGAAGTTAAACAGATCATAATCGCCTCTATTTGATATTGCTTTGAAAACATCTATAAACAGCTGCATTTATTCAAGCTTCTTGCCAAAAATGTAATTTTACGAGATTACGGTAATTTTTACTGAACAGAGTTTGAACGAACCATGATATAACTCAGTGGCACCTCCTTTAACATCAGAAGCTCTGTTATTTACCCAAACAAAATAGTTCTGGTTGTGAACAAGTATGCCAGAAAAAGAAAATGTCTTCGGTGCAGAGCTTTATTCCTGCTATGGTTTTAATGTTGTTTTAAAGGCTTTTCTACTTTAATGAGATTTAAGAGAAACATTATATACTTCCATTGAGTGTGTAGGATAGAAGTAATCATATCTGCACAAAATAGGCTATTGACAGTGTGTAGTATTGTGTTTGCAAAAATATGCATAAAGTCATTATGGAAGAATATGCTCTAAATTGCCTGTTTGCTCTTAGTAATACTGTACATACACAAAATGTTCTCAAAGCACAGGCATATAAAAAAATGTGGGATGACAGATTTTTAATCAAGGCAGTAAATGGATGAGTTTAAAATAGAATGATGAAAAATAGTAAGTACTGTATCAAGTTAAGATAAGATAAGATGTACTTTTATTGTCCCCTTTGGAAATTTTTCCTGGACTCTGTCCGACTGCAGTTCCACACACTAAATTAAAACAACAACAACAACAACAGGAATGATAAACGATTCCATATAAGGCGGGGAAACAGTTTCCTGGAAACAGATGTTTCACACATACACAGTCTACCAACATAATGGCAGATATCATCGCACACACCATGGCAGCTATTGCACTCAGGTAGTGCACTGCACCGTCTACCGTCTTACCTACATTGCACAGACAATAGCTCAATATTACACAGATGCGACATATTGTACTGTCCCTATTTTGACACATTGCGCTGTGACTTTTTACCAGGTCGCACCACCAGAACATTAGCATTAAGCACCTAAGTTGTCTTTCGTTATTAAATATGAAATATTTCTTTCATTTGAACTGAATTAGTACTTGCTAGACTTGAGCACAAGGACAAATCACTTGAAAAATGAGCTGAAATGTCACACAGCTTGTCAGGTCTAGCTTGCCGTATTAACCTTGTGATTATGTGTGTGTATGTGTGTTTCACTCAATTGTTGTCCACCAGTGGTAGTCATAACAGGAGGAAATGGTCACCCACTATCTCCAGGCCTTTTCCTTCAATGCAGCTCTAAACAAACTAAGATGAGGAAGTGCCCTCCACTGATGAAAATAAGACACAACATGTTTATTTGTGTGCGCTTGGGCTCATGTCGTAACTCCTGTCTCTTCCCCTTATACCGTACGGTAAGGCTGCCTGCATATGTGCGTCCACATGTGTGTCTGTGCATGTATGTTTTCTATGTGTGTATGTGTGTGTAATGCAAAGGGACAGCTCAATCTGCTCCCTCTAATCGTGGGGATACTGCAGCCCCGGGAAAAGACACATCCTATTTCCTGTGACATGGCTGTAACTTCCTGTCGCCCAGTTTTCATGGACGCTGTCCCAGTCACCCTCCTGATTAGCTTGTGTGTGTGTGTGTGTGTGTGTGTGTGTGTGTGTGTGTGTGTGTGTGTGTGTGTGTGTGTGTGTGTGTGTGTGTGTGTGTGTGTGTGTGTGTGTGTGTGTATGAGGGACAGACAGAGCTTGCTGGTCGCCTTGCTGCCTCTGCACTGATGAGTTGATTACAAAAAAGACTGAAATAGTATCTGCCTCCACTCAGTATTGAGAGCTATGTGTGTGTGGTGGTTTTATCATAATGAAGACCAAATGTTCTGGCGATGACAGAAAGCTGCGGGTAGTGAGGGCATCTGTTCAGTCTACACAGTCTACATTGCGCTGGTTTAGGGTTTAGGATTGGATTTACAGAAATGACTGGATGAGGGACTAAGTTATGTGAATCATTTTGGCATGATTAACTCAATAATATATGCATTTATAGAAACCCTCGACAGGTTGCCAGTCCATCACAGGGCTGACACGTAGAGACAGACAACCATTCACGCTCACATTCACACCTATGGGCAATTCAGAGTCATCAATTAACCTACATGTCTTTGGACAGTGGGAGGAACCCACACTAACACAGGGAGAACATGCAAACTCCCCACAGTAGGGCCCCAAGCCGGATTTGAACCTGAGACCCTCTTGCTGTGAGGCGACAGTGCTAACCACTATTTTATTGTATTTATTGTATATATAGGCTTATGTGAGTATGTCCTCCAGCACAGACATGCATGTTATAGCATCCCTTTTACAACAGAAAGTAAACCAGATTTATATTGGCAGCAAGCTAAGCTCCCAAACAAGCTTAAAATCAGAAACATATTTAACAGATTATGATCTTTGATATAGCTGATGTGTTTGCTAACGCATCCATCAAACACGGAGCAAAGTTTGCATTACTTTGGAACCATGTTTCTGATGACCTGACAAATGTACGTCCACTGTTTACTCTCATTTGAGCTCTGTTTTGATCTCCAAATGTGCTAAAATGTTCAGCTGTGCTGAAGGGAGGGGTGATCATTCACAGGTATGTCACTGTGAGTGATACACATGGTGACTGGATCCATTATTCATACAAAAATATTTACCAGTAAAAGTTATTGCAAATCATTAAACTTGGAGTCATTATCAATTAGATAGTATTACTTTCAACCGGGGTCTTTGTTTCCTAATTTTCTTCTCCATCATACTGTAATGGTGAGAATGTAATTCTTCACTTTTTGTAGTTTTATATTACAACAACACTACTGTTGAAGCCCAAACTTATTTGAAACTCCTGCTTTAACACAGTAGCATTCACACTTCAATTTAACCTGCCAACATCCACCTCTGAATTATTGCTTGTAAATTAATAGCCATTTCATTTTTGCTGCCATGATTGACTTTTACCATGACTTGTTGCTAGGCGAACTGTGTTTTGTGTCACACAGTAGTATAGTAAAAATCCACCAGCAGCAGTTGAAAATCAGTGCTTTGGAATATAAGACTCTTCTATCAAGAGAAATGTTTTGAACATAATTAATTTTGCCACAAAGAAATGAATAAAAGAAAGACAAATTACATGGACTTTATCTTGTTCGGTTATGATGTGATAAAATGCATTAGGAAATGGATGTTTTGAATGTAAGGACCTAAGTGTACCATTGTAAAGTTGTGTGTGCGTGTGCATGATTCCTTCATGTATTTCTTCTTTTGTCCGAGGCGGAGGCTCTCTGGGGTTTAAAATACTTTGGAAGCAGCATTTTGAGTTTATCTCGCTCCCTCCCTCTGTGCACCACTAACCCCATCTTCCCCCCCCCCCCCCCCAAGCACATCCCCACCTTGTTATCACCCCGCAAAGCCAAAAAGCTGCGTCGCCATGACGACAGCCTCCTCGCCGGAGACAGAAATGTGTGACTTGGAGGTGCCACAGCCATTTTCACGGCTGGTAGAGACACCGTCGTTCACATCTCCTATACCCTCTCCTGAGTCCTCCCATCATTATCCCATCAGTGTGCCCTTTACAACCCTACATATACAGTACAATTTACTGGATGTTCCCATTCACTGAACTCAGGCTGAGCTCTGAATCAACACACTTACTAAGCAGATAATGAAGACTAGCAGACTGCTTTTCAGTGGCTGTTTTTTTTTTTAGCCCAAAGATACCAGAATTCAGAAGTGTCACAGCTTTGGTTTATGTATTAAATTAGATGGAGCATCATATGCAAGTAGTAATTGGATACATCAGAGCAGGAAATAATGTAAATAAGTCTAGTCAAGGGTGGAAGATTTACAAATGCATGCAGTTGGCCTTTGGGCAACAAGAGTACAACTATAAAGGGACGACCACGCAGAAAGCATGAACCCCAACAAGAGTCTGTGATGTTTGGAGTGAGAGTAAAAACAACTATTTTTGATGACAAGAATATATGTTTTCAGTAGAATTGTACACATTGTATGAAATGAAAAGAAAAGGTTGTCAGTGGCACCGTCTTTTGAATTTTTGCCTCATAGCAGAAAGGTCCCAGGTTCACATTTCGTCCCTAAACCTGGTTTGAGTCTTAGTCCTCCCTGTGTGGAGTTTGCTGTACTCTCCTTGTCTCTGGGTGTTCCTGTTTCCTCCAATAGTCCAAAATGCCACTAAGGTGAAACTCTAATGTGTATTGCCTGTAGATGAGATAAAGAATGTGTTTGTCACTTATGCGTTAGCTCTGTGATGGAGTGGCAACTTGTCCGGGAGCTGGATTAATCACAAACTCCCTCTGACTCCAAAGGAGGTAAAGAAAACAGGCTCATGGGTGTAAGGGTTGTCTCAAACAGACAGTCAGTGGGCCTACTGACCACACCATTGACGAGTTCCCCAGCAATGATCCCTCGATTAAAGATCTCATAGTCACTGATCAGTTTTCAAAGGAAAAATGTGGGGATTGAGGACTACTACTTTAAACAGCAATTAAGATGTTCTGATTTTGTATTATTATTTTTGCAACACTGGTAGGGCACTTCAGGCAACGTTTGTGCTCTAGCGTGCTATCATTTATTAAAAATAAATTTGCCTCAGAAAGGTTGAGTCTAGAATTGCAAACAAGCAGCAATTCAGTTTGAACTGTGCAAGAAAACAGATGACAGAAGAGGTTCTTTCAATTAGATTTTTAAAGGAAAATTAAGTAGTTTTTCCACCTGAGTTGATCTTATCCATTCTGAATATGGGTCAGGCTACCATTGCATTTGGAAGATGCAGAATCAGGCAATTTAATGTATATATGGGCATGATCAGGCAGCATGAGCCTCCTCAGTCTTTCCATGTAAAATTTAATTTTACATGGATAGAAAAATGTTACTCTCAGAAACCTTGCACGCTGTTTCTGATACTTTTTCATTATTATACTCACTGCGAAAATTCACAAAACAAGACAAAACTGAATTAGTTATGCAGGTACAATGGATAGCGCTAGTCACAAACTGGGTTAATGAATGAATTACATTAGCAACAACTCATTGTTAGCTGCCTGTAGCACAGTAATGACTGTCTAATCTTCCGTACATCCCTAACCTTTTGTGCCCATCCTTGATTGCAAGCTGTTCTGCAATCACCTGCCACATTAAATTCTTCATCTCTATGTTGTTTTACTATCGTTAAGTGTTTTGTACTGGGAGACTAAATAAATGTTTATAATGCCATTTCAGATGATGACATTCGCACAGATGGTGGCTCTGAGCCTTCAAACAACCCCCTGTTGGCTTTTGACCATGGATATATAAGGAGAACTGGATACAGCGTTGGTGGCGAGGCCATGTTCATTCTTATGAAAGTTGCTCAGTGGCACAAGAAGCCAAGATGGCTCAGCTTTCGACTGGAAAAGTACCCGGATCTTCCAGCAATCTTCCACATCCATTTGGCACATGGAACAGGCGCTGTAGCGTCCACTAGCAGTAACTATTAGTGCGTTTTACAACTTATAGTTCCTAATGATGATTTGTGATGTACCACAAAAAATATCTGATGAGTTACAGACATCTCTTTCCCAATGTAAGTCTATGTGGAAAAATCTTTTTTGGCCCAATGGCATCATGTGAAGGACACAGAAGTTGCACTAGAAGAAGAAGAAGAAGAAGATCTACCTTTATTAGTCCCACAATGGGGAAATTCAATTTACACTCTGTTAAACTCATACATGGTACATGCAGACCTGAAACACACATACATGCATTAATGGAGAGATGTCAGAGTGATGGGGCTGCTCCTGACAAGCGCCCCGAGCAGTTGGGGGTTTGGTGCCTTGCTCAGGGGCACCTCGGCAGTGCTCAAGAGGTAAACTGGCACCTCTCCAGCTACCAGTTCACACTCAGTTTTTGGTCCATGTCGGGACTTGAACCGGTGACCCTCCGGTTCCCAAGCCAACTCCCTACAGACTGAGCTACTGCCGCCCCCAAAGACTGTGCGCCCAACGTGGGGCAACATGGGGCACTAACACCTTTTGGCCACTACAAAAATTTGGATCAACGATTTGCGCTCTTCCTGCGGGTTCACTTTTGACGGGTGAGAAAAATGACAGACGGAACTTTAAACGTGATGGATCCAACGAGGTGATATTTGTTCTTAAACCTGCGGCAATTTTGGAAAAAGAAATACAGGTTCAAGTCAGAATCACAGCTAATGACTCTGAGTCAGCTCAGCTGGCTAACATTTGTAGTCAGTTCCTTTGAATGTAAAGACCCGCTGGTTTTCATCCTATCAGTGACTGATTTACACTTTTGACACCAGATAACTGCAAATCAACCTTAAAGGTAGAAATTTGGTCCTGACTGTCAGAACCATCACTGTGTGCAGAACTCACTGTCAACCATCATGTGGTTGAAGACTGATTCTGCATTTTTCTCTTTTTTGACTGTTGGTTTATATTGGCCTTTCAAACACCATCTGTCCACAGCCCAGCCAACACACCCTGTATATATGAATAGTCAATGTCAATTAACTTGTTTCTCAAGTGTTCTCACTAGCGATGTGATTCTCGGAAATCACACTACCTCTCTCAGGAAGTGTGTGTCTGTGTGTGTACAGTACATCTGTGTACACTATGCATGTGGGTAGAGGGGCTCTTAATTAAAGCTGCTTAATATGCATATGGATATGCTTTTTTAGGGGTGAAAACAAATTTGTGGGGAACATATGGTGCCCCAGACATGACACACACCCACGTAATACACAGACACTTGCAGACACACACAAACACTTTCAATCTTCAAAGTGAGATGCACACACACATACTGGCACGTCTGGGTTCCTGCAGAAACTGGAGTGATGGATTCTGGCTGATTGTGTGCAAGTGTTGGAATATCATTAATCCTTTCTCTTTGCCATTTGGGAAGGTGTGTGTGCATGCACGCCTGAGTGTGTGTGTGTGTGTGTGTGTGTGTGTGTGTGTGTGTGTGTGTGTGTGTGTGTGTGTTAGCTGGAGATTATTTCAGGCAGATGGAGGGAGCCGTGGCCCCTTCTGCAGGGTCAACGGGGAGAAGTTAACCAGCACAGATTGTTGCCTCCCCTCCTCTCCTCTCCTTCTCCCCTTTCTGTGCTCCCTTCATCCCTCCAAATCAGCTTCAACGCCCACCTCCACCCTATCTTCACACCCTTTCCTTCTCTATTTATTGCTTTATCTTTTATGTCTTGTTTAACAAAAAACAAAGGGAGAATAAGAGGAAAGGGAACTTAGTAGGGCTGTCCATGTTAACTCGAAAATTAATACAAATTTGTTTTAGCGCCACTAATTACTTTAACATATTAACGCAGTTTTTAGGTTGCAGCAGGCTTGTTTTTTAAAGTGAGAGTGAAGATATGAGACTAGAAAACCTAAAGAACCATTGGTACCAACTGTGTATAATAATTTGTCACAAAGATGGTTAAATAATGCTCCAAATATATGCTAAATTTTGACGAGGAAAAACTGGTCATAGTCAAGTCAGCACACTGACACACTGACAGCTGTTGTTGCCTGTTGGGCTGCAGTTTGCCATGTTATGATTTGAGCACATTTTAATATGCTAAATGCAGAACCTGTGAGGGTTTCTGGACAATATTTGTTATTGTTTTGTGTTAATTGATTTCCAGTAATGAATATATACAATCATATGCATAAAGAAATTTTATTTTCCCACTCCCATGTCAGTGAGAGTATTAAATACTTGGCAAATCTCCCTTTAAGGTACATTTTGAACAGATTAAAAAAAAAAAAATGTATGATTAATTTGCTCCTAATCACGACAAAATATTCGAATCAACTGACAGCCCTAAACTAAAATATTTGAAATAGTCTGACAGCACACAAAGAAAATTCCTGCAGTTGTATTTTGGTTCCAGCATTGACCTGTGGGACTAAGCAGTTTTAAGTAGTTTATTCACTGAGTCCTTGAGCATTTTTTTCTACAGACCAAACCTTTAGAAAGAGAACAAACTATTAGGATTTCAAGTAATAAGTATTTCCCACTTGTTGAATTTAATTCAATACTTTTCAACTGAATTCAGCAACAGGAAACATAAGATTGTTAGCAGTTTCAGAAAAGCCACATTTATCTGTAAGAAAATTTGGAAATAGTAAGTCTGAGCCTCTATATTTTTTGACAATAAATCAAGAAGTTGTTAAGCAAGGTTTAAGAAAAGAGCGCTCTGAGTAGAGATATGAGATGAGAGTAGAATAAGAAGTGTTCAGTGCTGAGAGACATGCATGCTACTGAGAATATACTTCCTTAAACGATATCATGAATATTTGTGGAGCTTACAGATGAGTACAGTGGCCAAATGCCTGAGGCTAAATGGTTGGAATCCATACAATAATGGTCTTAAAACATCCACAGGCCTTATCGCTCCAGTCCATATGTCTTAGCATGTGTGCGTATGCATGTGTTTACACCGCTCCACCTACATGTTCCAACCTGAAACGTCCAGAGACGGAGGAAGCCATGCAGAGGATTAAGAATCGGTATTCCCAAATCCCAGACGTGGGGTTCTTCCACCAATCAAGCAGCAGGCAGTGCTAGCCTCCTGGTGAGCCATGCTGGGGAATCCTGGAACAATACTAGTCAAGGCGACGCCTGAAGGGAAAGGGATCTTGGAGCAGAGTTCTCTCTGATCCTCACCCCAAAAAGATTGCTTGCAAACGTCCAGAGTGGAAAAAAAAAAAAAAAAAAAACTAACTGGGGATGTTATGTGTTTACAAAGGATTGCATTTCAGAAACCAGTGTTTACAGTCGAGCCTTCCCGCTGTCACGTCGATTTAACTTCCGTGCCCACACACGTGGAAAATCATCCATCCGCCCACAAAGGTGAATATATATATATATACTTGAGCACGGAGAAACACGCCACAATTATCACCGTTGCCAACAAGAACTCCAACTCTTCTCCTCTTCCTTCTTTCTCTCTCCTTTTCCTTTCTCTCCGCCCCCCCACTTATTTCATATTGTCTCTCCTGCTGTAGGAAAGGACTGAAAACTGCAGTAGGATTTTTTTTTCTCCCCCAGGACTGCTAGTGATTACAAATGGAGTGGAGCGTTAGAGAAGTGATGGACAAGGTGGAAGAGCCACAGAAACTAATGCTATTACAATAAGAACATACTTCCCCGGCCAGTCGATACTCGCCAATACCTGGTAAAAAGAAAAAAACCTGCAAACTAGTGGGCCAGAGGTGATACAGTAATGAGGTCACAACCTCATACATATTGTACATAGTTAGTCTGGCAGTTGCTTTTACAAATTGAAATTTCTTACAATTCACTTCCAGTATATACGTGACCCTGTGTGTACTGGTTTGCCCTGCAGCTTATTTGTGGCTCCGGGGGTTAAGACGAAGTTTGACAGCATCTCTTTTTGTTTTTTTTTGGCCGTGAGAAGGTATAAGCCTAAGCCGGCCTGGTGTTTTATGAGAATTATTGATCGTGAGGTGCGCATTGATAAGCTGAGGCGAGGCAGCGTTGTGAATGAAGCAGGATATAGTGGTGACCCAGGGGGAATCACAACACACTCCAGCCTGATCTCTTGCAAAGCCGCTTGGAACCCGATGCTGTCCGCCCTGATAAATGTACTCTCTCCCCCTCTCTCTCTCTTCTTCTGCCTCTCTCCGACTCCTCTGCTCACTCTCTCACTCTGTTTTCTGGGCCTGATGAATGCAGAGTGAATCAATAAATCTATCCCCCTGCTGGATACCTGATAAAATTTACAAGGACAAGCTTAATAAATTACTAATGGGGTGGCCAATTAGTTTGTGTGCTTGCCTGTGCAGGAGTGTGTCTGCGTGTGTGTTTGTCAGCGCCTGTGTTTGAGTTTAAATTCCTGCCTGGTCATTTGTATGCATATGTGTGTGTGTGTGTGTGTGTGTGTGTGTGTGTGTGTGTGTGCGTGTGCCTGTCCTCGGCCCTTTGCTAACTCCTTAGTTTTCCTCATGAAAACACAATGAGGTTGGCAGTTATCCCACAGTGGCCACCTTCACCCAGACATCCTCTCTCATACGTCCACACTGTAACCTTACTCACTGCACACATTGCATTGTGGTTTCCTCGTAATTTCACACGTTTATTTCACTTCTTAATGTTTGATTAATTAATTAATAAATCAACAGCACAAATTACGGAATTGGGAGCCTTTTTATTGCCAACCGGCGGCTCTCAGTGAACAGTGCTAACAACGCTAAGCAGTGCAAACAGCAGATAAAGCGCTGACAGAAGCAACACTGTCAACCTGACGGGACACTGGAGGGTGGGGGCTACGCATCCACAATGTCGCTGTCGTCCTGGACGGCGTTATCAGCTATATATATAATATTCCGTATGAGAACAGTGGAGAACGGTGGCTGTGAGCTAGTCAGTGGGGCACGCTCACATGTAAGGCCGGTCCGGTGTTGTCAGCTATGCACAGAGACGCTCAGATTAAAGCACACACAGAGAGTGACTTCATTCTCTGCTCAGGTAGACATTACTCCTCTAACTGTATGTTTACATCGCAAATAGTTGTATGCTGTTATATTAAAGCTCTGGATATCAAATTAGCACCTTTAAGATATACAGTAAATTATACATTTACAACTCAAATCAAGCAATCTGACTGGTTCATATCTGTGATATAACAATCACATATCATGCCTATGAAGTCTAAGTCCTTTGTACTTTCAGTATCACCCATGTTGCACCGCCATGTTTCTACAGTAGCCCAGAATGTTAACTTTCCTATTTGGACTGGTGCTACTAATGTTGCCCACTCCCGTCAACACCTCTATCTCTTGCTTCACCACTCACTTCCCACATACACACAAACACTCTAAGCACTCTTTTCGTACAACAAATGGCATTAGATAGGGCCATTCACATTTTCGAACACAGCAGCAATCCTACAGAGTTGGAACAGGGGAGAGGTTGTTATCTGCTCTTATCTCTTTAAGAATAAGTATTTAGAAATAGTCAGCCTTCTTGTTGATGGTCTTCGTTTACTTATGTAGGTCATATTGAGGCATCAGTATTACATGGAGACTGTTTCCTAACCAGTTAAAACCAAACACTGGCTCCACGCTGCATGTGTTATATCCAGTGTTCTTTACATTATAGCTAATCAGAGTCCTTTAAAAAAAAAAAAATGTGAATCCAGATCTTGATCTGGATCGCCACCAAAATGTAATGAATTGTTCATGGTGCCACACCCCACCTCTCCAAAAAAATGCATTGAAGTCCGTCACAAACTTTTGGAGTAATCCTGCAATCAGACATACAAACAGACAAACGCCTCCTTCCAAGGCCCTTGGATGTAAATACACACCATTGTCCAGAGAAATGCAGGATATTTGGATTTTATGAAGGAGAGAGAGACACACCAGTTCCGTGTCTCTCCATTACCCAGCGTAACATCAATGAATCTTTTGAGCGTTGCTATCTTCAAAAGGCACCCCAGCTTTCCTCCCTCAGACAAGACTGTAATTATTCTACATTTGCATGATAAGTGTGTCTGCCTGTGTACGCGTTTATGTATGTATGTATGAGTGCTTAAACGCACATTAGCCACAGTCGGGCACGAGTTCTCGTCTTTTATCTCGCCGTAAAATACGGCAAGAGGCCTTTTTAATGTGGAGTCTGGATCGCTGTCTCTTTGCTCTTCATCTGAGTGTTCATCATTAGCCACTGTCAGCCGGAGAGCTTTGAAGTGGAGTCAGGGGCTCTCTCGCGATGTGGAATAGTTATGACACTTGGGCTCTGTGTTTTTTTGTGTGTTTGCGTGTGCGTCCGATCGTATATGTGTATTTCCCATCGTTTTTTACACTTATATGTGAAATCTAGGCAGTGTGCTGCATTGAAAAGAGGCTCCTCATCATTTAACATGCATGTACATTACCAGAGATGCTGCATGCAATTACAAGAGAGGAGTTGTTTTTGTCAAACAAAAAAAAAAAAGCAAGCAAAAATGTTCTAATAACTCCCCATGCTTCACTGAGTCTGGTGATGGGGAAGATGTAAAGATAGTAATGGGAGAAAGCAGGAAAAACACAAATGGGGTAAACGAGTGTGGTGAATGGGCGCATGATGCTTCGCCTTGTGAGATGTCCTGTATACGCACAGTATCTATATGCAGAGCTTCACGCACAGATGAACATATATGGAGTCAAGCAGACAGAGAAACGTTTTTAGATGTGCACGATCTCCCAAGGCCTCATTAGTTCCTGAATAAGTGTGTGTGCACTGAAGCATAAATGCATACATAGTGTATGGGCACACAACAGCCCATGCAGGCAATACTTGATTGGCCTGAAAGCTCGTCTCAGTGGGCAGTCGGGGGCACCATGTAGCACTGCCTTGTTTAGCTTATTAATTATGCATTATGTTTATTCAGTCTAGGTCTACATCGCTGTACTGCTGACTTTTTTGTCCCATCTACTTTCTTAAATATAGGTCTTCAACACATACTGTAAGCTGATGTGGAAAGGCAAAGTTCAGGACAGTTTTGGCTGGATACCCATCTTCAGTATGATGTTGAGGGCATCTGGAGCACCAATAAAAGGTTTGATGCGAGTGCAGTCCTGTTCCTGAGGTTTTTATTGCTGCTGGTTCCCGGTCAGGTCTCCTCCTGCTTTCCGAAAAGAGGTGATTAATCTTGTGGTTGGGAGAAGTAGTTAAAGAAATGATGCAGTGGTATTGATGTGTGAAAACCTGGCAACCCCATGTAAACCTTACTGAACTGAAGTGTATAATTTGAGCACATTATCAACGACTGAAGGCCGTTTATTGTGAATTAGTGATAAAGAAGACGTTCGGGCATTTAGCTTCGCATAGTTTAATATTAATAGAATGAAAAAAAGGAAAATGTCATCGATCTAAGGTGTTGTGATTCAACTTGTTTCTCATTGCACTTTTATTTTTTAGAGACAAATGCAGAGCTGGATTCAATCAGCCAAGTATGTTTCGGTTCAAGACAATCTTGAAACAAATTACAGTTTATCCAAACTCACTGATAGACTTGTTTTGCTGCATTTATAATTATAAGACTTTCTTTCTTAGCTATACTGTGACTGGTCCACTCAATTGGTTTTCATTTTAGCATCTTTCTCACTACATTTGATGACTTTTAGCAGCTATTTTTCTTCAGAGCAGCACATAGTGACAAATCTAGCAACTTTTTTGGCAGACCTCAACTCCTCTCCCTGAGCCCACTAGATAATAAACCCCCACTAACATCCACTAACATCTGGCTTTTGTCTTTAGCGGGAAAGGTTACGCCATTCATTCCCAGGAAAAATGATTGCAGTAGTTAAGAGTATGAACTGGCTTCATCTCCAATCAGCAGTGAAGTAGAAACACTATTTTCTGCCCCTTTTCCAAATCTTTCATTGTCATGTATGAAAATGTATGTATTTGTTACTGGAAGTCAATTAGCAACACAAAACAATGACAGATACTGTCCAGAAACCCTCACAGGTGCTGCATTCAGCATAAAACATACGCTCAAATCATAACATGGCAAACTCAAAGCAGGCTTTAGTTACCTCCCATTTAAAATAGCAACTCTGTTGATTTCACATGGAAATACAGAAGATAAAGATGCTCTAACTCCTCTGTGACTGTGACTTTAAAGGGCTATTCTCGCGATACCAGTAGATGAAAAGAAAAAAAAAAAATAGGTTCCTCATTTGTTTTCATAACCATGATCTATCCCTGACTGTCACTGTTTTGGTTGCTTGAACCATAGTTTCTTTGACATAACCATAATGTTTCTCTATTCCTAACCACGCCCTATTTTACACGCAGTTATTATAGAAAACAAATTTTGGCATCAAACTTAAAATAAACCTGCAGTTATTGCACATGACGCAGGGTTTTGCAGAATCATTCAGTACTTTTCTGGCGACAGGGTTGACATTTCCTCCAGTTAAAGCTTTAACAGCATTTTTTCGTTGAACCCTCCCTGCCTGGTAAATTCACATTCTCACTGTCAGGTTTCTAACCCAAGCTTCTTGTTAGAAATGTGTAGTCTCCAACCTCTAGCTGAGATAACCCCTGATGATATTATCAAGATTTTTTTCACTGACTTGACAAAGCTCCGCAAGAGCCACAGACAACGTTATACAAGTGTTTTTCACAGGCTGAGTAGGACAAGTAAACTGAGATGTATGTGTAAATTCAACGCAGTGGCCCTTTAAAGAGTAAGTAGCTGAGGCTAAAGATCAGATAAAGGAAGGAGTATGTCCTGCATGTATATAAAGTAGTCAGGGCTCTGTAGGTAGTCAGAACATGACACGTTACACAAGTCACTCATGTCAGCTCAGTTGTCAGCTGTAGAAATGATGTGAGAGTGAGTGCAAGTGAAAGCATGGAGAGCAAGACATTACATCAGATCAATAGTAAAGATCCTTACAGTCTAAATGAGACTGCCCCACCCACCACCACCACCCCATAACGACTGACAGCCTTAATAACTGTCCTAATAACAGGAGAGCAGATTAATAAAGCATACCGTAAATGATTACCTTCATCATTAATCCATCCCATGGCTATTTAAAGCTGCACGTATTAACTATTTGGACTGGAGGTTTCATGTGTTAATGGCCAGATTGAACACACTGAGCGGGTTGGAAGTACATTAGAGGACCATATGATTTGATTAATGCCATTCACAGGAATAGAAACAAATTACGCAGGCAGATCAACGCTGTTCACCTGACGGAAAAAAAAAAAAAAAAAAACCCAGAGAGTTGAGCCGAGAAATGAAATATTTGCACTGGAACGTGTGTAATCCCCTCGCTGCAGATTTGAGATGAAGCTCTGCCTCTCATTAGCTGTATTTGGACCAGATTGCATCGGGTCCACTGGTTCATTTGGGAGATCCATCTATATATTGCGTACACTCTGCCCATCGCTGTGCTCGAGGCTCAGCCTGTTAGAGTGTGGATGATGACAGAGCTGATTCAAACTTAATAAATAATAGAGTGTTACTGGAGGTATCACCTGATGAATATTGCATTCCCATCCCTGTCGCCTGCCTGCCTGTCTGTCTGTCTGTCTGTCTGTCTGTCTGTCTGTCTGTCTGTTTCTCTAAGAGACTACCTGGCCTAATGCCAGCTTTTTTTTTTTTTTTTGTGGTATCCAGTGGAAATATCCAGTTGGGCTACATGTCGACAGCTGGCGGGGTTGGAGGCACTCTGCATTCGAAAACACCCACAGTGTCAGGCAGCAAATGCGAGACAATTACTTCTCGTCTGCGGCACTGAAACTTGTTCCAAAAAAATGTAACGTCCCGCCCATCTGACACGCACCGCGGGTGGATTCTGTGCCAGCTGGAGTGCAGAGAGTTGACGAAGGAGTGGTGGGGGGGGGCAGTTTCGAAGACGAAGAATAAATTATCACCTTCAACAGATTATTACTGGGGAAGGTGTTTGGGAGTGTGTCACTGTGCTCTTAGGAGCATGTGTGGGCTTGCACCTTTATATTTCTCTCTGGCTTACAATCAGGATGACTTTATCAGCATCTTCTCGTGTTGGCAAAGCTCATCACGGATACCAGGAACTGCCATTATCAATGTACACGAGAAAAAGCAGGTTCATTCATGCGTATGACACCCAGCTGATATCTACATCATCCCAGCAAAAGTGGAAAAACAAAATGTCGAAGAAATATTGTATTGCAATGTGTAGAGCCGACATAAAACATTAGTTATTGTTCATATCAGTCCAAAAACGTTTTCAGAGCTGTTCTATCCACCTTATTCCTAGCTCCTATGATGCCCTCCGGCATGTCGTGTCACCGAACCAGAGCTGGCGTTTGCCATTGTAACGGTATGCTAATCATCTTTCCTAGAGCGATTGTGTTGTGTGTATAATCTAGTAAAACATGTGTGAACACCACCTGTTACACCTCAATAATATGTGATCATACCTGTCTTCTGCTATGGAGGGATGGGAGAACGACCTGAAAGAGCGGCCTCAGATGACCTACACTAGCATATTTAGCTATCTTATTGACTGTTTTCACAGAGTGAAGCAATGAACAATCTGAAAAGCTCGGAGATCAGTATTTCCACAGTAACGAGGTTTTTTTTTCAACACAGATAACCGTATTTAAACTATTTGTGGTTAATGTTGTCCTGCACTCCATGCCATAAACTCTTACGTTTTAAACTGTACAGAAAATAGTAAAAGTAACTGGCTGTCATTAAACAGATGCTACTGTGTTGTGTCCTCCCTATGCATGAAATCATGCCTGATGTTCTCCTGGTACTGCTGTCAGGACCCAACATCTCTTCTCTGGTGGTCTTTTGTAGCTCAATGACATTAAACGAGCACACATACGGGATTTTGGGTGTCTCTTAAAGTTTAGGTTTCTCAGCCACAGTCTTCTGGATTCGTTGTCTGTAGGTAGACGATGAAAACTGTACCGTTGGTCACATGAACAATCCCTTTTTGTTTTGGGTGCATGTTCAACACATATTTAGCTTTGTCTGGTTCGTCAGCTGCGACAACCAGCTCTGCAAGGACATATGGAAGAAAATGCAAATTCACCATTAGAAATAAAACAGGATTTGCTAAATAGAAGGTGAATTACTTTTCAAAAGAAGCACCGTTGGCGGTTAGCCACTATGCTTAGCCTATGGGACTAACTAGCTTACTGTTGCTTCTGCTGCCTCACCAGAAGTTAAGCCATCATTTCTACAGAGAATAAGGTGGAGAGTTAGTTTTAAAATCCAAATTTGTGTTTGTTTCACATCATGTTGAGTATGACATGCCACCATCTGTCAAATGCTTTTTCGGGATAACAGGATGTTTTTGGCAACACACAGTGAGAAGATATGTCACATACATCCTCTTATGTTGCCAAACTTATCATGGATTTCAGTAAGAGCCAATATTAATATACACCAGGAAAAGCAAGTTCATTCGTTCTCCTGCTGGTATTTACTTGATCGGAACAAAATGAGCCAGCGTACAAACAGAAGAATCCAATAAATATTTTTGACAAATGCAGGTTCATGCAAATTTTAAATGTTTTGGAATATGAAGGACCAAAATGAGACATCAGTATTGTCTATATCAGTCAAAGACAGTCCAAAACTAGAGGGTGATTTTTGCAAACATTAATATATCATTGAATGGCTATATAAAATATACACAAGCAAAAGCAAGTTCCCTCATACATGTAAGATTCAGAAGAAGAAGCAAGGCAGCGTTGACCAGCAAACGTAGTTCCCCCCTGAACTCCCCTGAAGCGACGGCATTTTGATTTTGGGAGTCTTGAAAAACTGTTAAATAACAACAACCTTGTAATGCTGCAAAGACTGATAGAAACACATCAAATCAAATCAAAATCTAATGTCCACAACCAACATAAAACTCATCAGAATGATGTCAGTATTTCTACTGGTCCAGCAATCACAAACTCTGGTTTGCTCGAAATAAACCCTCAGTTCACAGATGCAAATGTGAAAAGAAACAGCTGTTATACGTGCTCCTCAAAACTACCAGATTCCATTGACAGAAAAAGTAATTTTACCTCACTGATCCCTGGAAAACACACTTAATTCAAACTCGACAGAAACAAAATAATCAACAAACCACCAACTCTGGTTTGAAAAAGACCGAATAAGTAACATATTTAAAAAAGAAGAAACTACCTTAACATTTTACCCTGCATCTGATGCATCAAACTCGTCTGCTGACAATGGGAAAGGAGTACATCGCGTATATTTAGCCGACATCCCTGTGTTTAAAAAACGTGCATATACGCACTAATTTTGGCAAAAAAAAGGGAACTATTTATCACAGCTTGTTTTCATATATTATTTTGTACACTTATGTAAAATTATTGCGTGTGGATGTGGAGTCAGATCAGAGACCGGTCCGTGTGATGTTGGTTACTGGATCACATCTCCTGCCAGCTCATTCAGTTCAGCAGCTTCTCTGTCATCGTTTCTGGTCTGCATTAAAGCCGAATATCCTCTCCGTCGACCAGTGTGGAAGGAAGACTGCCTTTACCAATCACACGCCTTTGTAAAGCAGGCAGTAACGGGTCTATATATCTCACTAAGTGAAGATCCTTTTGTTATGTGGTATTAGAGGAGGTGATAGATTTTTGGATATGCTGTATTCAGTAATTACTTGGGCTCATAACAGAGTTTCAATGTCAGACAGACTTGGTAAATTCTTACCTTAATATAAAAAACAATAGAAAGTGAGACACAGTCAACTCATGTTACTGTAGCACACATCTGAATGCTTATAGCTGAGTGCACAGATCACTGAATCACTGCCACGTCTTTACACGCATTTCACCATATTTCAACAACATGACTCTAGTGAGCTGCACTGCAGCATGATTGCTGATTACTTCACCATTGCACTGTAATGGAAATACAGGAAGAAGAAATGCAGTTCCTCTCCTTTTACTGATCACTTCTGTTTCATGGTCCTCAGCGTTACAGTATACTTTTAAATAATTATACTTTCAAGTGATACAAATAACTGATGCAGTGAAGTTGCAAACATCATTTTGCCTTGTAAGGATTTACTGTAGTGGGAGGTCAGATTTGATTGAATACATTTTAGTGCTGTCAGAGTCAACGTGATAATAACGCATTAACACACCTTGCTGTTTTTAGGGTGTAAGGGACTCAGTTTTAAAGCTAGTGGGAAGATACTAGAAAGCCTAAGGAATCCATTGGTACCAACCATGGTCATACTAGCTTGTCGCGAAGGACAATAACGCCTTAAAGTAAATTTTTGCAGAGGAAAAACTGTCATGTCCATTTTCAAAGGGGTCCCTTGACCTCTGACCTCAAGATATGTGAATGTAAATGGGTTCTATGGGTACCCACCAGTCTCCCCTTTACAGACATGCCCACTTTATGCTAATCACATTCAGTTTGGATCAAGTCATAGTCAAGTCAGCACTCTGACAGTTTGCCATGTTATGATTTGAGCATATTTTTTTATGCTAAATGCAATAGCTGTTAGGGTTTATGGACAATATTTGTCATTGTTTTGTGTTGCTAGTTGATTTCCAATAATAAATATATACAAACAGTATATTTGCATAAAGCAGCATATTCCTACAATGTTGATAATAGTACTAAATACAATTCTCCCTTTAAAGTGCATTGACAGCCTTACTGTAACACAAGATATTCAGTAAATACAGTACTATGTAATGTGTAATATTAATGTTTTCATTAGTTATTCATAATCTACATTCAAATGCGAACTTCTGCATAATTTTCTAAATTTTTATTGTATTACCATTTCTTTAATCTTTAGGAAATTGACCAACACATTCTCTGTTTTGATGAGAATTAGGTATTGTAATTCTTTCAGTGACAAACATACAATATTGTGAGGATCTGATAAAGCCACCTACCTTATGCATTACCTAAATTTGTTCATCTTGTGTGCTGTGTGCTACATTTGTTGTGAAAATTGAGTCATGTCAGTCATAAAATACTGTATTTAGGTGGTCTGATATACAGATGTTAGGCACAATATCGTTACTCATATTTAAAGCCTGTCTCCCTCACTCTCCTGTAATATGTGGCTGCCAATCAAGTCTCTCTGTGTATGTGCTTTTGATTGTGCCAGCATGTGTCAACACTGCACCAGCCGGTGTGTGTGAAGCGTTTGAAAAAGTATAGGCAGAGAGAGGAAAGAGTGAGGAGCCTAATCAGCCAATCAGGAAGCAGATTAGCAGGCTGGGTAGGCTGCAGGGGGTGAGGTAGAGCTGTTACTACAGAGGAAAGACATTTCTTTTTTTTTTTTTTTTTTTTTTTTTTTTTTTGGCTAGCAACACAGCGACCAATCACAATCCCTGTACAGACCAAAACAACTTTATACACCAATGACCCTGTCTGGGTGTGTGTTTGTGTGTGTGCGGGGGTGTATGGGTGTGGAGAGAGGGTGAAAAATAAGACCAGGCAAAAACTGCCAGCTCCAGGGATTTTTGGCAGCTGCCCAAATAGTGTGTGTGTGTTAGTCTGAGTGTGTGTGTGTGTGTGTGTGTGTGTGTGTGTGTGTGTGTGTGTGTGTGTGTGTGTGTGTGTGTGTGTGTGTGTGTGTTGAAGTCAGTGTCTAAAAGAGATGGGCAGAGAGCGCACAAACTTCTCTTTTAATTTGACATGGTTCACCGTTTTGGCATGCGCTAGCTGCCTCTCCAAGTGTGTGTGAGTGTGTATGTGGATACACACTTATGGACTTTGGTTGGGTTTGCATCTTTTGTGTGTGTGTGTGTGTGTGTGTGTGTGTGTGTGTGTTTGAGTGACAGCACTGACCTTTTCAATATGCCTGTTAAACCTGAGCTCTTGTCCCAGTGCAGACGTGCTTGTGTCAACTCCAGCACTCCTACATGAAGGTCAAACTCTCTCCTGTTGGAGTATTGGCGACACACACACACACACACACACACACACACACACACACACACACACACACACACACACACACACTTACATACATAGTGTTTCCTGTCATGTTGTTCCCATCTTCTCTATAAATAATGTGCACTCTGCCCCCACTTGCATGTCCAGGCAATTACCACATCATACTGATGCATGTACTCTGCTCCCCACCAGGCAATAATTGTAGATTTAGTCATTCTCACTCCTTTTTTTCCCTACCAACCTTTCTTTTCCTTTTGGTGGCTGCAGTTTTCTGGTCTTGTTACCGTGGTCACCGTCGTGGCTGCTGCCATAGGATGAATCCCTGGCAGGGTGTGGTTTTGACTGGTTGGATTACGGTGCTCATTAGGGAGGTAAATGTATAATGTCTGACGGATAAAGTGAAAATCTTTTGAGTCCCTGTGGCTGACGAGACTAAATGAGATGATTTATTTGTGTGAATGATGCAGTCTGAATGAAGTGGCAGCTATTAAACATCCATCGGAGAAATGATAATCTGAATTAAGTAGACATTAAAAGGATAACGTTCTTCTTGT
The DNA here is from genome assembly GCA_947000775.1 of Pterois miles. Lineage (NCBI taxonomy): Eukaryota > Metazoa > Chordata > Actinopteri > Perciformes > Scorpaenidae > Pterois > Pterois miles. Next base: position 20,674,093 of record CAMQGK010000638.1, read on the forward strand.
CAACAAATCCCATGAAAGTATTGTTTGTGTATCCAGAGCTCTGTGCCATAGAGATTAATTGTTGTCCAAGTGAGTCACACTGTTGCTCTGGCTAACATGTTTAATGCCACGAACATGGACACATAAGACATGCAGTCTGTTTTGATTCAATCCGACGTACGCCACACACAGATATCCTTATGTTGTAAATAAATAAATAAATAAATATATTAACCACTGGGCAACTTTGGGATCTGAAAAGTGAAGCCAATGCTGAAGTGCCTTAAACCTGCATTCTTTCTAACAGCCAGCAGGAGGCGACTCCTCTGGTTGCAAAAAGAGGTCTGAATGTATAGAAGTCTATGAGAAAATGAGGCTACTTCTCACTTGATTTATTACCTCAGTAAACATTGTAAACATGTATTTATGGTCTCAATCGCTAGTTTGAAGTTTTCTTCAATACAGCATGATGTTCGTTCAGTAATTTATGGTCCGATTTAGAGTTAAATAGACCGTAACGCAGGGGATGCTTTAGGGCTTGGCTACCTTGTGATTGACAGGTTGCTATCATGGCGGTTTGGGAGTTGTCCCTGTTTTTGTCTTATAACTTTAACCCTGTTTTCAGTTCATGAAAGTTAATCAGAGCCTTTTTGGTTGCGTTAAAATGTCTTATTCAGTGTTTGTTTGTTCTTAGCTCCACCCTTTCATGTCACTTCTGGTTGCAAACGACTAAGATGGCGACGGCCAAAATGCAGAAGCCGAGGCTTCAGAACAGCAGTCCACAAACCAAGGGGTGCTGTCACAGTGACCAAGTCCCTAAAATACACACTATTTACTGCTGTTCGAGTAGTGTTTGCTAAATGCTAAAGTGCCCAGCTGTTGTAGGACACAATTCATTTTTTTAAACATTGAAACTTTGTATTTGTGACCTGTTTTTAAAGGAATGGTTTGACATTTTTGGAAATAGCTCACACAGGAAACAGCTTGGTTTAGGCAACAAAACTACCTAGGTTCAGGACAAAATCATGGCTAGGATTAAAATAACACCAGAAGTGGCTTAACTTCAGTACGGAAGTTGCGTGACAAATAACTCAGCATTAACTTCTGGTTTCACACGGGTTATGAACAGCAGTTTTCTGGATGAAAGTCAGGTGCTTTTCGACCCACCCGTTCCTACATCTAAGCTGTACGTCTTCACAAGTGATGTAAAAGATAAATAACTTGGGTGCTGCTCTCTGAAGCAGGTCTACGGACCAGAATGATGGATGAATTATAGAATGAAGTGTGTGTGTGTGTGTGTGTGTGTGTGTGTGTGTGTGTGTGTGTGTGTGTGTGTGTGTGTGTGTGTGTGTGTGTGTGTGTGTGTGTGTGTGTGTGTGTGTGTGAACTTGTGTGCGCCTCCATTTTTACTTGAGTGTGAGTATAAGTGTATATGTTTGCACCCCAGTGAGCGTGCCTGTGAATGAATGTGTACTCATTTCAGGCTCACTTGCTACGGTATAGATGTAGCTCTGCGTGTTTTGTGTGTGTGTGTGTATACGGCTTTTGAACATATTTATATGCATGTGCTTACATGTACTTACATCCATTTCTGCCTATAGGTATATGTGCCTGTACAGCTTTGTATTGGGGTGTGAGTGTGAGTGTGAGTGTGTGTGTGTGTGTGTGTGTGTGTGTGTGTGTGTGTGTGTGTGTGTGCGTGTGCGTGTGCGCGATCACCACACAGGGGAGATGCTCACAGTCCATTTGTCTGCGAGCACACTGACCATTAGCTGGCCACCATACATAATGTATAGCAGTGACCTTTCTGCACACTGCACCCTTAGGCCTATAAGCCATTGTTTGGTGTTGTATTGATTTTTACCCCCCTCATAGATGGAGACGGTGATTTGAGGGGGGAGAGACTGAGTGCCGCTGTGTCTGCTGAAAGGAGAGGGGAGGGCAGAGGCAATGGAGTATAAAGAATTGAAAAGGCTCGGCGTGGAGAAGGACACACACAGCGGTGCGTACCTGTAGCCCCCTTTTCAGCAGAGTGACTGCTTGGAGGTCGGCCCCTGTGTGAAAGACAGGGTCACGTTTAATAGTGCTGAATGTTGTGGGCCATACAAGTGCCACCTACACACAGCCCATTAGACAGAGTGGTGAGCGCGAGGATGCATGGTAAACAATTTAAGTCCCTGAAAGATTTTCAACATTCATCAGGCTCGACTTGGTGGAAAAAAAAAAGGCACACGGTGAGGGAAAGGTGGAGGGCGTCGGGGTTTCCATCTTCACACCTTCCCTATAATCTGCCAGAATGTTCCTTATATCTGTCGCGCTCCAGCTGACAACTAAAGTGGAGATACGAGGAAGAAAATGGGTTGAGAGAAATGTCTTGGTGTCCTACAGTGATGGATCTTTAGGCTGCCTGGCAGAGGAGGGATTTGAATTCAACATCACTTAGTTGTCACCTAGAAGGCCAGTTTTTGATCTGTAGGAGGGCTGGAGCTGTGATCAGGCCAGTTGTTCTGACACTTGCCTACAATGCTAAAAATACAACACTAATTTGTCAGGTAACAGAGAGAGGGAGACGATATGACAGTCTTACTGGACATGACCTGATTGAGCAATATTCTATCATGAATTCAGTATCATTATATTGGACATTGATGAATATGCTCTTCAGTCTTCTTTATTAAAGCTACTAAGATAAACTTACATTTAGTGTTGATTTTGGTGGTACCTGTGGACAAAAGTGGGAGTGTTTCCAAGCACCAGAGAACCTTCCATGTTACTGCAGCAGGATCTGACAATCTGGAACATGTAGTCCTGGTTCTGATCCTTTCGTGCCTCCACGGTCGGTGTTGGCTCCCAGCGGGGACCTGAGGAGCAGCGAGCCAAAGCTCCGCTACTGGCCGGAGGAGGAGCCGGTGCTGCCAGTAGCTCTCCACTTCTCGCCGAAACTCTAACTGCAGGTCGAAGCCGGCAGCGATGCCGGATCTGGATCTGTCCACGGTCGGCTGGTTGCTGATGGAGTCCCCGCTGGAGTCTGAGCTGAAGGAGTTTCTGGTAAACCTGCATGAGTTTGTCTGATTTTGTGTGGAATCCAACCCGTGGCTCCATTAGCAAGTGTTGTGTAAAGGACCAATGTGTAACAATTCGGTGGATGGGCAGGTGGGCACACGGAAGAGATTGTTATCTACAACCTCATACGCCAGATCCTACAGACTGTTCCTTTAAGACTAACTATTTAGAAATAGTTAATCTCCTCACTGATGGTCTTTGTTTACTTATGTAGGTCATATTGAGGCGTCACATTACATTACATTACATGGAGACTGCTTCATAACCAGTTAAAAGTTCCTCACAGTAACTTTAATGCAGCATGACATCATACATCCTCTCATCCTGTTTACCAGAAACAGCACTACATGAGTTGCTCTTCTTCTGTTGTATGTGTTGTTTTTAAAGAAACCTGAGACCTGAAGGCAGAACAACAGGCTGCTGCACACCACACTGGTATATTACCACATTATGTATATAAGTGCAAACAAATCCAACAGACACAGAGCAACATTAGCATTAATTTAGAGTCATATTTCTGGCCACCTGGCAGGTCCAATTTCCTTGTCGTTTTTAGTCTCGACCAACTCATGAGGGAAATATGTCTGTTTAGCTGCTAAATGCTCAGCTAAGTTCGCCAGCAAGTCACTAATTTTGTCTGCCTGTAATTTGGTGCTGTCAGGTAGTATAAAGTGATTTTTGTAATTTTTTTTTTCGCTTTTTCAATGAAAACAGATGTTTGGGGCAAAAATGGCGCTGATGAGAGCAGTGAGTGAACCAAAACAGTAAAGTTGTGACCCATAAAACCAAAACAATGAGTTGAAAGAGGTGGGTAATAATTCTCTGCAAGCAACCCCTTTCAGATTATACAGTTTCTTACTGTTAAACAGATAAAAGCCAACTTAAGCTAAACTTTCCTTGTAACCTGAAAACTTAAATTCTCCTGATTGACTCCAGAACATTGTTGAGAAAAGTGAAATGTACAGTGTTTGTTTTGCTGCCTTCAAGTGCCATTGGAAATATTAAAATCACAAGTTGGGAACACATGAGCAACTCAGCAATGCAGCAACTTTTACATGAAAGTGAGAATCCTCTATATAGTGTATATACCTCTATATCTATAGTCTGTCCATGTACAGTATATCTATGATCCTCCTTAATCCCTCGCCAAATGACCACCGATACTGCTGAACACATCAGTCAAATTGTTAAAAAACATCAAACATAGTCCCTTACAGGTATTTATTATGTGTTTTGATTTGTAAATAGCTAGTAAAGCCATTTTGACTGAGGGAGAGAAATGTGACGCTGTAATACCGACACTAATGCAGTGCTGATCACTCGGTTAACAGAGGAGAAGGGGGGTGCTGAGGGTAGAAAATAAGTGGCATCCCGCTGAGCTTTCTAATTCCTCCAGGAGATTGACACCTGAATGTGCTTTCATGCAGCAAACCGCTGGGTGGCAACACCCCACCACCCCCCCCCCCACTCTCAACCACCAGCGTTTTCCCTTTTTTCCTCTCCATCCATTTCCCACCTCGCAGACTCTTGCTCACCTTGCAATGTGACAATGCATAGCACATCCACCTTAATGAGACATTTACTCTAATATTGACTTTTAAAATGTTTATTTGGGAAACGCATTTTCACGCTTCGCTTGAAGTGCGTTTGAATGCATCACAAGTAGACTGCAAGCCCATTAAAAGCATGGAGAAACTTGCAGGCTGCGTCAGAAAAAATGACTTTTGAATTAATGGTATGCCATTAATTATTCAGTTAGCGCCATAAAGTATTCAAGCCTCTAATTTTTAGCACATTATGTTTATTAAATCATTATGTGATTATGGTAATCATAAGGCAATCACAGTGTGGTTATCATGCACTTCTGACACCTTATTAGGAGAGAATGTAGCAGAGAAAAGTTTCATTATTTTGAAAAGAGCAGCAGATCACTCTGAGGTTCATTCAAGAAAATACATGATGACGAGTTGATTTGCATGAGAACTGAGTGAAACTGTATCATTCTGTTGCCAGAACTGTATTCATTTTTCATTTTATCTTATCTTATCTTATTAATCAGATCACAACAACCCAAACCTGCCCTGTACATCATTAAATTTGATCTCTTGCGCAATGTCCTCTATAATCTGGGACCATGAATGATCGGATCGTTGAGCGGGGCGCCCTGTTGCACCGCACATAATGGGATTCAATTTTGTATAAGGCAACCTTGCTTTAGCGACAGTATAGGCTGGCCTGTAGGAACTCTCTGTCTCCTTATACAGACTGGAGCTGAGTTCAGCAACTGTCTTTGGAAGCATTTCCTTTTGTTTAAGCTCTGCTATTTCAACAGCTGTTCATGAGCAATGGTGTCTAGGTGTATGTAATTATTTTGTGCAACTACTATTTAACAGCGCTACTTACAGTCCCACCGGTCCAGGCATCTAACAAATGCACTTCAAACATTTTCTTAGAAAGTAAGAACGTCGGCTTCCTTACAGACAAAGCATCCAAGATCATCCTCTTTTGCAAACAGCCAGTCCAGTAGACTGTTGTCAGGCTGTTAAATAGGTGTTATCGGTCACTATAAGCACCATAGATGTTGGTCAGTAGGGGCCTACTACACCCACCAGTAGGTTTTATCATTGATTCACATGGTAGATCACTGAAAGAAGGTCTAAAAGAGCATGGCTGCGACCTCTAGCGACTGTAGTAATTATGACAGGAGCAGAAGTGGAATTCAGGTGCTGTAGTATAAAAAGCCTGAAACTCCAGATGGCACAGAGGTCAGGGACGATGGATTGGACACAAAACACAGGGTTATTGTCCCACCCATAACCCCTGACCTCTGACCCATATGGAGTTTCAGGCTCTCTATACTGCAGGGCCTCACTTCCCCCAACAGCCAGGGGTTTCTTTCCTTCCAGGATCTCCACTGGTTGTGTCCCCAGTTTCATGCCAGTCTGTCTATTGTAGCAGCCCCTGCCTCCTCGTCCTGCTCCTCTTCTGATCTGTCCAAGTGTGTCATGGTCCCTAATTCAGCAGCATCAGGTCTGGTAGCAGAGCCACAGTAGCATCCCCCGTAACAGCAAAGCTAGTGCAAGCTGTCCTGCTAATTGGATGAATTCCAGTTGCCTGTTTTTTTTTTTTTTTTGTTTTTTTTCTTAAGTGCCTTAAACTTGCATTCTCTGTAGCAGCCAGCAGGGGGCGACTGTGGTTGCATAAAGAAGTCTGATTGTGTGAGAAAATGAGCCAACTTCTCACTTGTTTTATTACCTCAGTAAACATTGTAAACATCAATTTATGGTCTCAATCGCTAGTTTCAAGTCCTCTTCAATACAGCACGATGTTCATTTAGTAAATTATGGCCCCACTTAGGGTATGCTTTGGGGCGTGGCTATCTTGCGATTGCCCAGTTGCTATCATGGCACTGTCAAGTCTGGAAGTTGTCCATGTTTTCATCTTACAGTTTTAAGCCTTTCACAGTGTGTTTTCAGTTGATGACAGCTAATTAAAACTTTTTGGTCACTTAAAAAGATGGCAACAGCCAAAATGCCAAACTTGAGGATTCAAAATGTCCTCGAACTGATGAGTGGCGTCACGGTGACTACGTCCACTTCTAATATATAGTCTGTGCAACAGCAGCCTTTTTGCATGGACTACCTACACTGCTACTTTCTGTTCAAAATGTGTTTGAACATTTGCAGCTCATGTACTCTCAACAGGCAGAGTTTGCGCCAACATTCTGCTGTGCACCATGGTAGCTTGGTAGTGAAGTGCAGCCATACTGTCATTCACGAGAGAATATGGCGTGTAGTTCTTTTGAAAAACAGGTTTCTTTAACCTTATTTATCTTAACATAGATAATACTCATTGCATTAAAAAGTATAATCAGAATTGTATTTGTTTATTAGCGACCCCCACAGATGTATGATTTTATTGCTTTCATGGCAGCTCAGCTCCCACCTAACTCGAACCCTGACCTTTCTATCACACACGTTCAACCTGTCATTTTCTTTGTTGTGTCATCATCTACCTCGCTTGTAATTTTTTTTTTTTATCATTCATGTGTTGTCCTTCTTCTATTTTCCAAGTTTGTTCTCATTCATCTTGTGTCTCCATTGAAGGTGGACGAGGAGGGAGGGAAGGGGACAGAAGAGCTTCACAGCAGGCCTCCGCTCCATTTATCAACATCAGGATTTCACAGCGCGACGCCTTAAAAGCCAACTCAGAAACCTCTCTGCTCCCCCTGCGAACAAAAGCAGAAAGGACCCAACTTAAATGCGGAACCCTGCCTTTCCTTTTCACGCTGAGTTCACCTTTTCACCAATAGGTACTTTTCGGCGCGCGACTACATGAGGTTATTTTCCTTTCAAAAGAGATGGCAGATAAAAATAAGGGAGAGAGGAACATTTACCGAGCCTCTCTCCGCGGCCTTGATGCTTTGCTATTTGTGTAAAAAGGCTTTTTTAGAAAAACATGTATTAATTGTATTCACTCAGTTTCCTTTCCATTTTGTTTTTTTGTTTCTGTCTCTGCCCTGGCTTTCATGATGTGCTGTGGTGTTTCACCATGACAAGCCGAATCAAGGCTAGAACACTAAACACCTCTGTATGGCATCTATTCAGCTGCCTCTGAGAAGCCGTTTACCCGCGATATTCTTCAGCTCTGTGAAGAGTTGGCAGATAGAAAGAGCCAAGGGTTTCCATTGACCTTCCTTGATACATACTGCAGAGAACCAATTGTGTGTGTGTGTGTGTGTGTGTGTGTGTGTGTGTGTGTGTGTGTGTGTGTGTGTTGTCATTACTGGGTCCCTTCCACATTTAGCCCTCCATATGGCTTATGTAGATAGCTTTCTTTGGGTCATGTCTTGGCTCGGCTTTAATTAGTGGATTTGCTGCTAATAGATGGAGCTAATTAACAGGGATTGGGGCTCTTGCACGTTTGCCACTGTTCCTGTCTGTGCGTATGTGTGCGCACGCTCATATGTGTGCAAGCTGACATGCTTCTGTCTACCCGACGATGGAGACAACGGATGCTGTCACCTTGGTAACCATGTAAAATAGATTCCTGGGGTGGAATCAGCCCGAGCCAATTAGACATAGACATGCTATGGAGATGGCAGGGCGCACACAGATACACAGTCACAGTCTGTGTCGCTCAGCCTTTCTCTCTCTAACCCTTACACACACACACACACGCACACACACACACACACACACATGTAGGCAGTCAGACAGCGTCTTGCCCCAGGCAGTGTGGATATGACCATCATAATCACATCATCCCCCCCTGATAACAATAACTCTGCTCAGGGATGCAAATAATCTGTGTCCACATATCTTATTATTGCAATCAATAATAACGAAGCACCTTAATACACACACATACACAAAAAAATACCACCCCTGTCACCCTAATGAGAAAGTATAGCCCATTACCATGCTTTGTGTGTTGTTGTCGTGTGTGTTTCAGCAGCTGTGTCCCCCTTCTTTAAAAAGCGAGGAGATCAAAACGGAGCAAAGGGCTCACGGGGCGTAAAAACTAATTTACTTTTAAAAAAAAAAAAGTAATTCTGCCGGTCGAGTTTCTCTCCCCCCCCCCGTCGTCAAGTTGCCCAACTCTTTATCAAAAGCACAGTGATTGAGAAACAGGCCAAATGTGCAGGGAAGGAATGAACACATGCTCGGTTTTGATCCGTCGTGCGTGGCTTTTCCCAAAAGCAAACCGGTGACCCATATGCATTCTCGCTGCTCGCAGCCCGTCCTGATGAAATGGCCACAATATTACTGCTGACTTTGTGATAACACTGTGTTACTTATGTCAAACACACACACACCCTCAGTGTGTGTTTGTGGACGAGTGGGTGGGGTAGGCTGACGCACTCGCAAGTGCTGATAAGTGACTGTAAGTGTGTTTGTGGGGTGTGTGTGTGTGTGTGTGTGTGTGTGTGTGTGTGATAAGTGTTGATAAGTGAGAGTGTGTGTGTGGATGATTGCTGATTTGTGGCAGGGTGTCTATTGTTAATGAAATCTTTTGTGTCCCTCTGATTGGCTCATCAATCAAACAGCAGTTCGCATATTACCCATAACCCCTTTCTGCTCTCTCCAGGTGGTGGATTACAATGTGACACATGCACATGTGTACACACACGCAGACGCAAACACGTGATGGAAGGACCAAACCTGGTCATAGCCCTATGCAACACACACACACACACACACACACACACACACACACACACACACACACACACACACACACACACAGACGCAGACACACACAGACAGTCTATGTTTCTATGAGTTTTGAGGACATTACATTGACTTAAATTAATTTCCTAGAGACTTACCCTAACACCCTAACTATAAGTGTAACTGCTAGTTACACTTATAGTTAGGGTACACACACACACACACACAAATGTATACACTCACAAAAACTGCTCAAAAATACAATTTAAAAAAAGGCAAGCATATGTACACACACAGATATAACAGATATGCAGTAAACAGGCGTGTGCCAAAAGGCAAACTTACTCATAATGTCTCTCACACACACACACACAAACATACATACATGCATGCGCACACACGCACTCACACTCACATCTTTGCATTTACACATACTGTACATAAACACCCTCCAGCCTTGCTAAAAGCGTTACGTCAGTAGTTTCCCCAATGTCGCTGTCATCTCAATATCCATCCACGGGATGAAGGAGACAATGAGACAGTGAATGCATCATCTGCATTAATTTCTGCTTGATTCAAAGTGTCGTGGCTAAAGAGGGCAAAAGGAGGGGCGAGGGGGGAGGAGGAGGCGGAGGCGAAGGAGGGAGAGGGAGGAGGAGAGGTAGATAGACAGGAGAAATTGGTGGAGGGTGGATGCGAGGAAGAGGGAGAGGCCTTGGGGGACACCTCGGTGCGGCTGGCCCCGCGGCTATAAGAGAGAAACACACACACACTCGCATATCCACCGAGATTAGTAACAACAGACACACACGAGTGCACATAATCACATTCACACATATGCACGCTCATGCAGAAAAGCCACAGACATAACGAGGTAAATGTCCCAAACAGTGGTTGTGAAATCAAATAAGGATACAAGAGAGACACAGCAGTAGTATAATGTACACATGTTGTCAGGTACAGATTGGACTGTATGTAATATTTCAAGCCTGGAGGCAGAAAAAATGCAGCAGAGAACCAGAAGCTTCCATCAGATGTTTGACAGGACTATCAAATCAGTGAGGCTCTGTCTCAAAAAGGTGGTAACAAAGTGACAAACGCATTTACTCAAGTACTGCACGTAAGTATAATTTTGAGTTTTTTCTACTACTTTATGCTTCCACTCCACTACTTTAGTCCACAAGTATTTGCTTTTTACTCCACTACATTTATGTGACAGCTTTAGTTATTTTGATAATCTAATCAGTTCATACTGTAGTGGATTAAACTACATGTAGTGGCTACTCAGGATGGGTGAATTGATACTGTGGTATCAATACTTTGATACTCACAAGCTACTCATTTGTTACTGATTCCTTTAAAAAAATACAGTATAGAAAATGAAATGATATAAATATAAACACGGGTGGCTGTATCACTTCCAAACATTTTCATTGCTTTTGTATGATGTTTGTGCCAAAACAGCCCTGACATACTTTATTTAGTCGGCCCGTGTCACACGATTGTGGAAACCATGTGACATCAGAATCTGTAGTGCACAGCTTCACACTTCTACATAAACCTGAGGGAATGGTGTAGCGCGGTGTGGTGTTACCTTTCACCTGCAGATAAAATTACAGCAAGATGAACTATTTCTGACAGTAAAGTGTCACAAACAGCAACACGAGTCTCTCTTCAAACATTTAAAAACAACATATAATGAGGCGTATTATTTAATCAGTGTTTTACAGAAATACTAAAATGCAAGCACATTTTTTATTTAACTGTACTCATATTTGCTTTTGTAATAAATGTTTTATTAATGGCAGGTATGCATCATGTGATTTGCTTTTAATTGTAATGTTTTTTCTTTAAATGGCCATTATTTTGAAAAATCACATACCCATTTAAGAAAGGATTAATATCTGTAAATATCATTAAAATAACATTAAAATTTTAACAAAAAGTATCATATTGTACTATAAATATTTGATATCACCCATCCCTCATGGCTACTGTGGCAAACAACCAACAATAACCAGAAAATACTATACAAATAAATAATCTAGAAAATATCTAGAATACTTTGTGTTATTATTTGATATTATTTTTATTTTATTTTTTATGCAAATAAATGCAAAGAAAACATCTAGACTTTAATTAAGTTTAATTAAGATTATAATAGTTTTTTATTTTATTTTATTTATACAAATAAAGAAAATATTCTAGTATATTTTCTTTACTTGTATAGTATTTTCTCAGAACAAATTCTAAATAGCTCCTACATTATCAAACAGTATATAATAACGTAGTTAAATATAATAATAATAATATAATAATAATAGCTCCAACTCAATATATGGCCAGTTTTCCTTGAGAAAAACTCACTTTTTATTCATTTAGGTACATTTTGCTGATAATATTTTCTTATGTAACATTTTGAATGCAGAATATTTATTTGTAATGGAGTACATGGTGGTATTGCTACTTCTACTTGAGTATATATATATATATATATATATATATATATATATATATATATATATATATATATATATATATGAGAATATGTCCATACCTGAAACCTACTTGTCTACTGTATATTCAGTGTTCTGAGCATCAGTAGCTGAAGGAAGCAGAAAGAGGAAAAGATGACATTTTTTGTTCCTAGTGTTGCATTTGATGTCACACTGCAGTGAAATTGAAAGTTTTATAGGACTAGAGGGACAGAAGGGATTATTCCAAAATGTGATGGTGTTATTGGTTTGAAATTTTCAAGTACATCGGCTGATATGTGATGTAACAACTACGAAAAGCATCATGTCTTCCGAGCAATGAGGTAAAGTAATGGAGTTTCAAGGTACAAACACGGAGGAAAATTTGATTTTTTGGCATGAAATGTTCTGCATTAGGATCTGAAAATAAGATGACAAGGAGCAAAATTCATTTTCACTTCATTTTCTCTTCGACCCGTCTATAGCGAGAAGCAGACAGGCGTCTTCTTCCCGTCCTCCCCTCTCGTCCAACCTCTTGTTCCATCCACATCTCCACTTTTTCGTCTCAACAGCCTGTCAGCTCTGGGACACAGTTATGACTCATCTGTCTGTCACATCGAAGATGCCAGACAAACAGACAGCCAGAGAGTCCGTCTTTATCTCTGGAGAGTGAATCACATTTTGGTGCTGGATGTCTCGTCCAAAATCAGGCAATCTGTGCTGTCTACTACCCCCCAACCCCTACCCTCAACAGTTGGCAGTTTGCTTGATTACAGATACTTTATTGTAGCTGATCAATATGATGTTGATTGGCAGTGGGAAGCACTTTTTCTTGGACTGATTGTACAGTAAAGTTTGATCTATTCTATAAACTTATTATTATGACAGATTCCAGTACAGTTTTTTTTTTTTTCACGATGGTGTACACTGTTTCAGAGGCCTTCCCACACTGACAAAATATCTGGCAGAAATACAGAATATTTTTAATATTTTACTATTATTTTAGGTGTCTGACAGGACCATCATCCAAAAACGTATTAAAGTCAAATCAAAATATTTTTTTTGTGAAGAAATCAGTACATAACCTTGGTGTTTGTTTTAACTTGTGTTTGAATTTGGTCAAACATGTTATTACCAAAAATACATTTTAATTAGGACAGTGTCCCATAAGTGGTTTAGTAGATGCAAGTTTTTGGTTTTGACTGACAATGCTGGTACTGTAATTTGATTTGGGGAATATTTTTGAGGATTGCCCTAAAAATACTTTGTAAAGCCGCTTGACAAGCAGTTAACCAGCTGGAGACTGAAGTTGTTGCTGTTGCTAAATCGTGGATTAGGTAGGAAACTTAGGCTGATGTGTTTATCCTTTTACCATGTTTTTCATACTTGAAGCGCAACAGAATAATGAAACTGATAAAAAATTTTTTTAACGTGATAATAGTGTATTAACACTAATTTCTTTAACACATTGACCCAATTTGCAATTTTCAGGGTGCCACAGGCTCAGATTTAGAGCTAGGCTGAGGATACTGGCATCATTATAATCAAGGAGGATAAAAATGCTCCAAACTTATGCTAAATTTTGGTGAGGAAAAACTCCTTCACAATTACATTTCTTAGTCTCTATTCTTTTTTTTCTCGTGGCCGCCTTCTTGTTACATGTCTTGAGTGTGATTACTATCGATTACTAAAGATCCAAAGTGTAGCTCAAGAAGAAATAGAGCCCTATTCATCCACCCATAAGCTCAATGGATTTGCCCATGTGTTGATACAGCTGTCAAAATTCATTTGAACATCATTTATTTCTTTAATGCATTAATGTAACATTTAATTTTTAGTTTGTAACAGGTTTTAAAGGTAGAGTGAAGATCCTGGTATCAGAATAATCTAGTAAACCAAATGAAGCCATAGGTACCAACCATGTCATACTAGAGGTTAAGGAATGCTCCAAATGAAAGTTTGGTAGGAAAAAATTGTCATGGCCATTTTCAAAGAGGTCCCTTGACCTCTGACCTCAAGATATGTGAATGAAAATGAGTTCTATGGGTACCCACCAGTCTCCTCTTTACAGACATTCCCACTTTATGATAATCACACTGACAGCTATTGATGCCTGCTGGGCTGCAGTTTGCCATGTTATGATTTGAGCATATTTTCTATACTAAATGCAGTACCTGTGAGGATTTCTGGACAATGTTTGTCTTTAAATACTTGGCAAAGCTCCCTTTAAAGTATATTTTGAAGAGATAAAAATGTGCAATCAGTTTGCAATTAATCATCCTTAACTATGGACCATCATGTGATTAATCATGATTAAATATCTTAATCAATTGACAGCCCTTTTATTTTTCTTTGAAGTTTATTTAAAAATGTAAAATTATATTTCCTCTGTTTCACTCTTGCCAGTAGGGGGCTTCAGCCCCCTTCTTGCACTAATGTACAAATATGTTTCAAAAGTGTTAAAAATCCAAACACTCCAGTGTGCGTGAAGTTTAACTGTTATTACATACAGTATGTTGGCAGACCTACATAGACGCTGATATATGTGGTAAAAATGGCCAATTCCTTTGCACTAAAATGATGCAAATGGTATTTTTCAGTCACCACCACAGCACAAGGTTTCTTTAAATGAAAGGCGAGCACTGGTCTTGACATTGGCTGTAGCCCACAGCAGTTCAGGTTGAAGTATTACTCATAATCCACCTCTTCTACTCCTGGGGATCCGACCAGTGAATGTGGTTTTATATGGCATTTCTGGAAAACCCGCATCTCCCATGATCCTTTGCCAAAGTGGCACGGTGACGAATGACTATTGGGGGGTCAGTCTAGAACCCGTTTGTTTGAAGCTGTGTTGTGAAAATAAGAAGCATGTGGATCTGTGTGTGTGTGTGTGTGTGTGTGTGTGTGTGTGTGTGTGTGTGTGTGTGTGTGTGTGTGTGTGTGTGTGTGTGTGTGTGTGTGTGTGTGTGTGTGTGTGTAATGGCCTACGGCGAGCACTGTGAGGTTTTCCAGCCCACGCTGAGCCGACTCTGGTTGGACCGGCGAGGCTCAGTGTGACCTGCCAAAACACACAGCAGCCACACCAACAGTGAACTCTGTATGGTCGGGGACAGACGGAGGGATGGATGGAGGGATTAGTGTCGGAGAAGAGAGGGAGGGGTGGAAAGTGAGGTATTAAAGAAGCAGGAGAGGAGTGCAAGAGTGAGGGGAAGACAGGAGGAGGGCAGAAGAAATCCATCATGGTCACAAAATGTGCACACAGTCAGCTGTGACGTGTGTGTGTGCTCAGTAATGACAGAGTGACTGATGTAGTTCTGGTCTCAATAGGTATATACCCTGTACTTAAGAACCCATTTAAGCTTGTAAAAGCACTCACCCATAAAACTTTAGGCTCTGAATGTGTGTGTGCATGCAAGGACAGTGTCACTATTTGTCCTCTAATTGCATGTGCAAGTCTTTGCTCATTAACTTTGATTGCAAGGGCGAGTGGCGGGCGTTTGACGAACAAAAACAACAGGTTGGCTGTGTCGTGAACTTCGCAATTTGTGGGAGGTGAAAGGGAGCGAGGTGATGGAGAGTGGAGTACAGAGAGGAGACGAAAAGAGACTAAAGGAGGGGAGGAGGTGGTAAATAAGTGCCTTTCAGTCTTAGATGAGCGGGGACTCTGACAGCTCCGAGAGTCCGACAGCTAAATGGCTCACTCAAGACAGAGGAGGTGATGGAGGAAGAATAGCTAGAGAGGAAAAACAGGCACAAAAAAAACAAAACATGTGAAGTCAGCCGTGTAACTGTTTCTATCACCCACCACAGTGACTCTCATTGTGTTTATTAACATATTTTTATTAAAGAGGTGATAGACGACTTAAAGCTGCAGTGGGTAGAAAGGAGCGAATGTGATTTAAAAAAGAGTTAATGTTAGAAACCGGTCGCTATATCCAGACAGTAATGCATGAGACAGGTAATCCGCAAAAAAAATTGTGGTGTCCCCCAGTATCCCCCTAACGGCATCTGCGAGATTTCACAGACTGGTGGAAAACAACCAATCAGAGCCAAGCTGGAGCGAACTGTCTATGTGGACCCCATCTGATTAAATTATGTACTAGAGCACAAAGTTCTTCATAGATCTAGCTACTTAATTTTACTTTCAAGGTGCACTGGATTGATGTATTTAGCTTTAAAATGTCCGGAGGAGCATGCCCCAGGACACCCGTACGAGGTTCGCCCACCATAGTCTCACAAAATCACTGTATTATGTCATCCAAAGCTGATGTCGCCGTCCTGTCTTCTGCACCTCCTCATGTCTCTGTTTTCAGGCTTTAAAAAAAATCTAGCCCGTGTGAGGAGACTTGGACCAACCACAGCTCATTTCAGAGAGACAGCATTTCTATTGGCTTTGCTCCAGCTGGTGGGTGGTGCTTGATTTTTTCTAAACTGATCTCAACATGGCTGCCAGGTCACAAACTTTCTCACTTACAGAAAGAAAGGCATTACAGTAACAGAATATTAATTCATATTTGATCAGCGCTGCCTAGTTTGACCGTTTAGTCTGAGTTCGCAAGTGACTGACAGCTGCTCAGAGACGACAGGCACAGGACACAGTGACACATGATTTTCTTTTTTCAGATTAACTGTCAGGATATAGTACCATTTTATAAAAACAACTTTAAAATCATATTTACTCCATTTCTACTACTTGTGTCTCTGACTCATAGCGTGCTGCATCACAGCTATATGAGCGTTTGCCGGCTCCCTCATGTATGTTCCTTTCACACCATTGTAAGTCTTGTTAACAGACACTGACATTCGATATAGCCGGCAGTCAAAGCTACGTTTTGTGCAATTTTTTTCAATGGAAGCTCAGTTTATGTAGAGCAAGAATACCTCTAATGTTATATTGTAGGAACTTTCAGTGTGTTGTAAAGTGTAACGGTGATGCAGAGCCTGTTCCAGGAATGTGATAAAGAGGCTCGTGTTGTGACTATCACAATGTCCTTAGCCAGACTTATAACCTTTTATACCAGACCTGACAGACAGAGGAGGACTGTGTGTGTGTGTGTGTGTGTGTGTGTGTGTGTGTGTGTGTGTGTGTGTGTGTGTGTGTGTGTGTGTGTGTGTGTGTGTGTTGCATGGGGCTATACGTGTACACTGTCGCCTCGTTCTCAGCCACATCCATAACTTTTTATTTCCAGCACTCTGCACTTCTCCTCATTGGCATAATTTACTGCTGTTTTATGCAGCGTGTCCTGTGGGTCGTCCAAAGTTTAACACCTCTGTTAGATTTTAATGCCTCTGCGACTGGAGCTGTGTGAACCTTTACTCGCGCGGTACCGTTGGCCAGGCCCAGGGAACTCTTCATTTTTCCGCCATGCATCCCTGACACCCTTTTTTCCTTTTGAATTGTATTAAATAAAGCAAGTGAATTTCACAATCAAGAAAAATCCCTCTTTCCTGCGTGTTAAGTGTTTAATCTTGACTTTTTCTGGGTAATTGTGAGAGATTGTTTTGTGTATTTCTTTAATTTCCACCCTTTGGCACATAACATTGAGAACATTAGAAATTATATTGGCAATAGCTGGGTTTAGACAGACTGAATGGAAACAGTAGAAAAAAAGATTTACACATGCTTAAGGCAAACACATTTATGATAATGAATATATCATGCAATCGGTTGGAATAGAATTGCAAGTAGGTTTGATCCCGCATAAAGAAATGTCTGTAAATTGTCTCACCCCAGAAATGTGTTGTAACCTGCATACGATTCCCACTGTGGTTTTTCCCATGATGCATATCTGTTACTCCTGAAATATGGCAAACATCAGATATGATAACAAAGAATAATGAGGACCTCGTCTTTGAAGACTAGTTCAATGGTCGATGGTGTTTTCTGACAAACAAGTGAAATCATTAAAACATAAACGTTCACTGCATTAACTCAAGTACACGTATGATTTGTGAACTTGTTCTCAGCTTAAAAATTCATTTGTGATCTGCGATAGTACAGTTATTTCTTGGTTAAAGTCATTGGGAAACCTTTGGGTCTGACTAGTGAAGCCAATGCTAAAGTGCCTTAAACCTTAAAAAGAAGTCTGATTGTGTAGAAGTCTATGAGAAAATGAGCCTACTTCTCACTTGATTTATTATCTCAGTAAACATTGTAAACATGAGTTTATGGTCTCAATCACTAGTTTCAAGTCTTCTTCAATACAGCATGATTATGTTCATTTAGTAAATTATGGTCCCATTTAGAGTCAAATAGACCATAAAGCAGGATATGCTTTAGGGTGTAGCTACCTTGTGATTAATAGATCGCTACCATGGTGAGTGTGAGTGTTGTCTGTGTTTTCACCTTACAACTTTAACCCTTTCACAATTTGTTTTCAGGTCATGAAATTAATTTTAACATCTTGGTCACCTAAAATGTATCATTCAGCATTTGGTTGTACTTAGCTTCACCCTCTTGTGTCACTTCTGGTTGCAAAAAGCCAAGATGGCATCGGCCAAAATGCCGAACTCGAGGCTTCAAAACTGTTGTGTCTAGATGGTAACTTGCAAACTGAGAAATCTGATCTGAGATCTGCAAAAACTCTCGTGAGACTCACTGCCTGACGACTTATTCCCTTCTAGACATTACCTTTCAAAAGAGCAGTCCATAAACTAATGGGTGACGTCGTGGTGACTACGTCCACTTCTTATATACAGTCGATGGTATTACTACTATTAAATTACTGTCTGTCCACGTATGAAGCGCTAATGTCAAACACCAGAAATAAGATATAGAGTCAACATAAAGAAATGCGCCTCATAACTGCATTTGAGCATAGTCACATTTGTACTTATTAGCTTGAGGAGAAACTGTAATAAAATAAATCAAGAGGTGTCAGAGTTAATACAGTTTGGCCTCATTTGGGTGTTGTGTAGGAGCACAATGTTTACACTTCCCTGTTCCTTCTTTCTTATTATCTTCCCTTCAATTACAACTGAATAGCTGGAAAAGTGTGTCACCACAATAAAAGCGAGCGTGTATGCCATCCCGCTTTGTGTTATATACAAAAGCTCTAACAGGAGGTTTATTTATTGCTCGTAGCTGAAAGCTGCATGTGCCAACTTTGCTCTCCGCCGCATGCGCTAGCTGCCTGGCTGCACATGTCAGCCAGACTTGACATAACTTTACTCTGTTCTTGCGTTTTATTCTTTCACTCCATACCTCTCCTTGCCACCCCAAGGCAGAGCAAGGCGATGAGGGCTCCCAGTGAAAGCAATGATCAAAAGTAGCACTCGGATGCCTACAGGTTTCCCTGACATGAGAGGAGATTGTGTGGTGGGGAGAGCGACGGCGGCGTGGGGTTTGGGGGGTGATGGGAGGAGGTGAGAAAAGGAGGAGAGACACACCCATTACTTGTCAAGCCAGAGTGGAGATGGGATACCTCAAGATTGGCTGAGATGTAAAGAGGGAGGGGTGGAGGTGGTGGTGGTGCAGGAGAGGATGAAAGGTTTGAGGCATGAAAGGAAGGCAGACATGGGGTGAAAAGAGGCGGAAAAGAGAAGTGAAGGAGAAAAAAGGACGAGAGAAAGTTGGGCTGAGCAAAGCGCGACATGAGTGTGGGAGCCGGGGGATCGTCTTGAGTTGAAAATCCGTCATAGGTGAATAATTGAAGACAGGCTCAGCTGCCTACACTCATACAGGAAAGTCAAAGGCAGAGGTGGGGATGCATATGTGCACGGCTAAGGAAAACCGGAGCGGAAAATCTCTCTGTAATGAGGAAATTCTTGACTCAGTGTAATAATATTTCCCCAGTTTGGAGAAAATCTCATTCCTCAGCACTCATCCACACCCGCTGCCTCTATTTCACTTTCCTCAGAGTGGATCTGATAGCACCGCATAGCAGAGCGGTGTTAACCCAATAACAAGCTGATAACTCCTGGCCTCTGTGATATGCGCTGGAGTATGACAGTGACACTGCGTGTGAGTGCAGCTTTCTGTTTCGATAGGGTTTTGTCTGGGCCTCGTATAAATGATTTTGCACTCTCTCAAGGGCAATGTTAGGTAAATGATTTACCTCCTTGCTATTGTTTAGTTTCTGACATCCGTGTGTATGTATTTCCTGCCAATGTATGTCGGCACACGCCTTGTGCTCCTATGTGACATGATTTCTTGCTCACACAGCATGTATAATGCATATCCCAAATTATGTGTTACATGTTTGTCTGCCTGCCCCCCCTTCAACCAAGGGTGAGCAGACATTCTAATGCAAAGGCGCTGGCACTCGAATGCTTTATTTGGCCGCATATAGGACCAATTTCAGCCCAGATTTATGACTTCTGCAGTCGGGTTATTTCACCAAATCCCCAGACAGGACACAATTCACGGCTGTTGTGTGTGATACCTGCTCTGTTTTCAAATCTGAGAGCCGCGGCATTGCTGGCGTGCCAGGGGAGTTATAAGGAGAAACCCTCTATATTTCCAGCAGCCCACTTCTTATTTAGCTCTTTCTACATTCAGTAGCTGAAAAAGAAAAAAAAAGCCTCAGGCAACTTTTATTACACCCTCCCTCAATTACAGCATCGTCATAAAACAACACACATTTAATCACAGCCTCTGTGAACATGATGAAGTAGTTCATCACAAAGAAACGCCAGATCTTAACAATGGAAACATACATTTCAGAGCGGACAGATATTAGATACGTGTCAATAAAAAAGATATAGGCCTCGCCAGTGCCAACGCAGCCCGTGAATTATTATTGAAGAATGGGGTGGCACGTTCCATAACTTATCTAAATCTAGGCGAGACAGGTCTTGCGTTCCCCGGGGAGAGAGCAGCATCCTCAGGGTGTGGTGACAGGGGGAGGTGGGTTGGGTGGATGCTCCCCCCATGTGCTTTAAGGATACTGTGACAATCCATGTTGGGAATACAGGGTATTAGAAAAATCCCTGCGGTGGGGAGACAGAGAGTGGAGTCTATTGTAGGTGCAGACGGATTCACACTGACTGGTTTTCCCACGGGGAAGATGGATATGTCACCAACATGACTTTGACACCACTGTGACTTGACATATAAGCAAAAGATAAGAACCACCATGCATCATCTAGAGAAAAAACGTATTGTTATATTTTGGGGATGTGATTAATTACTTTAAAAATGCGCTACTTTGGCTGTGATCAGCCTCCTCTCTCAGTCAGTGCTCTCCACTCAGTCTCCACTGTGTAGTCTGGCTCAATGTACCGCCCACAGCAATATCTGATTGGTTAATGTCATCAGCAGTCTCTGATCAGCACTGAGGATTAACATGCTTCAGAGAAGCAGCTGAAAACACAGACACAGCTCGGAGCTGCTGAAGCGAGCGGAGCTGTGTTCTCTTGGTAAGATAATTAAGTTGTAATAAACATCCCAATCCGAATACTGCACGTGGTTACAGTGAAATTCAGTTAACTATAATGAGATAATCAAGTTTATTTATGTAGCTGATTTGCAAGTGTAACATCACTCGCCCGTAGGAGTTTTTTTTACATGTAAGTTTACATGAACAACGAATGCTAATGTTAAGCGTTGTAGTGCTAAATTGAATGCAATGATTTGTCATTTGTTGATCCATAATTTAGCAGCTGACTAGCAAAACAACTAATCAGCTCTGACATCACTTCTTGCATGTACGCTTAGCAGGCCGAACCAGGACTACTGACTAATGTCATTGAGTCTGTCCTCTCAGTCTCAACCAGTTAATAAACACTGAAAATGTTGCAGTACTTGCTTCTGTTTTATATCTGCTACTTATTGAGTCTGTCTTTCACTGAAACTACAGTTGGTGGTTGTTGGAACAGTGGAAAGACAAACCAAGACAGTTTTTGATGTATTTTATTTAGTTTCTGTTGAGTTTGAATGAAGTGTATTTTATAATTTGTGTTAGTAGTAGTAATAGTTTGTGTTGTTTCTGGACATTATATTTTGGTTTGATTTGATGTGTTTCTATCATTCATTGCAGGGTTAGAAGGTTTTGATTGTTATATGTCAGTTTTTCAAGAATCCTAAAGTCAAAGTGTCTTGTTTCAGGGAAGCTCAGGTCTCTTTAGGGGGAGCTACGTTTGCTGGTCAATGCTGCCTTGCTTCTTCTTTTGAATTTTACGTATATGAGGGAACTTGCTGATGTATGTTTTATATTGCCTTTTATTGATATATCGTTTGCATAATAAGAAAATATATGGTCTTAACACAGTTATCACTGCAAAGTTTTTGACCGTTGGCAACATGATATATTGACCATCATGTGACAAAAATCACACACTAGTATTGGACAGTTTTCGACTGATATAGACAATGCTGATATATCATTTTGGTGCTTCATATTCCACAACTTTTGAATTTAAACCTGCATTTGTCAAAATATTTCTTGGATTCTTCTGTTTGAATGCTGGCTCATTTGTCCTATTAAATAAATACCAGCAGGAGAACGAATGAACTTGCTTTTCTTGGTGTACATTGATATTGGCTCTCACTGAAATTCATGATAAGTTTGGCAACACAAGAGGATGTATGTGACATATCTTGTGACATCTTCTTACTGTTTCTGTCAATGGAGTCTGGTGGCTTTGAGGAAAGCATGTAACGTCTGTTTCTTTTCACATCTAACGCTGTCAATTAAGGGTTTATTTTGACCAAACCAGAGTTGGTGATTGTTGGTACAGTGGAAAGACAAGAAGAAACAAAAATGGTTTTGAAGTGTTTTATTTTGTTTTTTGAGTTTGAATGAAGTGTGTTTTGTGATAATCAGCAAGGAAAAATTACGTTGTCTGAATGAAGTCTGGTGGCTTTGAGGAGAGCATATTAATTATATGCTTTGCATGTTTTGCATCACTGCTGATCTGTGACTACTGCAGAGTCATCTGTCTCAGTATTGAGTGTGGACTGTAACCTTTCCAACTAAAGCCAGATATTAGTGGGTGTTAGTGGTAGATGTTAGTTTTTTTGTCCAGTGGGAGGGACTTTAGTTAAATCTTTTACAGTAGCTGAATAACAGCATGTCTCGCAAACAAACCGTTTGTTTGCGAGACATGCTGTTGATTTGCAGGGCTCGGCACAAGAACCATGCATGAGCCGAACAAGCACGAGCCTTTTGGCTCAAATACTGTGAATGTGAATTGTGAATGGGACCTGGATCACGGCACCGCCTGGTGAGCTGCAGAGATTTAAAAGGCACCCAGCCGGCCTAGAGGGGAAAGTTCAGACTTAGCTTATATTTAGAGCTATTTTTAACTATATTTTAAAGCTGCGCTGTGTATGTTCCATCCAAACATGAAAGTTGTTTTTTTTCCCCTGAAATCCTTTAATGTGACATATTTAAACTTCACTCAGCAAGGTCATGTTTACATACCCGGCTGGTCTGTGGTCACTTCATAGAGATGAACTCCTGCAGGATGAGAGAAACAAAACAAAAAAAATATTTTTCTCTTTCTTGAAGGTAACTTGATACTTTACTCTTGAAAACTACTTTTTTTCCAGTTTTGATTCGTCACTTCTCTTGGGGCTGAAATAATCCCCCATCAATGGGAGTTGTTGACTGTATCAACTATAGCTGTCAGTTGATTCAAATATTTAATTGTGATTAATCACACATTTTTTATCTGTTCAAAATTTACCTTAAAGGGAGATTTATCAAGTATTTAATACTCTCATCAACATGGGAGTGGACAAATATGCTGCTTTATGCAAATACATATATATTTATTATTGGAAATCAATTAACAACACAAAACAATGACAAATATTGCCCAGAAACCCTCACAGGTACTGCATGTAGCATAAAAAATATGCTCAAATCATAACATGACAAACTGCAGCCCAACAGGCAACAACAGCTGTCAGTGTGTTGACTTGACTATGACTTGATCCAAACTGCATGTGATTATCATAAAGTGGAAATGTCTGTAAAGGGGAGACTGGTGGGTACCCAGAGAACCCATTTTCATTCACATATATTGAGGTCAGACGTCAAGGGACCCCTTTGAACATGGCCATGACAATTTTTCCTACCAAGATACCAAGCTAGTATGATGTGGTTGTTACCTATGGATTCATTTGGTTTTCTAGATTCTTATGATACCAGCATCTTCACTCTACCTTTAAAACCTTAAAAACTAAAAATCGCATGTTACGTTAATGCATTAAAGAAATTAATGGTGTTAAAATTAATTTGACAGCTGTTTCAACACATAAGCAAATCCAGTGAGTTTTATGGGTGGATACTTCCATGTTTCTCCCAAATGCTTTGCTTGTGTTGAGAACAGGGCTGTATTTTTTCTTGAGCTACGTTTTGGATCTTTAGTAATCGATAGTAATCACACTCAAGACAAGGCGGCCAAAAGAATAGAGACTAAGAAATGTAATTGTGAAGAAATAATGGGATAAAAGACATCACATCAAAGAAGCAAACTCTATTTTTAGTTTAAAGGAGCGATTTACAAGGTGATGTGGAACTCTGGACAGCACAAAACAATTTCAAAGAGGAGAAATGTTTCGCTGTAGGAAGAAAAACACAGAGAAACACAGATTAGAAGGCACCCAGAGACAGTGATTTTGATTGAGAGAAAGAGAGAGAGGGGGAAGAGGGGATTTTCAGCGGGGGATTGGAACGATAGAGCGAGAGAGTGTGTCCAGGGGGCGAGGAAAAGGAGCTGCAATAGGAGCGCAGGTATGGCGAGTAAGTGGGCGAGAGTGCTAGAGGAAGGCTGGGGAGGGAGGGAGGGAGGGAGGGAGGGAGAGGGAGTTTGTATTGCATTCCTGTTGCATCAGTTCAGAGTAACAAGATTTGGAGATGCAGGCTCAGACATACTAATAGGTTTTGCACTGACGTCCACCCCCCCGCACACACACACACACACACACACACACACACACGCCACATAATAGACAGTTCTGCTCAGCAACATGGTTTGCTCACCACTCACATTTAACCCCTTTTCATACCTTTGTAACTGTCTGTGTGAGCGACAGAAATAAAAGAAATGAGTGACCAGCCCCCTCCACACACACACACGCACACACACACGCACACACACACACGCACACGCACACACACACGCACACACACACACGCACACACACACACACACACACTGTGAAGAGTCTACCAAGCAATCCCAAAGAGGCAGAAAAAGACAGTGACCTTGAGCCGCAGTGAATTGAACCGTCAGCAGAGGAAATGAACACAAGGCCACCATAAGAACACACAATACCTCCACCTGATCAAATCTAATTTAGACTTTTTGTAGAGCCAGGACCGTGTGGCCTTATGTAGCGTTTGTTAAAGCCTCGTAAGAATGTGGGCTCGCCATTGTTCGTCCGACAATCTGAGAGAGATATTTGGTGTTTTTCACGGCGAGCCATAAAAAGCCGTCACACACAAATGAAGATGCATTTTAATCGCTGCATTAAAAGGGAAGCAGGGATTGTCAAGCTTTTTCTTGTTTTCAAATTGGAATGGGCGCTCTTTAATCTCCTCCCCGGCTGCTTTCACCACAAACAATTAAGACGGGGGATCCACGCAGAGACGCTGATATCTGGTCAGTTTTAAATTCGGGCTCCTCCAGAGGTTTGAGATGTTTGTTTTTAGGGGGAAAACTGATCCCAGGACTGTACAGGAGCGCAGCTTAAACTGGCAATCAAAAACAGCGTGTGTTGCCGTCATGTTGCAACATCTTGGGTATTTTTAGCCATGGCTGTATAAAGAAAAACAGCTATTTTTTTCTCATCTTCTGGCATAACATATTATGTAAATGCACAAACATAACATCAGAAAAACAGAGACCATTACCACCTCTTCAAAGACATAATAAATTAAGGAGAGACGCGCTCGTTTTCACGCTCGTGAAATTACTCCCCAACATTCATGTGCTTTTAACAGAAACAGAATACGTAAGTTGGGAAATTTAACGAAACTGATGAGTATCCCTCCTTTTTTTTACAGAACACAACAGCTTGAAGTTGATCTGTTGTCTTTTCTATCTCTTTTTTCATCCCATACTCCACCAAACTGTTAACTTTCAATCCAGCTTGGGTTTAACTCCCCCGACATGTGTTTCCCTCAAAGGACTAACCCCCTTTCTTCTATTCTCTCTCTTCTTTTTTTAAGCTTGCAAGTTCTTTCAGGTCGAAATGGTACCTTATGTGTAAAGAAGAGAGACAGTGAATCAATAATCAAAGCTCACCGTCTTTATGCCCAAAGGCGATGGTTTCTCCGTTCTCAGTCTGTGCTGAGGATCATTCATAGTGTATAAGAGGCATTGCTAATGCCTTGCTGTATGAGCAATAAGAGAAGCCCAAACACATTCCTTTTCTTCTCGGCGAGCTTTTGAGTTGATCCGTGTTGTCTGAGAGCCTTGTGATGGGAAATCCAGCACCACAAGAAAGGAGATCTCTTAGCTGGTTGATGGAGCGTTGTGGGTTTTGTTAATTTGCTATATAGATGGAGGCGGGGGACTGCCCCAGGTGAAACAGGTAGCGCTTCAGATCTCTTTAAAGCCTAATCTGATAGAGTGTGTTATACTGCTTTGCAATGATAAGAGTGTTGAGCGTTTGGAAGTGTTCACTGTGGGCGGATGTCACGCAGACTCCAACTAAACACACACAAGAAGAAATACACACAAGGCAAACGAGGCCTTGATCACTAATTAAAGAGTGATTAGCGCTAATGGTACATATTGATTGTTGGAGGCTGACGTAATGGCAGAAGGTAACCTGGTTAGTATCACGGCGCTGAGGGAGAGAAGGCCTGCAAATTGAACTCTGTTGAACTTAAAGTGGTTAAAGGCTCCCTTGGTTGTTTGCTTGGCACGTCATGCTTTTATGGTATTTAAGCAAGAACCAATTGATCATACAGAAAAGCCCTCCCTCGAACAGCGAACGTCCAATCATAGCTTTGCAGTCCTAACAAGACATGGTAGACCTTGTGGTTTATTCTTCTTTTCAAAAATCAAAAGTGCAAGGAATGGATTGTGTTTGACTGCTCTACTTTAAAGGGATAGTTCTGGTGTTTTAAAGGGGTTTTGTATGAGGTACTTATCCATAGTAGGTGTATTACATATAGTAGATGACAGTCTGTACGCCCCCAGCTCGGAGAGACAGACAGGAGTACCAAGACGGGAGCAAAGCAGTAACAGTGCTGTGGGACCATAGCAACGTGTATTTAAGCCACCTGAAAGGAAGGCTCACTTAAAAAAATAATATTGATTTAATTAGGGTTAGGCCTTAGAAATGAGATTGGTAAGGGTTAGGGTAAGGATATCAGGGTAAGCCAGTCCAAGGCTGAGCAGGGCGGGTGACGGGGTTTCAGAATAATGTACCGTCAGAACAATGGCATGGTCCATAGCTGAGGGAAGACAGACACGCTCAGTTTTCATTTAAAGTTAGCCAGCTGGCAATGTTAAAAAGCAGGTCAGAGACAACTAATGTTAGCTTAATGATGACAGATAGCTACAGCTGTTAAAAATCAATTGACGGAATGGACAGTCCCTGGTAGAAATGAGAAGCTTGCATTTGTCTGACTGTCTGAAATCAAGCACCCATTGTTTCGGTAATTACTGAGCGGTGAGTGGTAAATTCCCTCCGTTATCATTGTAAACTGTGCTGTGGCATAGCAAAAGTCAGTTTCCATGAAAACAATGTCACTGGGTAGAAAAAAATTCTTCTCTGAAATGTCGAGGTTGCCAAACTTTCCTCTGTATCCCTGTTTGGCTCGGACACCTTTCATTTTGTGATCTGAAAGCGCATCAGCTCACAGACGGTTGACTGAGCCGTGACCTTTCATAACTTCCAGGTCAGAGGTCAGTCATAATCTGCCTATCACCATTCCTGTCATAACCCGTCTGACATTTCACTGGCTCTGACTCCAAATGTCAAGCCATAATCTGTAACGGTGAGCGCTGCCAGGCTGCAGCTCTCCTGCCTCTCGCCGATACATTCCCCTGTTTACTCCAGTGCTTTCTCTCTATTTCAACATTTTTCTGAGGATTCGGTTTCATAAACAAGCTGGATGTGTTTATGGTATCAAAAACTGTCTGAAATGAAATTGGAAACTGTCCACTGGGTTCAAGCGAGTTATCTTTCGTTCTCCTCAGTAGCTGAGTGAGTTTTGGATTCATGTGGGAGGTCAATGGCAGCCTGCATCTTTGTTTGTATGAGATAGATGGAAGTTAAATGAGTATTGTTGCTGGTGTCTCCTTCTATTCAGAGCCGGTGGAAAGATGGAGGGAGATCATTTTGTGCCTGTGTCCCCACTCGTAATGGGGAAATGGATAGTGAGAGAAAGGAGTGTCGAGCCTCATTTATGCCTTGATTCCTCAATCTCTTTATTTATATTTCCCACACATGGCCAGGTTGGCCTGCCAAATTTGTGCATGTGTGTGCGTGAGGCTGTTTGATCTCCGGGTGCATTGCAAACTGGTAATGCATGCTCATTAAACTTTAATATATACGGTATACAGTAGAATATATGTAGGTGCAGTAGTGGTCATTGCATTTCCAATGAGATTCAGATTTAGAGGTAATTTGGCAGTTTTAGAGGCCATGTGGAGTGTGGGCTGCTATTTATGGAGCTGTACTTTTTGACCTTTTGTATCAGCTGCTGTCCGTCACACTTGGAGATGTGCCAGAGAATATCATATGTAGCGTAGCTCATTTCACCACTTTATTTTTATTAAAACGTTGAAATGAAATCTGTTGAGAGCTGGGGATTATTCTCAGTCATCGGGACATTGTGTTTTTGTGTTTTTCAAATGTATTTATGCAATACTTTGAGCTCTAACTACACTGTATTGAGGTAGTGACAATAATCTCTAGGCCGGGATTGAAACACACCACCAGTGTGATTAGAAATGAATTGCATTTACAGTATATAGCACCTTTCTAGTCTTTCAACCACTCAAAGTGCTTAATGTTCGTACATTCACCCATTCACACATACACATTCATACACTGATGACAGAGGCTGCCATGCAAGGTGCCAACCTGCCCATCAGGATCTAATCTAAATACACTGATGACTCAAACACCGATGGCACAGCCTTCAGGAGCGATTTGGGGTTCAGCATCTTGCTCAAGGACTCTTAAACATGTTGACTGGCGGTTAAAAGGGTTTTTGTTTGGTTGAGGAGTTTTTCCTTATCCGATGAGAGGGTCGTTTCTGTAAAGGACAGAGGGTGTCGTATTCTGTACAGATTGTAAATCCCCCTGAGGCAACATTGTGATTTGTGATTTTGGGCTATACAAATGAAATAAACTGAATTGATTTGAGGAGCCGGGGATCAAACCACCTACCTTCCAGTTGGTGGTGAACTGCTCTATCTCTGAGCCACAGCTGCCCAAGATGACACCCTCCTCTTCCTACATCTGTCTTTGGAAAAAGGCCCATGAATGGATTTGGATTTGATACTCCAGTATAAACTGAACATCTCTGTTAGGGCTGATTAAGTAAAGACTATCAAACACACATGAAGAAACTGACTAGCCAACCATTATGTCACATTGTCTGTAGGAGCCTCTGAGCCTCAGCTTCAGCCATTAATCAATTAATTGTCAACGAATAAATTAATTGCCAGATATTTTGATAATTGATTATTCAGTTTGAGTAATATTTTGAGAAAAAAGTGAAACTTCTTTGATTCCAGCTCCTTAAATGTGAATATTTTCTGGTTTATTTACTCCTCTATGACAGTAAATTGATTGTCTTTGAGTTGTGGACAAAACAGGACATTTGAGGACGTCATCTGGGGCTTTTGGAAACACTGTTTTGACATTTTTCACCATTTTGTGACATTTTATAGACCGGTCAACTAATCAATTAATGGAGAAAATAATCGACAGATTAATCAACAATGAAAATAATAATTAGTTGCAGCCCTACAGTATAATCCCCTGAATAAGAATCATGTTTTCGTTACCTTAGAATAGGTAACAGACAAACCAAACACTGGCTCTTGATGACCTGATTCACCGTGTTCTTGCGTTGCAATCTACAACCACACCACGCCTTTAAATCAAACTGACCCCATTAGAGTCTGATTTCTCAAAACTGTCATAGCTAGATACCACTAGGTGGAAATAAGTACATAAACAGTATGTTTTTGTGACTTAGGCGAATAAAACTTTTATTTAAAAATATACATAACTCTAAGCAGTCATCGTCATATGGATAAAAACTGATGCCCCCCAAGACAGCCCATCTTCAACATGCATCACATGTTGATACCACTTTCCATTACTGTTAATTCCTCTTACTTTGATGTATTGCATGAATTTAGGTCATGATGTTTTATGGCAGCACTTTAAAGGTTGGTAAAATCTATTCCTGCAAATAAAAAGCTAAGTAAACCCAGTTTTTTTCTGGGTTTATCCTCCCCTACATCCTGTTCCCATTCTTTCATCAATCAGCCAACACCCACTTCTTGTCATGTACATGTCATGGCTGTTAGAGCGGATTCTGACGTACTCAGATACCTGAAGCACTGTAAAGAAATGTCAGATCTCTTCCACAGCCGTGCCGAAGCGTGTGACGAGACGTTGAGGAACTTTGCCACGAGGCAAAAAGAGTGCCACCCCATCTTCCAGGCCTGAGGCTAACACATCATCTCCATCTCCCCAGAAAGAGGCCCAGGCATCTTGGCGAACGTACACGCCGATCCTCGGCGTCCCTGCCATTCAGCCGTTCTACGTATAGATGCCAAACACTTCACACCCCCCAGTGACGACCGCCTCGCTTTAGAATCCACTTCGCTCTTTTTTCCTCTGTATATGTTGAAGGTGTGGAGTGAGCGCTCAATCGTTGTGACATATATAGGTCCTGTGTGTTTAATGGTGTGTGTGCGCGAGTAAGAAATGGTATGGGGTCGGGATGGCGTTAAATGCGTATGTGTCAATCACGGAGACACACATAGATTACGATCACTTCCCCCCAATTACACTTTATAAAAGGAGAGGAGGAGAATTGAGGAGGAAGAATGGGAAAACGGTAGAAACGGGAAGGAAAGATCTCAATTATAAAAATGGGACTCGTTTCTGAGCTTCAAAGGCAAATCACATTTCTCCCATTTCATTTTCAGATCGTTCAAGATTACTGTCACATATATCATATGTGATTCCACTCACACAGCTGCTAATGCTCTCTCGTCACGTGTTTTACACAGTAGAAACAGAGATATCACCCTGTATGGCCTACATTTATTACTCTGATCCATAATATGACATTATTGCATCATCTGTCCACCCAACATTTCTCAAGCCCTAAGGCACTCGTAACTGAAGTGACAGACGGCGACTGCGTGTGTGTGTTTGTGTTTTTTATGCGTGTGTACGTATGCATATGTGTGTGCAGGCCCTTGTGTACAAGCTGGAAGCGTGGCACAGGTTGTGTTTGAATTGATGGCCAATCTTTGCGAGTTTGCATGTCCATATGTTTCAACCCGCAGCTACATCCACCATCTGTCCCAGTATGATGCTAATTTAGCGCTCCTGTCATAATCGACTGTCTCTCTATTCCCCACTGTCTCCAGTCGCCTGCTTTGTTGCCGGATCGTTGTAGTGCCGTTACACACTTGTTACCGGGCCTCTCCCTGGCTCCTGTAAACAGTGCTGGTGGTTAGAAGTAAGAGCCCTGAGGGTGACGTGTGTTAAGAAGGGAAGGTATAGCGAACGGGTTCAGCAGCTCTGTGGCTCGTCTCAAGCGTAACCCGGAGAAGCGTGTCAGGATATTCTCCGCATAATCACTCAGAGCCGGGCTGTTTACCCGTTCGTCAGAGCAGGGGGAGGGTGGTAAACCTGAGGAGTAGTTTGCTCATGGAGGTCAAGAGGGTTAAGGGTGAGAAAATGTGTGTGGAGCGGATACACGTTTGTGTTAGATGTTGTGTGTAGATGTTGTGCACCCTTTTGCACGAGATGACACACATGCATGTACATTTTGTACTAATAGACACACGGTACTGGACATGCAGCCAGAGTTCTAAATATAAAGGTGTCTTGATCTACCAAGAAAAACAGACAACAAACAGTCTGATATTTTCTACGTCATTCATGAGGGCTTTTCCATTGGCACTTTTGGTCATGCCACGCTGATGTACGTTTCCATTATCAGTTTTAGCGTGCAAGTTGTGCCAAGTCACACCTCAGATGGATCACCTCTACATTTGAGCTAAAGTTCGCCCTACCTGCCTTCAAGCCAGTGACCAGTGACATTATCTCCAGCCGCGGTGCAATATCCCCCCTTCTCCCTCCGTAGTTTTGTAGCTTCTAACCTGATCTTTGTGGTCAGAAGTTTAGTTTCTCCCCCGTGTCCCTGTTTATTATTTCACTGTTTCGCCTTCAGCTGTATAGGAGTCGTGATAATTTGCCACTGGAGAAAACCCATTTCCTGATTTTACTGCAGCATAATAAAAGCTTTGAAATAACAACACACTTTTATTGTGAAAACTATATAGGAAATGAAATGTGTTTATCACTGAATTAACTGAGTTTTTTTTCATGGCTATTCTTTGATTAAAAACAAGTCTACTAATAAAGCCTACTGCAGGGAGGAAGAGTAGCCTACCAGCAGCAAAACAAAACAAAAACAGGACTTTTATTGTGAAGACTAAATGTTAAATGTGTTCTCTAACATTTTACAGCCGCTCCTTTGACCACCATACACAGCTTCAAGCGTTTGTTTGTAGTCAGATAAACAAGTGGATAGGTATATTTCCACTCGTCACAGTTTGCTGGTAGTGTAGCACAGAGCACAATCTAGTCTTCCTCTCAGTGCCAGATGACCTGTCTTAACCTTAGCCATTCGAGGTCAATGCCTAAGTTTCGCTATTTTCCTGATATCTTCTAGACACAACACTCAAAAGGCCATACGGACTTTCTAACCCCACTGAAACAAGTAAACATTGTTTTAATGACGGTTTTATGTCCCAGTAATGTTTTAAAATTTGAACTTTAAATAATGAAATACAAATGCTCAGAATGAGGATGAACTTTCAAAAACTGCTATTTGTCATTAGCTAATATCTTGCTTGATAAGTGACGTTCCTAAGCCAGCGATGCTTATCATTATCATCGTCACTGTATTTCTTACTACATGTCAAACCATCTGTGTTACACAACTGTAAGGATTTTGTGACTCACCTTAGGGGACAGAAATTGGCGGGACGCATCAAGAGGGTGGCGATAATTAACGCGGCGCACCGTGTTGTCAGTGCAGCCCTGGCTTCCCTTCAGAGCTCTGCAGAGCTGTCATGCAACCAAGGCTGAGGGTTGCACATGCACAACGTACACTCCGCGACTGCGTTTGAAGGTAAAGACGGAGACGTTCCTTGCGGGGCGATGCCTACCCATAGGGACGCACTGAAAGAGAGACAGTGTGTGTGTGTGTGAGACGTGCAGTGACAGATTCTTGTAGAGGCAGAAAGATAAAGACAGAAGGAAGAGGAATGGGTGATTGAGACAAAAGCAGATGAGGGGAGAGTTGAGTGTGTCCTGTCTGATAAACAGGAACATGGCTCATCATTACAGGGAGCACCAGGGGAGCACTGAAGCCCATCTGCCAGCTAATACATACTAATGCTCTCACTGCACTGTACAGCCACCATCAAAGCCACAGGACACGTGCACGTTATAGCACAGCTATTGGAACACAGGAGTGGGTAATTCAAAGCAGGATGGACTGTGGTTGCAATGTGAAACATAATTGTAGATGTTGATGTGACAGTGGACGGTAAATACACAGTCAAAATGAAAGTTTCTATAGGGGTCCATACTGCCTGCTTTGCTTTCTCAAATCAGGCGCTGAATATCCTGGTGATATGAAAACAGTTTTCAAATCTGTTTCAGTTGTATGAACATCATACAAACCTAATGGGTTGGACTTGGCCACCTCCATGTACAGTCTGCTGCCATCCATCAAACGCTTGCTGGGATTTTTTTTCCTTTTCTTCTTGTTTTTTTCCTTTCTTTCTCTCGCCATAATGTGCACACTTTGTTGGCACCTCGAATCACATTTTGGCTCAGTTGCAGTTGCCCTATTTTCCTCTCTCTATTCCCTCATTAACCGAAAACACAAGTGTAAAGGACGGTCCGTCACACAGTGCAGTTTACTGTGTCAGGATGATTTCAAACAGGTTTAAATCCCCGAGCGGTTAGGTTTGACACCCACTCAGCCGTGCTATTGCCTTTGATTTTGTGTTTAGTTTGTTTTTTTACTTTGTGTATGCGTGTGTGTGTGTGTGTGTGTGTGTGTGTGTGTGTGTGTGTGTGTGTGTGTGTGTGTGTGTGTGTGTGTGTGTGTTGGGGGGGGGGGGGTGTCAGTGGTGTAAACAGTGAATGTCCCCGGTGTCTGGAGGTATTACACTGAAGCGCGGCCATGCATACAGGCCTGGGAGGGCCTTTCTGAATCAGTGGACAGGACCGAAGCGACCTTTTCAACACACATTAAAAAAGGGTCACCTCACTGAGATGCAGGTTTGTGGGAGAGCGACACGGAGAGGGGAGGAAGAGGAGTAGGGAGACGCAGATAAGGGGGAGGTCTAGGGGTTGCATGCGAGTGCCCTCTTCACTATACCTTGTGAAAATGTGCCCTTTCATCACTGTATTCCCATGTGCATCTGTCCATATGTATTTGTGTTCCCTGCATGGCTCTGGAGAAAACACATATACATGGTCACGATATGTCAGATTTATTGGGTTGATTTGTTTGGAGAGGTTTCAAAGTTACACTGCATGAGAGGTAATCAGGACTCGCGGTGAAGGCGAATGTCGTACATGCAGAATAGGCCGTGCACGGATCAGAGTTCTACAGCCGTCCATGTTGTCATTTTTGATATCAACTTGTGTATCCAATCACAACGTCGGCCCTACATTCCCTTGTAGGCCTAAATAAAACACATGCATGGGTGAGCTTCTCCTACCTCAGCAACAATCTGCACAAAAACGTCTCCACACATCAAATTTGTGTGTGCGTGCGCCTTGTATGTGTGTGCGTATAAGTGCGGCTTGTGTGTCTCAGTGCATCAGACCGGTGAAGAGAAGAATAACCCAATTATAGAGACAGTCTGCCTCACAGACATACAGTATGTACACGGGTAGAAAGAGAGGGTGTGTGTGTGTGTGTGTGTGTGTGTGTGTGTGTGTGTGTGTGTGTGTGTGTGTGTGCGTGTGCGTGTGTGTGTGTGTGTGTGCACGTGAGACAAACAAAGACGAGCACAGTGGAGGAGATTTTTGATGAGAAGGGGAAGAACAAGAGCAGAAATCGCGAGGCTCGAATGAATGAATGCAGATTGAACAGGATGTGCGCTGAACAAAGGTGAGCTAGTAAAAATACAACCAGCTCCCGGAAGATTCAAATATTGAAATATTAGGTTTTATTTAAATGAGGAATCCTGAAGGTGGTGCTGCACCATGCACGCCTCAGTTCATGTACAAAGTACCTTTCCTTCTGCTGGTTTTTTTTTTTTTAGGAAAGGGGGAGGAAAAGGAGGGGAATGTGGCCCTGAACCTCACAATTTGGAGGATGCGGTTGCATAGCAACAGGCAGCAGGCGAGTACCTAAAAAGCAAGGCTATTTGGCTTGTTAAATATTCTCTGCCTGCCAGGACAGCACTCAGAGCCAAACACGTTTCCATAGAACCAGATTTAGAAATGCAGCTTAAAAAGCACATACGGTTGGAGCTGTACACAAACCAACATTTCATCTGTTTTTCTTTCCAAACTGTGACTTTACTGACATTTTTTATCTGGTAAATATCAAACATGGACATGAATGCATCCTTTATTTACACAAAAAAAGTGATTGCATCTTTAGAAGATGGCCAGTCGCTTATGATATTCAGTATAAAGACGAATTTGTCGGCATCAAGTCACATATTTCATTGTCCACGTGGAAGGCACATATTGCGTTCACATATTATCTAATAAGCCCATAC
Source organism: Pterois miles (assembly GCA_947000775.1). Lineage (NCBI taxonomy): Eukaryota > Metazoa > Chordata > Actinopteri > Perciformes > Scorpaenidae > Pterois > Pterois miles. The sequence goes on from CAMQGK010000638.1 coordinate 20,709,716, forward strand.
ACAATGGGGAATTAGCATTTGAAATGCCATGTTTGTGAGCTTATAACATACGCCAGGGATCAAAGTCGAGGTGTTTTGTCATATTACAGATAAACACAAAGCAATTTCCCCTTGAATTTATTAACATTTCAGACGTGGATCTTCAGTCTGCGGACACGCGTGTACACATACGTGTCGTGCATGCCTCGGTGTGTCCTGCAGTTTGGGGGGTTTCAATAAAAGAATAAGCCGCAGAAGATGTTTGTTGTAAAGTCAGCTGTAGATTAAAATAGATAGAAAAAATAGAAAAAAAAAAAAAACATGACAAGAGACTCACCCAAAGGACAAACAATATTCCCTTTTATTGAACTTCTCCAATATACAATGCCCATACATTACCTGCTTTTGAATAATACATCAAAAACACATGATTTTTTTTTTTTTTTTTGCGTTGAATCCATACCAGCCCTGAAAATCAAAGCCCTGTTCTCACAATCTTTTGCCGACTTTGCAGCATCTCCACTCTCTCTATCGGTGGTTATTAAGGTTTCTTTTGCACATGAATGGGATGACGTTGCTCGGGGATATATTGTAAGTGACTGCTGTTGATCTCGCCACCAGTGTTTCTCACAGAGCTGTGAATAATAGATAGGAAAGCTGACCAGAGATAATATGTCTCTCAATGAGGACGTAGCTCCTAGCGCAAGCGGTGTCTGGGAGAATGCTAACAAGCAGCGTTTCTTGAATTTATTTTTTTATTTTTTTTTATATCTCCCTCTCTTTTTTATTTTTGCAAAGCCGCAGAATGTTCCTTTTTCTGTTGGCTCTCTCATGCATTTATTAATAACAGAGTTCCTTTCAAAACATCTCCTCTGGATAAGATGGATAACACATTCCTTTTATCATACTCTCTCCGTCACACACACACACACAAGCAGTATATCGTCCTGACAGTGATGGGCTGTGAAATCGGATGGTAGGGCTGGAGTGGGGTTTTGTAGCCTTTCAACACATAAATTTGGGTCACAGAATAGATTATCACCCCACACATGTCACTCTGACACTGATAGATATGCTGAATCCCACACCGCTCATAAATTACACGTTTCATGAAAATTAATGCACTATTTAAATTGATAAATGATCATTCTGTAGGCTGATGTGTACTGTAGATACTGTTTCTCTTTCTGCCGTATGAATATTCAGTATTCACAAATATATGTTTTCAATAAAGGTTCATATCTGAGTATAAGTGTAAATATAACTGCACTGGCTGTGTATTTAAAGAAAGGACAGAGTGTTTTTGTATATAAAGTGCACTTTTAGATTCAAAGCTAATTTTGTATGAATTAAAAGAGCCCTGATTTACCTTATAGAGAGCGCAGGGTGTGGACTGCTGGGGCCATATCAAAAGGATCCTATAGAAAAATAAAGACAGACCGTGCTGTCACTGAGGCACTTCACTGTGAAGAATTCACAGTGTTTGAAGTCAATGACAGCTTTTAGGGATTTGGTGGAGACTTGAGCCTTCTCTTTGCACACTGTCACACATAAAGATGAGTGTGTGTGTGGGTTTGGATGTCTCTGAAGGTGACAAAGACATAAAGTACAATTTCAGCTACCCTTGGAAGCCAATAGTGCTGGTGTTTCTAAAGATTTAAAACTATGCGTTATGACGAAATTACAAATGGTAAATGGACTTGCATTTATATAGCACTTCTTCTAGTAGTCCTCTGACCACTCAAAGTGCTTTACACTACAGGTCACATTCACCCATACATTCATACACTGATGGCAGCTACTAAGGTGCCAACATTGCCCATCAGGATCTAATGTAGATACTCATTCATCTCATTCACACACCAATGGCTACGGGAGCAATTTGGGGTTAAGGACACATCGACGTGACTGGAGCAGCCAGGGATCGAACCACCGACCATCCGATTGGTAGACAACCTGCTCTACCCTCTGAGTGAGCCACAGCTGCCCCAAAATAAAGTTCTTTGTAATTTACCAATAACCCACTGATTGTTTTGTTGATCTGGTGCCCATATTTTCAACACAGCCGAAGTACTTCTTTTGTCAAGTTAAGACAACTTAAATGGACAGTGCGTAGGATTTGGCATCCTCTTGCAGTGCAGTTGCAGATTGCAACCAGCTGAATACCCCTCCTCTTCCCTTTCCAAGACTGCAGTAACGTGAGTCGCCAAGTGCAAAACCACGGTAACAGCGTTCGCTTCGCTACGAGGCCATCCTTTCCATAACAGCACTACTTTGGGGGCAACAGAAGTCAGACGGCGACTGGTTATGTAAAAATGTGAAAGGTTCTCTCTAGAACCAGCGTTTGTTTTGTCTGTTCTTGTCTACTGTAGAAACATGGCGGAGCAACATGGCCCACTCCGTGAAACGGATCTTCTCCTTATGTAGATATGAAGGACTTACTCTAAGCTAAAGCACAATGATTCTTAGTTTCAGGTGATTATACACCAACGGTAACCCAGTTATGGATATTATATTCCATTTCTGTTAATAGATCTCAGGAAATGTTACCTTTAAATTTTGGGAACGATGATTGAAAGGAGGTATAGGTATTCTGGAGGTCTAACAACATCACACTACTTCCCTTTTGTTCAAACAGCTTATTTTAAGCTGTTTGGACAAATCACAATGCTGCAATTTTACAAGCGAGGACAGTTTCTTGCTTACTGTTGCCAAGAAGATTTTGCCTTTTTTATCCACTTTACTTAAAGCTGCCACTAAACAAAAGTTTGTATTCAGTGCTACTTACCACAGCACATTGTGTATACAGAAATGCGCTGAAAGCATTTCCTTCCTAAGTATTATAAATCTTATATTGTTTACATCCATGATAACAAGGGTGCAGTCTTCTTCGTCACTGCTTTTACTGGTGATTTGCTGCATATCTTGGCACTTTATCATCACCCGTAGATCACTGGAATAGCGTGAAACCATTGACCCACAAACCCATAGTGCTACTAGTGGTCTAAAACTCCATAGGGAACCTTTAAGAGGATCACAAACTGGAGTTTGTGTAAATGGCACAGAAGGCTAGATCCCTATCTATATCAATCTGTAGGAAGCTGGAACAATCTGTTCCAAGAGAACAGCCTTTTCTTGTGATCACAAAATCGCTACGTCCTTTTTGCACATATGAAGAAATGTAAAGATTTGACAAACTAGTTTGATCACAATCTAATAATGTTGATCCACATTTTCTGCCATTTTTATGGCATCTTGTTGATTTTCATGGATAGTGCTGTGTAGGAAGACTGTTGGTCGACTACCACTGTGTTCATAAAAGTAGCCGAAGTTATAGGTTGAACGTCCGCTAGGGTCCACATCACATATATTTTGTCATCAGAGGGTGTACGTGTAGGATCTGTGTGGACATTTGTGTACCTGCAGTTTGTTGTGACTGCATGACATATACTGTATATATAACCATTATTAAGATAGAAAGTTACATTAGCATTAAAACCTCTAGTGGGACCAAGTCAAGACAGGGTTAAACAGCAGCATCATGCTTGCTATGCTACAATTGTTTAGCAATCTGCTGTGCATGTGTGTTACACATCTTCCAAGAGTAAAACCAAGACTACTATGTGTCCATGGTGTCCGTAGCCGAATACCCATCCTTTTGGGAGTATAACAGAGGCTTTACAACTTTGATCCTCTCTCACAGAGAACCAGAAAGTGCTAACTTTTGACTAGCCAAAATTAGCATCAAAATTAATATTAATTAGCTCGAACTACGGATGCACCTTGCCATCCAATCTAGCTCACTAGTGCAAATGATAGCTGAGCTAATGGTACTCCACCCCTCCCCATCTCCACCGTCTTGTCCAAATATAGTCACTTCTGGCTCCAAAAAATCAAGATGGCGACGGCCAAAATGTTAAACTTGAGCCTTCAAAAAGATAGTCCGCATACAAATGTCTGTGAATGTTCTCATTCATCCAGGTCATATTCATTCTGGCAACAATTAAATCGAAGGCAACTGGACTTAGATTTGTCTCTGAAGACGTTTCGCCCCTTATCCTAATGGCTTCATCAGTTCGAACGCTACAGTCTGACTAGTCCCCACTAGTCTAGTGGGGAATCCACACACAAATGGTGACTAGTGAGCGACACCACAAACTCTGAAAGTCATCAGAGAGTGCTACCCCTAGAGAAAGGCCTATTTTAGTCCAAAAACTCTGCCCCAGGAACTACATTTTGACCCTGGCTCTTCTGTTTGAAATGCCAGTAAGCTTCCAGAGTTCCTAAAATGATTCCTGGAGGAGTTGGTTAAATGGAAACAGGCTTTCAGACCAGTCACTTTGTTTCTAATAGAAAAACTGCCCTGAAACTGCTTATGTCCCATAAAGTAAAGCAGCAGGTTTCCTATTAAAGCAAACCTAATATTGCATGTAACACAGTGTACATAACATGTAGCGTAAAGAGCCGCAGAGGCTGCCAATCCTCTTAGTGATGCTCTTGTTTGTTTAAAGTCGTAGTGCCATAAATTCTGTGATTCATATGTCAATAAGGATGTTTAACAGCTGCGTTGGTTTGGTTTATTTGTTGGCTTTCCGCGATACTGAAGGTTTTACAGGAGATCTATTGGCATTGAGTTTCCTGGTTCAGGCAGCTTGGCTGTGAGTCGAAGCAGAGACAGCTTTGTTTGTCTTATGTGGAGGTGACAGACAGGAGGTCCGCCCCTCGCGCCCCCGCGGATATCACCACCTCTCCGTTTGGTGCACATCAAGGGGATTAGCGTCTTATTTCTCAGGTAAAACAAGCACCATCAGTGGAGTCCTGTAAAATACTTGCCTGGTGTTTTGCAGGCTGCTGAGCCATTTACGCAGCCCTTTGTGAGTTAAACACTTTGACATCAATCGATCGGCTGGGGAACAGAAGAAGCCTTTATAGATGCACCTTCCCCTCCCACCAAAAGAGGGGAAGAAGCCTCATCTTGATGGGGTTTAATTCTGGGGAGAAAATGATGGAGGAAAGGTGAAAAAGAGAGAGGAGAAAGGAGGGAAAGTGAAGATGACGGCTTCCTCCCACTGGGCGGCTGCAGCTGGTGGGTGGAAGAAGAAGAGGGAAAATCTGTGAAGGATCTGAAAAGGTTTCCTGTTGTGTGACTCTTTATTTCTTTGTCCCTTCCTTCCTTCCTTCCTTTGCTTTTTCTTATTTCCTGTCCTGTCTTTTCTCCCTCTCTTCCTTTCCTACTTCCTTCCTTCATCCGTACCCCCTTGTTTTATTCCTTAAATTGGTCATGACTCCCTTCTCTTCTCCCAAAGTACTTTTCTTGTTTCCTTTCTTCCCTTGTGTCTCTTTGCTATCCTTCCATCTCTTCCTCTACTCCTCCCCCTTCCTTCCTTGTGTATCCATTCTTCTGTCTTTCCTGTTTTTCTGTTGTTTTCCTGTTATTTTCTTTCCTTACTTCCCTATTATTCCATCCTTCGTGGTATAAGTATATTGCTGTCATTCTGCCTCTTTCTTTCTTTCTTTTTTACTGTCTTTCTTTACTTCCTTCCCAATTCTTCCCTCCTCCCTGTAATACTTCTTTCCTTATTTCTTTCTTTCTATTCCATTCCTGTTTTATAGCTGCCTTTCTATCATTGTTTGTTCTTTCTTTCTTTCTTTCTTTCTTCCCCCTCATCTTTTTCCTCTTTCCTTCCTCATTCCCTCCTTTCTACATCTTTGCTTTCTGTAAACACGGTTTCACAGTAACCGTAAATAAACATCAGCCCTGTTCGTTAGCATCTAACCGCCATGACCATTACAACTGCAGATCCTGAAAAAGCCTTATCAGTGTTTTCCCCTATTCCTGCTGATATCAGCTGCCCCCTCCTTTCTACAACCCACACACACTCACACACCTACACACACACCTACACGCATGGACACTGTTATCTCTGCTATCTGGTGTTTAGCCAACTCAGAGCTAATCCAGTGTGAACCCACTCCCTGGCTTGTACTCAGCAGTTTGCAAACAGATTTGGAGAACACACACACACACACACACACACACACAGAGGGAGTCAGGGAGTTTGGCCCTGGAGCAGGGATCATCACGCTCCAGTAATGTGATGCTGAGGCAACAGTGTGGTACAGTACTGTGGCATTAACATAAATGTTCATCGCAGCGCGAGGAGGAGGGAACATGCGGATATTTAGAGCTGTCTGCATGTGATAGCTGTCTGATAATTCCTGCAGTGCATTTACTGTCCTCCACACACACACACACACACACACACACACACACACACACACGTGGCCCTACACTGCCAAAACATGTCCTTCCTAAACAGTAATAATCAGTCCTTTATTTGGTCTTTTGAGATAATTTCTTTCTTCCAAGCGAGAAGAAATTTCAAGCTATTTAAGTGGATCTGCAGCCAAATCAGACTGACACATTAGCAATACAGAGCAAAAAGAGGCTGTGTTGGTGTGAATGTGTTGCTAAAAGTACCAGTGAGAGACACATGACACATGAACCAGAAGGTCCACTTTGAAGTCTTATCAGACACCGAGATGCTCCACGGCATTTACCTTTGAGGCAGGATTTTTTTTTAACTCTGGAAATTTATCACAGTTGCACTAACTTTCTCCTCTATCTTGACACTTACAGGTTAAAATTAACAGTCAAATTAGCACAATGCACAGAGGTGACACTACAAGATATCACCTGTAGTAGTATTATCAGGGTAGGGATTTCGAGCACAACATCACGTACTTCCAAGGTGAGTGGAGAAGGGAAATAACTTTATTGTGATAAAACAAGGCTGCGTATTTGTGACTGACCAGTGTAAAGAGTTGCCAGATAGCGTGTCAACAGTTGCGCTTTTTTCATTGAGGTTTCACCTTGAACCACTTTATGTGTATGTGAATTTTAACTTCATTGTTTAAAAAAAAAAAAGAAAAACTTAAAGTTAAAATGTAAAAATGCATGGAGGGGTGCCATCTGTCATTTTAGGTAGTTCTTATCATGCCGATGTATGTCCAAGTTTTCATTTTTCTGATAAGTATAAGTTTAATTATTTGATGCTATAAAAAGGGGCTTGAGACGTCATGATTGGCAGCTGTCTAAGTGAAGTAGCCTGAGGCTCGAGAACTGTCAGAGAGAAGAGATCTAACTTTAACTTTCCATAACTGTCACAAGTCTGTAGACAGCCCGGTCTCATGAGAGGCATAAAAATACCATGACAAAACAAAACGGTCAACTCTGGCCTCCTGGTTAAAAGTCTGGTGCTTGTTGGGCCCATCAACCTCTCCACCCGCCCACCATAAGTGGTCTTTTTCACTTTTTAATACTATGTCACTAGCTTTTACCGTATAATTTATACGCAGATGCGTTTACATTGCAGTCAGGACAGGATATCTAGTGTAAAAATAGCACACGAAAATCAAGAAAGGCGTACCTCGCCTTGCGTGTTATCCTGGCCTTCATGTGTTTTCGTGGGGATGGACTGCTGTGTGATAGAAAATATGTCTATACAGTTATCGAGATATTATGGTTCATGTTGTGTCTTTCTAGCCAAACATCTACCGTGGTGTTAACATAGCAGCTAGGAGGCTCGTGATAGCAAGCTGCGGCCGTACTGGACGTGTGATTGGCTCGAACGGGCGTGTGGGCAGGATCAATACACGAACCTCGATACAACCCACCACCTGCCCGATCACTGCTGCGCAGACTCTGGCTCCAAATGATGTCAAAATCTCAAGATGGCAGCTCCCGTATCCAGGCTATTTGGAGTTCACTTATGTAGAATGGGAGGAAATGGGAATGGGAGCGATGCACATTTTCATAGTGGCCAAACAGTGGACTTATTCTGTGTCTGTTATGTGATGTCTTTGGGCCCAAAAAGACTTTTTCCGATAGACTCACATTGGGAAAGAGACGTCGGTAACTCAGCGGATAATTCTTTATGAGTTAAATCAACTTCCCAGTATGAACAGCCTTTATTTAAATCATCCTAATCCTAAAGATCCTTTCTCCCTGTGTTTGCATGGGTTTTCTCCAGGTTCTCCTGCTTCCTCCCACAGTCCAAAGACATGCAGGTTAGGTTAACTGATGACTCTAAATTGCCCTGCGATGGATAGGCGACCTGTGGTGTACCCCACCTTCACCCAGTGCCAGCTGCCCCCCACCATGACCCCTAACGGGATAAGTGGTAGCAGATGGACGGAGGTCCTAAAAGTTGTAGCTGAATCTAGATTTATTTCCCTTCCTTCATTCATGTGAATGAGACACAGACTGAGGCTGGGAGGCGGCGTTGAAGGACACACTACTGCGCCTGCTCTGTGGGTCCAATGGATGCGAAAGATCGCGTGAAGATCCAGATACTTTATCACTTAGCAGTCAAGCAATTTTCCAGTTCTCTTTATACATCCATGGGAAGTGGAGACGCGTTGTTCATCTACATACAGTCCATGGTTAGGACCCATCAGAGGATCCTAAATGAAATAAATGGGGTCACAAGATGATAAAAGGGATAACAAACTGAGAATATCATTATGTTGTTTGAACATTTTATATTTTGCTTATTTTTTTCTTCCATCACGTCAGGGCTCCAAAAATTCAACTGAACGGTGCACAACGTTGTCCACACTAAAGGCCGATTACACATACATGCTCACACATGTTTATCAGCTCGTACTGATTTCACTGTCATACATTTGGGCTGTACTTCAGTGCCATAACCGTATATCATATCAACGGGTTCACCAAAAAGCTTCGTGACCCTTGAATTAGAAGATTACCGATCAAATCACACATTTATGGTAATTACCTCTGTCTAATGTGCATGTCAGCACTAATATTGTATGTTAAATGATCATTGCTGACCAGCATTATCCAAAGTAGGGAAATGGATTTAGTGCTGGCTCTAACGGCATCTTCCTCTGTAGTGAACAGTAGAAACACAAACACTGCCCCAGGGCTCCATTCTCACCTGTGTGTGACCAGGCCATTTAGCATACGCAGCTTTTATTTTTAATGAGCTACTGCTGTGATTGGCAGCCACACAGGTGGAGAGTTAGCTCAGAGCTGATTGGTCAGTGTCCAACTAGTCCACATAAAAACACGACAGTTCCCTTTTCAAAGCACTAAAATTGCCGCGTCCTAGACTTCCAGTCTTTTTAAAACGTCTGACTACCTGAATGAACCTGCTGCCACTTGTTATAAAAGCGTCTCTGCTTCCTCCAGCAATGTTCTAACAAACAAGCACCAATGTGTTGAGAGATAAAATAGAAACTGTGTCATTAACGCACCACACTCAGTTGTCAAGACTGTTGCTTTTTCTAAGAATAAAACACTATTCTAAGACTCAGAGTAGACGACGTGACTCATTAGGATGGATGTTTTTGCAGCGCTGTTGATGACTTTCGGCTCTTCCGCTTCCCTTGCATGCTCTCTTCAGTCTGCAGCCGCTCTCTCTATTTCTCTGTCTGTCTCTGGTTTCCTCATGAGACCTGGTTAGATAAGACCGCCTGAGCTATAAAAGCAACAAAGAGCTTGGGGAGAAGAGTCTGACGCGCAGAAACATTCAGCAAGTGTAAAGTATGGCGACAAAAACCCGAATGTGCTGTTCTGAAGCGATGAACGCACACACACATACACACATGTATGTGGGTGACAAACACATACAAGCCATTTTCTTTCTCTCATCTGATCCCTCTGCTCCCTGCCTCCTCCTCCTCCTTCCTTCTTGAAAGTTTCTATTCGTGGAATCCCTCGAGGCCCCTGCAGTGTTATGGTATCATTGTTATTATTATTATTATTATTATTATTATTATTATTATTATTGTCCAACCAGTTGCTTCATTCTCCTTCACACACACACACACACACACTTACATATAAATGTCATCAGTTATTCCACCTGTTCTCTCTGTGTGCCAACAGTCTGCTATTACTGTACATACAGCTCCACTCCGTTGACTCAGTGTTGTGTAACAAACAGACAGACTCGCTCCCCACTGCTCTGCTCATGTTGGCAATTGTTTGATTCCAGCATCTCACATACAGCTCTGCAGTCGTCAAATTAATGAGCAAAAATCCACCGTTCCCTCAACACTTTACAAGGGAGGCTTTCTGAAGAATAATCCAAAATCGTGGGGAGAAATATCAGTTTTAACGAGCTGTTTAGTGCGTCAATAAAGTTACATTTTGCTCTTTAAATGATTCAGGGATGTTTTTTGATTTTTTTTTGTTATGATTGAACAAAATTTAAGTTGATTTAAAAGTGGTAGCAAGTGGAATTATTTTAGTGTGATTCAGGGGGCTCTATTGGCACCTAAAAATAAGAGTTGTTGTGTTTTTGTTACCTTAAAATGAGCCGTTTATGTCTACATGCGAAGTCGGTCGTCTTCGCGGAGCTGGCCGCTTTGTTTCTAAAGTAGCTCAGAACGGAGAAACCACTGGCTCTAGTTTGGGCCATTTGGCCACCATAATTCTCCATCATACTTGGCAGACAGGAGAAGTTTCCATTGATTGCAATCTGCACCCTCACCACCAGATGCAACCAAATTCTACACACTGCACCTTTAAGAAAAAAGTGTTATTATTACTGGAATAAATGGCAGCGGGGACATTTCCAATAGCCAGCTGATTCCAGTTTATAGGACTTCACATTTGTCCCACCATAGTTGATGTGGTTGTGTGACTGAACTGGGGAATAATGGTGCTACAGCTGGCAACCATATTTCCCAGTAGCTTTTGGATAGCTGGTTTCAAAATCTCTGAATGTTTCCAGTAGAAAGCTGTTAATTCTACTAATGACGGGTAGGATGAGCAAATGTTATATCTCTACATTTTCTTTTCTTTTTTAAAAAATAGAAAATATGCTCAAAAATGAACCTAAATTCTGACAATGAGGGATTGTTACTGCATTGGTTGCTCACTTTGAGATTTACTCATATTAAAGTAGTAAGTCTAATGAGCTTTACACACCTCTGGTGTTTTTTTTCGTGCAAATGAATTTGCACTTCAATATTTTTTTTTATATATACTGTTGTTTTTGTCCTTTCACACAGAACGGGAATATTATGTGGCGGAAAAGCGACTTTGCACCAGGAATAAACACATCAACCAATCATGTTGTGCTGACGGAGTTGGTGCGCACCTATACTAAACAACACTGAACTAAGACGACAAACTTTATTGCTCCTTTTAACCTTGACAAAGGCAATGAAGACCAGATCCACTCCTTCTGATCTTCCCTTTCACAATAAAAGCCCTTGTCATATCATATTCGCAGGTGAGTATTTTGCATTTTTGTGCTGTTAATTTATCATGCACCCAGTGGGTAAAGGTCTTTACAGTGTAAGTAAGTTACAATGCTACACCTAGGATCACAAGTTAATTACATTTCCCAGTAACTTTTGGGTTACGCTACTTTTTAAGAGTAGCTTGTAGTGTAAACACATTCAACAGAAGTGCAGCATTGTTATTGCTTAACTGCTCCCATTGAAGAGTAGCATGTAGCTACACTAACTACAGTTTCATAGTAGCCTCCCCAACACTGTCTGACTGCTGGTTTCTTGCCCTCATCATGATGTCAGCATGTTCCCAGATCTAAGCAATTAACCTGGTGAGTACAATGTTACCATAACTGGTAGCGGTGATGGCCAAAACAACCAAAACCAGACTCAAGTTGAAATAAACCTGAATTATTCTTTACACCTTTCTGTACAGGCATGTCTTTGTATTCACACTGTCTTGTACACCATTAACATAATCATGAACCAGGAAATTCAAATTGAGGTGAGCGCCGCTCAGGGAGAAAGTCGGGGTGGATTTCTGGGTCAAAAAATAGCTGACTTTCGCCCAGGACAACGGTGGTCGTGTCCTGTGTGAAATCAGAAGTCAGTGTTGATTTATTTGTCACATAAGTTACGTACTTCAGTAACGCCACTTCCTAAGCCTAACCAAGTCGAAGAAGGCAGGTTTACAGATATGACAGTGAACACACACACACATAGGAGGGGAGACGACAACAACAGCAGCCTCTCTAAGGTTCATTCCCTTGTCATGGCAGCAACATCGCTACATCGTCAGCTCAAGATGGGACCAACACTCAGACACTAATCAATGCAATACACCCTGGGCATAGCTAGGGAATGACCCGTGTGTGTGGCAGTGTGACACACACACACACACACACACACACACACCTCCCCAGACAGCCGACCGATTACGCATCATAACACAGCTGATTTGCCCCATGGGTTGACGCTTGCTGTCCAGTCCAATCATATTACCCTTCCCAGGCGGCCCAGTGGTGTGTGTTTGTCTGTGCCCTTGTGTTTACATGCTCTGGGTTCATCTAGATATTGCTGTTGTTCCGGGGCGCTGTCAGCAGCATAATTTGTCACAACTTGTAAAGTGTTGAGCAAAGAAAATAAAGCTGAAAGCAGCAGGATGGAAGAAAAAGTGTGTCATTGATTTCCAGCCTTTATTTCTGAGAAAAAGGGTCACGCCGGGAAATACTTGGAAAACTCTGTGAGGGAGCACTCTTGGCCTTAAATACATCTATGCTCACAAATAGTAGTCCGCCTGAGGCTATTTGAGCCATTCTGATGATATAGCATGGCTCATTTTTTTAGCACTTCGCATGCTGAATCCCCCTGAAACAGAGCTGGCCCCATCCCAACAGATTCCTCATGACCTCTGGAGCACAGAAACACTAAACTCCCTCTCTGAGAAAAAAAACTGCTTGTTCGCCTGTAAACTCCCCATTAAAGAGATCTGTGGGCCAAACCGCGCTCCTTCACCGCTGTCAGATTTCTGTTGTTTGTAATGGCAAAGACACAGCATGAAAGGGTCTGGGGGTTTAGGGCAGCTACTAGTTTGGATGTCACATGAGAAATACATTACGACAAAAGACTGCGGGGAAACAGAAAAAAAAGATGTGAGGCACACCCTGTGGTTATGATAAAATTGTGAGATTTACCGTAGTGGAACCATGCATACAGGCAGGGATGTATGTGCAGATGTAAGATATACGCCAGATGGAAGCAGACAGACATGCATACACACTCACTCAGAGTTTGCTCAGTGCTATTTTGGGAGATGGGGAAGAAAACGGTCTGACTTGGCAAGTGTACATATGTGCACTAGTGTAAGCAGTGGGTCCCTGTACATATGGGGAAGTGTAGGGTCTGGCACATGTTTAGTGCGGTGACCCACTTTTCTTTGCATCTGGACCTGATAACTTCCCTCTCCAGCAGTAATGGGAAAGAGATCAACACAGTGACATCTCTATCAGTCTATCTGGACTGAACTTGGCTGCAGCAGTCCAGAGCTTCATCCATAATCAGGCATCAGCGAGTGTGCCATGTTAAATGAGGAGCACACTCCTCACCATCCTGGATAATAGATACATGCACATAAGCTACAGTAATGGGCCAGTGCTGTTTTTAAAGCTGCTCTTGGTTTTTATGATTTAAGTGGATGGTTTACATTTCATATGGAATGAACTGAGAGCGCTTTCAGTACATCCCAAAAGAAATTGCACCATTGTTTGGTTTTGAGTGGATTGAGGTTACATGCTGCCATTTAGTTATCCAAACAAGTCATTCTTTTTTTAAATCTAATTCTTCCATAGCTTGTATATAAGAAGTGGACGTAGTCACCGTGACGTCACCCGTTGGTTTGTGGACTGCCGTTTTGCAGGCTCAAGTTTGCCATTTTTGGCCATTGCCATCTTGGTATTTAGCCATTTGCCATCTTGGTTTTTGGCCATTTCCATGTTGTTTTTTGCAACCACAAGTGACAGGTGAAGGTGGAGTAAAGTACAACGAAGGCTGATCAAAGTGGTTAGAATTATCTTTCATGAAGTGAAAACACACTGTGAAAGAGTTAAAGACAAAAACACAGACAACTCCAGACCGGACAACGCCGTGGTAGCAACCTGTCGATCACAAGGGAGGCACGCCCTAAAGCTCCCCTGCTTTATGGTCTAATTGACTCTAAATGGGACCATAATTTACTAAAGAACATCATGTTGTATTGAAGAAGACTTGAAACTAGCGATTGAGACCATAAACTCATGTTGATAATGTTTACTGAGGTAACAAATCAAGTGAGAAGTGGGCTCATTTTCTCATAGACTTCTATACAGTCAGACTTCTTTTTGCAACCAGAGGAGTCGCCCCCTGCTGGATATGAGAAGGAATATAAGTTTAAGGTACACCGCGTCGGCTTCACTTTTCAGACCCTGCAGTTGCACACTGATTTCTTCTTAAAGCTACACTCCTGGATTTTGTCATAGCTACCAACAGCTCCTTCAAATCCCTGAATTTTCTTGGACTGGTATTGATTTTGTGGCACTATTCTGCAGTATAACTGCCTAGTAACACAAGAATGTGGCACAGCAGTGTTTGCACCTTCTCACAAAATGGTTGATTCTGGGAGCTTGGTGACGTGGTGCCTTACTGCAGGCTGAGCAGTGGCAAAAAAATAAAAGAAATGACAAGTTGTGGTTTTATGAGGGGCTACATGCTGTTACTATTTCTTACAGCGACTTCCTTAAATCTCCGCTCCGCTGGTTGCCTGGCAACCTCAACTTTCACCTCCCCATAAAACCACGTCACGTTTTTACATTTCTGTTTGTGTACAGTTTAATCACTAAGAAAAATAAGATTTTAGGGTTGATAATAGCAACAAATATCTTTTTATTTTTGCCCTTAAAACACTATTTTAAGGCTTTCTTGTGTGACTGATGGTGCAGAGGTGCAAATGGAGGATTTTCTCCACCAATGTTTTGTTTGATTGCCTCTGATCTCTTCAATCTTAGCAAACCGATCCTCTTAATACGTCCACAGCCATAACACAGGGGTTAGTCCTCCATAGATGAACTGCGAAGACTGACAGCTCCAAATAAATCAGAAGGGCTTTAGAGAAGAAAACTAAAGTAACCCTTTAAAAACCTGGGCCATCTTCAATCTCTTTGCAAGTCACTGACCTTACCACAGATCCACTGACCCGGCTGGATTTTACTGTACCTTCTAATATACTTGCCTTTTTTTTTCTAGCTCCCCCGGGCCTCAAGACCTCAGGATAAAGACATTGTTAGTGTGACTGAGGTATGTTGCTTTAGAGACTGACTTCCACTGCCACATGGGGTCCCAGGGGAGCCTCGCTAACGTTAGCCTGATCTATCTGCTTCACTATTGGTATTGATCCGTGTTTAGTGTCGATGCCGGCACTGGGGAGTGATGATCACACATAGCCAGTCGGACATACACCACCGGAGCAATGCAGGAATGGACATAATCAGTCTAAGCTTGGAGGCACACACACACACACACACACACACACACACACATAGCCACACCTGTCTGAACACACACAGCAGTACAAAATGTTCTCTTTCTACTGCTGCCGCACTGCAGAGACTCTGCTGCTCCGCTCCAGCAAAAAAACACACTCCCAATAAGCTGAGTCGAGCTGATATAGCCACAACAACTGAGCAAGAGATGCCAAACCCTCCACACACGCCTCCTCTCCTCCTCCACCTCCTCCTCTCCCTCTGCAGCCGAAAGCCAGTGCAGACAGATAAGCAGGCAGCCAGAGACAGACTAATCCTCCCACAGTGAGAGACGATTCGCATGGTACAGTATATATGATGAAAAAAAAGCTGAACAGACAGAGAAAAAGAGGGAGAGGGAGGCTGCACAGGGAGGGATGAGAGGCAAAAGGGGAAAAGTGAGGCGAGGATACAGATTAGCAAAGTGATGACGATAAAAAGGATTTTCAGCGTTATTAGAGTGAAAGGATGGTTGAGAGTTTATTTTAATTCCCCCCTCCCCTCCTCTTCACATCCTTCCATTATCTTGCACCTTTTTTGATAAATGTTGCTATTTTGCAAACCGAGCACCCGTTTTCCTGCTTACCAGTCTCTCAATCATTCTCGCCCATCCTCTCTCGCTTTCCCTCTCTCTCTCTGCACCCCCCACCCCCACCGCATCCCACTCTCTCTCTCCATCTCTCTCCCAGTCTGACTGAGACTGATGTAGGTCAGTGCGTCTGGAGCCTGTCTGGAGCTACAGAGAGCCTCAGAGCTCCACGCCTGGTCCTCATCGACCCCTGCAGCGGCTGCCGCCGTGGCCGAGCTGAGGACACCGCTCCCTGGTCTACGTGAGGACACAACGAGCCTGCCTGACCTGACCTGCCTGGAGGAGGATGTTCCTGCAACAGAGAGAGGAGGAGGAGGGGGAGGAGGAGGAAGGGGGTGCGGGGTGATATGAGGTGTCTGTGTACCATCGAAAGCTTAGTCAGCGTATGTTGCTTGCATGTCTAAACGTAGATGTACATGTAGACGGGGAGAGCGAAAGGTAAAGATGCAGGAGATGGAGGGGAGATAGGCGCTGCAGTTGTCTGTCTCTCCTTGGTGATGTGCAGAACTACAGAGAGGTTTTTTGGGGGGGAAATTTTCATGCAATGTTGCCTCCTCATCCCCCTTCCTGCACACACACTCTCCATACTCTGTGTGCCTCTTTCTGCACTACCTAACTTCGTCATGATGCTTTCTGTCTCTTTCCCAGACTTGATTATTTCGTGGTCGCAGCCGTCCGACGTCTCCGCAAAAACCACAGCGACCCAGCAAACTCCGAACTCTGAAGCGACTTCCCTCCCAAAAAGAAACAGCAAGAAAAAACTCTATTTCTTTCTTCTTTTGCAGTATATCCATTCCTGTGTTGCCGCAAACGGATCCAAGTCTGAGAGACGTCCTCTCCTGAAATTGCTGAGCATCGAAAGTGTCCGTCCTCCACTCGTTGTACATCGAATGCCCTTTTGATGGAAACCAATGAGTGCAAGGATGACGACTTTTGCAAAAGAGCGAAAAGCTCAGTTGACGACTTCTCCATCTCCTGATTCTGCTCTCCTTCCCCCCTCCTTCTCCTCTGCTCTCATTCTCCGCTCCTTCCCACTCCTCTGGCTTTTAGACAATGCCCCTAAAAAAGCGATCGTTGTATCAGAGAGTCTGAGTGTAGTAGAGTGCAGCTGTGAGAGTGGCTGAGTGTGTGTGAGCGAGTTTGGTGTGTGTGAGAGTGTGTGTCTGCGCTCTCGATTTGACTCTGCAGCACGTCTGGGTCCTGCAGCGGTACACTGCTACTTAGCTGGCTCTGTCTCGCCGTGAGTGTTTATGCATTTGTGTGTGTGAGTGTGAGTGTGAGTGTGTTGTTCGTGTGAGTTTGTCTGCATCGCCGTGACACAGCAATCATCTGACCTGCTTCGTCATCACTATCTGGGGCGAGGGATGTTTGGAGTTCCCAGGGCGTGGCGTCGCCGGCCTGACCACGCCTCCGTCTTGCGCTCATTCATTCATTCATTTGTTCATTTCCTTTCATCTGACTCTCGTCGCTTTTTCCCCACCACCTTGACCAAAATCTTCTGGATTACAGCAGTGATGGAGGCGAAAGCAAGGACTTCAAAATCACTCGTTCACATTTCTAATTTGCTGCTTCTTTTTTTTCCTGCTGCTTTGTAGTCACTCTTTATTTCGCCTCTGGTTTGTTCATGTTGCACCATCGACGACACTTTCTCTGTTTCTGTCTCCAGGATTTCAGAATGTGATAGAGGACATCAGGATCAAGGAAGGAAGAAAGACAGGACTGAGGACTTTTTCTGTCTCTGCATGACCAGATTTAAGCTTGATTATCAGATGTAAAGAAAGAAGTAGAAGAAAACGTGTGGTCATCAAGAGAGAACGCCTGTACAATATAATGCAATCCAAAAAACTACAAATTAAGGCCTCAAAAACTACAAAAGAGGTCAACCAACAGTTCTAACTTCAGGCTTATTGTATTGGATTGCAGTGTTATTGTTATTTTGTCCACTTACCCAGTTATCTATGTTTACCTTTTTTTTTTTTATCCCTGATTGTCAAAGCTGAGGAACAAACACAGAAGGATTCAAGGTAGCACGAGGTGCCATGACAACTTAAAAATAACCGTCTTTGTTTGTTGTGTAAGGAGTGACAGCAGTAGGTGGGTGATATGGTGAGATAGCCACCTGCACTGTCTGCCACATCCACACAAAACACAGCAAGCACAAACTGCCTGTATATGAGTCACACTGAGAGAGAAAGAGTAAGAGAAGGAGTGTGTGTGTGTGTGTGTATGCAAATGAGTGCTTAGTCTTCAGTTTTTCTGTTTAACTGCAGCGTGGAAGGGACTTCCCACTGGTTTTCAAACTTTCAATCCCTGGAAAAACTCCAGTTCAGTTAGGGCTGGACACACACACACACACACACACACACACACACAAAGGCCTCATTGTGTGTGACCCCCGGATGACGAGCAAGGCAGGTCAAAGTGGCACGTCATTCCTCGGTGGTTGAAAAAGGCAAGTACATGGTAATGAGTAGCTCTGTTTGACTGCACACAGAGACCCACACTTCAACACACGCTCCCCGTGTCGTCCATTTCCATCTCTTCGCTGCCTGTTATCACATTCTTAATGTCAGCCCTGGCTTCTGTGACGCACTATGACGACTGTGGTTTCCCTTATAATAAATCCAACTCCCTGCAAAACTCACAAACACGGTCACATGCTGTACACTCATTCACCCTGCAGTTTGCTCGAGGGTTAGCCTGACACGTCAGGTTAATGTTTATGTTTTATTAAAAATCGCATATTAAACACAGCGTCAGCCCGCTCTGAAATAAGACAGGTTACAACCAAATGTGTTTTTAATGTTATTATTAAAACAATTTCAGCTTTTGTGTGTTTTAGTACTCTAATGTTAGCAAAATGCTATTTCACAGGTTGTCCACATTACAATTCTGGCATAAACAAAGCACAACCCATATATTTTTTTTAGTTTTATTCATGAAAATAACCCAGAAATATCAACATCAGCACATCATCCTCATACAACCTGCACCAGTCTTAACTCCAGCTTGTGCACACACACACACACACACACACACACACACACACACACACACACACACACACACACACACACACACACACACACACACACACACACACACACACACTTTGAAGAAGAGCCCCATTCTCCCACAGCACTCTCTCATAATGACACCATCCCTTTAGGCGTCAACAGAGCGCCGGTGTATTTGGGGTAAACACATGGCTCCGGCAGCTCTGAAGATGACAGAGCGATAGGCCGGTGTGATGGGGCTCGGCGTCCCAGCGCTGCCAGAGCAGCGTACATCTGCCGGTGACAGAGTGGAAAGCTACCTGACAGCTGCTTCTCACACATCAGATAAGATTACAGGTATATATACCTGCTACACCTGTTCAAACGAACCCCTGTGCGTGTGTGTGTGTGTGTGTCGAGGCAGAGATAGCAAACTAATGGCAGGTGCACACTTGTAATTGGGGTGGCTAAAGATATAGACTGATGAAGGAGCTCATTATTATTTATGCGTTTGATTTATGTAAGCACCGAGGGGGGTAAAGGGGTTGGGTTGTGAAATTTTAAAGAGTTTATGCCTTTTTTTATACTGACATAGATCATGTCATAAATTAAGAATAGACACCATAAGTGCATTACTGATGTTGTGTTAGAGTACGTGATAATCTAACTAGACCAGCATTTTTGTGTGTTTAATCTCGCTACTATTGGTGTCCATTAAGTGAAGGAGTTCACTGTATTTACCACCATAACACTCCAGTCAGTTGCAGGATCAAGGGGAGCCTTCAGCTGATGACATCACCTGCATGATTTAACGACGGCGGCTCAAAGCAGCCGATTACAGGACGGAGATAAATCCGCTTGTGCATGTTAACACACACACACACACACACACACACACACACACACACACACACACACACGCACGCCTCATCAGCTCCCTTTGGCTCTAGCCTGACATCTAGCGACACAGGCTGTAATATGATCCTACATGACACGGACATGTTAACATAATGGGCCTGTGAGGGAGGAGGAATGTGCATTGTTGTATGGAGCGGATCAGGAAGCTGCTGCGGAGCGAGCGTGTCATTTGTGTGTGGCCCTCGTGGTTCCTAATATTCCTAATTATCGAGTGTAAAGAAAAATCATGGCCTCCCTTGCATCTGTTTATACTTCCTGCTGTGATGTAATGCTGTTGTAATGATTTGTAAATAGCAGGTTGGATGTTTTGGGTTTTACTCTCACCACACTGCAGGCTGACTAACACAACATGTTGTGGCTGCTTTTGTGTTTTCTCAGCATTTCTTCGCCCCCCCCCAACACACACACCTCTGTTACTCATAACCTAAATTTAGTCAATACTCATCCACGTGAAGGTAATGAAGTTCTAAGTATATCCTTGCAAGCTTCCCCTTGCAGCAGGGGAAAGGACACAGTGTTCCTTTAAAACACACACACACACACACACACACACACACACACACACACACACCAAGTTCGTCTTTCCTTCAGTGGAGTCTGACAGGAATGAGGTCAGACACACCGATCCTCATTGCACATTATTATTATTATTACCCGTTTTTTTTTATTTGGCCAATGGGAGGCCAGGGGGCGTGGCTTGACTGCAAAATCAGGATGGAGACAGACGCCGATTGGCTTCTATATCTCGCGATGAGGGTATAAAGCGGCGAGGTTCTCGTTGTTGTGTTTACAGTAATATTACAGAGCGCTCAGGAAACAGGGAGACTATGAGAAAGCGCAGCAGCAGCAGCTCCATTCAGCCACATGGTTCTTCAACCGCACAGACAAGCTGCGCTGCAGACAGCCAGGTTCGCTTAAGGGACTCGCACTGCTGTTGCCCACAGCGGCGCATTTTGAGGTTTGCAGCAGGGCGCGTTTTCAGCCGCACAGGCAGTTGAAAGTTGCCGTTGAATAGTTTCGGGATTTATTTTTTGTGTGTCAGTGAAGCGCACTTGTGACAGTTTAGTCTCCAAAAACAAATCAAAAAACAAAAACGGGCTGAACTGAAAAGAAAAGACTTGGATGAACTTTTTTAGACCTGCATTCGTCTGGTTTTAAAATCAAGTGAGGAATATTTTTGTGAACTTTGTCAAAGCACTCAGTTGTTTCCAGACACTTGGGAGGACAGTATGGTGCAGCACATGAGCCAGACAGAGAGCGCCCACGCTCACTCTCCCGGCGGGGACTCCACGGACACGGGAGAAATGGACTTGGAGATGGATGTGTCTCCGACCCCAGAGTCCCCCTCCGCCGGAGAGCGCAGCGACTTGGCGTGGTGCAAAACTCCGACGGGGCACATCAAGAGACCCATGAACGCGTTCATGGTGTGGTCGCAGATCGAGAGGAGGAAGATTATGGAGCAGTCGCCGGACATGCACAACGCGGAGATCTCCAAGCGGCTGGGGAAGCGCTGGAAGCTGCTGAAAGACACAGACAAGATCCCGTTCATCCGCGAGGCGGAGCGGCTCAGGCTCAAACACATGGCCGATTACCCAGACTACAAGTACCGGCCCAGGAAGAAGGTCAAGTCGGGAAGCGGAGCGAGTAAGCAGGCGGACCGCGGGGAGAAGAGCGGGGAGCGCAGCGCAAAAGTGAAGAGAAGCCCCGCGTCCAAAGGAGTGAGCAGGACGCACAAACAGGGGGGAACGAAGAGCGCTGCGGGGCAGGACTACGCGTCTCCCGGTGACCACCAGGCACTCTTCAAATCCAGGTCAGTGTCTGGGGCAAGGCAGATCCCGGAGAAGCGCTCCGGAGAGGCGAGGCGCGGCCACATGTTCGGCGGGGCAGGCAGTCTGGAGAGCGGGCCTCCCTCCGTAGGAGTCCCGGCCAGTCCCACCCTCAGCAGCTCGGCGGAGTCCAGCGACCCGCTCAGCTTGTACGAGGAGCAGAGCCCCGCGGCCAGCGAGTCCACACACACCGCGCGCCTCAGGTATACTCGCGCCTCCTCTCCAACGCCGTCAGCCTCTCACTCTTCCTCATCCGTGTCATCCTCCTCGTCAGATGAGGAGTTTGAAGATGAGCGGCTCGAGCTGAACCCGAGCCCCGGGTTTGAGAGCATGTCTCTGGGCGGCATGGGCTTCTCCGACGCGGAGCTGGACCGGGACTTGGACTGGAGCTTCGGGGAGTGCGGGGCGGGATCTCACTTCGACTTCCCTGACTACTGCACCCCGGAGGTCAGCGAGATGATCTCAGGAGACTGGCTGGAGTCCACCATCTCCAACCTGGTGTTCACCTACTGAAAAGAACCACGGTGGAGAGGAGCCGCGACGCCCCCCCACGTTTTGAACTGTTCAACCCCCCCCACCAGACAGGCGCGTGCGTCCAGACCAGACCAGAATATTTCCGCCATTCTTTCACTAAACAAGGGAGAGTGAAAACAGGAAAGAAAAGGTGGCCTGTGTGCGCGTTGAAGACAGGTACGCGCCGCTCACAGACTTGGACAGCGTTCAGTGCGCCTGACGGGAACGCGCAGACGGGGGAAATGCTTAGTTTGCATTTGGACACGGAGGAGGAGTGAATGTAAGCAGAGCGCAGTGAAACACAAGGACTTCAGCTCAAATGTTCAAACCAGTCCGCGGAGGATGAGGACAGAGACCGAACTTTGAATCTTAATGTTATTTCGGGTCGGGAAAAGGGACATTTACTGGACAGCTCGTCATGTTGGGTTTTGTTAAAGATAATAGCCAATTCACATTGACCATCAAGTTGCTATTCAGGTGTAGTTTTTTTCCAAACTCAGTATAGTTTCACTATCAACACGCATGCCCTCCGAGACAAGGAGGATTTTGTTGTTGTTAAAATGCGTAAAATGTTCATTGCTGCGTAATTACGCAATTTCTGTGACCATAGGACACAATTCACTATCACCAGCTTCTCTTTCAACGGCAGGACTTAAAACAAAGACTGACTCCAAACTTCAGAAACCCTTTTCTGAACCTTTTTAAACACTCAGTGCACAATTCAGGACCAATTTGTTCCCCGACGCGCATCCTTTCTGCCTAGTGCTTCAACTTTGTAGTTCCTCTGTGTCAGATGACGTTTTTTATATTGATGTATTTATACCGGCCAAACTTTTTTATACATAGAAGTATTGTTCTCGTACAGGTCTTGTTTGTGTTCGTGCACATACACCTGTCTGTATCCAGCGCGGAAGGGCTAGAAGTGTATCTTATTTAAAAAAAAAAAATGTCTGACTTCTCTCACTTTTACGGAGATTTTGAGTGTGTCATGATTTTCTACTTGTATTTTTGTACAAAATCTATAGAAAGGGGGTTTCCAGCGAGTGGGTAGCCTACAACATTGTTGTTTGGGTCTACATTGGTGTTCAGAGGGGGGTTTGTTTGGCACAATCTGACCTCACACAGTGTTTACAGTATTTACCCACATGCTTCTTAATGGCACAGTGACTCCAGTTTCACCAGCCAAGTAAACAAAGCGCCACTGAGGCTCCCAGTCTGAGTGGTGACTGTTTCCAGTACACATAGACCTAAAGTATATGAGTGGAAGATCCCATGGAGAGAGTCACTGTTTGGATAGAGCTAATACCTCTGTGTGCTTTTTATCAAGATAAGTTTTATTTGAACCACTGGATGGAATTTCACACTCATTCCACTTTGCCTAGACTTTGGAGGGAGGGAGATGTATGAAGTGCTTCATCTGTTATTGCGCAAGTTGCATCAAAAAATAGTATTTAACCTTTCTGTACCTGTTGGCTAAGTATAGCAGGCTAATTGTTTTCCTATATTATGGCATGGCAAATAGCATTTGTATTTCAGATTCAGGTATATGTAGCTATAGCTGTTGTGTTTAAGATTTTTAAAAGAATAATAACATGAAGATATTTATGTAAACTGACTGTACTATAAGCAAAGATTGTGTGTTTTATGTATGATGATGATCAACGACAGGCACTAGGACAGCCATCTTTGGACATCCTTATGTTGAAGATGATTGTGGTCCAGGAGTTTCTTTTTCTTTTACCTTTGAGACATCTTTTTCTATCGTCCTCTCTTTCTTTTTTTTTTCATTTGTGCAATATGCTGTGTATGATCATGTTTTGTCCAATCATGCCAATATCATTTGATGTTTATAGCTCAAAACCAGCCAATGTTTGGGTCAATCACTGCCTCTCAGACCTCTGTACAGATTGTCGTTTTTTAATTTGTTTTTCTTTTCTTCCAAGAAGGAAATAAAATCAGCTGGAACTGAAAAGTACAAAGTGTTTATGCCTTGTGGTTATTCATTATAGCAATCTTTTTTGGAAGAGCTAAGCATCCACGGTTTTGTGTAGCTCACTGTGAAAAATGAGGAGATAACTGGAGCAGTCACACATATTGACGCATGCTCCTCCAGCATGCTCAAGAAAAGGTGAGCCTTCATTATCACATTCCACTACTAAGCCGTATTCAAAAGATCCAATCTGATGTCGGATGTTTACACTCGGTGCATGCGTGCACATGAATATGTGTTTGGCTGTGAGTTGAGTGTGCAGCTGCACACTGTGAATCAATAGCCAGCCAGTGAATCGATAGGAGTGGTCTCTTTCTCCCTTCTCTTACTCCGTCTGATTCTACACGTGCAGAAAACGTGGCTGCCATGGAAACACTGTATCCAAGAGAGAGGCTGCAATCCGTTCTGTGTGTGTGTGTGTGTGTGTGTGTGTGTGTGTGTGTGTGTGTGTGTGTGTGTGTGTGAGGTATAAGGGACACAGACTGATCCATCGGGGTGGGGTAGGGTGGGGGCGTCAGACATTTCTGCAAGGCATGACTGGAATAAAGGAGGAGGAGGCGGGTGGGTGCCAATGGGAGGGAGGGAGAAGAAGGTGCAGAGGGGGGTGTTTGTCTGTCCTGGTGGATCGTGCAGGAGACTGCTCCCAAATCCAATTAATTCCTTCTGGATGCATTCATTTGTCTAGAGCATCTGACGAGAAAGAGAGACAGAAAGAGAGAGAGAGAGAGAGCCCTAAGGTACAGTATTTAGTGTGTATCAATTTACGCCCTATTCCACAAGAGACATTGGTAATTATTTCCATCTCTCTCTCTGTCAGGAGAGCAGCGTCGTCTGCAGCTTTCCTCTGACATGTCGGGCTGGGTAATGAGAAAGATAAGGCATGGTCATTACACACACCGTCCCAAAGACGAGACACCGGCCCCCAGATGTCTGCAATAAGCTTGACATCACACAGGAAATAGTGTTTGAGGTGTCCCTGATTTAGGAAAAAAAGTCCAATCACCTCCAGAGTCTGATGGATTCTGGGAGATAAAAAAGATGTCGATGCTCTCCTCACATGCATGTTCACACACTGACCCACATAGTGACACGTGCATGAGTGTGAGCAGATGCATTCTTGGGAGGTTGTACAGGTGTACGGTTAATTGCAACAGCGTATTTGTTTCCTGTGTTGTGAGTCTGAGGAAGATCAACATGTCTGCTTAAGATACGGAAAAATACAAGTACAGTCATATCAGTGGGCTGCAGTTTAGAGCAAACGTTCACATTTGCATTGGCTTTTAATTTGTAGCAGATGAAGCAGAATGAATTTTGCTTTACAATAAATTCAAAACTCTTTTCTTCGCTTAAAATCTGTATTCCTTTAAAAAAAAAAATAGTTCTTAAACTGATGTGTTTTGCTTCACAAGCGACGAGAGTAACTAAGTGAATTCACTCAGGCACTGTCCCTAAGTATACTTTTGATGTACTTCAATACAAATACTACAATGTTGTATTTTTCACCACTACATTTAAAACTATGGTTACTTTTCAGATCAAGATTTTACATTAAAAACATATGATGAGTTTATAAAATACAATGCATGTTTTTAAAGATTAACCTTTTGGGCTTGTGATCGCTCACATGTCTACGAGTTAACAGTTCCACAAAGAGATGTTTCCCCGTTAAACTTCTCACATGGTTTCATTTAAGTCAGAGGTTCTCAATCGTTTTCAGCCATGGACCCTTAACAAGACAGAGTGTATACCACGGACCCCCTCATCATGTATATACCTTGGAATAATTTTACATATAACCTTTTTTTTTTTTTACAGTCTTAGTTATGTGAAAGACCAACACCAGAGAAATGTACTAGACATGTATTTAACATATTTGCAGATTCTAAGAGTTATAGATTTGTTGGATCCAAACATAAAAAAATGAATAAAAAAAAATAAACAAAATAATACAATAAATCATTTCACTTTTCAAATAGGGTAAATCATTAGAGAGTTCACAAAAAAGTATAGATAAGAAAATAAAGCTCTTTTCTGCCTCATTTAATCCTCTCATAACCCTCCATATTTATCTTGTGAACCTTTGGAGGGGTCCGACCCCTTGGGTGGGACCCACCAGACTACTTAAGTGTGTATAAAGTGCTGAAAACTAGGAACAAGTCGTCTGCTTCTGCAATAATTCAATAATGTCATATATAATATATCAATCACAGGGGCATTTATTCTGCAGAATAAGTACATTTTTGCTGATAATACTTTGGTTCTTTTACTTAAAGAAATTATTTTAAATGCTGGACTTTTAAGGAATATTTCTAGATTATTGCATTAGTACTTTTATTTAGGGCATTACTCCACCACTATGTGTGAGAAAACACATTATGCTTACTCTGGATGTTACACTACACTATAGATCTGTTGTACCAGTACAGCCAGTAATATTAGTCTATTTCCACAATGTGAGTAGGAACAGGTTTTATTTCTACTCGTCCTACACATGGAAATACCCAGGACTACCACAATAAGACAAACATACTATAAAGTGAGAAGAGATCACTGCTCATAAGTCCCAATGGGGACATTATAGGAATAATGTAGGATGTGATATTGATAGTAGATGAGATGGAAGTACCATTACGCCCATATAAACGTGCCTTTGAACACCACAGACGCACTCCCAGTCCCGACAGGAATAATACAGGAGCTTTACAGTGATTTTTCGCACGCTGCCTGTGAAGTTGAAGGCGGGACACGGAGTCATAAGGCATGCACAGACAAAGAAATACACAAACACCGCTGTCATGGCGCACAGCCCAACTTTGTTTCATTGATTTCCAGCCAGTTGCTCTCCTGCCGTCTTCGCAGCTCGGATGGTCGACTTATAATTTATCAGAAAGAAGTGTGGAGATAAAAAAAAAAAAGTTTGCAGAGTGAGGCTAAACTTTTATCTGGAGTCATGTGTCAACGGTATGTATGAGTGGAGACAAAGGAAAGGGAGCTGATGCGTAAAATTCGTAAAAGTGGAATCAGCAAGAGTTGGAAGAAAGCAAGACATTGCAGGTAGGCTGTAAGCACCTCTCTACTATTAATAACGGGCTATATCATGCTTTTGATTTAAAGAAATATGTTCATGTGATGCTTTATTTTCCGAGTTTCTTTTTATGGAGAGGACTGTCATCTTAAAGACAAGAGTTTCTCTGGCTTCGAAGTCAGTAACATTTCTCTCAAAGGAGCTTTTACTGTCGTAGGCTATAAAAAGTGCTGTAAATGTAGTTTGTAGGACATCCGAGGATGTCTGGTGCTAAATCTGGACTTTAAAGGTAACCTCTGCTTCAGCAACAGCAGCTGATACCAGAGAGGATTGCAAAGTTTTGTCCAGTTAATTATTATGACAATTAAATGCTGTTTGCCTGCCAGCTGCCCAGTTTCAGCACAGCCAGGGCTGGACAGCGGCTGTCATTAAAACAGTTGTGCACAGAGCAATGATTACAGTTTGTTTGCCTAACCTATCTGATAGGTTGGGACTGATGCACATTACATCACAATCCAATATAGTGGACAGTTCCAGGACAGGGTTAAATGGTGTCTGGCAGTTCAGGGGGGCGTACTGTAGGACATGCTTGCCCTGGAGCTCCTGGCTGGATAAACAGGGTAGTGCCCCCATTAAACCTCCATCAGTAGATAAACTGTGGACTGACACAAATTGACAAATCATAGCCCTGCAACAGTTGTAAACATATGACAGAGCAGAATGTTTTCTCCCCTTGAAGCACCAGATGCTTAATTTTTGATGGTTGTGTTGATTTAGGGACTGTACACAAATTATTAGGCATGGGAGGCGAGTGAAAGTTTCACAGTTTTTAAAGAGGCTAAACCCTCTCGGGAGTTCATGATATTTTCTATGGACCCTCCCACTTGCAACACTGCAATACCCTCCCCCAACTATATATAAAAATAATCTGTTGATTTTGTTCAGCTCATTTCGGCATTTTTAACTAAAAGAGTCACAATTTAAAACACAATATCTTAAAGGAACAGGATCCTTTACCGGAATCTAATAGCAAAAACTGAATATAATAGTCATAGTGTAACTATGTTTTCATGGTGTATAATCACCAGAAACTAAATCTAAACTAAACCAAATCATGTTTGCGTTAGCTTAGAATGAGCCCTTCATATCTACATAGGGAGCAGGTCGTCTTCATGAAGTACGCTATGATGCTCTGCCATGTTTCTACAGTATCCCAGAGCAGACAAACCAAACTCTGGCTCTTTTGTGTTTGTATGTTACTGGAAGACCACCATAACTCTCCAACATTCTTGTGAAACTGCGGTAACTTGAACCACGACAGTGCAAAACAGTTTCTGCAGCCAGGAGGCGTGTTCATATGTTACGGGGGAAGAAATTCTTTTGTAACATAAGTCAACATGTACCAGGAGTCACAGATCTGTTTACTGATTGGTTGCAGGTATTCTCTGGGTGCACTTTGCCACTAAATGTTAAACTTAACTCTAAACTGGTGTTTGGTCGCACATTGCCACAGTATCAAACAGTCGCAGCTTGCTGACCTCAGGAGCAGCTGCCATATCTTTTCATAGCCACTGAATGGTATTTAGTTGGTTGCAATCTGCAACCACACAGCTAGATGCTGCCCAATCCTACACACTGTACCTTTAATGGCCTAATAATTTTCACATAGCCAAGTGGCTCTTTGACCTCTGACCTTTTGTAAAGACTAGACTATGTTGTATCTTTAGAAGATGATCTGTGCTGTAGGGGTTTTTGTGTTCTGGTTTTTTTTTTTTTTTTTTTTTCCTTTTCTCATGGTATTTATTCATGTTTAGTGTTTCCTCCTTTACTTTGATACTCACCTCCTGTTTTGCTGCAGACAACTTAATTTTCCTGCCTGCGTGATTGTGATTGTTTTTCACCTTTCCTTCATTATCCCTGCAGTCACCTATCCTGTTCTCACCCTCCTTTCCTTTTGTATTTAATATCTGTGCTCCCTTCTGTTTGTGCCAGTTCATCATTGTTCTTCGTTCCTTGTATCAAGCACTCCAGTATTTAAGTTCTTCCAGTCTTTAGTGGTCCTGGTTTTTATGCAATTTACTTCTGTTTCCTGGCAGCTTTTGGACTCTCGGTCTGTAAGTTATTTTTGTTAATAAATCAGTGAACTCTTCCTGCTGCCTTCCTCATCAGTTTGTCTGTGTTTGGGTCCAGACCTGCTATTCCTGAGATTCTGACAGCCAACAACTGGACCTC
This sequence comes from Pterois miles, assembly GCA_947000775.1. NCBI lineage: Eukaryota > Metazoa > Chordata > Actinopteri > Perciformes > Scorpaenidae > Pterois > Pterois miles. Next base: position 20,739,107 of record CAMQGK010000638.1, read on the forward strand.
AAATATTAATTAGCAATTAAAAAATTTATAGCAAACACAACAAAATGGTGAATATTCTTGTCAATTTATCATTTAATAAGGGGCTTCTGAGCAAATGATTATTGCAGCCACCAAATGAGTGAACTGGGATCATCGTGTCATTGTGATCTTCGATGATATTGTGGGCTAAATACATATTTAATGTTTTTAGCCCCCCAAAAAATACCTCCTTTTCTCACAGTTTTCCCTTCTAATAATTTTCATACAGTCCCTTACCGCATCAGGGTCTGAATCACTTTGTTTGCGAGTCCATTAAACTCATAACAGTTTATCTAGGTGAAGAGAAGTCGTGAGCATCGACGGTAGCAAATAGCAGCGTGTCCTCACAATGCATGCTCGTGAGGACACACAAGAGACAGTATCACTCCACCTACATCCAGGCTCGGGCCTCAGTGTGCAGTCAGACATCGTGGCACACTGTGTACAGCACATAGAGAACTAATTGTTAAGCACTGTGCTGAAAGCATGACAGAGGAATTCTGAGTCATAGTGGTAGGTGTTGTACTGTAGTATGCTTGAAAAGATAGGAACAAGTTCTGAGAACACTGAGGCTTGGATCATAAATTCTGAAGGCTTACGTGGCAGAGTGTGCAGTCTGGTTTGTACAGACTACAACGCAGTGTTGTGTAAGGTAACACCTGACACCGCAGTTGAGTCCTGTATGTATTTATCTCCTCAGACGTGACACAGACGTGGTACTTTTTCATCATATGGATATGAGCTAGAAGACTGCATCCCGAGACAGGCGACCTACATGCAGCATGAATTTAAATGCTCAAATTGGAATGTGTCATTGTTACTGTGACACAACCTAAATTACATCATCTCCTTGGACAGTTGTCATAATTTCAGCGCTCAGCTTGTCTGAGCCAGCGCCAACATGGAGGACGGCAAAAAGAATAATGAAACAAATCGGGAACAGTAGGACTTTAAGTAAACTCAATTTAGTTTAAAAAAAAAAAGGTAATTTTTGCGTCAGAAATGTTCACACAATATAGCCACATGTGCATACAGGTGGGGAAAAATGAATACAAAGGCATGTGAGTTCATGACCTGACAGTGGCAGAGCCAGCCTGGCTGTTCCTCCCACTGAATGCAGTTGGCAGTGTTGGGTGGGAAGCCAGTGAAGGTTCACATCATTGTCATATGGGTTGCACGACCTGGTTCAGCTCTTTGCTTGCAGGTGAAAAGAAGCAGCAGGTGACTGCTTGTGTGTTGGAGGTGACATGTGGCTGTGTGAGTCTGAGTAACAGTGCGTCACCATTCTGTGAAAACCACATATCTTCAACATGTCAACTTTGCAAGCTCAGAAAAACAGCCCTGTTTACAGCTTTGGGATAATATGGGTAATCCAGTTGGGGTTTTTAAATGGTTTACTTATCTTAAAAGATAGTTTAACACTTTCAAAGTATATGTTACAGTTTTACAAAACACGCATGTGTCTATAAATACTTATTTATTTGCACCATATGGATTTTTTACAACTTCCAGAATACCTGACTTGTACATAGACAGGTTGTTCTCATACACCATTTGTAGCTATACCTACAAAAATAAATGCACTGTTATTTGTATATGTCCTATAAAATCAATTTGTATGTAATCCACATAATCACGAACAAGGAAGTATAAATAGTGGCAAATGCCATGTAGGGAGGAGTGGATGGGTGGGTCAAAACATTCACCAGACTTTCACCCAGGACACAGATGTTCATGTCCAGAAGACCAACCAGAAGTTGATTTGATTGTCACATAATTTCCATACTTAAGTTATAGAAATCAAAACCAATTTTTAAAAACCCAAACCATGATCTTTTCCTAAACCCAACTAAGTAGTTTTGTTGCCTAAACCTAACCAAATCTTTTTCTAGACTTAAGTAGTTTTTGTCACATAACTTCCGTACATAAGTTACGCCACTTTTTTTTTTTAAAACCCCAAACCACAATCTTTTCCTATACCTAAAGAGTTTTGTTATCTAAACCTAACCAAGTAGTTTTGTTGCCTAAACCTAACTAAGTAGCTTTGTTGCCTAAACGTAACCAAGTTGATCTTTCCTAAATCTAATAGTTTTTGTCACGTAACTTCTGTACTTAAGTTATGACACAAACTGTTATTTTAACTTAATCCACGATCTTTTCCTAAACCTAAGTAAGTAGTTTAATTGCCTAAACCTAACTTAGTCAATATTTTCTTAAACCTAACTAAGAAGTTTTTGTCACATAACTTTAGTGTTTAAGTTACAACATTTCCAGTGTTGTGTAACCACTTCTGGTGTGTCGTAACCTAAATAGTTTTCTTGACTTAGCCTGTTAGAAAGTGTCTCATGTCGAGAGGAGCTGTGATAATGCTATGTCTTTGTCTGTTCACTTTATGACTAAATTCCCATGTTTAAGTGGAATATTGTTTGTGTTTAAATAGCATCTGGCTTTGAATTGATAATCATGAGTAAATGCATGTGCAATGATGTTCAAGCGATTCATCTCCCTCTGTTTTGTGTATTTAATGCACTCACACCACATGATGATATTAAAGAGGAAGTTAATCTGACATAAAGTTATTTTTTGTGGGAATATCTGGCTCGCTGTCCCTAAATCTGGTGCCTCATGTTCAATGCTCAGTGTCCCTCGATTCCAGCCCTCACCACTTATATGTAGGTCACCTAAACACTAACTAAGTGGTGAGTTTAAGTAAATTTTCTTGCCTAAACCTAACAAGTTTTTTTCCTTTGATGACAGAAGTTTATTTTGAAAAGACTGGAGTGGAAATTGACACTTGGACATTTGTTGAAAATGCATGAAAAATGAAGAATAACTTTTCATAAGATAGCGTACAAAATGTAAAAAAATACACAGATGAAGATCTTTTCATTTATTTTATTATTTTATTCTGTTTTATTGTTTGTATATACACCTATTTTTTCACTATTGTGTACATAACAGTCCTGCCTGTTCCTCAGTTGTATCTGTCCAACTTTGTTGTCCTTGTTCCAAGCAGTTATTTCTATTCTGTGTTAATACATTGAGAGAGATGCATAAAACTGGAGCCAAATAAACAGGATTCTGATATGTATATTTAAAAGAAAACTCCCGCTGTCCATATTGGTCGTCAAAACATCCCTCAGAGATGGAGGTCAAAATCCACAACCTAGCTTGAAGCCTCAGCAGTTGGGATTAGACAAATCATGTGCTTAAAGTTAAAAGTAATTTTATTGTGAAATTCTCTCCTGTGAGTATTGTTAGACTTCAACAATGTGAAGCTCTCTCCTTGTGGATTCGCTCTGTGCTGTTGAGGATCACTGCCCCTAGAGGGCTCAGCGACAATGTGCTCTCCCTTTAGGTTTGGCGGACTAGTGCCCCCTTCAGGGCCCTTTAATTATCTTCTTGGTTGACATGCACTTTGACCCAGAACAGGAAGTCGGCCATTTTAGTTTCAGGATGCAGCCACATATTTGCTGAGTGGTCTCAATAACCATCTGCTGCAATCCTTCCATCCATTGAAAGTCTCTCTGTAAGTATTAGTTAAGCATACCATAAAACAATATCTAAATAGTATTTTGTAAAGTATATTTTGTAAAGCCTCATTTCTGTATGTTTGCAAATTGTTTGTTTAACCACTCCTGAATCATAAGCTGGCCTGTAAGATGCAACCACAGTATGTCATTGTTGTTTATTGTCCTTATTGAGTAATATCATAATATAGTAGTTAGAGAAGTTTGTAAATGAGTTCTTGCTTTGTATTTCTCTGCTCTATCCATAATCTCTATAACCAGATAATGCATTTGAATGTGGATTCTGTAGGCAACAGGACAAGTGTTTGACTTTGGAAGCGTTGTGGTTTCAGTGTATAGTCCGAGTGGTATTGACTAATCATGTTAGAGCAGGCTTCGGTTGAATGCAGTCATACAATCTGTGTGGAGAGCACAAGAGGTGAAATGCATCGGCAGACATGCAATCGCTGGTGATTATTTAGCTTTTTATTGGTTTGAAATTAGTTTGTAAACTGGCTGGCTTGTGAAACTTGCACTTCCTTCATGCATTACTGACAATATACCGACCATACTTTGACTACATTTCTGCCTCATCTACGGATAGTTTGAGTTACTGTATTGACCCTAGATGTATGCATTTGTTTCTTTGATTATACTGCAGAAAACCATGAGTTGGATGGAGGCAATAAATGGATGACTGTACTGCTTTCCCCTGTCAAGAACTTAAAACATTATCTTAAAGGGGAGATACAGTGTTATGCTCATTTCCAGGTTCATACTTGTATTTTGGGTTCGATTGAACATAGACATAAATGTAACTGAGACTGAGACAGACTGTCTGTGGTTGGATGTGAGCTGGACAGTCTGGAGGTGGTGGCAGAGGGGAGGACCAGGAGGAAGCTGGAGTCTGGTCCAGATGAGGAGTACATTCAGCCAGACACTGATCCCCCCTCAGCACACTACAAACCGTCTGGGTCAGTCCTTCCTTTTGGTGGCCATCAGGCTCCATAACCAAGGTCTGACCCCCATGTGACTCTGATCATCTGCTCCGTATTTATTCCAAATGTATATAATTACATATAATTATATAATTACATATACATATGCTGTGCATATACAATACCCACCACCTGCTGCACTTTACTTATTACCGTTACTGTTACTTATTTATTTTATTGTCAATTTTCTTCATTGCACCTTATTTCATTCACTGCACCTTCTCTTTTACTTTTTACTGTACTGTATTTATCTGTACTGTTGTTGATGCTGCTAAGACACCCGAATTTCCCTCCGGGGATTAATAAAGGTTCATCTTATTAACTGCCGGGACGGCCACTCGACAGCGGTCGCGTGGGAGGATACCCTTGTGGGAACTCCCCCGGTGCTAGTTGGCTCTTGCTGGGTGTATTTCCCCTGTAGTGCTGCATTGCTACAGGCTCTAGGCCTAGGTCAGCTTGGAAAGGTCTGTGGTGAATGTGGCGCTTTACAGTACCCCTCGCCCAGACTTTACCGCTGAGTGTTTGCTGTGCCCTCTCTCTCTGCAGGATATGACAGAGCTCCCTGATCCCAGCAACTGTTAAGTGGGACGTACTGTCCTCTTAGCGCCAATGTCGGCAACCCATCTTGAAACACAAATCCTATCTCATTTATTATGCTTTCTGGGCGCAACTTTTTTTGGTGTCATCGCCGTCCATATCTATACAACCAATGTGTTTATGATGAGCACAAATTTCTTCACAGATCAAGCTTCTTAAAATAATCAAAGTGCACCAGATTAATGCATTTAACTTTAAAATGTAGGCTTCAAAATTTTTCTTCCTAAATGCACAGTCTGTTCTCAAAAATAACTTCGGCTTTCATCCAAGAGATCGCCGTTTCGTGTCCCCAGCGTCACGTTAGAATCGCCTTTTTGTCTGTGTTCCGTGTTTACAATGTTCAGTGTCATTTTCACTGTACAAACACAGTTTTTAACTCAACCATTTGTTTTTTCCTAAACCTGAGTGGTTTTGTTGCCTGAACCGAAGTTGGGAAGAGAACACACTGACGTACCTGATGTTTCCAAAGCCAGTGAGTAATCGTTTGATAATCATGATCTCAATATTGACCACAATAATCATGATTGTGATTTTTGCTATAATCAAGCAGCCCGACCTGTATTCACCCTCTGTCTGAAACAATGCTCTATTTTAGCACCTGTGTCTTTAAGCCTCCCTGTCAAAAAATCACAGTCTGCTCTGAATGGTTAAAAGAAAAATATGATGCACCTTTGCAAAAGTAGTTCTCAAGCTGTGGGTGATATATTCTAATGAGACATGACATAGGAAGGGGAGCCAAATCTAAATAGCATGTTGAATCACATGTTTTCTGATCTAAGCAGTTCACAAAAAACTGACTAGGCTGTCTTAGTTCACAGTTTGTGGCGCCCAAATGTTTGTTCACAAGCACTGAAAATCACCAAATGTGGAGATGCATGGTTTTTACTATACAGAGACACATGTGAGGTGTTGCTTCATGGAAATTCATACTGTTGTCAACTTGAGTTGGTGCAGGAGAGGCTATGAGTCACATCCAGGAGATAAACTCCAATATAGGCAGCAATTAAGCAGAAGGCAGGAAGGTGTGAAAGCAGACTACTAATAAATAGGATATGCTAAACAGCTCCAGTTGTAGGATTATAGCTCCATAGGGGCCTGAGGTGGTTGGAAGGCTGTCAATACCAGACGGAGGCAGACAGACTAACACCTGAGCAAACTGTTCAGGTGTTGTGGTTTGTTTTGCTCTCAGTGGATCAGTGCTGTCTGTCAGATGAAAGTCCTCCATGAAGTACAGCAATGGGAGACTTGATGACAATCTCTCTTGTCCTTTCCTTCAGCTGGCTGCCAACTGAGCCGAGATATAGCGCAGCTTAGAGCTGAGGCAGACAGGAATGGAGCATGTGAATATGCTTTTGATTACTAAACCTAAGAATTGGTTGTGAAGCTCTGAGCTACCTGCGGGGTCCTCAGGAAGAAAATCCTTTGGTGGGCTTTAGGAGATGTTCTCATGCTATTTGAGGGATGATGGTGGACTATCAAAACATTACAGATGAGGCTGAGTTCACTGTTGAGCCGTCTGCAAGGGATGATGAGCAGGCAGTTTCTTTCAAGTCAGTCCTCCATGTTTCCTGCAGGTTTCAGGGTTCAGCTTTGAGTTATTATTCCTCCCCCATGGCGAGAGGCTGTCCACCTCCTGATAAATTGACGCAAATGCAACACAGCCCTCAAAAGCATATATGATTCTCCTTTCTTTCACCACAAAACAATAGCATACTTTTAGTTAAAAGCGTGATATTGTGTGCTTTCCATGACGCTCTGCTTACACCTTGGGAGGCCTTAAAGGGATAATTTGGGTGTTTAGAAGTGGAGTTGTATGAGGTGCTTATGCATAGTAGTTGTATTACTGACGGTAGATGATGGTCGGCGTGCCCCCCAGCAAGCAACACAGAGCTGTGGAGGGGCACGGTAGAAAAATGTATTTTAGCTACCTAAAAGAAAGGCTCACCGAAAACTAATCAATATCCGTTAAAGTGTATGTTATAGTTTTCACTGCTTTGTCTTGCTGTCAGACAGCCCTTTCCTTCTCCTTTCTGGATGGGGAACTGAACTTAAAGTGAAACTTATCTGTACTCTCTCCAAAGCCAGCAGACTCAGATGACAAAAACACTATAGATACGTTTCACCAATTGTGTGGTAAGTGACCCTTGACATCAGAAATCCACACACTTAGGCACCCTTTAGACAGTGTACAAAGATCAGGGCTTTCAACTTCAGTGACCCCCCCCCCCACACACACACACACACACACACACACACACCATTATGTGATGGTCAGAGCAAGTGATGTACTATTAATAGCATGAGAGTCCGCTAAGTGCGGGTGGAAGAGGTGGTGGATGGTTCAAACAAACAAGACTTTCAACCAGGAGACCAACTCTTCGTGTCCAATGTGAAAGTAAAAGGTTAACGTATTTTGTTACGTCAGTCTTTAGTCACGTGACTCATCGATATTGTAAGTCACATGAGTCGTTAGTATCTTCAGCCCTGTGAGTCTGTAGTCACTTTAGTTAACGTGAACAACAACTATTTCCTAAACCTACCTAAGTGGTTGTGTTGCCTAAATCTAACTTTAGAAGTTTATTTTGAAAGGACACTATGCATGTAAGGATGGTATATAGACACACCGTCTCTGGTACATTCAAAAGTAAGAGGTACCAACCTGTGTGTCGGTGTGCCAGTATCTGACGAGTTGGGAGTGGTGTTTCTGTTTGTTTCTCCAAACTGGGGGCATGCCGGCTGTCCTCTCCTGTAAGTGATACACCCAGTATGGATAATTATCTCATACAACCCCACTTTCAAATACCCAAACTATCCCTTTAAGAGCGCCACTTCAAGTGAGTGTTTGTGCCGTCCACAAAATAACGCAGCTTGACGGGAGCACTGCAAGAGGTACAGTGTGATGAGGCAGCAGAGGAGGGGAAAGAGCAAAACATTTCTGTGATGCATAAAGAAGAAGGGAGCAGGAGAGAGTCGGCCACACAAACTGCTGCCTTTACATCAGGAGCCATACTGCCCCACACTTAGAGATGGACCGGACTAGATCAGGTACTGTGGACTGGCTGTTAATCTTTATGTTGTAATAATTTTATTCAGTGCCAATATATGTATGAAAAAAAAAAGATTTTTGGACATCAGCCCAGCAGTGCTATATGAATACTATTTCTTTATGACCTTTTGAATTTAAATGCAGCCCAGTGAGTGCATGGTTTACTGTACACGCCATGGCTAGAAATAAAAACAAAAACAACAAAAAAAAACAAACAAAAAACAGCAAGGGCCAGAGAGTTTGTGAAGTTTTCCTCCATGAGAGCCAAGGGTAAAGGTCACTTTTGTTAAAATATTTGCAGGGTCAAGGAGCAAAGAGATTTATATGTATTGTATTTTTTACACGGCATCTAAATGCTGCTCTGTGGAGACTTTCTGCGCCGTTTTGATTTTCTGCCGCTGCCTTAATAGCAGTTTAAAGTTCAAATATGGACTTTTGAAGCCTGTTCCCAAATGAGGCCCCTGTGGCTATGGCCGTGCTTCAGAGTGAACACTGAAATGAGTCCACTGAACAGCAAACAAAGTAAAGCTGCTCATTCTGGTGACTCACGGCAGGATCTGATCAGTTTTTTTTTTTTTTTTTTTATGCATCATTTTGTTTCATCTGAACTGGCTTATTAAAGGCAATCATGTGTCCCACAGTGACCTCCATATATAATCTGCAATCAGTGACCTGTGTTGAAATTGTTAGCCTCCAAACTCCTCAAACAATGTAAAATATGTGTTTAAAAGGTTGATCATATTGATAAACAGCTTGATGATGGTTGTGATTTAAAGCTGTAGCATGTAGAAATGAAGCGTATCTGTTTAAAAAAAAAAAGTTTTTCTCTCAGAGCACTTGAATTACAACATGCTGAGAGGTTATTAAGGACTTTTTGCCCAGTGATGCCCAAAATATTCTACCTCCTGCAGGTTTAACTGCAAAGCCTTCTCTAAATATATAACCTTTTTTCCAGCAGCCTCTGTGTCTCTAATCCAAGAGGTAGGCATGGTTTGTCAAATCGTTTTTAAGTGAATGCATTTATTTAGAACTGGCAAATGAATTAGCAGACGTGTACAGGAGGGAGAAATTGTGTTATAATCTTTCCATTTCCTCATTTGTCGTGCCCATGCCTGTCAGCAGCAGTTAGGTGCAGAGTAATGATTTCTAATTGTTTGCTTCTCACTGCCACCAATTTCAGACCATGGTAAACTGATGGTTTGCTCTGTCAAGAGATGTGAGTGATCATCCCAGCGTTCCCTCGCTGCTTTTGGCCCATCCTTGCCCTCGCCGAGGTGAGGTGAAAAAAAAAAAAAAAAAAATCTGCTCTTGCAACGAACACAGAAGTAAAATTGGAGCAAGAAAGTGAGGTAGAGGCACTCTTTTGTGGAGCCATATGTGCAAGCGTTGTGTGTTTAAGCGTGCATGTGAATGTGTGTGCATTGCTGCACGTCTGGAGGAACTGCGAGATATGTTGTTGTGACATGCCTTGTCTTCCGTTCTGTAGAAAAACAAAGACAGTCGCTGCTGGATCCAGACAGCATAACTAATTAGTCACGAACACACACACACATGCACAGACACACATATACGCAGCGTGGATACATGCGGGAGCCGGCGACTAGGATATGATGTCACCTCCATAACCATAATTACCCATCATAAATCATGTGGTGTGACACCCTGTCACAGAGTGAATGGGTGTCCTATGTGCCAGCCAGGGATGGCTGCACTTTACTGCTGGGTGCCACCGTACTACGGACTCGCTGTGTGTTTCGTTTTTTTTTTTTTTTTTCCCCCCCTCAGCCTCCTGAATGATACAAAGTGTTCTTTTATGGTTCCCTCGCTATCGTTTAGTAGCAGTCAGTGGGGGTCTGACAACACCTCACAGTGGGAAGTTTCTCCTGGTGGTTGTTTGTCTCTATGAATTGTGCGGCATGGGGCAAAGTTAAACCAATGTGGCCAACCAGCCTGTTCTCATTCCCAGGGTGTAAACTATCAACGCTTTGTCACACCCATCAGCGTGTGATCCTGGCATACAAGACACCCTTTAGCGCCTATAGAAAACGCACAGGGCGTTCCATTAACTGCACTATAAACCTAATCGTGGCATTAGTAAACGCTGCGAAAAAGCTCTGTGGTGACGTAGTTTAAAGAGACAGGTGGGAGGGGAAGGGAGGTGGATGAGTCCAACAAACACAAGGCTTTTATCCCGGAGACTGCCGTTCATATCCCGTGTCTAAAGTTTCATTTTTACTTTGTATTCAGCTGTTAGTTAGAGTCCTGTGTTCACAACGTTAAGTCTCATTTTCACAGCACAAAGTCATTTTAAGCATGTTTTGTTTCCCTAAACCTGAGCGGTTTTGTTGCCTAAGCTTGGCTTTGTTTGATTCATGACATTTAGCACATGTTTACTGAGGCTGAGAAGTGACACCGAGGGGTCCGGACTAAGTGTGTGTATGTGACGAGTTGGTATAGAGTACAGTCTAGACCTGCTCTGTATGAAAAGCATCTCGAGATAACTTTTTATGATTTGACGCTATATAAAAATGAGTTGAGTTGGGATGAGAATGTGTTCTTTGTTCTGTTGCCTAAACCTAAGTAAGCGTTTTTGTATGAATTCACAACATTAATCATGTGTTTGTGGAGCGTCAGGCGCGTTGGCTACCCAGTACATTAGAAAATGATGCCATGGCATCCTGACAAAGCGTCAGTAGGCCTAAGTGACAAGTTGTGATGAGAACAAATTTAGATGTGTTTATTAATATTTGAGCTTCATCGCAGTACAAACATGTAACAAATAATGCGATTATTTGGTGATATCCCATCTTTTTATACAGGACACTATAGAAGTAGGATTCTTTTTGAAATCCAGTAAGTACTTTACACTGTAGCCAGTAATATCCATCTACTTTTATAAACGGGGGTTGACTTGTTGGCTGTCCTACCAGGAGTTTGGAGAGTTGATATGAATTTGCACTCATGTAGCTTCGCCTACATTTGGCTGATGAGCCTTCAGTTGAGAATGGGACTTCTCCAGAGTGCTGCGTATGGTCAGTCACTGGACTAAGCTAACGTTAGCTGTTGATGGTCAGTAAATACCTTCTAACTTTACACTGGCTGCTTGATAAATCAGTGTCATTTTTTCAAAGGGGACATGTCATGAAAACTCTCTTTTTCAGTGTATCTGAAATTCCCGCCAAACTGAAAACTGTGAAATAAGACGACCCAGTCAGTTTTTTGTAGGTTATTCATTGGAATATAGTATCCACAGCTTGAGAGCTACATTTGCAAACATGCACCTTATTTTACTCACAAGCCAATCAGAGCAGACTGGGCTTGTTCAGGAGGTTTCTTAAAGAGACAGGATCTAAAATGGAGAGTTGAATACAGGTAAATTCAGACAGGCAGAAAAATAATGTGTTTTTTGAACATTAAAGCGCATAAACAGGTTGTAGTAGAAACCCCAAAACACTAGTATGAACCTGAAAATGAGCATGATATATCTCCTTTAATTACAGAAGATGTGTAGTAGTGAAAGTAGTGTAGTGTAAGTAATGACTTTTGCTGTTGTCAGTAAATTAATAAAGTAATGTAATTACTCTTCAAAGAGCAATGTTATAAGAAATCAATTCCATTCTTCAAGTGACACTGAGTAGTAATACATATTCATGCATACTTGTGTGGAGTCGAATCAAAATGTCACGAGAACTGATTAAATTTAAGGGCTTTTCTTCATCAAATATTAAATTAAATAATCATGTACGTTAAAAGGTGAATGAAAATGTGGCAGGATTTTAATAAAAGATGCATATCTGTACAGTGGATAAGCTCAGTGATATATCTGGATATTCTGGATAGTATGTGGCCGTATGTATGTACTTGTCCTTTGCGCATATGTAGGAAAGTGTCCTTGCTTTATGGAACAACAACACCGGGAGTTTTCATTCCCCGTGGATAGGCACACATGTACCACACACACATAAGCAAAACTGCTGACGGTGCTGAATAGAGCAGCTTCCCTGTCACTGAAGCCCTTGAAGTGTGGAAGCAGCTCCAGCAGCCCTTCTGCTGTTTAAGTCAAACCCACACCTCCACTTCCCACACCTCCTCCTCCTCCTCTTCTTCGTCCTGTCTCCTGTTCCTCCCAGCTCCCTTTTTGTTCTCACACTAATTCAATGCATTAGCTTGACTGCTTCGACTCTCATCTGAAACAATACTGCCAAAGTAGTTGTATAAAATGTAAATTTCCAACAGCCCAAACAGTTTATACATTGAAGCCGCGCTGGGATGATAAATTGCTCCCAAACCGCAGAGAACGAGTGCGACCCCCTGTCTCCTTCCCCTCCATCTCTTCTTTCACCCTTCTCTGACATATAGACTCATGCACATCCTTCTTTCTTTCAAACACACTCCACTGCTCCCCTCACATATACTGTAGCTCACACGCTTGATCAAATATACACAGAGCTCCACAGAGCTATATTCGTCTGCTCCTTGCGGTGCTTTTTGCTTGTGTAATCTTTCCTTATATAAGTGGACTGGAGGCAGCCGGGGTCATTACATCTGATACAGTACGCTCAGGAGAAGCACTCGGGTTTTGTTTGTGTGTCACGGCTCGTCTAGACGCTGATCAGGGTTGAATATTGGCAAACTTATGAGACTTGGCGCAGAGGCTCTTTAGAGAGTTTTTAGAAAATAGTTTGCAAATAAAAGCAGGAGTGTTCAGGTAGGGTGTGAGCAGGGAAGGCCAGAGTGTGTGACCTACACAACATAATCTCGAGGCAGACGACTGCCAATAAAAGACCATTCAAGTGTCTTTAACCCCTCTCACAAGCATGTGCTTTCTTGTCATCATTAGGTCCTTTTGCACTTCCTGAAATATCTTTTGTTGGCCTTTAGGTTACGGCTTTTGCTCTTTATACTTTTATTGCTGTTACATCAGCTTACGCTTTATTTTTTAGGTCCACAAATTTCATGGTTATCAGGTGATAATTAGCAAGTAACCTATTTGAAATGTCTTTGGAATTTCTGCCAAATTACCGCAATATTAACCTCAAAATGACTGTATTAGTAGTAATATGTAGTAACATTATTTAACAATTTTAAGATAAAATAACTAAATCGTTAAAACAGGGCCCTTAGGCTTGAGAAGTGGCTGCTCTTCATTGGATGTGGAAAACCAAAATTAATAGAAGACACAGCACAGCACAGATATCACCATTGTCATCAGACATGGAAAATAAATCATGTCAACTAACTTTGTAATCTTTTCCAAGAAATGTATTGAATAAATTACCAGCTTTTTGGAAACAGCATAATATAATGATCAAATAATGTTTATAATAAAGTAATTTTCTATTAATTTTGACAAATATTGGGGTAATTTGGCATTAATTGCAAAGAAATTAGTTGTAGGTTAAGTGGGTTACTTGCCATTATCACCTAATTGCCATGAAATTTACTGTAAAATGAAGGGTTACCCATAATTTCTATTTTTTGTTCTCTTGAATTCAGAGTTTTTGTGTAAGTATGTATGTAGGGAACATAATATAAGATTAATTTCTAGTTTAGTGCTGTTAATCCTGTAGTAAGAGGGTGTTGCCATAGTCTGTCTGTTATTGTACGTCTCACTCGGAGAAACCTCACTCTAAAATCTTGCGTTGCCTCCCCATTGTCAAAATCGACTATACTGTATAGTCAGCCATGACATTGAAAATCTTTTAGATAACACTAAGCGACGCTTTCTGTACTCCAACACAACAAACTGTGACAACACACGTTTCCACCGTTGTCTTCCGGCAGCAGGTCACATGACCTAATGACAAACAGAAGGCAATTTCTTTGTAATCTGAGCCTGTCGGTGGCAAAAACAAGCACTTTTAGTGGACGTAAATTGTTGGTACCAGGTTGCCCCAAATGATTACATTGTGTAAAATGATCAAATATCACACAAACAATCTGGGACAAATATGCCTAATAAATGCTTTTACTTTTTTTATTGGCTGTTGACAGTGTAATGCTAATCGTGTGGTAAAGAGGACTCAAGCACTTAGCAAAATATAGACAGCTCTCTGGCAACTTGACATGATTGGCTAAATATAGTGTGAAAAACAAGTCCATTAACTGTCATTGCAATATTGTGGAAATCTTCAATTGAATGTACACCAGAGTTAAAATGAGATTATTGCTTGGAAAGTGTCTGATGAGATCAAGAAAGGCCACTCATCCTATTAGTGAGCTCAAATTGATTGTATTTGATTAGAGGAAACAGAACAGAAAAATAAAAGATGATGATGTATGAACATGGTGGGTGTATTTAACCTCTTTCACTCCCCCTCTTTACCATACATCCATTTTAGTCTTGTTTAGGGGGTGCAGGGGGTCTTTAGGGGGAGATAGCAGGTCAGCAGTAGATGTCACATAGATGTGTTGTACATCATCTGAAAACTGCAATATCCATCTGCAATAAACATTGCATTTGGGATAGGTTTCAAATGTTGCAAGTTCGAACTGTATAGGGGTTTAAAACATTATGCTAGAAGTATATACTGATGATACCTATGCTCTATTATGTCACATAAGTTGTTGCAGCAATTTTGGGGTCGATATCATTTGTTACACAGATTCAGTGCTAAATTTAACCATTTTTTTTTACCTATCAAGAACTGAAAAAAATGATCAAAATACAACATTAAGTCACCAATACGTTGAGGAACACCACAGGAAAAGCCATGCTGTGAACTGGTTTCAAAAACTTTTGACATTTTGGAGATTTCTGCAAAAATTTTATTTTTCAGCAATCCGATAGTGAGCTCTTTTGTTCTGGAAACCTCTCAGAAACTCACTCATTGTCAGTCTAACTAGGAAAGCCCTCCATCCTCTGAAGGCGCTAGGTCTCTAGTTTGTGGCTGTAAAGTTTCATGAGGCTGTGATTATCCTAGAGGTCACCACAGGTCATTTTCTACAGTGAGGTCAAGTTTCAGAAAAAACGGCCTCACTGAAATGGCTACTATAGGGACTAACATCATTACACATGAATACAGTTTGGGTCATTGGATCCACAACAGTCTCAGCTTTACAGTGATACCTAATTATGTAAGTCCTGGACTATTTATGGACCCCAGTATAAAGAAATATTCATACATCATTTTTAGAAGAGGCAACAATAATATATTTATACTGCATTCAAAAAACTGCAGGGTTTTTTCCCCAAACTGCATGTGATTATCATGAGAGGGCGTGTCTAGAAAGGGCAGACTTGTGTTCCCATAGAGTTTCATTCATATATCTTGAGGTCAGAGGTCAAGGGACCCCTTTGAAAGTGGCTATGCCAGTTTTTCGCCTCGCCAAAATGAATTCTGGAGTGTTATTTAACCTCCTTCCCGACAAGCTAGACGAGCATCACCACTATAGCTTTAAAACCGAGCCTCTGAAAGACAGTGATGTCGGCCGAGGACACCAGCATCCGAGGGGCTTAGATGAATTTTAATGGGTATATTTAACACATCAGCTACTTTGAGAAGCTTGTCAAAAAAAGCTCATTCTTGTACAGTGAATCCCAGAATACTAACGGCATATAAAGAAATAAAAGCAGTAACTTCGACTTACTGTCTTTTATTGCTCAAGTTGCAGTGGTGCTTTTGTGGTGGCCTCTCTATCAGTCAAGCAGCATGTTCATTACTGAATATCTTTTCTACATTTTCTGTTGATGAATCCTACTATTCTGTGGGTGGTACTCTTATATTCAACAAACTGATGTTGCAAAACTCAGCACTTTCTCTGAGCCAGAGATGTTTTCAACAAAAAGCTTTTTTGGCAAAGATTGGAGCTAAAATATAATTTTAATTATAGAAATTATGGGATTTTCCTTTAAGCTCAAGTAATAATTACAAAAATGATCATTATTGTATATCTGCATATAGCATCATGAATCGTTATAATAGTAGATATGTATTGCTCTATCAGAAAAAATGTTAATGCATGCTGAAACACTGCTTTATACGACATTTTTCATCATTATTTGTTATCATAGCTGAGTACAGTCTTCCAAAATTCAAACATCTTAGTAGCTTTACCCTCCTCTATACTGTAGCTCTGATTAGGAGAGGAAGAGGAGGCGAGGAGGAGGAAAGAGAAGAAGAAAGTCTTCTCCTCCTGTGCTCCTATACATCGAGTGGAAGGTTATATTTTCCAGATGAAAAGCTCTATAAGTGTACACAGGCCCAGTGTGAGACGCAGGGCAGAAAACCATGTAAGTAAAGTGCAAGAGAGAGAGAGGCCGAGAGAGGTAGATGAACGCTCAGTGAATGTACAGAGAGCACATCTGTAAAAGCCATTTCTCTATAAGGTATGGAGAGGAAGAAGGGAATAAAGATAAATGTCCTGTGACATTCTGAAAGTGGGCCAAACCCGGGTGTGTTTAAACTGATCCATATGGGGTTTGTGAGCGAGAGACTTTATCATCTTAATACAGTTTGAAATATAGCAGTACAGTATTAACCAGCTTTTGAAATATGAGGTTTCATTCACTGTTTTGGCAGTAGTGTTTCTGATTAAAACACATGCCAATTTAGTGTATAAATAAATCCATACAAGAGACAGACAGAAGACAGAGCTTTTCTGTCAAAATACATATACACACACACACAATATATATAGACACCTCGTTTTACATCGTTTTTTTCTTGGGTCTGTTTTTGGTCCTCTTAGTTCCAATCAGGGGGACTCTTAAAGGGATCCACTTCAGTTTTAAGCATGTTAATTATCGGACATGGTTTAGTCACTTAGTCTGGTTCTAATCAACAGACATTTAAAGGTGCAGTGTGTAGGATTTGGCCACATCCAACTTAAATGCTCATGCAGGAGAGCTATAGTGGCTGACATGAAAATGTGAATGAACGTATCTAGAGCTAATGTTTGTTTTGTCTGTTCTGGGCTACTGTAGAAACATGGCGGCTGGCTCCATGAAGAGGACCCACTCTGTATATAGATATAAATGGCTCATTATTATCACAATTCTTATTTTCAGGTGAAAAGATCCCCATAAATGCTACACACTGTTACTTAAGTCTAGTTTCCATCAGTGATTTTTGTCTGCTACAGCCATCTTGGTCAAGATTCACAATTCAAGATGTGTTGTGTTGTCACACCGGTTATACAAGTACAATTGTTGAAATAATTTTTGCTGGGAAGCTCCATTAAAAACAGTAATTTAAGTAGCAAAATACTACTAATAATAATGGTAATGATAAGGATAAATGTATTTACAAATAATATACAATAACAAAAGGAAACGCTTGGTCTACAGGCTTATTAAGAACACATATATATATATATAGTGAGTACAGTTGTACAGTTACCATGGTTACAGGGGTCTATTGCAAGGTTAGTTTCAAAAGCGGGACACAGTATGTCTACTGCTTCACTGAAAAGTCCATTTTCAGTGTATGGGCACTGGAGGATTCAAATTTTCCACATCACACTTGTTGCATATAGTTGCGTAAACTTGCATACGAGATCCTGACTGACTTCCAAACTAGCTGTGATCTCACAGAATCATGCTGGAAAGACCATGTCTTAAACTGACAGGGAAACTATCCCCCTTCAGGAGATGAATGGGAAAACAGCCTTCTAATGTCAAAGTCTGCGCAGCAAAGGTCAAACATCCAAGTGAAGTTACAAGAAGGGCAGCTCATCGTTGAGTAGACGGGGCTTCGAGTTGGGGCCTCTTGTGAGAGGCAGGTTTAAAAATGAATCGCCAAAATTGCATCTGCAGAGGTCAAGATCCCTGACTTTTAGTCTCTAGTATGGGTCAAAGTCCAAAAACACTGGATCCTATAACTCCCATAATGCAACTCAACAGTGTCTATTGTTAGACTCTGCAAACTTGGTAAATGCCCATTTTTTTAATATATATACTATAAGTATGTAATAATAAAATCGTTCATTATTTATATTCAGCATTAATTATTATTAGTTATTCTCTGACAGATATCGGTGTTATGTATAGAGGTGTGTGTGTACAGTAGTGCGACAGCAGCACTGTCCCAAAGTTTTGACAACCTTATGATATTTCTCACCAAAGCTTCGAAGCCCAGAAATGACATGAGTCAGCCCTAGACCTATTCATGCGACAGGGATTTTGGATTATTGCAGAAATTTTGGTAAACAAACGTTTATGATACGTACATGTTTTGTTCGGCAAGATAATCTCCACAAATGAAGACTACTTCTAGTATTTTTTGAAGCGTGAATGCAACCGAAAGCATGTGGCATGAGCGCATGTATACGCAAAAAGGCTGTAAAGGCAAAGGTGTCGGCGTGATGACAGGGTTAGGGTTAGGGTTAGGGTTAACCCTAACCCTACTGTATTGGTAGTTTAATTTAGCAACTTGTCAGCAACCATATTCTTTAAAACATATAAACACTTTAAAGTACATTAACAGGAGATTTACTTATACTACTACTTATTTTATACTATAGAACAAAATGTTAAAAACTCTTCAACTTGTTTTAACCACAGACCCCTTTTTCAGGCATCTATCTAAAAATCAATTCAAAACAACCCACTGACTTCCAATAGACGAGGGACCCGGGAGTACTAAAACTAACTCCTTTTCTGGGTTTTAGGACTCTCCTTTTGCACTTAAAGCACTGACATCACTAAAATGGAGAACTATGGATAGAGAAGCTAGAGAAGAAATGAACATACTGTACAACAGCAGAGACGTGATATGTTGCTATTCCCCTGCCATTAGTATTGTACTGCTCTGGCCAATAGATCACACATGTAGAGGCCATGTTTGACCCCAGATTCTCTAGTTTCCATAGCTCCTAATCCCATGAGATGAATCTGTAGTGGTTCGCTCCCCTCCTATACCTTCTCCCCACCACTTAACCGCCACTTTTTAAAGTTCTTTTTCATCTTATGTTTTGATGAATCGCATTAGAAATTTCTGCTGCATTGGACAGGCTGGTATAACAGTTTGAGCTTTTCTTGGTAATGAAATGTGAAGTGGGTGGACTCGGGCTTCGCCATGCATGTGTGAGAGTTAATGTAAACCAGCTATACTGTAGAGGGGAAATGTGATTTTTGGCAGGCTAAGATGTGGTTTGCAGTCTCCCTCTTATTCTCACACACGCCAGCTGGGGTTAGACGGATATGAGTTTTTCAAGGCCAGTACTGATATTTTTCAGTTTGATATTTTTCAGTCTTTAATGTAACAGTTTCAATGTCAGAAGATTCCCTGTGCAGCTATATTACTGATGCAGTTCCTATGGATTTGCTGCTTTGAAGACAGGGTTAATACTCCCACACTACAAGTTATTTCCGACATAGTTTGACAAGTTTTATCATGAAAATGGTTTAAGATGATGCCAAAATATACACAGCATGGCCAGGGGTGACCACATCATGGTCGTGATTGGCAGACTTTCTCAGTCAAACTCTATAGGAAGCCGAAAGCTTAAAGCCTACTTCTCAGTTAGTTGTTTCTATAGCTTTTATTGCTCAGTGTAATTATATCTGTTAGAGGGCTTCTGTCATCATTTCTAATGAAAAAATCTAATGTGTTTTTTCTTGTCAAAGTTAAGTTGATACCTCTACTGGCTGGGAAAAAATGAAAACATATAATTTTAACATCAATAAAAGGCTGAATTTGAGCATGAAATTTATCATTTTGGGAAAAGTAATTTGATAAAAGTTTGGAATCTCTGGTAAAAGCTGTTTAAAGCAAACGACTTTTTCAATTCAACAACTGCAGCTCCAACGAGGTTCTGGCAGAGCCTCTGTACTTAAAGGTACCATGTGGCATTTTTGACCACTACTAGAGCTATGGAGCAACATTTTTAGGAGTGGGTCCATATTTTATTTTTACTGGGAGTGTTGAAGTTGCATGAGGAAGGAATCTATTTATCTCTTAGGTCTAGTGGAACAGAGTCTACATTAAATATGGGTCGGCACAGAACATGGATGGATGTATTAAAGGAGATGATACAGCATCACAAACCATGGCTTGTGACCAGTTTGTCCCAACTATGCACACTGGAACCAAAAAATCCCCTTTGGCCCCAAAGGAGCAAAGCAATGAGCTGCTGTGGACGGCACTGACAGCAAAACGTATTTCAGCCACCTAAAAGACAGGCTCATCTTAAAAAAAAAAAAAAAAATCTGTTTAAGTGTATGCTCTTGTCATCAGACAGCCCTTTCTGCCAAGGAACTGAACTGAAAGTGAAACTTATCTATACTCTCTTCTGTGTTGTATTTTCATTATGTTGTCACTCTGCACACACAACATCTATACACATCTGTCTATCCTGGAAGAGGGATCCCTCCTCTGTGTCTCTTCCTGAGCTATCTTCCTTTTTTTTTCACTGTAAAGAGATTTTTAGTTTTTTTTTTTTTTTCTGATGAGAGGGTGTCGTATCCTGTAAAAATTGTAAAGCCCCTTAAAGTTGTGTAAAAATTGTGATTTGTGTTACTGGCTATCGAAATAAAATTGACTTGACTCTTCAAAGCCACAAGACACCGTTGACATTTACTCCAAGTAATAAACTTACAACGGTTAAGTATTTCATACAATGCCATTTCAATATACCCCAAACTATCCATTTAAGGGCACATCACTCTTTCCTGTGAAAATTAGGCAATTAAGCCAAGATGTTGTATTGTAAATCTTACATAGATGTCTATAGCTGTGCTTACAATTAATTGTCAAGCGAATTCCAAGCAAACTTGAGCATGAGCATGTGTCATGAGTGCCACAATGTCGAAGCAAATCAAAAAGTATTTTGGAGCATATTGATCAACTTTATCTGGAATGAATGCGCACCAACCAGTATCCACTTCTCATATTGTGTCTTTGCAGAACACCCAAGACACAAACCATTAGCTCGCACTAGCTAACCAACACATTCCTGTGTGAATCAGTTGATTTATAATCAGTTAGCGGTTAACAGGATTAAAATAACTTTTCTAGTATGTGCAGAATGAGGGGCTTTCCCTTCCTTTTCACTTTCTCCATTCTCACTTTCCCTCTTATCTTAGCTGCCATAGGTTAAGCTTAAACATACTTACAGTGTTTGGACTTTTAATTAGTAAGGGAACTGTGTGTTCTGGAGAGAAATGAACCCCTCCTTGCAATCCCATACAGGCCTATACAGTGTAACGCACAGGTGGAGACCACCCTGACAGATGGCACATACACACAGTACTTTCTTACAGGCTTGCATTGGCAAAAGCATCCATATACAGACATACCTGCACACACAATCAAAAGCATGTGGATGCACAATAAATATGCACATGCATAGACACATGCGCACAGAGATGTACTGGTGCATATATTTATGCACTAATGTGGACACACACACACACACACACACACTGGGGTGAAAGGATTCCTTGTTCTTTTATCACAGTGAGGCCTCCCTGGGTTGAGATGACTTGGCAAGTTTGTTAATGTCAGAGAGGTTTTCTTCTATTACACACACACACACACACACACACAACCCTGAATGCCAGCAGCTGGCTCACCGAGAAGACCACACACACTCGCTCATACACACACACCGCAAACTGAGTCACAATCAAGACTGCTGATCCCTATCACACACACATACACCCTCAGCGGTGCCATATGGGGAGCAGCGTTGGTGGCTGTGTGTGGGATCAATGGGAACACCGGTGGCAACCGCGGTAAGCTCTGGAGACACACCATTAACCTTGACAAAGAGACACAGAGAGAGAGACAGACAGCAGAGCGAGTGACAGAGAGTGAGACACGTTTCTGCAGCTCCAAACTTTTCAGCATTTCACTATAGTGGAGGGAGAGTTGCCATATATGTTTGTACAATCTCTCTGATACATTTCTCATGGTCTTCTTGTGTTTCACGCTGTAAGGCCTCCTTCACACTGTGTGTAGTAATAACTGGGTCATTTCCACTGTGGGAAACAGAAAGGAGCCCATACACAACCCATCCATTTTCCCTCCTCCTGTATTTGTTCCTGTCGTCCGTCGCTCCCACTGTCTGCTTCCTCTCTCCCTCCTTTTTCTGGGATCCTGGGGAAAGTCCCAGTCGCTCGCTCGCTCTCTCTGTCTTTCTCCTTGCATTCCTGTACTGAGCGCAGGGCGAGGGCCCCTTCACGCTGCAGGAATTCTGCTGTTTGTGTGTCAAACTGTGAGCGAGTGTAAGAAAATGTCCATTTCTAATTACACCCTGAGTGTTGAAAGAGGTCTGTGAGAGCTGTGTCACTAAATATAACAATGGACAGTAAAAGGCAGGAAGCTGCAAATGTGCTGGGTTTTTGTATTGTGTGTGTGTGTGTGTGTGTGTGTGTGTGTGTGCGCATGTGCGTGTGCGTGTACACACATGTGTGTTGTACTCAATTGCTTCTACAGCTGCGAGCCCCGTACAGGCCTGTTGTAATCAGTACTCTTCAGCTGCACAGTTCTCCCACTCGGTGGACTAAAGCCATTTTACTTTGCTACTTTCCTTACTGATGTCTCAATTTAGAGTTAAAGCAGCTCACTGAAACACTGTTGTGTATTACATTATGTTTTTATGTATTACAGATTACATACAGTATCATTTATAGAATAACAGACTATTGAAAGCCCTCAATGTGAAATCATTTCAATGAAACACATCCTTTGGATTCTACAAAGGTACATGTGAAGTAGTACAGACAGTCCATGCAATAGTAGGGATAGGTAGTATGTATAGTAGTATTAGTAACAACAGTAAATGAGTAGTATTAGTGGTAGCAGCGATAGTAGTACTGTAACACTACTAGTACAGTATAGTTATAGCAGTTGTAGAAGTAGCAGGAGTAATAGCTGTAACTGTAGTAGTAGTTAATTATTAAAGTAAAGGTCAGCAGCAATAGCAACTGTAGTACTGGAGAAGTAGCACAGATAGTTATAGTAGGCGTGTAGTAGTGGTAATAATAGTATTAATAGTAGCCTACTGGTAACAGTAAAAGTGTAAAAGTGTAGTAGGAGTAGTAGTAGTAGTAGTATGAGTAGCAGTTGTGGCAGTAGTGGTTGTCGAAGAGGAAGTAATAGCAGTAACTTTAGTAGTCATTTTAAGTAGTAGCAGGAGTCAGTAATAGTAATAGTAGTAGCAACAGTGATACTGTGATACAACTACTAGTAATAATAGAAGGAGTAATAGTAGTAGTAGTTGCTGTTGTAATGGTAGTAGTAGCACTAGTATTATTGTTGATAGTAAAAATAATCATGGTCAGTTGCAATAGTAACTATAGTATTGGAGGAGTTGTAGTAGTAATAGTTATAACAGCAGTGATGTAATAGTGGTAATAATAGTATTCGTGGTAGCCTGTTGGTAATACTATAACCACTACAATTACTGTCAATCGTAATAGTTGTTGCAAAAGCAGAAAGTAGTAGCAGTAGTATGAGTAGCAGTAGGAGTATTCATAATGGAAGTATAGCAGTAGTAGTAATGTTAGTAGTGGTAGTAGTGGTTGTAGAAGTAGTTGTAGTAATAGTAGTACTGATAATGCCACTAGAAGTAGTAGTATGCGTAGTTGCAGAGGCAAAGGTAGAAGCAGCAGTAATGGCAAATAGAGTAGCACTGGTAGCAGCAGCTCTGAGTGCAGTAGCCTACTACAAGAAATGGTGGTAGTTGTTGTAATAGCATTAGTTTTAATAGTACTAGTAGCTGTTATTGTTGAAGCATAAGTGGTAGCAGTAACTGAAATAGTAATGTGTATAGTTGAAGTGGTACGTATGGTAGTAGCAGCTGTAGTAGATCTAGTAGAAGTTGTTGTGGTAGTTATAGTAGTAGTATTACACTTTTTGTAGTGGGTAGCAGTAGTTATGATAGTAGCAGCTGTAGTAATACTACTAGTGGTTACAGTGTTAGTTTATGATTTGTAAAAGTACTGCATAAAATGATTTGTAAAAGTATCGAGTATTGGCAGCTTCAGATCCAAACTATTAGTAGCAGCCTTCACAGAGCAGCAGTGTATCCTGGGAGCTGTAGTCTCAGTGAACCAGCGTCTACGCTAAGCCTGAGTTCCAGTTTGCTCACCACCACCACCGCAGTGCTAACTGCACTGTATCTCTTTTTGGTTTTCATTAGAGGGTTAGACGGTAGCGCCCCAGAGATTCCTCCTACTTTGCTCACTTCTGCCTATGCTCCAGTGATTGATATTAAATCCGTTCTGTTTGATCAATAATTAAAGGTGCAGTGCCTAGTGTTCCCAGACTAGACTGAGAAGTTATGAATTATAGATTGTTATTCCTGCTGGTCTGATCAAAGAATAACAACAACAGCCCTTCGCCGGGTTGGAGCACTACCAGCCCCGATGCTCTCTACTGACTGGATAACAGGATTATTATTTCATCTCTCTAATGGTGATCCTCAATCAGGGCTTTTGCTGCTTGCTATAATGGTCCAAGTTTCTATTCAGGAAGAGAGAAAACCTAGAGAGAGGAAGAGAGGGGAGATGAGTTAAAACGAAGGTCTTCGGCCAGATGGATTCAGACCCTGCTGTGTTGATGCCAACGTTGGCCAGCGTGAGCAAAAGACAAGCTTGGTTTAATTACGCTTCACCACAACAAATTGAGTTCTGTCACGCTAGGACGAGGTACTTCTGTACACTGTCAGTGATCAAAGTCAGAGCACACACAGGAAGACAAATAACACAAGCTTATGGTCTTTTTTTTCTCATTTGAATGCAACCCTCCCAGTTGTGTCTCCTATAGTTACACCAGTTATTGTCCAGAACAAACTGCAAATCAGTTTAGCTTACGCTAAATACAAGTTTAATAGTTTGACGTTTTGAAAAATACATTCATTACTTTCTTGCCGAGAGAACATTGATACCACTTTCATACCTGTCTGTTAAATATGAATCTACAACCATAGAGGAGGTGGACATAGTCACTGTGACATCACCCATTGGTTTGTGGACTGCCATTTTGGCCATCGCCATCTTGGTCGTTGGCCATCGCCATGTCATTTTTTTGCGATCAGAAGTGACACTAAAGGGTGGAGCTAAGTACAACTGAACAACATTTTTAAGATACCAGAATCTTAGTATTAACTTTCATGAAGTGAAAAGGGTACAAGTTGTCAGATGAAAACACCAAGAGCTCCCAGACCGGACCGCACCGTGGTAACAACCTGTCAATCACGTCAGCCGTGACTTGGTTAACTTTTGCAGTCTGATAAAAATATTTTCATGAATAAAAGCCTTAATTCTATGTGTTTTTTTTCTCAAAACTTGTACTTTAAACTGGCCAAGTGATATTTTTTCATTGCTTCGTGTATCTTCAGAAAAAATAGCAACAAAACTAATACATGTGATACTAATACATGAGATACATGTGACTATAGCCTTTTCACGGCAGCCATTTTGATGTTTCATTGCAGGGGGAGATTCTTGATGGCGAATCCGTGCATGGAGACGTAGCAATCGGCAGATGGCTGAAGAGGAAGGAATGACCAGGCAGCGCTGGACGCTGCCCGATATACTGTGGTGATGCACATAATCGGTAGGCACATCCTAATGGTCTGACTTTGTTTATGTAAATCTCAGCGGACAAACGTGTGTGTGATTGGAGGAGAGTATTAACCATAGAGTCCAGTAGGGGGTGGAGCCTGTGTGAGCTGTGTGAACATTAATTATGGCCCTGTTCCATTTAGCCAAGCCAGGGCCCTGGCATTAGCTGTGACAGACTAAGTACACCTGTGTTTACCCTGCTATGACATGTCGAAATGGCTGCTGTGAAATGTGACAATTGATTAGCTCCTGTTTCGGAACTGCTGTTGGTTGCACCAACAAAAAAAAAAATCCCAAAACGCTGATCTCCGATTTGTTCTTCTACCATGTCCTAACAATGCTATAATAGTGGGGCTTTATGGCTCCAAGCTATAGACCAGACCAGCATGGCGTCATCGCTGAAGCTGCCCTCCCTTTTGGGGGAATAAAACTCGCTGTCACAGGAGAGAAAATGATGAAAAGCTGTTGTGTAGCGGGTTAAACGAGGCTTTTACACTGAGATTTGAGGCAAATACAATACGATAATATCACTAAAGGATGCTGGTGACAGTGACTTGCATGGCTAGCTAATGTTAGCTTGAGTGTGAGGCTGCTGCAGTAATACAGTCACACGTTAATGTTATCGCAGCATCAGACTGTCGTCTCCAATTAAATCTCAGCTCATATATCAAACAGTTGGCTATTAACAGGTTGTACAGACAACACTTAGCCTAATGCGATTCAATCAAATATGTATAGATAGATAAGTAATATCTGTCCACTGTGTTGGACGGGGGAAGGCTGAAGGGACATGGCGGCAATCAACCTTAATTTGCCATTTTCATGAACACTCAGGTTCAGGCAAGATCACAAAATAATTACTGGACATGTGTATAAACCAAACATTTGTATAACGAGATTAATGCATATGAATTTGTCAAAATTACAATCCGAACATATGTCAATTTGCATTGAAGTCTATGGGATTTTCTGTGTTTCATCCCCCAAAGTGCAGTCTACCAGCATCTTTTACAGTCTCAGGCTAAGAAAACATCTGGCACTTAAACCCCTGTAAAACCACAATGTATCATTTTCTACACTTTGGTTTTTGAACCGTTTTACGACCAAGCTATAGTGTGTTAATTTGTTTAGTGCAGCTTCCCCCAGTTTTCAGTCTTTATGCTAAACTATAAGCTAACTGGCTCCTGGCTGTGCCTTGATATTTAAAAGACTAACATGAGGGTGGTATCAATCGTCTCATCTAACACTCGGCAAGAAAGTGAATTAACGTATTTCCAAAACTACATTCATTTAAGTTAGTTTTGTCACTTCACCTCCTGTCACTTTTGTCATTTCACCTCCACAGCTAAAAATTTGCAATAAAGCAAAAGGGAAAAACAGGCCATGGCAGCCTCCATGTGACACCATTGTTTGACACTTGAGCAGCATTGTGTGTGTGTGTGTGTGTGTGTGTGTTTGTGTTTGTGTGTGTGTGTGTGTGTGTGTGTGTGTGTGTAGCCCAGACAGAAGCAGTCAAAACAGGAAAAACCCACCAAGCAGCTGCCCTTGTCTGTCACCCCCGCTCACCTCTGGCTGAGTTTGAGTGCACGAGAGTGTGTATGATATTCATGCGTACAGTGTGTGTGTATGTGTGTGCTAATAACACCTGGTAGTCTCTGTCTTGTCCAGTCACTAATAGAGTGGTGGCTGAATGGGGGTGAAGCTGCCTGTAGTGAGAGGAACATTGTGTTAGAGACAATGATAGACCATTATTACACTGTGGGAAACTGGACGCTCTATTCAGCGGCTATTCATTCATACAGGAAATGGAAAAATATACAGAAATCCACACAACATCCAGCCATTACATGTTTCCTTTGTTCACACATTGTACTAGATACGAGGCGCACAGAGCAGTGGGATGTATCACTACCTAATATGGCTAATTTAATAAGTTAATTCTAAATTCAGGGCTTGTATATTTATATCCACACTGTGTTTTGGCATATTTTCATGTGGCGGCTCTCCAGATCTGATGCCTTGTTTTCAACTTTTGCCAAAACCTCCAAACCACCTTCCTCTTTCTATTTCTAATTTTCACTCCCTCTTTCCTCAGTTACACCCACACACACACACACATACGTGCACACAGACCCATGCTGAGCCTCGGCTGTGGTAATTAGATACAGTCTGTCTAACTGTCAGACATCAACTGGTACCAGACACCAGACTCCAACCTCATTGGCTAATCCTCCAGACGCTGCTGCGCATTCCGATTGGCTGTTGCCTCCTCCGCTGCTCTGACTCTGACCCAGTAAACTCGCGTATGAACCAAATCCCCATATTTCCATTGGCTGTCTCCGAGACACATGACTGGTGCTTACAGACGCTCTCTGGCTCCGCTGCTCCCAGAGGAGGATACAGTTATCCTCCTTACAGAGAAAAACAACACCATTCATCACCTCCTTCTCTCTCTCCGTCTCTTCTCATCTATCTCTCTCTCTCTCTCTCCCTGCGTTGAGGCTGTTATGCTGTGTTGTTATGTTTCTGTCTTTGTCCCTCTGAAGGTTTTGAAGCCACTCCAAGTCCTCTGGATGCCCGGGTCAAACTGAACTCACTCTATCAGATCTAGGCGGGAGTGAAACAATCCCAGGGGATGTAATTTTTATAGATTGGTCCCCTTATACAGTCTACTTTTTTGACTGGGAACTCTCATTATTTTTACTTCCACTTCCACCCACATTAGGCTCTCACACCCCCGTCAGCCGATGGCCGGGGAGCAGGATCGCCCCAGTCATTGAGCCATAAATATTTATCCAGCTCACTCATCTGGCTCTTGCTGCTCAGCAGCAGTGTGATGAGGCAGGATCGGTTTCACGCAACAGGTTTGTGTTGTCATATCCTGTCGCTGACAGTAGCTGACAAACACTCCCCAAGGTTTCAAACCAGGAAGGATGTTTGAATTCTTCCTTTATTTTTATTTAACCTTGACCTTCATTTCCTATTCCTCATGGTATAGTGCCACGTGAACCTGTATGGGGGTCGTGTACTGGTTATAAGAGCTGACTTGTAATCAAAACGTCACTGATTTTAAAACCCAAAACTGACGTGAACAGCTACGATGTGTGTATCCTTGAACCACAGACTGTATATAAGAAGCGGACGTGATCACCATAACGTCACCTATTTGTTTGTGGACTGCCATTTTTAAGGATCACTGGGTAAGTGTGACATCTGGTCATTTGCTGTCACCACATCTGGACTCATGAAAGAGACTCGAGCTAGACTGGGAAACTCACGTCTGGTATCAATATTTGTATGATATACAAGCCTGTGATGTGCTTCACTCATTAGCACACCATGCAAGGCCGCTATCCTCTTGAAAAACATGCACAACAGCTGCAGTATCATTATAGTTTGTCCTTAAACAAAAAGTAAGTAAAATTCAGCTCAGCTTTAAAAGGATAGTTTGGGTGTTTGGAAGTGGGGTTGTATGAGGTAAGTATCCATAGTAGGTGTATTACTTACAGTAGATGACGGTCAGCGCATACCCAGTTTGGAAAGCAATATACTGCTGTCGACAGCAAGATAGTGATTAAGATAGATGGGCCTTTCTTTTAGGTGACTATAATACATTTTGCTGCCGGTCCCGTCCACAGCAGTACATTGCTTTTCTCCATTGCTGCTACTCCTGTCTGCTCCTCCAAGCTGGCGGCATGCCGAGCGTCATCTACTGCAGGTAATACACTATGGATAAATACCTTGTACAAATCACTTCAAAACACCTAAACTATCCCTTAAAGGTGAGGTGCTTTGGACACTGGAAGAGGACTCCAGATGTCCTGGGCAGCTCTTAGTTTGAAACACTATGATATTACAGGTCAGCAAAGGCAGTCTAACCTCATTAAATAGAATTAAAAAAGTGTGCATTACCTCTCTGCAGATGGAGATGCCAGTGTACATTGTGATGTATGAGGGTCAATCGACTTCACGTCACCCTCATATCCCCACCAACGTTCAGAGGATATTTGATCGGCAAATCCCATTAACACGTACAAAGCACAAAGCGTCATGGTACGTGGAGCTTTACCACACACAGAAGATCACAGATAGAAAGCAGTTCAGCATTCTGTATCGCCATGTTCACATGTTTGATCAGGCTTTGTGTTTGCTCATATGAAGTGTCACTGTATACGGTTCTATGTGTACACACTCAATTATCTCCTCTCAATGGGCTGGAGCTGTGGAGCCAGCAGACTAGTGGTGTGTGTAATCCAGAGCGCCTGGGCATTAAGGCTGGTCAGTCAGGCTTGTGCACACATTTGGTAGCATGGCAAATGGCCCGTTCAGTTTTTTCAAGTAAATTTATATAACGGAGATCACTTGGGCTCGCATGTTTTTTTTTTTTTTTTTTTAGCGATGCCATGTTTCACACGTTCACACCCGTCAGCTTCTTACTTTCTGGCCACTGAGCAGCTCACACGCTGAAATTAGGGGTTAAGTGCCTTGCTCGAGGACACACTCACAAGTGTCTGGTGGGAGGATGGAGCAGGTTCATTATTAACTTCCCCCTCTGGACAAGGTTTTCCCAGCTGGTCTGGAATTTGAAACAACTGCTGATCGCAAGGTCAAGACTGCTTGAAGGAGAATCAAATGGCAGTTTTGAAGTTATCATGCTGTATTGAAGAAGTCTTGAAACTAGAGATTGAGACCATAAACTCATGTTTACAATGTTTACTGAGGTAATAAATAAACTGAGAAGTAGCGCCATTTTCTCATAGACTTCTATACAATCAGACTCCTTTTTGCAACCAGAGGAGTTGCCCCCTGCTGGCTATTAGAAAGAATGCAGGTTTAAGGCACCTATGCATTTGCTTCACTTTTCAGACCAGGAGGTAATCCACTAGTCTCATTTTATTTGAGTTTACAGCTCTGTGACTCAATATGTTCGCCTGCTTCGTGGTGTGATTTGAATCAGGTGTTACCCTATGATGCACTGTGGTTACAGGACTACCTGCTGCTGAGAGTTTTGATAGTCTGGTCATTTCCAGTCACCACCTCTGGACCCCAAATTAGTATCATGTGCCATAAATACAACACAGAGACAATGATGGCAACTCAGCAGATATTGAGAAAACATAAAGAAAACAGTGCTGTGTTCAAGATAATATAAGGTGATGTCGAAATGCCTGGTCAGGAACATTAATTTATGTACAAATTTGCTCTGCTCAGGATTAAGGCCTATTGTGAATTGGTTCATGATAGGTTGTCATTTAAGTTAGTCCCCCCCAAAAAACAGTTTGGGAGACTGTAAAGGGACAGACATGGGGAAAAGGGGAAAATATGTTTATTATAAACATTCATAGACCATAGTAGGATGTCAGGATGTAGGACAGTCAGTAGCACACTGTGGAAGTTGACGGCGCATCCCCTGCAGTAGCAGCTAGCTGTCAGTGACAACAGCTGCCATGGCAAACCCTCTCAAAGGCTTGAAGCTTAGATGCTGGTTTTTTATACTAAAATAATTTTGTGCTCTTTTGAAGAAACAAAAGGAGGAATATGCACAACTGATGTAGTATCATTGTTTAACTCTCCTTACACAAAATGTTAGAATTCAAATTTCAGTTTCAGATTTTAAGGATCTTTTTTTTTTTATCTCCTCAAAGTCAGTTTTTTTCAGGAATGATGATGAAATTCTTTCACATAGTGGCCCGGCCATGTAATCCTTTATCTTCCTACAACTCACTTATATTTTGAAAAACACAGAAATCGGAGCTGTCTACGTGACAGCACTGACATGATGTACCAAATGCAACTACAGTTCAACATGTCTGTCTAAAGGTTTGTGTGAGAACTCAATGCTCATGATCATACTGGAGAAACACTAACTATGTAAACCCGATTTCATGCTTTCAGCCTTTTACACCCAAATAAGCTGCAAATTCCTTGAGGAACATGAGTCACATACATGACTGTAGCAATGGCAAACATGTCATCTCCCATATGTGATACAATCTCCCTCTGGGCCAATCAGCAGCCAATATGTCACCTTGATTTGACCTGTAATTTTATAGGGCCCTTTTGGGCCAATTAGCGTGAACAGGAAAGAGCTGGATTGTTGTGTTGAAATGCATCATAGTCCAAGTTTCAGATATCATATGACAGATGGTTGAAAAAGCAAATGAAGGCAAAAGACAAACATTGTAGAAATGATTCACTGTCTCCCCCCCACATAATTCAGTTTGTCAGGAATGCTATCATACTTTTGTTTATCAGTGTAGGTATTTTCCAAATTGAATCAGCTGGGAAAGTATTAACCTTATCAGTGTTGTAAGATAATGGAGGAGTCATTTCTATCTGAGGGATACACTGACAATAATTTAATACCATGCCTTTAAAGATGGTAAGAGATAACTCAAAATTAAAATGATGTGACGTAGCTGAACATTTTGAGGCATACACATGTTGTGCATTGAGAGGGTAGTTAATGGGGAGGTTGTTTATAGTGTCTGTGTTACTTGAGGTCACGGACAAGCTTGACTCATCTTCTCTGTCAGACAAGGAATGCCACAGTCACTGAGTTTGTTAACCATTTATTAGAATAAAGTAGACATTCTTAATTAACTTTTTCCTGTTTGTGATTGGGTATATTTGTTGTTAATGGGTGCTCCAGTAAAAGCAATCTATTGCTCTACAAATTCCACTATATTTTTTAAATGTATCTCACATCAGAGGCCTGTACTACACAGCAGGATTCTACATGGACCATAATTTACTAAATGAGCATCAGGCTGTATTGAAGAATCCTTGAAACTAGTGATTGAGACCATAAGCTCATGTTTACATTGTTTACTTAAGTTATGCTACTTCCGGCATTATTTTAACCCCAAACCACAATATTTTCCTGGACCTAACAAATAGTTTTGTTGCCTAAACCTAGTTAAGTAGTTTTGTTGCCTAAACTTGAGCAAATAGATGTTTTCCTGAATTTAACTGAGTAGCTTTGTTGCCTAAACCTAAGCAAATCAATCTTCTCCTAAACCTAATTAAGTAGTTTTGTTGCCTAATACTAACCAAATCAATCTTTTCCTAAACCTAAGTAGTTTTGTTACCTAAACCTATTTGGCTGTCAGCATGCTGTTTTGTTGCAACCAGAAGTGACACAAGAGGGTGGACCTAAGTGCAACCAATGCTCAGTAAGGGGACCAAAAGGTTATAATTAAGTTTCACTTCAACTCCTAGACTAGACAATCACAAGGTAGTCTAGCCTTAAAGCATACCCTGCTTTATGGTCTATTTGACTCTAAATGGGACCATAATTTACTAAATGAACATCATGCTGTACTGAAGAAGACTTGAAACTAGCGATTGAGACCATAAACTCATTGTTTACAATGTTTACCAAGGTAATAAATCAAGAGTGAAGTAGCCTCATCTTCTCATAGACTTCTATACAATCAGACTTCTTTTTGCAACCAGAGTCGCCCCCTGCTGGCAGTTAGGAAGAATGCAGGTTTAAGGCACTTCACCATTGGCTTCACTTTCCAGACCTGGTGGTAACCCAGTGGGAATATTACAAGGGCATTCACGTTTTTAACTTTGCCCTTTGCATGTTTTGTATGATTGTAACTTTTCTGGAAATCTGAGCTTATTGTACAGCTGTGCACATTTTATGTCACACCGCATAAGACCATCAGCTAAATACCAAAATGTAAATGAAAAACAGAAAATCCCTGAATGCTTTCCGGTGGTCTGATCCGTAACATAAGCTGTTTTGAGATTTTGCTCAAAGCTGAAACGCACATCCACAGCTCCTCACTGACTCCTTGGGGTTAATCTCAAAAAAAGAGACGCTATGAGACTCATACACATATATACACACATATACACACACAATAAGAGTTTAGTGCAGATTAGGCTATTAGAGATGAGCATCAGCAGTATTCTAAAGCTGATTCAGGATTTTTTTTTTTCCAGACTAAAGAAGGAAATGGGCTAATCTCTGCCCGGACACCTACAGTATGTCTGTCAGCTGAGGATTTACACCTACAGGGGCTGTCTGGGCATACGCTCTGTAAGGAGAGGAGCATTTGCTGTTTTGTGTGTGTGTGTGTGTGTGTGTGTGTGTGTGTGTGTGTGTGTGTGTGTGTGTGTGTGTGTGTGTGTGTGTGTGTGTGTGTGTGTGTGTGTGTGTCAGTCAGTCTGAGGGTGTGAATGCCAGCATGTTGCTGGAAGCATGACCGCTTCTTTACCAGCAACTGGGCTGATGATTAAGTGACACATGTGCTCATTAACTTCCCTCCATTGTCCATCCAGTAAAACGAACCACAAGCAGAGAGCGGCAGGCATGCATAGTGGCGTCGCGGGGGTATTTATTGACGGTGAATTATTAAGCCTGTGTGTCCACTTCTTTCCTTTCCTTTCCTTAATTTCCATTTTTCTCTCCTTCACTGATCTTTCCTTTCCTCCTTCCCGTGATCCTGTCCCCTTTTCCATAATTTTCCCTCCTCTTGTCTCATTTCATTTCCTTCCTTCCCTGTTTCCCTACTTACCACATTTCCTTTTCTTTGTTTCTCTTCTCTCCTTCCCTGTCCTCTCCTCTTTTATCCCACATTTCCTTCTCTGTTCTCTTGTTTACATTCCTCCCCTCCTCTGTCCTCCTTCCCCATTCTCCCCTTCCCTGTTGTCTCCTCTCTATTCCCATCCTCCTTTGTCCTCATCTCCATCCATTTCCTTACTTACCTGTCCCCTCCATCTTTATCTTTCTTTTTACCTTTCTCTCTTGCCCTCTTATCTTCTTTCCTCTCATTTCATTCCCTTTGTTTCTCTTCTCTCATTCCCTGTCCTCTCCTCTTCTCTCCACATTTCCTTCCCTGTCCTCTTCTTTCCTTTCCTTCTTCTTTCCTCTCTTCCTCTGCCCTCCTTTCCATTCATTCTCTTTCCTTTTCCTCATCTTCTCCTTCTGTTTCCTGACTTACCTGTTCACTCCTTCCTTATCTTTCCTTTCCTTTTCTCTCTTCCCCTCTCCTCCCGTCATCTTCTCTTACACCATTTCCTTTCCTCTTCTGACCCCCTTCTTTCCTTTCCTATTTCTTTTCTCTCCTCCTCTGCCCTCCTTTCCATTATTTTCTTTCCTTCTTCCGGATTGTCTTTTTTCTATTCCTTCCTCATCCTCCTCTTCTTCTTCTCTTCTCACCTGTTCCTTCCTTCCTTTTCCCTTCTCCTCCCTTTTCCTCTTCTCTCCCACCATTTCCTTGCCCTTACTTCCCTCTTCTTTCCTTTTCCTTATGTCCCTCTACTCTTCCTCTCTCATACCTTATTCTCTCCTTTCCATTCCTCTGCTTTCCTCCCATCTTCTCTCTCACATCTCTGTTCCTTTCCTTTCCTACCCTCTCATTTCCTCCCCTCTTCTCTCCTTCCTGTAATAGCTCACAGAGGTATGCCTGAGTCCCGGCCACCCTCATTAACCTTATCATTAAGCTGACCCCCAGCTGGACTGTGCTGCCCTCACACTGCTGTGGCTTTGCGGAGTTGTGTCAATACATACACACTCGGCCATTAAGCTGGAAGAGCGAGAGCTGGGAGGGAGGTGGTGGATGCACAGTAAATTTATATAACAGCTGAGGCAGCGAAGGAGGAGAGTGAAAGAACGAGGAATGAATGATACATCCAGGTTGATCTGAACTTTCTATGTACTCCATTCCTTTTGATGTGCTTTGAGTGTGTGCATTATGAAAGCCCGTGGTGATTAGCCTGTCTATGTCTCTGCGATATGAATAAGACCCCAAGGGAGCAAAGATGTCTAGACTTATTCAGAGAGGAAGCTTTATTATCTGCTGTACAGCAACTACTGTATGAAGAGGCTCATATTCACTTTGCAATCCAAATGCTGCAGCCGCAGCAGACCAATAGGAGTCAAATCCCAATCAAGTCATCACACAGCAGAGTGAATGAGGGCAGAGTGAACAGAGGCAGAGATAATACTTCTGTAATAGCTTCCATGTAATTGGTTTACCTTTTCAGCATGAATACGATGAATATAAATACACTATACATCTTTAGTTCCAATGCTATGCAGTTAATTTGAAGCACAAAAACATGGCTGATTACATCCAGATATTAGTGTAATTCCTCTAAACTAAAGAGAAGCATGCATGTTTTATTATATTTAAATAAAATTCATTTCTTCACCAAATAGATTCATTTACAAACGAAACAGCTTGGTGCCTGTTCTTTGATTTCAAACACAATCACTGTATAGCATCCACTGTTTTTCATAACAGCAGATGGTGGAACACGCAAAAGGCTGGTGAAATATTACGTTTATGACCTTGACCAGCGGAGCAATGACAAATGTTATTTTTTTCTGCATGAAAAAAATGTAGTTTTGCTTTTAGCACTTGTAAATTAGCATTAAATACCAAGTACAGCCGAGTTCGACGGGCATGTCATTAGTTTTGCAGGTATTTCATCATAAAGTGTTGGATATGGAGCTAAAAGAAAAGTCGAGACATCACCAGAGTTACTACACTTAATCTTGAGGGGGACATGAACCAAATTTTATGGCAGTCCACCCCAATAGTTGCCTCGACATTTCACTAAAAACCACAAAGTCATGGTGGCACTGGCTGAAAAGTCAGGGGATAACTGCTGTAATTAGGACATTTAAATTCAGAATCATCTTCTGGGGAGCAGCGATACCTGTTAGGCTCGTGGGAAGACGTCCAAAATCTCAGCTTGTTCTGTTCCTGTAAAGTAAGGCCTGCTAGTTTTTTACACTCAGCAGAGATCATATGTTAGATAACAAAATAACACTTCCACTACTAGACTTCCTGATGTATTAGGTCAGTGGTGTGGCAGTGATTACGTAGACATGCGTTTGTTTTTCTTCATACTCGCAGCGAGCGGCTATTTAAAGAAGTGTTGCTTTCATCGTAATGATATGTGAGAGATCTCACTGTGCTTCACACATTGTCATGGTGATGAGGGGGGCGACTGAATCACACCAGTTCCTCATCTCCAACAAGGTGAGAACTTGTCGTCATTGAGCTAAAACACTCAATGAGTAAGGAGCAGATTATTTGGTGGATTTCTGAATGACCGCTCTGCTTTCTGGCCCGCTCTTTCCTCACATTACCTTCCCTCTTTGTTCTTTTGTATGTTTCTTCTCCTTCTGCCCTCTCTGCACACAAAAATCTTTTAAGGCAGGTCTCGATGATTGAACTGAGGGACAAATATCAGTGTAACATGTATGTCATGTAGATGAACATGTAAATGAATCCATAATATATTCAGATTGGCTCTTTGTCTTCATGTTTGGAGCTCCTATAGGTGATTCTTGCCCCGGGCATAACAATCATTCAACGTGTTAATGGGTCGCACACTGAGCTCGTTAGCTATGCACAGCCCTCATTAACATACAAATTCAATTAACTTTCACTGCAAAAAAAAAGAGAGAGAAGAAGGAAAGAAAACAAATCTTTTGTGTGATGTCGACTCTTCCTGCATTTTATCTTCATCTTAGTCACAGTGAGTGGAGGAGAACGCGGTGACTTTCTCTGTTTTGCAGCTTGTTGATGAATGCTTTATGGTTCTATCGCAAGGTGATGCAGTTCAGAGCGCAGCCAGACATCCTTGTGCGGGGTGAATGAGAATGTTTTGCCCTCACGCGTTATGAAGGAGACCGTCAGGTATTTGTCCTCTACCATTAGCTGTCTGTGAGGCTGGATGGCAGCTGTTTTAGAGGGCCATTGTGGGGAAGACAGCATGGGTTCCTAACTGTGGTGGAATTAAACAGTCCTCACTACGTTGATTGAAAGCCAATTTTCAAAGTGGTGTGTAGTCAAAGTGTTCAATAGCTGTGGCTTAGCAGGCAGACCCTTCATCTTCCATCATGTATTCTATGGGCATTGCTCTTATCATGGGAATTGGTAATTAGTGGCATGCATTGTGTCAGAGGACAGAGCACTGAATACCAACGACATTAAAGGGCTGATGAGATAAGAGGAGTGTGTGTTTGCGGTTGTATTGTGTGTGTGTGTGTGTGTTCTCCTCTCCTGCATTCGCATTCACGCTCCAGGGACAATGGTTAGGTGCCTCGGCCATGGCAATGCATGACTTCAATTTACATGTTTGCATATTTGACAATTAACCAAATTGATTTCCTGCGTGTGTTGAGCGGCAGCACCGGATGCCTGTTTTCCCAAGGATTTTCAATACCGCGTCCATCCCCATATCAAACAGGTCCAATAATGGCACTGTCTCATTTGCATACCATTAATTAGACATTCATATTAAATGGCTAATTAGCATATATAGCGCTCTGTGTTTTGTCAGGGTGAAAGCTATAGCAGCAATAACTTTTCCTTTCATATCACTTGTTTTTGCTATCTATGCAAATGCGAGTAGTTTGTGATGGTTTTAATCAGTTAGCGAGTGTGTTTGTGAGCAAAAAGGAGACTCTGGGAGAGATGTTCAACATACCTTTTACAGTAGCGGCTGAGAAGAAAAGCTGTCTTGCAGGCATGCAGAAAGAGAGAGATAGAGAAGCACACTAATGATTATGTTTCTTTTGCCACAGAGAGGAAAAGAGACTAATGATGCTTTTTTTTGTTTGTAGTTGACATTTTCTTTGAAGGCTGATAATGAAGCTCCTCAGAGAGGTGCAACCACCAGCCAAACTTATCCAAGCAGCTCTCTTATTACTATCACTGTGTTAGTGTCACCCAGGAATGTAGTGCAAGATAAACCCACCTGGACTCACATGAACCACTTCTCAGTGAGTGAAAGTTTAGTAATTTACATTAGCATTCAGTCAGCAAGGGCAAAGCATATATAAATAAGTGTTTTGCTTTTTGCTGAAAGTGGCTCTACAAAATTAATCAGCATACTTTTGCAAAATATTTGCATCTAGAAACTTGGTATAGTGACGACTCACAGGCTCGGATGTATTATAAGAACATGATACCAGACCCCAAGATGGCGCCTATTCAGTCAATTGCTCACCTGGCGCATATGCCCAAAACGTTTTCTAGCTTCCAGATTGACGTGGCATGCAGCCCACTGAATAGGCACAGTAGTGTTTTTGCCCATAGACTAACATTGTGATGATGACATAGATGAAAATTGCTCTTTTTTTTTTTTTTTTTTTTGGCTCAAGGAAAGTTTAACAAAAATAAAAACTCCATGGGTCAAAAATTCCTAATGGAAAGAGTCATAATCATAAGCCTTGTTTGCAGTTCAAGCTGTCCTGTCAACACTTTTACAGATGCCTCTTTTGCAACTGAAGTGATTTTTCGCTAGAATACCACAAGTGTCTACTGGAAAAAATTGAAAGCAAGGCTGAGCAGAGGCATTGTCTCTAGGTCTTATTAAATGTCCATGGTTGTAAACCAGGACATCGATAGCATATCACTCATATTAGCTTCACTGAACTTCATGCAGTTACCAATCTCACTTTCTCAGTTACTAACAGGAAAATAAGTTCACACAGTTCATGCAAAAGACATATTTATAGGCTACCATCAACTCCTGACTCATTATGTAAACCATATCTCTGTTGTAAAACTGGTTGATGACACACAAGTTGTGATAGCTTCCTTCATTTTAGACTCTCAAGCTCTCTGTTTCCTCAAAGGTCAGCACTGTGAAGACGGCTTGGGGGGGACAATGAAACGTTTTGTCCCCCCACTTTCACGAGTTATGGTAATAAAACTGAAAAGTCTAATGGTGCCTTCAAATGAAATATTGTGAGATTGTGTTTACAACATGGAAATTCATGTACACAATATGCGTGGTGTACAAGTGGGTAAGTCGTGAAGAACACCGCTGCTAAGCAACGGCAATATTAAGTTTACTGTCGGCTTCTAGAAGCCACAGAGACTAACAGTTCAGCAAGCTAGCAAGTCGGTAACAATTCAGGAAATGCAAAGACAGAATGACAGAGGAGAAAGATGAGGCTGTTAGGAATATAAACATTTTCCTCAGACACATATATTATAAAATTATGAAGAAAAACAATATACAACTAAAAGTCAACAAACACATCACAACTTGTGAACTTGGAGCTTCTGAAACTTTACACTTATGAGGCTGGAAATACCACAAGAGCGGGCCGTTCAAATGGACTCTTGTTGTGAACACAGTAAACATGACCCCAACTGAAGGCATCGTAAGTCAGAGTGAAGTTTGGCGATAATGTCTTTATGATGTCTAACAGATGGACCCTTATCCAATCATAATCAGCCATTGTGCAGCCTAAGCTCTGTGTGTCTGTCAACCGGGACGGACTGTTGTCAGTGTGTCAGGAGTCTGTGGCAATGTCCTATGTTCTTCATAGATTTAGCCTCTTAATTTTGCACTCAATGTGCACCAGATTGATGCGTTTAACTTCAAAATGTACATTTACTTCTGGGGGCGCATGCCCCTGGAAACCCCTTAAAGGATCACAGGTCTCACAAATATCCTGTTGGAAAAACTGTATTACATCATCCAAAGCTGGATGATCCCCCCCCCCACACACACACACACACTTAAAAATTCATTTCATCGCTGCTGTCGACGGCACAAAGTTGTGTGGCAAGTTTAAATCTGATTTACTTTGGCCCTTGACCAAATCCACTAATTGCGTTGATTCCATTGGAATGCATTAATTTGATTTTAAGTGCTGGTGTGACCAGGCTTTAAGGATGATCACGGTCCTGATGAGGAAGATCAGGGATTATTCTTTTTTATGTACCACTACATTGCTGCTCTCAGCTGTTCAGCCAACAGTTCTGCTGCAAGGGGGAAAAAAAAGAAATGGCAAGGGATAGCGAAGGGAAAAAAGTGCAGTATAAATAAAGAAAGACAGAGAGAAAGAGGTGGGAGGGATGGGAATGGAAAGAAGGATGAGGTAAGCCCTATGGGAGAGGCCTGCGCTGACTTGCTAAACCCCTCCAACCTCCTCCTCCTCGCTTCTTTCCTCCATCACCTCTCTTTCCAGGGCGAGACGGCAAGAGGAGAGATTAAAAAAGAGGAGCGAACATGAAGGGGGAAGGAGTGACATCAACGGTGACATCAGGTGGAAGAGAGGTCAGAGGTCGAATAGATGATACTTTGTTTTTGCAGAAAATGAGGAGTTGATGCCTTTGGAATTTACCGGAGGTGAATACCCGAGAGGCGATCGCTCTGCTTTGTTTGCTTTGACCTGAAGGCTTGCGGGTGTCCTCAGGGCAGCCTGTCGGGTGCTCCCTCAGGGGCGAGGTGATTTTAAATGAACTTTAGCCTCTAGCCGCCCTCCCGTTATCCCCTTTTGCTTCAACTGAGCTTAAACACTCTCGGGCCGGCTCGTGTCCCATGGCGTGTGCTTTTTTTGGGATGGAGTCGGCCCGTCTGTAAACTGTGTCTGACCCCGTGTATCTGGAGGCCCCCCCCCCCCACAAACATACATTCACACACCAGTGCTCCCTTAGTGGGGTACACTCTGCTTGCAGCATGATGTGATGACTTGCTTCTCAGTGAAAGGCCTCTTTGATATGGGGGGGTGGTGGTTGCGCTTCCCATCATCTCATGTGATGCTCGCAGAAAGAAATAGCGTGTGAAAAAGAGCGGGAGCACAATAGCAGTTCACACTGCATACGCTTTAGTTTCACTTCACAACTGGCAATGATTCTACTCTACACATAACTTGCTCGGCTTTGTTCTGCTCTGCATCCTCCAGAAACATTTCTTTCTGTTTACAGACAAGAAAACGTGCAATTACGATGGTTCATGTTGACTTACCAGCTATGTCGAGATTCATTATCAAAAAACTCAAATGAAAGAATGTGCGAATGAGCAACATAAGAGCGCAGCAGTGGTTTACTTTTTAATATTTCATGTTTGGAGTGCGTCATGTTGAGAATACCATACAACACCATAGTTTGTGGTGTTTTGGCTTGGGCTAATCACTGTGTTTGTTAATAGTCTCCTTAGAGGAAGGCACATTTCCCTCCCTGTCCCTAATGTAATAAAAGGCTTTTAGCAGCTCCTTCAAATGCATCAGGACTGTGCATTTCCCTATTTCCTTTGTATGTCATTAATTTCCATATTTAATTAGCTTGGCTCATTAAATGCCATGCACACAGGAATGTATGCAGGAATAATTGCGTGCAATGTTATAGACACAAATTATCCATAATGTTCTTGTGTGAGTTGTGACAGAACATGTAGGCCTTGTTGATTAGTCCACTCTAATGGACATGGCACTTGATTTGTTTGTCTGTGTGTGTGTGTGTGTGTGTGTGTGTGTGTGTGTGTGTGTGTGTGTGTGCGCGTGTGTGTGTGCGCGCGTGCATGCGTGCGTGTGTATGTGTGTGTGTGTGTGTGTGTGTTCCATGTGTACCCTCGTGTGCTCAGATGTGTGTGTGTGTGATATTTGTGCATACATGTCATGTGTGTACCAATCTATCCGTCAACTCTAAACCATGTTAAAGAGTGAAATTACCCATCAGCTCTGGTAAAAGCATGGCTGACAACCTGTAATCATGGTCATGAGAGAAAACAAATCATTGTCACATGTGGGTAGACACACTCAGGACAAAAAGATTGGCTGACCAGAGACAACAGGAAAGACAAAATCTAAATACCAAAATACAAATGTGTATCCTTCCTTGTTTCCTGTCTTTAAGCCTGTTTGCCAGACAGCAGGCAGAATATTTTTGGCATCACTGAACAAAAAATCCATAATAACCTTTCAGCGAATTGTAATTCAAGTGCCCTGAGTGAAAACTAGACTTCTGCACCTCCTCATAGCTCTGTTTTCAGGCTTTAAAAAGTCTAGCCCCTGATGGGACACTTTGGCCAGTCACAGGTCATTTCAGAGAGAGCGTTTCTATTGGCTGTTCATCGAACAGAGGCAGTTGTCAGTCACTTGCGAACTCTAATCAGATGGTCAATCTAGGCAGCGCTGATCAAATAAGGGATCATTTACAGTGAGCTAGTCATTGCTGTGAAATAAACCTTGACAGGGTGATAAGGCAGGGGGGGACCCTGCTCAACATATGGCTGCCGGGTCAGAAACTTTCTCATTTTACAGCTAAACAGTAACTACAGGATGTTTCTGAAAACATTTGAGGCAAGAAATAGTCATTACAGTAACAGAATAGAGATTCATATTTGATCAGCTCTGCCTAGTTAGACTGTTTGATTGGAGGTCGTGACTGATTGACAGCTGCTTGGAGACGGCAGACTGAAGCTCAGCTCTGATTCCCTAAAATCTGGAAATGAGTCAGTATTTTAGCACTTCCGGTCTCTGGAAGTCAATGTTTTTGTTGAATAGCTTGCCTGAAATAAGATCTGTAGTTAACACAACCTTAAGAGATGTTAACTTTTTGTCTGCAATATAAAATATATCAGTAAATATCCCACACGTGAAGAGATCTTATTTTCAGCAATAATCCAAAACCAAATGGAAAAATCCAATTGTGATTTTGTCAAGGGAATCTGTGCGATGCTAAGTTCCTGGTTGGCCTACAAAAATATGTCATCCCTGGAGCACTCTAGTTGCTCCAACCTGCCTACGCCAGCTTTAACAGGAGAGCAACTTTGTCTTAATTGTCTCATTGTCGTATCCTCACCAGTCTCTATGCTGCAATCTGCTTTTTATACATCACAGCAAATTAATGAGGGATTCTTCCCAGGCTCACTATCACCCACTCAAATATATGTTTACAGCTTTCATATGAGATGTTCTCTATCACACATTTGCAAGGAACTATAGGTGATTTTTAATCATGGTCCATGGTGAGACATGCATGAATAACTGACATTTACAATTAGCTGTTGTCAGCAGTCAAAGGCAGTAGTGCAATTTACTAGGTACACATTACTGTCGTAAATGGAAGTGACAACAATTTGATATGTTGTTTGAATGTGGCGTGATAGCGAATTGTATTTGACCCTGCTTAAGTGGGCTCGCTCTTGATAGGCGAACACCCTTTATTCAAAAGAGATAATTGGTTTTGTAAAATGTTGTTCACGCAGGCCCCTGAAACGTTTTGGGAGAGGAAGTAGCGGGGCGTTGATTAACCTTGTCATAGTTCTTGACATCTCACAACCACTCAGCTCTTACATTCAACACTCTTTCCTGCATTGGATGTCGCTCATTTCACCCCCCTGTGTACCAAGGGTAAGTGTTAAATTAGTGTTTTTCTTTATCATTATCTTTGCCATGACAGATGCATTTAGAGTAGAGATGCTGTTCTTTCAAGCAGGGTTAGAGAGCTACAGGATTATTTTCTGAAGCCAAACTTCTGAGGCAGTGATAGTTTATGACTCAGGAGGTTGAGTTAGAAAGAGGGGGTCGGCCTCTCTGGTCTCTTTGGTGTCCTTGCTGTGGTTTCCCCACATTTGGCAGGCAGACAAGTGCATTGTGCATGAGTCCTCTCTGATGTGGTGGTTCGATGATGAGTAAGCACACATATGATGGAGTGGGTACGTGTGTGGTATCCAGATCTCTGCCTGACACATGGCCATGAGGAAATTCAGAGGCGGAATCCACGAGGGAGTTTGGAATATATATTATGCAGCATTTTACAGGCCAAACTTTTCCCCCTGTCTAATTAGAGGACAAGCTGGGGGATCCGCCAGTTACGTAACCCTTAAAGACTTCCTGGTGAAGAAGCGATGTGTTCAACATGACACATCTGGGTAAATTATTCATAGATTTTGGTTCCAGTTCAAGGATATAATGACTGATGAATTCACCTAAACTTTCCAAAGGCTTTCTATTCTTTTTATCTGCATTAAATTATATTTAGGACAGACACTCTTGGTGTGTATCACTGGTTATAGCCTTCAGACCTTTGTTGTAAGAACCAAAGAGTGGTGTTCACATTTTAGTTTAGTTTTAAAACAGCACTCCAGTGATTTAATATCAAAGAACTATTAAACTGAAACAGCAGAGGGTGAGAACTTTAACTTAGCCTTAATTTTCAATCCCTAATGACATCATGATGACATCATGAGGGTTATTTTGTCATACCTGAGAGAGCCCCACCCAGAGCCACAGGTGACATTATAAAGATGTTTTCTCAGGCAGAATTTTAATAAGTTTAATGCTTACCATATTCACCATCTTAGTTAGTTAGCCAATAAGCACTAAACACAGGCAGGTATTTAGCAGTGGGCTACCTGCAGGTGTGAGCCATGAAGCCAACGCTGAAGTGCCTTAAAATTGCATTATTTCTAATAGCCAGCAGGGGCGACTCCTCTGGTTGCAAAACAAAGTCTGAATGTATAGAAGTCTATGAGAAAATGAGCCTATTTCTCATTCGATTTATTACCTCTGTAAACATTGTAAACATGATTTTA
Source organism: Pterois miles (assembly GCA_947000775.1). NCBI lineage: Eukaryota > Metazoa > Chordata > Actinopteri > Perciformes > Scorpaenidae > Pterois > Pterois miles. The sequence goes on from CAMQGK010000638.1 coordinate 20,784,101, forward strand.
TGGCCTCAGTCACTAGTTTCAAATCTTCTTCAATACAGCACAATGTTCATTTTGGTAAATTATGGTCCCATTTAAAGTCAAATAGACCTTAAAGCAGGGTATGCTTTAGGACTAGACTAGCTTGTGATTGACAAGTCGCTAACACGGCGTTGTCTAGTCTAGGAGTTGTCCATGTTTTCGTCCTACAATTTTAATTTCCCTTTCACAGTGTTTTCAGTTCATGAAAGTTAATTATAACCTAACTGAGCATTTGGTTGCACTTAGGTCCAAAAAAAGCAGTATGCTGACAGCCAAATAGGTTTAGGTAACAAAACTATTTAGGTTTAGGTTGATTTGGTTAGGTTCAGGCAACAAAACTACTTAATTAGGTTGAGGAGAAGATTGAGTTGCTTAGGTTTAGGCAACAAAACTACTTAATTAGGTTTAGGCAACAAAATCAATTGGTTAAATTTCGGAAAAAATCGACTTAGTTAGGTTTAGGCAACAAAATTTTTTGTTAGGTCCAGGAAAACATAGTGGTTTTGGGTTAAAATAACGCCGGAAGTGGTGTAACTTACGTACAGAAGATATGTGACAAAAACTACTTAGGTTTAGGAAGAGATCATCTTTTAGTTTGAAAAAAGTGGCATTACTTATGTACGGAAGTTACGTGACAAATAAATCAATATCTTCTGGTTTCACACAGGACATGAGCACCAGCGACCTGGGTGAATGTCTGGTGGTTTTTTACCCACCCATCCAATCTGACCATCACCCTATGTAGCATTTATCGCTCTTTATAGGCCTTATTCTTAAATTATGTGGATTACATATGAACTGATTTTGTGAGATCTAGAACTACAGTGCTTTACTTTTTGTCGGTATAGCTATGAACGGTATATGAGAACAGCCTGTGCTGCTCCTGCTCGTGCGGCACAGAGGCTTTTTTGTTACCAGTATTTGCTTTCCATCTAATGAAACTTTTTTTTTTACCTTTATACCAGCCAGGTCTACATTTTTTAGATCACAATCATCTCAACCTATCTGAAACTATCTAAACCTGACTGTAATATTCTAACCTGAAGTATCATGCTGTGCCACCACCCCCACCCGCCTGGCACACCCAGATGATTAAAACAAACAGCAAGGGTTAATTGCACACACTGTTCGCTTGGCTCAGACGGCGTGTTTGTTCAGTCAGAGGTTTGGAGTAGCTTTGATTGAAGCAAAGCATTTGAGTGGGTTCAGGCTGTGTCACTGAGGTGGGCCTATGTTCATCATCATCAGCTCATAATGACGCCAGCGCCGCTGCTGTTATCGCAACCTTTCTCTGTGGGTGGTTTTCCTCTGCATGTGTATGTGTTCTTTTAGAAGTGGGATTCAATGGTGCTACTGCCCTTGATCCCTCTCACTCTCTTGTACCTCTCTCTCTTCCTCTGCTTTTTTTCCTGTGTCAACGTCTGGAACTCCCACAGAACTCCCAAGCAGCTCAGATTCAGAGGAAGTCCTTCCTGGGATTAATACACACACAGAGAGGCACATACACAAACTTCCCCGTCAGATTTACCCCCTCTCATTCGTCCTCCCACAGACATCCTGTTTGTCTCCTGCAGCTCCTCTGCTCCCTCAGATCAACATAAGCCGGTAAACAGAAGAGCAGTTTGTGAGGAGAAGGCGGCACTGAAGAACTCCTAAAAACAAGCACAACTCCCATTAGTTGGGACGTCCAGATCACATTTTTATCCTCTGTCACCTTGCTTTTGTGTTTTATTCTTTCTATATTTAGAACTTGTTGAGGCTGCGGATCCAAATTCAGTTTTAACCAGGATCTGGGACCTCGCCAGTCATATTACTGCCACGTTTTCAAGCGGTGCTCCTGGAATGAGAGAAACCTTGTTGATTTTTTCTGTAATCAGTTTCCATTATCTCTCGCCGCGGCGGTAGGCATCAGCTCTCCATCCTGTCTTCTCATCCGTAGAGCGGTCTATCCAATCCATTTTACCCATCTGCCAATCTCCATCATTTCGATCTTGGTTTGTCCCCTCTTCCCTCTCCTCTCTGTCTCCCTTCACTCTATCCGTAGCTAATCCATTACATCTTCTAATGACTGTTGTTTCGCTCTATAAAGAAAAGTGTGGAGCGGATTGGCATTTCTGAAGCCATATGTGTGTGTATGTATTCGTAGCTATCACCTCCCCGTCTCCTCCACGAAGCCTAATCCTTTATACTGCAGGTTCTGTATATTCACAGAGAAATTACAGCCATATTTTAAATACCAGAAGTCAAATGATTTCAGATCTCTCTGGTCATTGTAGGTCATTGTTTCAATAAAAGCTCATGAGTTACTCTTATTTTGTTCTTTTTATCTGAAAGAATGAACATTTCAGTGTGTAGGATCCCTTCCCACACTGATTATTTTCAGCTATTCTGCAACTCCAGGTTAGTCACAGCACATGTTTTAGTCTCCTCTACACATTTTCTTCCACATATTTTTAAGATACATCTAAAATAAATGGATAATATCAAGTAATCTGAAATATCATTACATTCCTCTAAATTAGCTGGCATTTCTAACCATAAGCTAGTAATTATTGAGGAAATCCCTTTGCAGTGAGTGACGCTCAGGACTGTGTCCCTCATGGCAGCACACTGTGGACCTTGACACAGTAAATATCTTCACTCCTTGGCCTGTTCCAGTCTGTCCCTGCTGGCTCAGTGTTCACTTTAGGTGAGGACAGAAATCATCCTTCACTTCTGAAAAATAAAGCCAATGCTGAAGTGCCTTAAACCTGCATTCTTTTCATAGCCAGCAGGGGGCGACCTCTCTGGTTGCATAAATAAGTCAGACTGTATAGAAGTCTGTGAGAAAATGACCCAACTTCTTGTAAATATGGACCATAAATTATGTTCCCTTTTAGAGTCAAATAGACCATAAAGCAGGGTATACTTGAGGGTGTGGCTACCTTGTGATTGACAGGTTGTACTTAGCTCCACCCTCTGGTGTCACTTCTGGTTGCAAATAAAAAAAACAAGATGTTGATGGCCAAAATACCTGACTCGAGGACATCACAGTGACTATGTCCATTTCTTATATACAGTCTATGGTTTACTTGGAAGTAGATCTTTGAAGGAAATTCCTTTGGAAATGAACAACTTGATAAACTCACACACACTGTTGCTATTTACTTACTACCAGGGTGGCCAATGAGGTGGCCAGACCGAAGTCTTTGCTCTGCCATTGGCCCAGGACTATGAATCATTCAGGATTTCCCTCTCATTGTGGTGCTACTCCGCCTACGGCAGTATCTTGTTTTTCTCATTCCTTGCCCTGCTTTCATTTACGTCCTTTCAGATCACTCATTTTACAACTTTTGTCCACAGACGGTTTCTATGCACAGCAAAGATTGAGGTTGTTACACAACAGGCTAACGAAGGATGGACTTCTACAAGGACACCTGCGATATAAGTCTTCTTTGCCGTACATGACTATTACAATGGCAATGACGTTAACTGTGCCTATAGAAAACTAATATATTGGAATTGCTGTTATTCCTAAAGATATTACCAGAACAGGCAAATAAATGGCTTTCATACTGCTATCTTAGCTTACCACACGCACTGCATGCTGCTAGGATACAATCGGAAAATAAAAAAACATCTCTTCATCTAACAGTTATTGTGCCCTTGAAATCGTAAAGAGCCATTCTGAGACAAATTAGCAGTTGTAGACGCTCTGCTGGATCCCCCACCTTGCCAGTCAGTGGCGCTCCCCTCTGATTTAAGATCATGAGCCTTCAGTGTTCAGCCACATCCACATGACAACTCTCTCCATTCATGTGTTTTATGGAATCATCACTGTCGCCACCCAGCAAATGAGCACAGCAATATTTAGGACAAATGCCACTGTGGAATGGCCCTGTGAAACAATGCTTTTGAATATTTCATCACTTGGAAAAAAAGTCATATTAAAGCCAGGGGGTAAAGATGACATCCATTTCCTAAAGCTCTGTGGGTGTTGCAGTGCTGTACCTTACAGGGAGGTACTGGGATTAGCAGTCGGCACTGAAGCGCTGCTGTGGCTGATGGGTTGTTTGTGTTGCAGGGTGCAGTTTCCTCAGCGCAGCGAGCTCTGGCTGCCAGAGAGACTGTGGAGCGCGCTGGCTGTGGCCTCTGCTGACTGGCTTTCTACACAGCGTCTGCGGAGGCAGAGATAAGCAGCGGCACACACACGGTACACACACTCTGTTGTCGCATGACGTCATGGGTGGATTTTGTGTGTGTGTGCTGTTTTTTTGGGTTCATCTATTTTTAAGAGCCAGGGGGCATGTGGGTGAGGTTCCAACAAGATCCTGGAGCAAAAAGTTCAGAGAGAGAGGAGCGAATGACTTGTGTAGATGAACGCAAAGGGAAGGGGATGAAAAACACGTGGGATGACGGTGAGCTGTGGCGATGAGCAGCTTCACATGCGGCAGCTTCTGTTGCATTTTCATAGGCTCCGGTCACAGAAATCGCATCACCATATTTATTATTAATCCAAACATCCCCCTTCCTCCCACCAGGTCAACTTGCCCTCAAAGGCGTGCGACCCTCCCTTGCCTCAGAGGCCAGCCTCCCCGCGAGGCAGCTCCAGGTAATGGCCTGTGAAATGACTGGGCTTTTGTTGGTCGGGAGGCTCGCTGGAGGCCCAGGCTGCTTATTTATGGAGTTACTGTGGTCTTTCTCCTGGCCTCGACACCTATAAATACATGGGGAAGGTTAGCCTGCTAAAACAAACAATGATGTGAGCCGGGGCCGTCTGAAATAGAATATGCAATTCTGCAGCTCGGCCTGCTATAAAAAGAGCTGGAGTCTATCTTTAGGTGGGAGGGGGATTAGATTTAGAACTGTGGTGTGTATGCTGGTTCAGATCTAGTGATGACTTCAAGACGTAATAAGGCGGTATTAGAGTTTAAACTTTATTGACCGGAACTATATTTGGTATATTCATCCTCCTACTCTGAGTGTTTACAGTGTGAATGCAACCACAGTGTGAGGGCAGTGTTAATTTTCTGTTACAATGACGCAATATGGTCCAACCTCTTTCTTTCTTGGAATTTTCTTGAAAAGCAATCAGGCACAACTGGAAAATGTGCTTCTCATTTGTATGATTTATATTGTGATTTTTTAAATGTAAATCTCCATAGCTTCCACGGCCCAGAACACATCACAGTCAGGTTGTAGTTGGAAGAGACCAAGTGTCAGTGAAATAGGTGTTGGCAGGCAGGTTCCATATGTTAAACCTGGACAGATTTCAACACATATGCAGTACAGCGGCACACGCACGCCGACAGTGGGAGCTACGCTAGACCTCCATAATGGATATACAAGGGGCTCTTGTTAGTGTCTGGTTTTAGCTGAGCACACAGCAGACAGGACTGGAGAGCAGCCCAGTCCTGGAGATGGCAAACGTGGTTAAACTGATAAAACTGTCATTACCGTGTTGGAGGCAGCTGGCGAAGTGCAAAGGAAGGGAGAGAGAGAGAGAGAGAGAGAGAGAGAGAGTAAGAGAAAATACAAGAGAGAGTACATCCTGTCAGGGAGGCTGGCTTGTAGACTTTTGGTTTAGACCAATATCCTGGGCCGATATTGGCCTGTCGCTTATTGGTCAGTCATGGTTCTGATATTAAAGGTTCCTGTCCGACAAAAACTAGAGAATGTGTTTCTATTTATATGTCAGTTCTTGACCAAAGAAATGATCCCAACGTGTAAACTTTAAAGAACAGGTCTGGTAAATAATTCTTATCATTACTCACCAAGCTGTCAAAATCTGGAAATGTGGCAACATCTCTAAAACAAAAGAAGTCAATCAGCCAGATTTTCAACAAAACACCAGGTTAGCCAAACTTAGTTGGTAGAGAAAATGAATAAATGGTAAAATGATTAACCAAACTGTCCATTTTAAAGGGCTGCATGGTGCTGCAGTGGTTAGCACTGTTACCTCTCAGTGAGATGGTCGAAGGTTTAAACCCGGCTTGGGTTCTTCTGTGTAGAGTTTTTATGTTCTCCACATGTAGCATGGGTTTTCTCTGGGTTGTCCGGCTTACTCCCACAGTTCAAAGTGTCTGTCTCTTTGTGTCAGCCCTGCAATAGTCTGGTGACCTGTCCAGGGTGTACCCTACCTTCTCCCAGTGTCAGCTGAGATTGGCTCCAACTCCCCCATCCAGATAATGGAGTTAGGAGATCTCGGCAGCATCAAGCTCAGAATCTGGGTCTGACTCTGCAGTGTTGAAAAAGATCCCATCTCTGCTGGTGTCGAATCTCTGGAATCAGTCTGCAGGCCAGGCAGTCTGGAGGTTGCTTAACTCCCCACTCTGCATGGCCCACTTCGAGTCATAGAAAGGAAATGTTGTGAAGATCTACTCCGGCGATGAGGTCGGGGCACGATGGGCACTAGCGAGGTTATGTAGTGGTGACGCCGTCCATGGAGATGTATCGGTCAGTCGGCAATCGGCGATTGCTGAAGAGAAAAGGAGCGCTGGACGCCGACTTAAACACAGTGGTGACACATGTATTCGGTAGGCACATCCTGATTGGTTGGCTATGTTCATGCAGATTGCAGTGGGTGAAAGCATGCGCGTGATTGGAGGAGAATAGAGTCCAGTAGAGGGCGGATCCTGTGTGAGTTAGAACTAATGGTTTTGTTGCCTAATTCTAAAGTGACGCCAAGGGTAACTATAGTGGTTTTGATGGCAAAAGTAAAGTGAAGCCAAGGGGCGTGACAAAGTGGTAGTACGTGGCGAGTTGGAATAAGAATGTGTTTCCCCATGTCGTTTAAGATCAAGGCGTCCCACTAACCTGAAGACACGTGTATCACTGAAGCGGCCAACATTAATGAAAGTCCTTATCTTGACTATTTCCATTGTTGTGTTCATCCAGGACCTGACTTTCCTTTTTTTATTGACGGTCCTATCTCAATTAGCCAAACAATTAACAAAGTTGTCATACACCGGATCTCATTAAAGTTTAAGTCTCAGATTTTTAAACTACCATGCCATTAGCCAACTGGGATAGAAATGATGGACAGATGGATGGAGCTGCTGAATCAACTACATGAATTTCATTAGTTTTATTGGAGCATTTCCTCATGGTCTGATGCTGTTTCACAGGTTTTTTTCACTCTGAACAAATGATGAAGGAGCCACTGAAAATATAGTTTTTGCTATCAGCAGTTTACATCCAAAAATATCAGTATCGGCCTTGAAAACCTGTAAAGGTCAAACCCTAGCAGAGTTAGCTCCTGTAAAATCAAACATGCTGTTCTGCCGTGCTGAGAGTGGGAAAGGGGAGCGGTGCGAGGGAGGAGAGTTTGGAAGGTGTTATGTTGCAGCGTGGTGCCAGGGGAGCTGTGAGGCTTGGCAAAGAGGTGTGTGTTCACATCCCCAGTTTCCCCACTGCTGCTGGAGAAAAGGGTGGGGATGGTGCACGAGGGGAGGGAGGGTGAGATGAATGGAAAGACAGTAGGCGGGGAGGCAACGGAGATATACGCTAGCGACGATTTACCCGTCTTTCACTCTCTGGCATTAATCAGCGTGGCTTGGTTGTAGAAAATATGCAAGAAAAAGTGTGTGCGTCTGAAATGACAACCCCTCAAAACATTTTCATCCCTAAATAAACCACACTGACCACATATGTCCACATATGGCTGCAAGATATGTAAGCTTCAGGCCATGCAGCTCTGCCCCAAGTGGGCTAGCAGTTGCCTGCAAACAACCACATGAGCGTTCACACCATATTTAGGTAATAAAATGACTAATACCAACCCTTTCTTCTAGAAATTATGTCTATGGCACTACTTTGTTTTGCCAAATACATTGTACTGTTAAAGTAAATGCTGCCTGGATTATGTTTACAAGCAACTTTTGTTCAAGTTCATGAAGCGTTATGTTCTTGTACGAATCACACTGAACCCCAAGGTTCATGTCCTAAGTCCCATGTGCGGTAAGGTGCTCATGAGAGTGGTGAGAGTTTTATGGTTGCGGGCCATAAAAGCAAAACAGTCAGCAGAAAGACACTGAAACACTCCGAAGAGCTGAGGGGAGCTGCAGAGTCGAGTGATGATTATCTGTGGGTTCATTACTACAGTTGTGACCCCTTTCACTTTACACATACTCATGTCATCCAGTATTCATAGAAAAATATTGAATAAAGACCCTTTTAACCAAGTGCTGTGAGCGCTTAAACATAACCATAAAAAGCATTAATCATGCTTTATGAATGGATGTTGTTGGGAAAACAAATGAAAGACGCTGTCAGTGAACATTTTACACATTCAGTAGACAGCCCAGTCAACAGGAAAAATATATTGGTACACTTCTGCAAACCTCTGAATCTCTACATTTTTGCATTCGGTCAGATCAAGTGATGTCGCACAACCAGTAGGAATCTCCAGGGTGTGAAATGTGAAGCCAGTGCTGCCTTAAACTTCTTTCTAATATCCAGCAGGGGGCGACTCCCCTGGTTGCAAAAAGAAGTCTGATTGTGTAGAAGTCTATGAGAAAATGAGCCTATTTCTCACTTGATTATTACCTCAGTAAACATTGTAAACATGAGTTTATTGGTCTCAATCTCTAGTTTCAAGTCTTCTTCAATACAGCATATTGTTCATTTAGTAAATTATGGTCCCATTTAGAGTCAAATAGACAATAAAGCAGGGTATGCTTTAAGGTGTGGCTACATTGTGATTGACAGGTCACTACCACGATGTTGGTGGTGATTTTGTGTATATATACAGTATTTCTTAGATTTAAGCATGTCTTTTGAGCTTGAAGAGGTGAGAAGAATCAGCTCAGATTTACAGATGAGATGGCAGACTTGTTGTTGGAGGTTGTGTGGAAGCCTGCTGTTTGTTTGAATCAGCTGTAGCAGCCATAACTTGAAAGATGAAGTCTGACAAAGTGTGATACTACTGGGCTTATGCTGTTGATTTGGGGTGTGAAATGGTGAAGAATGCGTCACCTCCAGTTAGAAAACAGATTTTTTTGGCATTTTTAACTGGGACAGGCGCCGCTGATGAATACTCCATATGTATACTGTGTGTACATATGTATTACCATTATATTATTAGAGAAAACTTTTTTAACCAAGTATGTCATGAAACAAAGCAAAATAAAGTACATCACTGTTGTCAAAGCAAAAAAGTATTTTACAACTTTACAGCAAGACTTTTTTTTTTTTTTTTTTTTTTACAGTGTGCTTGTATACAAAAGTATGCAGTATACTGCAAACAGGCACAGAAATGCTGAAGCAGAAAGTAAACCTGACACCCAGAGGCTTCCATTACTGCAGTGTGAAGTCAGTTGAGGTCATTAGGATGATTTTATGAATACAAACTATTGCAGATGAAGTATTCATGACAAGAGGCTGCAGTCGGACCAGTGATTAGTCCAAGATCTCTTTGTTGGAACGTTTAATTAGTCTCCCGCCTACTGCGTATATCTAATGCTACTTTTTAAACACAAAAGAAATAAAAGGCATTGATCGTGAGCGATCAATAGAGCGTTGCCTCGGGGGTCTTAATGTTTGAACGTTCATGAACATTTGAACATCGTTGATGTAGACTGCTGTTCTTCTTGAATGCCCCCCTTGGCTCCCCTCTCTTGTGTGTTAGGAGGGGGAAGCCAGAGCGATGGAGGGTGAGTTTAGGTGAGGTGAGGAGGGTGAAGCAGGGTGATGACACCAGAGTGAAACTGAAGGTGTTGGTGCGGAGGACTGTGCTTTGGGATTGCTGCTGATGTTAAGTGTGATCCGTCTGTCACTATGACTCACTGTCAACAGTGTTTGCCCTCGATAGATGCCTCACCTGCTGCTGGGATCCGGCCTGTATGTGGTGAGAAGTGGCGCAGACAATTTGGTGTCAAAGCTCGCTTTAGTGGCTGCTGGCAATGCTGACCACGCCTCCTGTAACATTCTTGACCAAAATGTCTGAATTACTGGTTACCAGTGGGTGTGCATGCACATTACTTCTCTGCTGCTCAGCCACCCTTGTGCACATGAAAGGATGTTGTCCAATTTAAATGCTAATTTCCTCACGGCAGGAGAGTCACTATTTGGGTAACATAGGCTTGACAATGTAGATTAATATACAACTGGTTTGATAATGCATTATTTGATAGAAAAATATTTATTTTATTGTTTTCATTACTGACTGCGATGGAGTTCACTAAGTATCAGGGAGAAAAATAATAAAATGTGCATAAACAAGACTTTCTAATTAAAATCAAATTAACAACATTAAATAATTCATTTAACTTGAGTTGTGGAGGTTCATTCTTGGCTTTGGGTAACCATATTTATAGTCAAATTTTATTCAAAATACTCAAGGTTTACTTTTATGGACTTCTTTTTCCCGAGGTTACAGCTGTATCACAACTTGCAACCTTTAACTCATCTTGCAGCCTTGTCCCCTAAAAATCATGTCTCCATACAACAAAACTCTATCGTGAATTACGTTTCGAGGAAAATGTATTTTGTCGTGGATTATGTTTGTTTTGATTTATCACAAATACGTTTGTAATGATAGTCCGAGAAAGCCCATGCTGAGAGGACGTTCGGGTGGTGGATGGTCAAACAAACACAGGACTTTCACCCAGGAGACTGCTGTTCATGTCCTATGTGGAACTTCAAGTCCACGTTCACTTATTTGAATTTATGTTTAATAATGTAACAACATCATTTTAAGCCGAACCATGACATTTTTTACCAAACCTATACAAGCAGTTTTGTTGCTTAATCCTAAAAAAAATACTTTAGTTGCATTTTTGTTTTGTTTTATTTCAATCTCAAACATGTATATTACATGCCTGTATTAATGTAGCAGGCGGCAACAAAGCCACTGACTTAAGTTCAGGCAAGAAAACCACTTCTTGAAATTAAAAAGAAAATGTCATTGTCTCTGACTTAGGATCAGACAAGAAACATGGGGAAACGTCATGGTTGGGCCTAAAATAGAACACGTACGGAAACAACATAACGTCAGTACTGGAAACATGTGACAACTGTCACTACAAAACAAGTGACAAACATCAGTTATCTAGCTTGCAAAACAAAACTCTGGTTCTGAACATCAGTCTCCCTCTTGAAGGTCCTGTGTTTGGTGGACCAATCCATCTTCGCACCCGCCCTCCATAAATGGTCTTTCTGACTTTATATACTACGTAACTAGCTCTGAAGTTAGACTTCTATTGCTACACAACATGCAACAACAGTCACTACAAAACACTGCACCTTCATGCAGGTGTGTAATATTCATTTCACAAAACATGACACGCTTTCTTCTGGTGGACAGGCGGGTCGATTACACGCTTAGCTGTAAGACTGGGCTGTTCAATTTATCATGTTCACCATGTGTTTGAAACTGTTTCAAAATGCAAATGTAATTCAGGAGAAAATGTTTCTCTCCAAACATAATTGAGAATGCAGTTCACTTGTATGGGAACGTAATTTTGCAGGAGTCAGGGTTGGGTCGTTGGATAACAAGTTGTCATTTCAGTATGGGAGGGAGATCTGAGCAAGTTTCATTGTCTGAAGAGGCCTGTGGGATACAGTCTAAAAGGAAAAGCTATGCTATTGAAAAAATCCGTGAGTTTAGAATATTTTACCACAGAATACACTTGACCTCCCCAGGAACCCGTCTAGAAGCTCAGGAACCATACCTGTGTTTCAACCAGAGGTTTAAATTTAGCTCCTCTGCCCCCAAAATGTTCCAGGAAGATTCAGGGTGGACATCGCTCACTGGCCAAACACAAACCTTGCAGCTGCTATAACTTAAGCAAAAACTTGTTTCAATATTAGGACAAGGGGTAGACATGTCTTGTGATGCTTACTGACATAAAAACAAAGTGAAATGTAGTTTGAATTCCCATCATGTCTTCAAAAAAGCAAAAGAAAGAGAGGATACAAATTACAGCAAACATTATCAATGCAGTTCAAAGAAATAGTCCTGCAGATTGAAGTTACACTGAGACACCTGTGGAGCCTCATTTACATCCATTAAAACATCAGAGATGTGTAAGAGTAAATATTAAGAACAACTCTGTGTTGATGCCTACTTGTGTGTGAAAATTGATGTTTTTAATCCACTGGCAGACTAATCGATCTAATCTTCACAGCTCTAGACATCCAGCGGGAATGCAAGCAGTTATGTGTAGAAGGGACTTTTTCTTAGTTTACTTCCTGATTTCTTAGTTGAAAAGGAACATTAGATTAGATTGTATATCCATGGACATGGACTATTTTCACTGTTGTTTTCCACTACATATGGCTAAACAGTATGTCAACTTAACTGACCACAACCAAACTATTAAGGCGATTATACTTTGAAAGCCCTAGCAATAATCAAAATCCTTTATTCAGAATATGAATGGGATTATCTCTTCTGGAGCTGTATGAGCTGTATTCACTTTCAGATTTACTAAGGCCTCTTTTTCAGGTTCAGATCTGATGCCAGTTTTTAGCAAATACGACCCTCAGCATTTTTAGGCGCCAAAACACAGCTGATAACCTGCTGCAACCTAGCTGGGCACTCCTTCCTAATCTACCAGACTGACTACAAGAACCTGTAACTTCAATTCCCAATCCCTACAGTCATGAGCACAAACAACTAATTTGTGAGCACAAGAAATGCCCAGTTTCTTAGACTGCTCCACAGTTCGTCTGACAAAAGTTCTGCTTGTTTTTTAGATGCTGATTTGGCTGATTTGGCATACTGGTCCTCTCCTAATGATGATGTTTTACAATTAGCTGTGAAAACTGTGCGAATGTTTTCCCTCGTCTTGGCAACTGTTCTCTTTGGCAAAGTGCACTATGTTTAGAGAGTGTGCATTCTTGGCCAATTCAACATTCATGATAGACTATCCCAGATGGGATGTTGCAGATGGTCGCATGATCTGGCCTCTACTGGGACAGTTTCAGTCCTACCCAAACACTGTGCGATAATCATTTGTGAAAAATATTAGACTTCCCATGAAAGTGTGTACATTGTATTGTTTGTAGCCGTCTCTGCAATCGATAAAGATAATACAACTCTGCATTTTTAATATAATCAGGTGCTTTCTTACTCTCCCGCGTAAAAAAAAATAGATTCACACATTCTGTATCACTTCTCCTCTGCACCATCTTCATGTAACATGCTCATAATTGCACACACACATGCACAGACAAAATCATTCATATCCGTTCAGACGTTTACTGCAGCTGTTATGTTTGTGGCACAGCCTAACTGCAGCGTTAATCATTTCTGCATGGCGGAGAAATCCGCCCATCCCTCTCACCCATCTCACAATTAATCCACATCCTCCACGCTTGGAAGGGTTAACACCACGAGACGACAAATTATTCCCAACCGTCCAGGAACCCATGTAAGTGCCTCTCCGGCTACGCACAGATTGATCGATTGCTTTGTTTATCAGTCATAAAACTATTAACAATCAATCTTTTTTACCCCCTTTTCTTCTGTCTCTCTCTTCCCGGAGCAGTTTTGTATATGGATGATTATACATTCATTAATGCATGGGTAGTTGTGCGTTAGTCAAATGATCCATGTGCGACTGGGATGCAGTGAACACAGATTACTGCACAGATGCCCATTGAGGAATCTTTTAATTAACAGCATGGTTTACGTCTCAGGGAGGACCTCTTTGTGTCGGAGGGGGGAAAGTGATGGAGGCTTGGAGTGAATGATGGAGATGGAGATGGAGAAGGAGAGACGAGAGGAGATGGAGAAGGAGGGAGTGACCCAATTCTCAAGGGAGCCGATTGAACATGACAGCAATAAAAAATCAAATGTTGGGACCTTATGCGTGAGGTGTAACAGGATCTATTGAGCAGAACTTAAGTGTGACCCTGCTGGGGTAAGACACCATCTTTATTTTTTTGGGAACTGCAGCAGTAGCAAAGAACATATGTATATTGCTAAGAAGTGAAAGACAATTTCTATTACTTCAACGCCAAGGCCTGGTCGAGCGCCGGTCGTTGATGCCAATTTCAGTAGTGGCCAAATGGTGGTACTACTACTTTCATGTTCCTCTCGTGCTGCCATTGGGCCCAAAAAGACTTGTCCCCGTAGACTTACATTGGGAAAGAGACGTCTGTAACTCAGCGGATGATGTTTTTTGGAGTCAATCAATTCATGTGAATGAGACCCAGACCGAGGCTTGAGCGAGGGCTGGGAGGCAGAGTTGGCGAGCCGTGACAGCAGCGTGACGGCTGTAACCCTGTGACCTTACCAAGTGCTTCACAGAACTAATGGATGCGGAAGATTGCTGGAAGATCCGGGTACTTTTCTGCTCTGAAGTCGAGCCATTTAGGCTTCATGCACCACTGACCAACTTTCATAGTAATGAAGGGGGTCTCACTTTCAACGCTGTCTCCAGTTCTGTTTATACATCCATGGTCAGAGCCCAGCAGCAGAGCCATGCTTCTGCCATTGTGGACTGAAAGCAACTTCTGGACACCAGAAAAACAAAGTGCTATGCAAGAGTAAACCTAAATTATCCCTGTTCTATTGTCAGAATTTGAATGTAAAAATGGCCTGCATTGAACAATACAAATATTATAAATATACATGCTATCATAACTATTTAGGACTACTTACTCATTTATTTATTAAACTTTATTCTTGGCCACTTTCCAGAGGAGCATAAATTGTGCAAAGGACATAAATGGAAGTTAGAAAAATAAAATCAATGTGCAACAGACCACAGACCATAGATGGATAAAAGGTTGTGCCTGGTGCATTTTCCCTTTGTGTTAGTAAATGGCCTACAACTACATTAAATTCTGTTTATGCCATGATAGTAGCACTACTAGCTACTGGCTGATAGCCGGTTGTTTGGAAACAGGGACCTTAATAAATCCACCAGAGTACAGGCGTACAGCATACAGCATACATTTGGGGCGGCAGTAGCTCAGTCTGTAGGGAGTTGGCTTGGGAACCGGAGGGTCACCGGTTCAAGTCCCGACATGGGCCAAAAACTGAGTGTGAAGGGTAGCTGGAGAGGTGCCAGTTTACCTCTTGGGCACTGCCGAGGTGCCCCTGAGCAAGGCACCAAACCCCCAACCGCTCGGGGCGCTTGTCAGGAGCAGCCCCCTCACTCTGACACCTCTCCAATTGTTGCATGTATATGGACCTGTTTGTGCATGTGTGTGTATAAGTTAACAGAGTGAAAAAATTGAATTTCCCCTAGCGGGACTAATAAAGGAATATCTTCTTCTTCTTCTTCTTCTTCTTCTACAGCCAATGAGTGCATTATAAGATAATAAACATCATGAATTACAGCCAATACATCCATTATTACGGCTGCATACAGCTAACAGGAAGCTGGTAGAACCAGATATGTTATATTAGTGTGCAGGGTGGTGCAGTCCTGTGGGTCTGATGCACATTCATTGGTTATTAGTTGATTTTGCAACTTTTAAGACATAACGATTTAAACGAGGGCTATTTTAGTGTTTGTACTGGAAAATTGATTTGCTTCAAAAAAAAAAAAAAAAATCCTCTGGTTTACAGACGTCTCT
Organism: Pterois miles; assembly: GCA_947000775.1. Lineage (NCBI taxonomy): Eukaryota > Metazoa > Chordata > Actinopteri > Perciformes > Scorpaenidae > Pterois > Pterois miles. Next base: position 20,799,632 of record CAMQGK010000638.1, read on the forward strand.
TTATACATTCATAGCCATGGACTCATTGGCTTTTTCATTCCAAAATGGCAGGAGCGCTACTGCAGCGCCATCCAGCAATTATTGTCAAAAAAGCACGCCTCTTTGCTCCTGTACTCTTTGGCTTTAGCTTTAAGCCCTGCTCTGTGGATTGACTCCGAGTTTCAATCTGTTGCATAATGTGTCACCACACTGCAGACAAAAAAACTGTTGTTTTCGTCTGAGTACTTGCATCTTTGGATTGTTTTTTTGTTCAGTATGTACAGACCACCCTGCCTGTAAGTCTGTGTCCATCCTCCCGCTGCCCGAACCTCCACTGGCGTTGAATAATACATCCAGACATGCTGTCAGAGATCAGTTGACCCTGAAACTATTGGATTTCACATTAAAAGCCCCAGTGCCGCAGATGAGTACAGAGTTCTGCAGACAGTTTTGTTAATCTATGCTCAGACCTTGCCTCAGGGCACGCGGTGGTGAGGTAAACGTGGCATGGAGTTAGGGTACATATGCCCATCCAATTACTGGACTTCAGTGTTTTGACCGTGTAAATGAAAGATGAGGGATCTTAAAACCACACACACACACACACACACACACACTCACAAGTGCTCAGGGGCAGAGTTTTGTGTACTTTTTTAAAAGATGAAGACGAGGCCAAACAGCACCAACACTAGCATGGAGCTGACAAATAGCCTGGGATTTAAACTTTTTATTTATATAGTTATAGTTTTAACCAAACATGGCCCTGCAGTGAGTGCACTGCTGACTATTCGGTAGGCTTGCCGTGGTAGTCGATGTTACACGGTGGTCGGGCATACACCAATTACGCTGCGTATCCACCACCCCTATAGTTGATTTGCTGTTTTTTTACAGAAATAAAACCCATATAGTTAATTGTCAAGCATCAGCACTGTGTTATCAATACATAGTCGGACGACGGACGCAACAAACTGAAAGTGAAAGTGTCCGCAGTCAGATTTCACACACAGGATGAGAAAGAGTTGACAGACAAGACAATGGCGGAGGATTTGGTGTTGAAGAAAAAAACAAAACTATTTGGCAATATTTCAGATTTAAACCCAATACTGTAAGGGAAGCATGAGGTAATCGGCATGAGGAGGACGGATCGGTCACAAGCGGTATGCAACAGAGCAGTACCGGGGAGAAAACTTAGGCTCTGAAGTCACCCGACGTTAAACACATAAAGCGCACTACAGATACTGCCCATCATCTTTTCTTGTAAAATGTGCGCTATAATCAGTAACACCAGTGTCACAAGTTTATTAACTGTTGGGGAAATTTCCCCATCGTCACATCCCTACTAATTGGTAATTCTTCCTACCTGCTTGTAAGCTCTCATAATCGCGTCCTTATTGGAGACTGTGTTCCTTTGGATAGCATCAATTATTGACACTAATGTTCAAGTCTTTGCCTCAGATAGTGTCATAAGCATTGGGTGCAGATAGGAATAAAAGATTCATCAGTGCGGTGTTGGTACTGATGAAAAGCGTTCTTGTTGAAGGTAGCATGCCAAGGCTCTGTATAGGAAGAGCCAAAGAGAGCGAGAGAGAGAGAGAGAGAGAGAGAGCGAGAGACAGAAAGAAAGAGAGAGAGAGTGTGTATTCCAGTAGGGATTAGATAACATGAGTTCATCAGGTTTACCGTTATGTTTCCTCCCTCAGGCGGATGTGCTGGCATTTGTGTCTGTGGATGACTCTCTCTCTCTCTCTCTCTCTCACATACACACTCTCTAACCTCACTTAACCATCTGACCTCCATCTCTCTCTCCCGCCAGCTTGGCAGCAAAGACACAACAAATAACATGTAATGTCATTTGCAATCCCTTTTCTCTTCCTCTTCTCTTCTTTAACAGTGTAAATTGAGGTAAATGTAATCTGGAAGCTTGTGTGCAGCTGCCGTAGATGATGATCTATGACCGTTGTTGCTGTTGTTGATGTTTGTTTCTCGTGCAACTGCCCTGCAATACTTGCTCTTGTAGCGGCTCTGTTTCGCACACTCCGTCTGCCTTCACAGCTTTTTTTTTTTTTTTTTTTGCTCCTCTTATTTGTGTCATGTCATCAGGAAGAAAGACAAGAGGAAACTGAAAGAGATTACAAGACAGAGAGGCAAAGGAGAGCGGAGATGGCGAGTTCGGTGAGAATCACAGAGCGTCATACAATAAAAGCTGGAGAGAAAGTTGAACAGGCGTGATGTTCTTCTGGCGGCAGACAAGCTGGTAATTAAAAGTAAGGGGGAAGTCCTGTGAGGGATACGCACAGATCTGAGCACAATTCAGAGGGAGGGATCAACAAATGTTATCGGGCCGTATGGAATATTTAGTGCACACGGCTGCTTCCGATGCTCATTCAACCTTTTTTTTTTTGTTTTCAGTCTCTTCATCTTTTACGCTTCCTGATTTGTTTGCAGCTAAAGGCTATTCCTCTGTTTTTACTGCTTAAAAAGTTTATCTGAAAACATCACACACCTTTACTCACTTTCCAGAACCTCTCAGTTAAAATGTAGACAGGATGTTTTTGGCATCATTGGGCAAAAAATCCATAATGACCTTTCAGCATGTTGTAATTCAAGTGTTCTGAGAGAAAACTGACTTTAAAAAATCTAGCCTGTGACGGGAGACTTTGACCAATCACAGGTTATTTCAGAGAAAAAGCATTCCTATTGGCTTTCCATGCAACGGAGGCAGCTGTCAGTCACTTGTGAGCGCCATTCAAACGGTCAAACAGGCAGCACTGATCAAATAGGAATTAATATTCTGTTACTGTCATCAGGACTCTAAACTAACTTACTGTACCATCCTCCAAATTTGAAATCTTAGTTTTTCTACATTTTCATTTGTTAATCATTCAAAGTGACCTTTAACATTAATCAAAAGAGGACTTTTGTGTTCATAAATTTATAATTTATCAAAAAAATATTTTAAAGATTAATTTATTGTTTTTTTTATTTTGAAATTATTTTTTTGCATATTTGTGCAATTAAATTGAATACAAATATTTTCTATGTGTAAAAAGTAGCATTTGGTCAAAAAACAAGATTTTGCATATGGGCCCCCAAAACACTAGAACCGGCCCTGCTAGCTGTGTGACAGGATGTCCTTAAGCCCTGACTCTAATGCCTGTTTCTTGCATAAAATGTTTTCAAAACATGTTGTAGTCACTGTTTTGCTGTAAAATGAGAAAGTTTGCTCCGGCTGGTGGGTGATGCTTGGTTTTCCCTCAGCTGATCTCAACATGGCTGCCGGGTCACAAACTTTCTCCTTTTTACAGCTAAACAGATGATTCTGAAAACATTTGAGTTGAGAAATAGGCATTATAGTAACCGTCTTGACCGTTTGATTGGAGTTTTGAGTGACTGACAGCTGCTCAGAGACAACAGGCTCCAGCTCGGCTCTGATTGGTTGTTTTCTTCTGGTCTATGAAATCTTGTAGAGGCCATTAAGAGCACCAGTGGACACAGAGGAACATGATTTTTTTTCACCTATCTGATGCACTAAGTCAGGATATAGTGTTGTTGATCATATAGTTAATCATATTTGCTCCTGTCCGACCTACTGCTGCTTTAACTCTGTCTCCCTGCCATTTACCGCTCTGACTTCTGACTCGGGCAAGGCTAAAGTGTGTCCCAATAAGGGAGTGCTGCCGTGAATAGTGGCAGCTAAAGAGGTGCGGGGCTTAGCTGATCAGTAAGACACAAACTCCTCACACCAGCGAGATTTCAGCCCCAGCTTAAAGGCTTCGGGGGAATGGATTTGGACTAACATCACATGAAATTGCTTCTTCAAAGTCTCCTTATCTAGGCACGGGGAAAATCTCAAAATGGTTTTGCAAGTGGTTTTACCGCTAAAAAACATGCAATCCCGTTTCACACTTTTAAATTACATACTTAGCTATTTTCTTTAGCGGGGCAGAGGGTCAAGTGCTTAAAGATTTGTCCCCTTTCAGTCTTTTTCATAAAGGTGCAATATTCGTGTTATCTTACTTTTACAGCCAGACGACTGCCCATTCTAAAAATGCATATTTCTGGCAGATGAATACTGATGAGCGTTACAGACATACATGCACACACACATGCACACACACATGTACACACACATGTGGCGGTCCAGTCCCCCGTGCGATTGAAATTGTGCAGGAAAACAAACCGTGAAAGGGATGATGGTTCCCATCTGAGAGACTTAAACTTGACTAATCTGATAAGTACAGAGCTGAAACCAGCACTGTAAGCTGACTGTTGTTTGTTCACCTGAAATATGGGACATCAGCAGTATTTATAGTTAAAGCCACGATTTCTGCATGCTTGACAGTCCCAGTGTCCCAAAGGATGCCAAACATGCTCACATATGGAGAAATGGAGTAACATGCGCCGCTCAAGTGATGAAATTTAAAAATGAAGTCATGCATCATTATTGCAGCAACACCCACAAGGGATTTCTGTTCTCTGATTACAGGTGTGATGGTGATGTGGCTACGTATGTGGCGCTGGCATCATCACGGCCCCTATAATCAAGGTGGTGATTGGCCTCTTGGGTAACAGTGATGCAGAGCTTTGAATGCCTACAACTCTCTAACCGTCTGTAAAGCTTCTTGTTGATGAGCGTTAACCAATCACCAAGACCAAGCAGCAACAGGGAAACTTATCTGGACACTGCACTCCTATAACAGTGTTGGACATTAAAAACAGTACTAAACTTGATGCAGAAGAACCATAGATTTTGTCTCTTTTATTCCAATCATTCTTATTCCTTATGAAATCCTGGTTCCTACATTACCCACAAAGCAACTCCACTGCTGACAGTTTGGTCAACCCAAACCTTTCTCCTCAAAATTATATTCCCAACTTTGATTTCCATTGAGATTTGCATTCTCAATTACATTTCTAGGGAATTGAAGCAAAACAAAACAAAAACACAGGAAAACTTCTTGGTTAGGTTTGTGAAAGATCACTGTGTGGCTTAGAATAAGTATATTTGTTACGTAACGTTAAAATGAGTCACCAATGACTTTTTGTTTCACACTGGTCACAAACAGCAGTCTCCTGGGAGAAAGTCCTGTGTTTGTTTGACCCATCCACCACCCCAACCTTATCTTTACACAGACTTAGAAGCGTATTTGTGATGCATCGAAAACAAATGAGAAAAAATGTTTGACAATGCAGTTTCTGACTAGGCTGGCAATACATACAGTTGAAGATAATTTTCTAACTAAAAGTACTTTCTCCTGCAGTGATTATGACATTGGGATCCACTCAGATATTAGACATATTGATCAGTGGCAGTAAAACTGAACAATGATCAGACTAGAGTGTAATTTGAACCCGGTCCCTGCTTGAACTGGATGAACCGAGTGTACCTGTAAAGACCTCTAATGTCCAGTAGCACTGGTGCTACACTACCTGTACTGTGATGAAATGGTGAGAACAATATTTGTGATAAACTGTGTAAATTGGAAAAGTGGCGCCTGCAGGATTTGGACAGACAATGCTTTGGACTTCTCTCATAGTTTTTCCCAAGCACTCATATTGATCCTGGTGGACTGGGCTGATGCCCTTGGACCTCTGAGCCAAAACAGCCTCCAGCGGTTGATTTTCACAAAAGCAATACACAGACAGCGTGGAAACCTCCCACTGACAACCTCCAAAGAGGGAATCCGAGGGTTGAGTTATGCCTTAACTACTGGGTATCATAATTAGCAGCACTTTTTTTCATCTAAATTAACTGAAAATTAAAATAGATGCTTGCCACTTTGTTTGAGTTTCAGAGGGTTTTGCTCTTTTCTTGTTTGGTTCAGCCATGACGGGTGTTGTTACACTTCCTTCTTTGGGTCACTTGTAAGATCTACCAGTGTTACTACAGTAAATATATACACTTTAAAGACCTGGGTGTAGATTAAACTTTCAACTTCAGTCTACATCCAGGTCTTTAAAATGTATGTTTTTTTAATCATCACAGACTAGTGTATAGGATTTAAGGGGATTTGTTGGCAGAAATGGAGTATAATATTCATAACTGTGTTTAACATTGTGTTTTTGTCACCTTATACCTGATTTATACTCATGCAGGTGTGCGTCTATGCTGTGCAGGCCTCCATCAGGCACAGCAGGGATACATACATACGTAGTACAGTAGTACTGCGGTGGATTGTGCATAGCATGTAATTTCTTTTTGATTTGGACCTGCAGTTTTCAGATCTTTTGTCAGATGATGGTATTTGATTTATTTGATAGGTGGGATTCAATGGTTCCATATAAATTTGGCCCAATACAGCTCCATGGCTGAGAGTTGGTGGATGAAGAGCTCCTGTGCTGCCTGGAATTAATTAGCTTATTGTTGTAATAGATGTGAGGTGCTTGTCTCGGCACACATGGTGTCTGGTGCATAGTCACACTTTTAAGGAGGCGCACGGCGCGTCTCTGAGCTCCGCAAACCAGCTCTGCGGCTCTGTGGAAGCTCTGTGGAAGCTCTGCGCAAGCTTGTCCACAGAGAGCCTTTCAAACTGTTACGTTATGTAAAGGCCACCGTAGTTTCTCCAACACACTTGGAAAAGGAGGGATGAGTGGAGGGGTACTCAGCTGGTTGAAATCTGTAACCACACTGCTAGATGCAACTAAATCCATGACACTGGTCCTTTAAGTCATTATTATAAAATAGGCTCTGGATACATAAAGGCGAGATATAATCTGAATGTGATATTGCAATCTTAACATGTCTCTGTTTCATTTTCAGTCACCACAAAGTTTGAGCTTTGGTCTGGCTTCGCCTAGAGCAGCAGAAGTTATTATAGAGAGAAAGAGGCTAATCCATGAAGGATCTGGTTACTATCATTCACTCAATCTCTCTCTCTCTCTCTCTCTCTCTCTCTCTCTCTCTCTCTCTCTCTCTCTCTCTCTCTCTCTCTCTCTCTCTCTCTCTCAGTGGTTATATATGTATCGCAGATTCAGATATGACTCACCGCTCCTCCTCCGCTGTCCTCTGCTGTTCACCACTTTTGCTCCTAAACTGGTAAGCACAAATGATTCTTAAAAAAAAAAAAAAAAAAAAAAAAAAAAAGGCCACAAGAAAAAGCATTTTGATGAACACACATGATCAATCACACAAACACAACACACTCGCACACACTCCAGGGTGTAACCCTCCCATTGGCCTCGCATGTTGAATAACCTGTGTTGCATAACAGAGGTCAGATATAAAAAGAGGCCCATCATCCCCTAAGACACACTCACTCATTTCATGCTCTAACTGGGTCACAGAGTACAAGAGAAATAATAACACAGAAGACATTTCAGATTACATAGCTGAGATCAATAGCCCTCACTGTCTGAGCATGAAGGCTTCATTTTTGTCCCGGCCCTCGCATGAAAAGGGCTGATTGTAGCCGGGATTAACTGTTTTATGGCATGATGAGGATGATGATGCATCCCACACACTGACCCACACATACACACACACTGAAATATACAGCATACTATACATCATGGAGTGATGGAGTCAACAAACTGTGGAGAGGAGAAATGAAGATGGGAGTTGGATACAGACACACCTGATACAGACAATCATACTGAGGCATGAAAATGCATTTACTCTGACAAGACACTCTGACGAGTATTGATGAAAGTTTACCATATTGTATAATATGTTCTATTAGGTTACTACTAGGTCCTACTTTTACAACTTAATGAGAAGAAACGATCAGTAACACTGATTAATCCTCACATCTAACTCTGCAAAATAAAAATAAATAATAACAAAATGTCAAACTACTCCTTTAAAGTTGGAATAGCTGGTTATTTGGCCATGGGGGCAGTGGAAACAAGTTGTGAATATAACACTGACATATCACCTTTTAAGGGCATGGTCACACAAGCGTGAATGCAGGTGAATTAGGCGATATTCATGCTGAATGTGGGCGATGCCAAGGGGGCATCTTCTTTGCTATTGGTTGTCTACGAAGTTGAACTCCACACAATGCGAATTTTGCATATTTGTGTCATTTGCATCGCCCGGCACAAAATTGGACTGACGCTTTGTTTTGAAAGCATTAAGATTGTACTGTCGCCCTGCCGTTGCTGAATCAGAAATGGAGAAAAAAAATGTTTGTAGCCGTCTACGATAGTACCTCGTAACTCTACAGAGAGCGGATGAAAATCTGTTTCTATTAATGTATGTGTTTAAACCACAGACTCTCTGGTATAAACAATAAGATCTCTGTTGTATTTATGCCTAACTTAGATGAAGTTCTTTTGAATGTCAGTGTACAATGTAAGAATAGCTTAGCCCTGATTGAGCTGAACTCAATTCAGAAAACAAATATTTTAAAAGTTGTTTGCTTCCCGTCTTGTAGACAAACCTGAAAAGCATGAATTCAGAATTTTTATTTAAGCATTAGTTTGATCTGTTCATTTCAATTAAATCACAGCAAAACCAGTTTATATTGGACTCATATTGCTGTAGTAAACCAGAGTAATTCAGCCGATGTGTGACTTGATGGATATTTATTGATTTTGACACACGCTGTGTGGGCCTCCAGACGATGTTATGAACCCAGACACAATGGCGTATCTGGGACTTCCACAACAGGCTAAAAGCACCAATAGTAGTTGTTGGTATCTGCGTGGAGGTAAGCCCCGCCTCCTCTTCAGGTGGCAGCATTATGGTGAAGTTGTTCGTATGCTGTTTTTTTTTTTACATATGTAGCACATATGGAGCAGTATTATCATTCATTTAGAGCTGTCTTTCTGGCCACCTGGCAAATGTAAGTCCAATATTAACTCTCTTTTACCTCTGTTAAAGGTGGTTCTGGTCTCCACCAAAAATATTTGTTTTGTGATTAGCAGGTAGTGTACAGTGTTTTTTTTTTTTTTTTTTTTTTTTTTATAGCTTTTTTGCTGAAAACGGCTGCCTGGTGTGACTGAAAATGATGCAATGAGAGCAGTTAGAGTGAACCAAAATGGTGATGTTGTGGGCCAGAAAACTAACCAAAAAAAAGCTGCAGAGGTAGTGATAATTCGGAGGGTTTGTCACTACAAGGAACTAATAGCATGCCATGACCGGCTCTGGTTCAGCTTGGAAAAGCCCCGGGTGAAAGTTGCTTGAGGCTCTATCAGAGAGCTTTATAGCATCCCTCGCCTGAACCCTGTGACTTACTGTATACTAGTATATAGTGCCACTTACAGTATCTAGTGATCGCTGGGCCCTCTTTCCCTGAAAGTAGTTCCCAGCATGGCTGTCAACTGGGGCCATCTGCAGCGATGTTGGCAACTCACCTGACCCATCTTAAAACACAGACCCTGTCTTGTTTATCATGCTTTGTTGGTGTAACTTTTTTGCTGTGTTACCAGCAGTCATATCAACAGACAACCGCTTATCCTATTCAGGGTTGCAGGGGTGCTGGACCCGATCCCAGCTGCCATTGGGCGAAGGCAGGGTTCACCCTGGACAGGTTGCCAGACTGTCACAGGACACATAGAGACAGACAACCATTCACACTTACATTTACACCTACAGTCAGTTTAGAGTCAAAAATTAACCTAACCTGCATGTCTTTAGACTGAGAGGAGAGAGAACCCGCAGAAGTACAAGCAATATGTTTATGATTAACATGTTTACAAGAACACAAAGTTCTTCATAGATCAAGCGTCTTAATTTTGCTCTCAAAGTGCACCAGATTCAGTTAACTTTAAAATGTACGAAAAATTAATTGTTTATTTGTACCCATGTGGTTCTGTTTTTTCCCTTGTTTGTTGACGTCATTGTCCTTTATTAGATATGAACCTGTATCCACAGAAGCGACCGGACAGTTGTAGGACTTGTGCCAAGGAACAAGTGATTCAATTTCAGTAGTTTCCACTATTAGGCAAATACAATTTTTGAAGTCATGAACATCAGACAGACAGAGATAGAAACTTAGTTCCAGTCTCAAAACAAATTAGGATTGAGGAACGATGTCTTTGAGTTTAAAAGCTGGTTGGATGTTTTCTGAATTCTCTGTAGCTCAAAGTAGGGACCTTTTCTCCTCATATTCAGGATAGAAAATGCTGGCAGTCCTCATACCCTGTGTCTTCCCCTCTCATCTACTGCCTCTATGCATGCACACACACACACAAACATTCCTGCTTTGATACAAATCCCTATGGTGAGCTTCTATCATCTCTAGCAATAACGAGCTGTCATTGGCCCTCAGTGATGTATCTGTCTGAATGTGTCAGCGAGCAGGCAGCCTGACTGAACGTCGGGCTAAAGCAGTTCTCCACTTCCAAGGGCTGCCAGTCAGCGCTGGGGGCACCTGAGACAGCCCCGTGTCGGTGAGGGATCATTTCTGAAGGCTGACACTGGATCAGAGACGGGAAAAAAACAGCCATGTCGACGTTTGACCCCACCCCCACATAGGGTAAAAAAAGAGAAGAGGCTGGGGAAGACGGCGGAGTAAGGTGATGAGGTACTGACAGCTAAATGCCAAATAGGTTGTCTCAGGAGGATTTGATATCTGACCAGCTCCTATTTTAAAGATAAGAGAGAGGCATCTGAGTTATTAAAGTTTTACATGTATGTATTTACGTGGTGAAATGAGTTTAAACTAAGTCAGCGGGCACCTTGGATATTCACAATCTGAATGTCACCGTGATACAAGATAAACCTAAATAACCCCCATAGATAACACCCAGATTCAGCCATCACAACACCTCCATGTAATGTATTCCCTCCACATTGCACGAGATATATTATCTAGCCCTCCTTATTGTGTCGGTGATAAATGCAGCACACATTAACTCCACCAAATGTGTTTCTCCTATTTCCACAATAAAGGGGGCCTTACTTTTCCTCTGACCTTCAGCGGGCTGCAAAGCCAGCACAAAATATGCATTTAGAAGAAGCAGCGGTGGTGGATGTGAGGGTTGCAGGAGATTGCTTTCTTTTGTACGGCGTCATGCAGGAACATGCATCACTGTCCGCCTCCAACAAACAGCCAGTAATATGCAGAAATATTAAGTAGGATCAGCAAATAAATATATGGAGTGGAGCTCACGCTGTGACAGATGTTGGCTATTTGCATGGAGCTCCTCTGTCATGTCGTTAGCCAACTCTCTCAGCCAAAGCAGGCGAAATGAATGAACTGGCTGCTCGGGTATTCAAGCTGTGTGGAGTTGAGGTGCTTTGTGCAATCGTGGAGCTTGTGGCCCAACCACTGGGTAACCTCCGGGTCTGAAAAGCGAAGCCAGTTAATGTTGAAGTGCTTTAAACCTGCATTCTTTCTAATAGCCAGCAGGGGGCGACTCCTCTGGTTGCAAAAAGACATCTGATTGTATAGAAGTCTATGAGAAAATGTCCCTACATCTCACCTGATTTATTACCTCAGTAAATGTTGTAAACATGACTTTATGGCCTCGTTTCAAGCCTTCTTCAGTACAGCATGATGTTCATTAAGTAAATTATTACAGTCAAATACACCATAAAGCAGGATATGCTTTAGGGTGTGGCTACTTTGTGATTGACAGGTCACTACCACAATGTTATCCAGTCTGGGAGATAGTCATGTTTCTGTCTTAGAACTTTAACCCTTTCACAGTGCATTTTAGGCGCCTAAAAATGTCTTATTAATTGATCAGTTGTACTTAGCTCCACCCTCTTGTGTCACATCTTGCAAAAAACAACATGGTGCCCACCAAAAACCAACAGCTAAAAGTCATGGCTGAAAAATGTCAGTCCACAAACCAATGGGGGTCATCATGGTGACTACATCCACTTCTTATATACCAACATATGCTCACTCCCAACTCGTCAAATACCGCCGCTTGGCATCGGAGGCCGACGCATGGAGTTTCCCTCTTGCGTCACTTTTGGACGAACAGTCTGAGCTTATGCTCGTTACACGCATACAGTGTCCTTTCAAAATAAATTTTCTGTTTTCACAGGAAGTTAGGTTTAGGCAATACAAGCAGTTTGGTAGGATTCGGAAACAATCATGGTTGACGTTAATTTCACTGACTAGCAGGGCTTACGATACTGATGAGTCACGTCACTCACAGCTAACGTGACAAAATAAGTCAATGTTACTTTTAGTTTCACACAGTTCACAAACAGGAGACTCCTGCTTGGAAGTCTTGTGTTTGTTTGACCCACACACCACCCCTCCCGCCCACTCTTAGCAGACTCATGCAATAAATACAACATCACTTGCTCCGACTGCTGAATAACACCCCGGGTGGGTTTACATTGGAGTTGACTGAAAGCCTGGTTTCTCTGTGCGTCGGTCTCCAATGCCGAGTGGCGCTACCCAAAGGACGGTATTTGACGAGTTGGGAGTGAGAATGTGTTGGTGACTACGTCCACGTATATATTCTCAATAGGCCCGAGTGGAAGGCCAGTAGGGTATCCACAGCCTCTGCAGCCAGGTGTTTGTTCATGTGTGAGCGTATCACAGTGTGTGTGTGTATTTTTCATGCTGTTGACCTGGCTGCTGTAACTGTAACTTTCTTTGGCAAGTGTGGGTCAGAATCAACCTTTGAACCTGCTATAAAACAGCATGCTTTAACATTTATGCTGTGTATTGTGTTATTAATTTATAATGAACATAAGCACACATCCACATGTAAGCGCACACACACACACACACACACACTGTACATGTATGTGCCACATGGTCCGTGGTTTCTGTATTTCTTAGCATTTCTTAGAAGGCAGCAGCACGGTGTATTAAAGATTGATTTAGTCAGTGAAGCAGAGAATGTGTATTCACACTGTTCTCTGTGTTGTCTGGTCAAGGCCGCTGAGTTTCATCTAGCTGGAAACATACACCCTACTGTATGGCTTCAGGGACACTACGTCTGACCTCCACCTAGCTGAACATAAATGAGTAAAGAGAAAATACAACACAGAACAATCCCCTTTATTAACCCCCCCAGGAGCGTACAGGCTCTTACAATCAGCCCCGGCATTGTTCATGCCGCTCGGCGTATTGAGCACGTCGCCGACGCGCCTCGTAGTCTGCTCTAATGGCGTGGGTCATCAAGCACTATTCAAGATGGAAAAAAAAAAAAAATAGACTCAAGTATTGATTTGAAAATGTCTTGTTCTGTTATTTCTAAAGCTTTCATCTGTGTGTTTTTCTGTGAGCTGGCGGAGAGCCTCAGGTCATGGTTGAGGAGTTTATAGAATGTTCTGTGATCAGTGTGTTTTTACCTGTGTGTGCATGTGTGAGTGTGCACGTGCACCTGTGCATGTATCAAATCTTGTCAGCCGAAGAATACATATGAGGAGGCAGGAGAGTCATATATCTGACGAAGTGCAGCCAATAAAGTATAATTCATGACTGTTACAGTGCCCGTGGATAGTAGTCATTACTCTTGTGTTGGTGTGCGTGTAGTATATCAGGCCTCACAACAACAGCCCTCATCACTATATTGATTGCCTGACAGATTTTTTTTTTTCTCGAGAAAGGAACAGAGTGCAAGATAGAGAGAGAAAAGAGAGAAAGATGAATGTTGAAGGCGAGGTGGAAAAGCATCTGTCGATCTCTTAATACGGCTGTTGTCTGAGTTGTGTAGGTGGTCTCATGCCACCAGTACGTACACTGGTACTTACACATGAACTCTGTCCCAGGCTAATTCCAATCTTCAGGCCCGTTATCATTGTGTGAGACGTACAGTATGTGTTCAGTTTCCTCCATTTAAGCAGTGCAGTTCATTTTGCACACAGTACACGGCATTGTTGACAGACGGCAAGAATTTCTCATGCGGGCCACAGTTGCTTCTCTGTGGACGCGCTGCTAATGTGTTGCATGTGAAAGAACATTTACATGTGATCATCATCCATCTTTTTCTTTCATGAAGTCGTTCCACTGCGCAGGCATCCCTTGAGGAAAAAAAAAAAGTGCTGTGTTGTGGTGTTTTCTGTCAACTTTCTCCCTCGATGTTGTGTCTCCTTCGGTGTTTCCTCGTCAGTCTCACTTCATGTCAGATCGCAGAGTTTGATAGACGTGTGAGAGATGTTGGTGGCAACGACCAGTCTGGCTTATTTGACATGCAAGTTCAGTGTCAACTCCAATGACTACAGATTTTCTAGTTTGTGACAGTAAAATTCATGTGAGTCAGTTCAGCCCCTCCAAAAAACAACCAGCTTGTTTCAAGTCTCATGAGTTGTTAGTCAGTGAAGTTAATGTCAACCACGACTGTTTCCTAACCCAAACTAAGTGGTTGTGTTTCCTAAACCAAGCCACCAGTGAAAACACAAGTTCATTTTGAAAGAACAGTATGCGTGTAATGAGCATATATTGACACGCCATCCTTGGTCCATCCAAAAGTAATGCAAGGAGGGTACCCTGTGGAGTGAAAGTGTGCAACCTGATGAACTGGGCTCCAATCCGATGTAAATCCATCCGCGACATTATTCGACGGTCGGAGCAAGTTACATAGTATTAATAGCGTGAAAGTTTGTTTATTGCGAGCACCAGGGGTGGTGGATGGAAAAACAAATGCAAGACTTTCAACCAGGACACCGGTTCATGTCCTGTGTGAAACTAAAAGTAATGTTACAGTATTTTGTCACGTCAGTTGTTAGTCATGGGACTCGTTGGTATCGTCAGTCCCATGAGTCACTTGAGTCGCAGCCACGAGTCATTAGTATCTTCAGCCCTGTGAGTTACGTGAGTTGCTGGTCATATTAGTCGATCCTTGAATTTAACATCAACCACAAAGTGGTTGTGTTGCCTAAATTTGACTTCCTGTTGCCTAAATCTAAAGTTTATTTTGAAAGGACACTGTGTATGTAACAAGTGCATTTTGACATTTTGACATTTTGTGTTCATAACATTAAGTTTTCTTTTTACTTTACATAATTTTAAGCCAAATCATGATGTTTTTTTCCCTAAACCTAAGTGATTTTGATGCCTAAACCTAAGCAAGTGTTTTTGTTTGAATTAACAACGTTATCCAAGTGTCTACTGCGACTGTAGTGGAGCGTCACAGTTTGACCTGCTGGGTTATCCAGAGCTTTAGAAAGTGACTCCAAGGGGTCCCGATAATGCATCAGTATGTGGCGCATGTGTTGTCTCAAGTCACTGACTGTATCTACAACTTTTGATCTAAAAAGTGGCCAAATTATGACAACCTTCTCAAAACTAATTGTCTCTACCCAGTAAGATAAAAAGTAATTGGCTAGAAAACTACCTGATCAGGGGCTAGGGCAGGGGTCTGCAACCTTTTCTGTCAAAAAAGCCATTTTGCCCCCTCTTCCACTAAATAAAATGTGTCTGAAGCTGCAACACATTTGACACAGCTTATAAAGTTTCATATATACTGTATTTATAATATAGTTTCTAAAAAATAAATAAAACAACAAAGAAAACTGTTGACATTTTATTCTTTTTCTGTTGTAACAAAGGAAAACGTCAAACCCTTTGGATTTTATGTGGTTCATGTTGGAGGAAACCTCCTCGCAAAAGTATCTTGATCCAGAGATGGAGAGGACTCCAAATGCATACTTCTTCATGTTCATATAAGTGTCAAGGATGGCATTCACAAGTTTGTCGGGCTTGGGGAGGTTTTCAGTGTCGCTCCATCTGTGCTGTTTAATGAGGACGGCTTTCTGACGGGCGACGGCTTCGAGATCAGCTGTCAGGCTTTTGAACTTAGACACCCATAAGTCTTTATCAGCTATGTCGGCCAGTTGAATCTCAAGATCGGGTTGACTTACTCTCGTGAATGCTGGCAGGGATGGGTCAATGTTTGGGGGTGTGATGTGGAAAGATAATGTCTTTTTTTCACTTCTGAATTTATTTTTCTTGGATTTTTCCATAGTTAGCTTCCCAAGGGCGGGGGTCTGACATTCACAATTAGCCACCTGCAGGGTAAGGCGCCAGGCCATAGACGTAGGAGGATATGACGCACATTTTGACAAAATATTAAAACCTTTTTTTTATTTCAGTACCAGAGTATCACAAATTCAAAGATAAGATGAGAGTGTCCACTATGTAACAAAAATAAATACAAGATAAAATAAAAATAATTATTCATTTTTATTTCCATGTTATTTTTTAAAGAGCCGCATGCGGCTCAGGAGGTCGCTGACCCCTGGACTAGGGGCAAGTGAAAGCATCTTTGTTTTTGTTTTGTTTTTTTATTTTGGGCAGTTGGGGCGGCAGTAGCTCAGTCCGTAAGGACTTGGGTTAGGACACGGAGGTCACCGGTTCACGTCCCCCATGGACCAAGACCAACTGGTTGCTGGAGAGGTGCCAGTTTACCTCTTGGGCACTGCCGAGGTGCCCCTGAGCAAGGCACCGAACCCCCAACTGCTCTGGGCGCTTGTCAGGAGCAGCCCCCTCACTCTGACATCTCTCCATTGACACGTATATGTACTGTGTGAACAACAGAGTGTAAACTGAATTTCCCCACTGTGGGACTATTAAAGGAATATCTTCTTCTTCTTCTTCTTAATCCTTTAAAAAGTCTTTGTTTTGATTTGATCATAGTCATAAATTTTACAATTGATGTTATGAAATGATGTACACACAGCTATGGATGACTGCTGACGTCGTCCCTTGTGGTGCCATATTTACCCAGTTTTTCACGTCTCTTTTTTTTCCTGTTGCATGCTGTCGTATCAACTTATTTTCATCGTCAAAATATTTGCTTGGTGTCATTTCACGTTCTCTCTCTGATCAACACTGTATATCAAGTTTTCCCCATTTAATCAACCCCCCCCATGGACCATTCATGGACTTGATGGAACCTCAGATTTTTATACGACGGCTGATATACGGCCATATTAAAGACGGGTGCTTTCCATTTGACGAGCGTGGTTTAATCTAAATCAAGATATGGCTCCCTCGAGGCCAGTGCTGTAATCATGTCAAACTGGCGATAGCGCTCACTGTCACTCTTTCTCCATCTCGCTTCATCATCATCTGCATTGCAATTATTGAGCAGATTTAGATGGTATCTGACTCTTAGGTAATCAGCAGGAGAATGGGATTAGATGCAGCGTTATGTTGTTAATCTCAATGGGCTTGCATCACACAGCTCATCTGGCTGTGGGATATGTGACATCTGGATTTGGGGCTTTGTGTTGGGTTCAAGGTTAAATTGTAGATCATTGATTATTTAAACCAAAAAAAATATCCCTGAGATAGAAAAACTGGAAGTGGATGTAGTTGCAGTGAAGATAATTACACACAATAAATGAGTTTTAATGTGTGAGCATATATACAAGCGTGCATGGCGATATTATAAAGCTTCTGTATTACTTAATCAAGCAGTCATGTTAATTGTGTAATAGGCTTGTATATTTCCATGCTGTCTCATCTCATTTACATATTTACGCCTGTGTTAATGAGGAGGGCTAGATTAAAGAGGGGGAGGAGGGGTACGTGAGTGGCTCCTCCCTCAATATCACTGATTTATTTATACCCATTAAGCTGAATTGCACAGATCTGCATTCCGATCTGTAATAAGGAAGGGATTGTATTAAATTTCATGGACGCATCGCAGCAAAGCGTACTGTCACGAATGATATAAGTAGCTTTTGTGCGTACTTTAAATGAATAAATTGCCAAGACAGATGGAAAATCCTGTTGAGGTAACATTTTAATATGGCAAAATGGGAGGATGAATGGACTCTTGGAAATTAGAAGTGGATGGAGTGAAGACTCCTTTATCAGGACATCGTCGCCGCAGGGCTGCTAGTAGTAGTAGCGAGCCTGTTCTCTCTGGGCTGCAGCAACGATGCAGAATAATGAAAATAAGTGTGTCCATTAGACCAGTTAATCTTATTTGGCCTGTAACATTGGTCTATGTTTTCATCCCAGACTAAAGGTCTCTTGTTCTCTGCTCTTTTTATACGCACATGTACTGTAGAGGGTCACACACACACACACACATACACACACACACACACACACACACAAAGATGCACATGCACAATCCCAGCCTTCACGCAGACAGTGATTTAGCGGTCACACACATACTGGCTTCATATCTCTGTTCTCCTCCTCCTCCTTTTCACAAAACAACACAAGGCTCTTCTGAGCCCCGAGGAGAAAGAGCAAAATTTACAAGAGGAACACAGGGGATCAGTGGTGCTGTTGTATACTGGTGAACAGCACCCCTTTGACTGGGAACCAGAGGTCAGGGCATGGCTCCCAAAGCCTGCTGGGTTCTTTGGTGCCCATGTGTGAGTGTGTGTGTAAGCAAGTGTTTGTGCATGCATGCGCTTTGTGTTCCTTGAATGTGTGTGTTGGCATTTGTATGTGTGTTAGCCTCGGGCGCGTGAAGCCCCGCCTGCTAATGATACGGGGAAAGTCACAAACAGTTTTTGTGGCAAACTGGAGTCACATGACGGCACAGCCCGTGCGTAATCTTTTTATACACACTGTAAACTATAGTATTTGGCTTGTGTTGGTTCGTGATGTGCTAGCATGGCATGGGGATGAACAGTATGTGTGGTGAGTGACATGGAGAGATACTCTCACAACAGCGTTTCTCTTCATTCCCCACCGCTCCATACTGTAAGTAGCTTATCCTCTTTAACACCAGTAAATAGTGGCGACACTCAGTTTTAATAAGATTAGACCAGTCATTTTCACCAAAGTGCCCCCTGAAGACAGAGCATTTTTGGTCTTTGTTGGGTTCAACTTTACCACCCCACGCAGTTATTTTACTCGTCAAGGATTGGTTCTTTTCTGGAGAACATTTGCAGCCTTGAGTAATAGTGTATGTATAGATGGGCCGATGAAAGACATCCGCATCCAGTTCTAGCTTCTAAAAATTGCCCACATCCTAGGTATTCTGACTGTCAGAAGATGTAGGACATCTATTAGCATGTAATGTAAAAAACAAAGGATGTAATAAGTAGATTAGGCAGAATGTGAACTGTAAAATGAACGACATGAAGGTGTAGGCTCAAAGATCTTGAGATGTAGGGTGCAGAATGAATGATATGGACGTAAAAATTAAAAGTAGATGAAATTGGATGTAGAGTAGAGGAAAGAGAATAGATAGATGTAGATATATGTAGGATGTAGGACATGGGATGCAGGACACAGGGCAAGAAGTATGATGCACAACAAAAGACGTATGATGTAGGTGGTGTTGTAGGATGCAAGGCAATGGAAGGGCATAAACTTGAACATTGTGTTTGTTGATCTCTGTTGTTACAATGCTAAGTGGCATTTTATTTTACATCGTTGGAAAACCTGTTTATTTACCTTTACAATGATGTCCAACGTGTGAGGATCAGGAATTTGGGGGATGAATAGCATAGCTGATTATGTGGGTAGCGCCCAAGTGAAATTTGTCAAAATTTCAAATGCAGGCTGCAAATGCAGGCGATGGACTGTCAGCAAATCATCTGATGTCAAAATCATGTCAGAGAAGAGATGAGGAGTTTTGTTTTGAAACAAAAATTTTAACTGAGTCATGTTGGTTTTGAAAAAGCTGACTTTTCAGAAAGAAACAGATCACTTTGTGATCCTGTGGTCTTGTCTTGTGGTGCCTGATTGGCAGCACCTGGAGCTCAATACAAGAGTTAATGCCATCAGGAGAATACACTGTTTAGCACTGGCAGAGAATTTTGGCAAATTTCACTGGGGCGTTACCCACATAATCAGCTGTGCTGCTCATCCTACCAATGCATGATCTGCACAAGTTGGACATCATTGTGAAGGTAAATAAACAGAGAAATAATCGACCAAACACAAATCTCCAAACTTTTTTCAGAGATTAGAAAGTAAAATGTAGTTTTTATGATATACGGAATTTGATGAACTGTGACAAAGAAACGTTTGGATCTTAAATATTATATTTTATATCTTACATCTTATATCCATTTTTATCTCTGTGGGTTTCTCCTCGCAGCAGACCAGTATTCTTCAAGCTCCCAAAGTTCTCCATCTCTGCCCATCCATGTCTACGTTGTTAGAAAATGTAGGATGTGCACCAACAGGCGACGACCTACAGTACCGGAGCGTTCTTATTCCCAGGGTGTCACATACCAACTCTTTGTCACATCCTTTGGCCGGGAAGTGTGGTAACGTAGTTTACAGAGCTTAAAAACAGGGGATTGGTAGGAGGCAAGATGGATGGAGCCAACAAACACAGGGCTTTCATTCAGGAGTTTGTGTCGTGTGCGTTAAGTTTCACTTTCACTTTACAAACAACTCTACAAGCAGCATTTTAAGGCAAACCGGCATGTTTTTTCCTCAACCTAAGGAAGTGCAGAGTTGAGATGAGAATGTGTTGGCCATATTTAACCTACTTGAAGAGCCATGTCTGATGGTATGACCTCAGTCCGGCCGTGTGGACACTCACATATGCGTCAACTCTAAATGAGGCATTAGGATGTAGGATAAGGAACGTGCATTATGCTGTATCTTGAACAGTGTAGAAAACAAGATCTATAATATATGATGAAGGATGTAAATTATTGGAAAAATCTTATGGGAGGGAAGAATGTTAGCAACAGAGATATGTGTGATTTGTATTGGACGGCCCATATAAATGTTTAATATACAGAATGGAGGACAGGATGTTGAATGTAGTAGGCATAATGTACATAAGATGTTGAATGTACAACAGGGAGTTTGTAGGATGTGGGACAGGAAGAAAAATGCAGTAAATCACGTATCGGTTATAGAGTAATAGATACAAGATGCAGAACAGGGAAGATGATGTAGGACAAAGGACTGTATCTTGTGCAGTATGTATATTGATAGTTTCTGTATACATCTGGGCTCTGCGATCATGAAATACAACTACTGTGTTGAACTCTGGGTCTTGATTTTTCTGGAACACTAAGATAAAGCCTGACAACTGAGAGGATGTATCCTTCACTCACACAAATGATGATGGAGGCTGACTAGTTTTAGATTCAGGGTGGAGAAGTAACATCAAAACACCATTTGGAGTCACAGAGATGACTTAAAGCAGGGGGACAACCTTCATAACGGCTGAGTGGATGAACGGATGGATGGAGTAGAGGAGCTACAGGCCGTGGAAGTGTTTCATCTCCAGTCTGTACTCCCGAAAAGGTGTAAGTAAGTAATGGGTGCTATAGCTGCCTTCTAACATCCCCATCATCACTTTAGTCAACACCTGCACTTGATCTTGCACAACATACACACTCATCTGCACGCAAACACAATCTGAAAGCACTTTCATGACACAAGAAAGCAAGTGTTAAAGGCAAGAGCCTGCAAGGGTCAGAAGTCATCAGCTGAGGGGCCTGAAATCATGTCAGCCTGCACTTATCCTATTCCAAAGCCCTCACATCACATATCTCAAACAGATGTGCAGCCCATTTTTTTTATTTTTTTTTTTATTGCTGTTGATGCCTTTCAGAAATGGTATTCAGGAAACTCTCATTGATATATACCCAGTGGCAAGGTGATAGTCCCTGTCCCTCCTTAATTCAGTCCTCCCAGCCATCCTGAGTGCTACCAGCGGAGCAGTGATGGATGACGCAAGGCTCATTAGGATAAGACAACAAAATCAATAGACCAAGCGCAGAGGTGTCAGCGCCTCAGACACGCCAGTAAAAACCACACTGATAGTCTATTCGCCGGCAGTGAAGTGTGTCTGAGTTTTGGTGTCTGTGTGCCTGTGTGTGTCTGTGGACGGGGAGCAGTTACGGAGTGAGTGATTGATGCTGATGGATACGGGTAATGGATAAACTCAAATATAAGAGCCCTCAATAGGGGGGTTTGTGTGTCCATGTTTGTGCATGAAATGAAAAGGAAGATTCAGGGAGAATAAAGACAGGTTTGGAGCTGCTGTTTGCCACACAAACAATATCCTTCTTTTTTTTTCTTTCTTTCTTTTAAAAGCGTGATATTAAAAAAGTTAGGGAAGTCATTGTTCCTCTTCTGGATATAGATACGGTGCCATAAACAGCCCATTGTCTTAGATCTACATCAGCTCTTATCTGTGACAGAAACTGTCTGCCCCCCTGACTGGGAACTTCCTTTATGCTCTAAGGTATATTACCATACTGTGTACTGCAAAGAATATCCACTGAAACAAGTCATTTAGTCGAGAGTTGACACTTAAATGTGTTATTCTTCCATCTTGATTTTTGGATTTTTTCATGATGCCTGTCAAAATTTCTACTTGCTTAGATAACTGACTTGTATTTGAAAATTCCTTTAATTCCTTTACAGGATGACTTTAAAAAATGTTTTCCCCTTATGGAAAGATATGCAGGTCTACATAGCCTAATAATTTCCAGGGAAGTGTAATCCAGAGTCGTTCAGTGCACAGCAAGTCAGCTGAACTTGCAAAAAAGTGAAATATTAACAAATAATTGATGAATAGACAATATTTATTAGGGTTTACTCTGAGAAGTGAAGCCAATGTGGAAATGCCTTAAAGTTGCATTGTTTCTAATAGCCAGCAGGGGGCGACTCCTCTGGTTGCAAAAAGATATCTGATTGTATAGAAGTCTATGAGAAAATGAGCCTACTTTCTTAGTTTATGGGCTCAATTGTGGGCTGCACGGTGGTGCAGTGGTTAGCAGTGTCGCCTCACAGCAAGAGGGTCACAGGTTTGAATCCGGCTTGGGGCTCTTCTGCATGTTTTCCCCGTGTTTGTGTGGGTTTTCTCTGGGTACCTCCCACAGCACATGCAGATTAGGTTAATTGATGACTCTAAATTGCCTGTAGGTGTGAATGCAAGCGTTAATGGTTGTTTGTGTCTACATAGCGACCTGTCCAGGGTGTACCCTGCCTTCGCCCAGCTCCAGCTGGGATTGACTTCAGCCCCCCCGCAACTTCTAACGGGATAAGCTGTTGAAGATGGATGGATGGTCTTCATCGCTAGTTTCAAGTCTTTTTCAATACAGCATGATGTTCATGTAATAAATTATGGTCCCATTTAGAGTCAAATAGACCAAATAGGGGGCTGCTCCTGACAAGCGCCCCGAGCAGTTGGGGGTTTGGTGCCTTGCTCAGGGGCACCTCGGCAGTGCCCAAGAGGTAAACTGGCACCACTCCAGCTTCCAGTTCACACTCTGGTCCATGTCGGGACTTGAACCGGTGACCCTCCGGTTCCCAAGCCAACTCCCTGCAGACTGAGCTACTGCCGCCCCAAAAATATTGCGCCCAACGTGGGGCTCGAACCCACGACCCTGAGATTAAGAGTCTCATGCTCTACCGACTGAGCTAGCCGGGCTAGCTCAAGGGCTACTTTGAAGTACTTTGAAGGAAATTCCTCTAGAAATTAACAACTTGCTGATAAACTCCACACACTGTCTCTATTTCCCCTCATGTCAGAATCAAAGTTAAAGAAATAACAGACCCATACTACATATATATATGATAAGATTTCATTACTAAACATTTTCGATGGACATTTTTTGCAGTGGGCTTGAAGTGATAGTGCCTTCTTATCTTCAGGAGGTGGTAATTTATGGCTGCACACGCTGCCACCAAGATGCGTTCATGCTTATCTGTTGTTCTTGCAGTCACAGGGCTGCGCACACACACACACACACACACACACACATATGCAGAACTGCACATGCACACACACACACACACACGTAGTGAGGGAGGTTGTGGGGATAGATAGTTGTTGACAGTTTGCTGTTTGTGGTCTCACATGTAGCAGATGTCTTCCTGTGCGAGGCTCTGCAGTTTTCTGTTGAACCAGAGCCTTAATGATTTCCCTGTTTGACAAGTAGCGCCGCTGCGGCAGACAGACTGTAGACGGTTACTACACTCCACTTCATTCTGAGCAAAATAGTAAGGGTTAATATCAGCCTTTCTCTCTTCTACTACCCTATTCCTATCCAGATTATGGACTTGAATGACTTTCTCAGTAGTAATGGAATTCCCAAGTAAAGTTCATCCAATGGATCCCCACTCTACTCCCCTAACAGTCCCGTAATTGAATTGAAATCAAACCTAATTGGATTGCTGTAGGAATGCCACTGAACAGCATGTCTTTTCCTGGGAAGGGGACGTACAGCTCAGAACATTGTGTGTGTGTGTGTGTGTGAATGAGGCCGTAGATGGACATGAGGCGACACAGCGATCAATTTGATTAAACTAACTACACGTGAGAGCTCAGATTTGGTGGTTTTGGCGTGGAGGACGGTTCCCAGTGTGCCGGTAGCACGCAGACAGTCAGCAGAAGCCAGACCTCACTCCACCCTGCCATCACATCACACAAACAAATGAACTGAACATCCTGTACAAGACACAGTTTGTACAGCAGCCTGCACACAGCATATTCACACAGTGCAGCCTGCTTCTGATGTGATGCACAGCATGACTTCTGTACTGAGATCTGCTGAACTGAACCCTACTGGAATCTACTCCTGTGTGCTTTACTCAACTCTACTGTACAACAGTTACTCTGCTCATCTTTACTTCAGTTTTATTCCACACCTCTTGACTCCACCATACCTGAATACACTGTATCTTACTCAACTCCTCTTTGCTGTACTCTATCCTAGTCTACTCCTCTTTACTTTGCTCTGTACTTTACTCTCCTCTTTGCTTTGCTCTACTCTTCTCCTCTTTTCTCTTCTTTGCTCTACTCCTCTGTACTTACACCGCACTTTACCCCTCTTTACTTAAACATGCAGCAAATGATTTCGGCCTCACTCGGCATCAGTTCAGGTAGACAGCGTTCCTCTTGGCTGTTCATTCAACAGAAGCAGCTGGTAATCACTCACAAACTCGGATGAAACGCTCAAACTAGGCAGCGCAGATCAAATATGAATCAATATTCTGTTACTGTAATGCCTATTTATCGCCTCAGATGTTTTCAGTATCATCTTGTGGTGTACTATTACCTGTACAATGAGAAAGTTTGCTCCGGGTGGTGGACGGTGCTTGGTATTTCCTCAGCTGATCTCAACATGGCTGCCAGGTCACAAACTTTCTCATTTTACAGCTAAACATTTACTACAAGATGTTACTGAAAACATCTGGGGAGAAAAATAATATATTGATTCATATTTGATCAGCGCTGCCTAGTTTGACCGTTTGGTCAGAGTTTGTGAGTGACTGACAGCTGCTCAGAGACGGCAGCTGGACGGCTGACACCAGATCAGCTCTGACTGGTTATTATCCTCCGGTCGGTGAAATCCTGCAGATGCCATTAGGAGCAAATCACTCGTCTCATGCACTACTCTCAGGATGTAGTGACTGTTTTATCACATATAACATATACATTTTTGCTCCAGTCTCTCTTACTGCAGCCTGAACTCCTCCTGCTATACTCAGCTCTACTCTGTCTTAATTGTACTGTGCTTCACTTTATTCTTTTGTACTTCTGCTCTGCTTAACTTTCTTCTCCTGTACTTTATTTTATTCAATTCCTCTGTACATTACATTGTGTTCTGCTCTCCACGGTACTCGCTATACTTCACCCCCCGCTTCTCTACTCTGCTTTACCATATTCTGTTTGAGTACTCTCCTCAGCTTGACCCTTCTTTACCCAACTCACCAACTCCTCTTTGCTTTACTGTAATCTTCCCTACTCATTTCTATCGGACTTCTCTTTGCTCTCTATCCAGCTCTACTCATTTCTAAGCTCTACTCTATTGTGCTGTAATCTCCTCTCATCTCCTTCGCACAGTTCTGTTGTTTATTTGCCTGTGCTTGTTTTTCTTGTTCAGCTCAGTTTCCTCTAATTTGTGGTCTGGCTTTTGGTTTTGATCAAAGCCATAATGAAAGACAAGGAGTTGATGCACTGATGCCATTACAACCAGAGTCGCCAATGATGCCACATTTGTTATGACTGGGACTTTGGGGTGGGGTTCTGATACGCATCCAGGGGAATGTAATAACCCCAAAATGCATGTTTTTCTCCCTTTCGCTTAGCTTTATCCTATGTAGCAACAATTTCAGAAGAATAGATCTGCAAATACTTATCCTAACCCTCTGAGACCCATAACAGACCAGTTTTTGTCTTTTTTATGGGGGTACTGGGGTGTTTAGGGGGAGATAGCAGGTCAACAGTATATAGAAGTGAGTATCTGAAAATCCCTTATCTGAAAGCTGGGAACCTGAAGATTAGAGATGCAGCTCAGCACTGTCAGTTGTTCTAGTCATAAATCAGAAATAAGCATGAACTAGATAATAATTAAAATAACTGTAAATGTGAATAAAAGTTTAGAACATTACGATGGAAGTCTATGATGACCATCTCCGTGCTATATTATGTCTCATGAGTTGTTGAAGCAATTTTTGGGTTGATACCATTTTGTACACAGATTTGATGCTGAATTTAACAATGATCAAAATCCACCAAAACATCCACATTAAGGCATCAAGATCTGGAGAAACAGCATAGAAAAAGCCATGTTGTGATTTGGTGCAGAAATTGCATTTTTCTGCAATTGGATGGCGAGCATATCTGTTCTGGAAACTGCTCAGAAACCCCTTTATCATCAGCATACCAAGGAACTCCATCCGTCCATCCTAGAGGTCACCACAGGTCATTTCATACAGGAAGGTCAAGTTTCAATAAAATCAAGTCTCAATAAAATTAAATCAATACTAAGAGGTCTAACATCATCACACATGACTACAACTGGGCTCATTGTATCCACAAGAGTCTTTCCAGTCATATCCAATTTATGTAATTCTAAGACTGTTTAGGGATCCCATTATACAGAAATAGTCAAACACATAAATTTCAGAATCTGCAAAAAAACATTTATACAATGTTAAAAAAAACTGCATGATTTTTGCCCAAAACTGCATGTGATCATAAAGCGGACATGTCTGTAAAGGGGAGACTCGTAGGTACCCATAGCATCCATTTTCATTCATGTATCTTGAGGTCAGAGCTCAAGGGACCCTTTTGAAAATGGCAACGCCAGTTTTTCCTTGCCAAAATTTATTTAGCCTATACTGGATAATGAAACTTGGGTAGAAATGATTTTCTAGTTTCCTATCATATCTGTACCTTCATCTCAGGTTTATTCTCATAAAAGGCATACTAGATGAATGCTCTTTTCTCTTGCTCTCTTCCACAGGAGGGTCAGATCATCAGGTGAAGAACCATGAAGATGCTGCCTAATCTCTTGCTTAGAAGGACTCTTCATCGGGGTTACAGTGTCTGCAACAGTACCGGTATGTAAAAATATGTTGAACATAATTTTCTGTACTGAAGTGCGCAACATTTTCTGCTTGTCCACCTTTGATGCAAATCGCAGCACGATGGTGAATTTCATTTCTGCTTCATAACATCAGTTTGTCAGATTAGAAAGTCCAGGTAGGCCTGTGGTCTCATTATTTAGAATGAATACCGTCCAATTTTAATCAGCGTCCAACCGAGGGAGTTGAGGGCATCCCAAGGGTCTGTATTGTACATGAAGTCTTGATTTTGCCCAAGGTTGTTCTCTAGATATGAGTAGCTCAAACTTTTTTTTCCCCCTCGCGTCTTTTTTTTTCTCATTAGAACTCGTTTCGGACTTCATTTTAGCTGTAGGGTCCAACAGGGCTCCAATTAGATGGACGACAGAATTAATGAAGTCTATCTCTCTCTCTCTCTCTCCCTCTCTCCTCCTCCTCCTATTCCCTTGCTCTATTTATCCCGGTGCTCAGGGGGACAGTCGGTCTGGATTCAGTCAGTGTGGCGGCATTTCTTCTCTTACTAAATTAAATATGTGTAATTGATGGTTTTATAAACAGAGCTAACCTTGCCAGTAGCGAACGGGAGCTGCCGCTGAGGAGGTCCATGTGAATATGTATTGTGTCAGAGAACAGCCCGCAACTATATCTGCAAGACCTCAGGTTCTTCGCTCGCAATGAGCGTGAGAGAAAAGGAGAGCGAGATGCACACAGCAAGTTATTGACTATAACAGTTTCTCGCCTTTGCAGACGTAACACATGACATAATGTCTCCTGTAGACAGCCTCAGCTAAGAGCAGACAGCATTGTTCTTGGGTAAACTCTCACTCACAAGGTGTTCTCTCTTTCTTTCTCTCTCTCTTTCCCTCTCTCTCTCATTGTGCTTTCTTTATCTTTCCTGTTACTACTATGAAACCAGAGAGATGAAAGCGGTTTGAACCATACAGACGCAGCGATAAAGGCTGTTCAACATAAATGTCAGGTACAGTACAGTGAAAAGCATTTACAGCAGCGTAGTGGGAAAACAAACAGCCTGACAACATGAACAAGAAGAAATGTGTCACCAAGACACTTGTTAAAGGACACTTTCAACTTCAGCTTTCAACTTCTTTTGTAAACGCTTTGCTTTTATACACTTTTACGCTGTTACGTTATGGCATTGTCTGCTATAGCATAACTTATTATAAAACAAAGTGAAGCAGCCATCACACCTTCTTTTCTTATGTGTATGTCTCTTATAGATTGTCTGGGGTTTGACAATACGGCACATGAACGCAGTGCAGTTTCGCAGCTGTCTTGATAGTGCAAATGCAAGGATTTCCAGCCCAGTGCTTGAATGCACCACAAAACCTGTAGATAAACGTGTGTGACCCAAATTGCAAGTTTGATTTTCAGTAGATGTATTAAAAACTCCAGTGAAAGTGAACCTGGCCTATTTTCAACATGTTATTTCTATGGTCTAAGACAGTCCAAAAAATAATAGTAAACATGAACAATTCTCTCCCAAATCCAAAAACTAGAGCGCTAAAACTCAAATTTGGGATGTCATGGGGTAGAAAGTGTGGAGCTGCTCCATTGACAATGAATAGGGAGAGAGTAGCCAGAGTTCTGAGTATACGGGAACATTATCTATTTCAGCACTAAGAACACTACAATACAATGAAGCTCATTTGGGTGTAAAAAAAGAAAACTTAAAATCAGGCTCCCATTCATTGTCTGTGGAGCATCTCTACACTTTGACATCCCAATTCTGAGACTTACTTCTCTGGTTTCAGGCTTTGAGAGAGAGTAGCTCATGTTCACAAATATTGATTGAACTTAACTAGGCCATCCTAATAACATATTTGAATTCTTAATTGAGGTGGTCACTCACCTACCGCTCATCTTCACCTGCTTATCCGGGGTCGGGTCTCGGAGGCAACAGCTCCAGCAATGGACCCCAAACTTCCCTTTCCCGGGCCACATTAACCGGCTCTGACTGGGGGATCCCGAGGCGTTCCCAGGCCAGTGTGGAGATATAATCTCTCCACCTAGTCCTGGGTCTTCCCCAGGGTCTCCTACCAGCTGGTCGTGGGCCGGGAAACCGCAAAAGAGCAGCAGCTCTACTCTGAGTCCCTCACAGATGGCTGAGCTTCCCACCTTGTCTATAAGGGAGACGCCAGCCACCGTCCTGAGAAAACTCATTTCGGCTGCTTGCACCCGCGATCTAGTTCTTTTGGTCATGACCCAGCCCTCATGACCACAGGTGAGAGTAGTAACGAAGATTGACCAGTAGATCGAGAGCTTTGCCCACCAGCTGAGCTCTCTTTTCGTCACAATGGAGCGGTAAAGGGACTGCAGTACCACCCCCGCTGCTCCAATCCTCCGGCTCATCTTACGTTCCATTGTCCCCTCACTCACGAACAAGACCCCGAGGTGCTTGAACTCTTTAACTTGGGGTAAAGATTCATTCCCTACCTGGAGTAGACAATCCATTGGTTTCCTGTTGAGAACCATGGCCTCCAATTTAGAGGTGCTGATCCTCATCCCAGCCACTTTACACTCGGCTGCTAACCGATCCAGTCAGTGTTGGAGGTCGCAGACCGATGATGCCAACAAGACCACATCATCTGCAAAAAGCAACGATGACATATTCAGCACACAGATCTGTAAACCCTCCTCCCCCTGACTACGCCTTGATAATTGAGGTGGTGTTACCCTTTAAACCAATTTGTTTAATTTGTTTTGGCCACTCAGGGGCAGCACATCATGTGAACTCAACATTGACCTAATAAAGTTTGTCAGTTTTTTTATTTAAACATCTTACAGACACAGAGTGAAATTGATTTGGAGTTGTGTTTTGGGCCACCTGGTAAATGTAAGTCCGATATTCACACTCATTTGAGTTCTGTTTTGGTTCTCACAACCTCCTGAAGGAAATATCTTTCTCACTCTTTCGCTGCTAAATGCTTCACTGTGTACCAGATAGCTGCTAACTTTGTTGTTTAGCTTTGGACACGTAGCATTTATCAGTGTTTTTGCTGAAAACAGTCCGCTGATGCTGGAAACACTTATGAGAGCCGTGAGAGTCGCCCAGAACAGTCAAGTTAAACCAAACAATGAGCTAAAAGATTCTGATTCATTCTTGTTCTCTGTGGAGGAAATTTGTTTTCACAGTCCATACACAATAAGACACTCAGAGACAGGGTATTAACAACAAGAACATCACAGCACAACACAAGTCTGCAGCCGTGTACCCAGGCTGTTTAATGGCTGAGGCCACAACACTCCTCCCAGAGCCATTTGTCTACAGTATATCTGCGACCAGAGGGGAGGAGGGTGAAAGATGGGTAGACGGGGTGGCAGGGGTCATGTGCCATACTGACAGTGTCAATGAGGGCTGGCAGGTTGGGAGTGGGCAGGCTGATTATTTCAGAGGATATTAGGGGTGGGTGAAAAAAAATCAGTACCGCGTAGTATTGTGATATTTTGTGTGGCAGTATTGTATCGATACACAGACATCAAGTGTTGAGCTTTTGTCATATAAACTATTAACCTCCTTAACAATCTGGCCACTATTGTGTCTTTTAAAAGTTGTAGTGGGAATCGCTTGGCACCAACCATGTCATGTTAGCTTGTTGAGAAGAACACTAAATAACGCTCTGAACTTGTACTAAATTTTAGCGAGGAAAAACTGTCATGGCCATTTTCAAAGAGGTCTCTTAACCTCTGACCTCCAGATATGTGAATGTAAATGGGTTCTATGGGTACCCACCAGTCTCCCCTTTACAGACCTGCCCACTTTATGATAATCACATGCAGTTTGGATCAAGTCATAGTCAAGTCAACACACTGACACACTGACAGCTGTTGTTGCCTGTTGGGCTGCAGTTTGCCATGTTATGATTTGCGCATATTTTTATGCTAAATACAGTATCTGTGAGGGTCTGTAGACAATATTTGTCATTGTTTTGTGTTGTTAATTGATTTCCAATAATAAATATATACATACATTTGCATAAAGCATTTGCACACTCCCATGTTGATAAGATTATTAAATACTTGACAAATCTCGCTTCAAGGTATATTTTGAGTAGATAAAAAATGTGATTAATTTGCAATTCATCTGCAGTCGTGTTTAATCATGATTGAATTGATTGACAGCCCTACTTTTTAGATAAAACAGATGTTGACAAACTGCTTAATTTACAATATATATTATTATAGTCTTTGTTGACAGTGTTTATGATATGTTAAAGATGCTCCTCCAATGTTCATAGCTATGCCTATGAAAAGTAATGCACTGTAATCCCACAAAATCAATATGTGTGTAATCCATATAATTGTGAAACAGTAAATATAAGAGTTACAAGCACTGCATAAGGAGGAGGCCGGGGTGAATGGTTAGGTCTAAAAATACCGGACTTCCACCCAGGAAACCGACATTTATATCCTGTGTGAAACCAGAAGTCTAAAGGAGGGATGATTTTTCCTAAGTAAATACATTGTGATGCTAAAACGTCCCATAGAGCTGAGAACTACTAGTGGCCTAATAATTGTGTGAGTTTGTCACCATGAGCCACCCTTTTCACGTAATAGTTTATTTATTAACACAAATCTGTTGATTAGAGCAGCTTTAATGTCCTCTTTTAGTGGCTGCACCGTGTGATGTAGAGACTGAGGCGCTGCGATCACACTGTCACATAACTCCTTGTCTTTTCCTGTTTATGAAGATGATTTCCTGCCAGTGGTCATACCTGAAACTACAGTTTTATTCAGTTACTTTTGGTCAGTCTTTAAAGGGATTTGAAACTCTCCTCTCATGTAACCCAGCTTCCTGTTTGAGTCTGATGTTGTGGGTGTAAACTTTAATGCAGATTAGAATTCAACTCTTTTGTGCCACAACTGTTTGGTCCAGCACAAAGATCTCACCTACAAGGGCAATGAGACGTCAAGGCTACAGTATAATGAATGCATAAAAAAAGCTTATACACATTTTTTCCTGCAGTCCTACTATCAATAACGCAGACATATCCATTAGTGGGAGAGAGGCTAGTCCGGGGCAAACACTCCCTCTAGCATTTAAACAAACCTCTACTGGGACTCATTCTCCCAGACTCCCCTGGGGCGGGGACACACCAGTGCCAGACCATACTGTACTGCTGGGATCTGTCTCCTTCACGCCTGCAGTGCTTATAGCGGCAGAGAGGCAGTTAGATGCACAAAAACAGAGAGAGAGAAAGAGGGAAACAACACACATCAGGGAGCACGCTCGTTTCCGCCGCCACCGCTGTGTTTGCCTGGAACCGCACGGTTGGGGTTGGGATATTCAAATTAATGAATGAGAGTGAGGAAAGTGAAAGATGAAAAATGTGCTGGGAGAGGCTCTGACTTTGAGTAATGCTGGTAATTGGAGGGAAACATATAGAAATGCAGTGGGCATGTTTTAGCAAATGAATGTGGAAAAAAAAAAACCTTCCTGGTGCATGTCTCATTACTTATTTCATCTTTGTTGTTGGGACAAAGAAAGCTGCAGTGCAAACACAAAATTGAACCCACAATCCAATGCTTTGGAATTGGGAAAGGAGCCAGCTGCTTATAGCATGCCACTGTATTGTCAATTTATCAAGTGTGTTAAAGCTGCAGTGCAGCTGATATCTTCTGTTAGTGTGTTACGATCTTATAGCCTCGTCTGATTTATCTGCTGTCTGGCTTCAGCACTCTCCTGTGTGTTTAGGTGCTAATTAGAGTACAACACACACACCCTCTCTCGCTCACACACACACACACACACACACACACACACACACACACACACACACACGTGTACACACAAAGAGAGACTACAGGCTCACAGGTGATATAGACAGTGTTTTATCACAAGAGAAAAGTGGGTGTTGCACCAAAAGAGGGCCTTAAATTACTGGTGACATCTCAAACAAGGCTCACCCACTCACACACGTAACCACACACATACTATAGGGATGCCTATATACTGAACATTCTCACACACACACACACACACACACACACACACACTATGGGACAAATAAAGTGTTCCCGTATTGGCCAAAAACAATCTTCTCTCTTATCATTTTTCTTTCATGTTTTGGAAATCACTCCAGTGCCGGCCTTCCATTTGTCTTTTTGTCCCTCACTTAAAGATCCCCCTGTCCTCCCCTCTTTCCACTGACCACCCCACCCCCCCACCCCTCACGTCCTCCACACCCCATACCACCCCCTCTCAGCTCACCAAAGCTCAGTATGTGCAGTAATCCTGGAAGCCTTGGAGGGAGAGCTGCACCGAATCACTCCATAAATGTATGAGTGTCCAAAATGAAGAGGAGCTGAGAAATGTGTGGGCAGGGGGCTAGGAAGCATGTCCAAGCTTACTAACAGGATGGGGGGGGGGGGCTGTAAGTGGATGAGTGGGTGGTTGGGGGGTGTTGTAGGAAGAGGGGAGACGGCTCGCATGAAATGTCTATCTTGACAGAGGGGAGTCAGACTCAATAGCAGGGATGGTTTTTGTATTTATTTTGAGATGTGGAAAATGTGATGAAGATTTTGGCCTTCATCACAATCTATTTTTTTCTTTTGATTGTATGCATCCAGGCTCAGCAACATGTTGACTTTCAGAGTATTGCAGCAGTTGGGGTTAAGTGCCCTCCTAAAGTGTTTTGCATATTGTCACGTCACTTGGATGTTTGACCTTCAGTGCGCAGTTTGTCACCAGAAGGCTGTTTTCACGTTCATCTGCTGAGGGAGGAAAGTTTCTCTGCATTCACCTGAAAGGACAATTAGGGGATCTAATGGCAGAAATGGAATATAAAATTACTGAGTATGTTTTATTTAGTGTACGATCACCTGAAAATAAGAATCTTTGTGTTTTCATTACATTAAAATGAGCTGTCTATATCTACATAGGGAGTGGGTCCCCCCACAGAGTCTGCCATATTTCTACTGTAGGCCAGAAAGGACAAACCAAACTCTGTTAACAGTTCTTGCTTGGGCTGGAGTCAATAACATTACTCGCCACTGCTCCCTCTCTCTTGCTTCACCACTCACTTCCCACACACACACACTCTGGAGAGGGACGTTCATGTTTTTGCGTCGGCCGCCATAGTTTCCCAACATGCTAGGCACACGGGAGAGGCTTCAGCTGGTTGTTATCTCAACACCTCACCTCAAGATACTAAACACTGGACCTTTAAGTTTAACACATGTACGTACGTCCAGGATTTTGTGACGTCACAACTAGTTTGGAAGCCAATCGTCGTCCAGTATTCAGCTCACACAAACACACCGAGAATGGTAGTGAAGGGTGAGATGTCAGTGGCAGCACGTTTGAAATGAAACATATCAGCATAGTCATACTACATATATGAATACGGTGATATGCTAATGATTCTGGATTCTCCAATGAGGAAGAAACAGTAGATGTGCTTTTAATAATGCTTTGTTAGTGAGTAGTTGTTTTTTTAGATTTTGTGGAAACACCATATCAGACACATAATATCATTCAAAGAGTATTTTAAATGTTTCTGAAGAGGGCCTTGAAAGGATAACTGTACTCGGGTCTTATTTTTGCACTTCACTGTATTCACCAAGTCAATTGATGATATCTGGGAACAACATAAAAGAGAAAAAAAAGCAATAAAGAGACCCATACAAACTCTTTGCTGTGTACCCCTCTCACCAGCCAGCCAACCCTATATCTGCACATGCTATTACATGGATAAGGGGGAATGTTGTTACAGTTGTAGTTGCAGGTCTATGATGGTAGCACACTCCGGTCTCAACATACCAACCCTCCAACCTTATTTAGCATCTTGCTACGTAAAGGGCACACTACCTCCTGCATTGACACTGATGATTGGCGTTGGAAGTAGAATAAATCTTGCAGTACAGAATCATTTATCATAATTCACAGGGACTTCAGGGAAGCAGCCTAGTTGCACGAAAGGGTGCATGAATGACATGATAATATGCAATAAGACCGCCATTTTCACCTTTGGCGTATCATTTGTAGTTTGTACTGACTGCAGTGTAAACACATCTACGTGAATGTGATACACTCAGAGGTAGTGACGTATGAATGAATGAATGAATGAATGATTTATTTCGAACATGATTGAGTAATACTACAAGTAGATTGAAAAAAAAAAAAAAAAAGAAAAAAAAACAATGAGAATAATAAAGAAAGATAAAATAGTAAAAAAAATAACTAAAAATACCATATGCCGAAAAGGAGTAGGATGAAGATAAGCTTATTTAGACCTCCCCCTCCATTTCTCAATAATAATTAGACTCGACAATGAATTTACATAATACATATTTAGATATTGGAAAGAGTAAAGTATATGTACATATACAGATGACACACAAAACAATAACTATATAATATATTGCTATATATACAGCATGAAATTACATATAAAAATTATAAATATAAATAATAGATAAATAAAGTAACCAAAAATACTTAAATGATGGATGAAAAACACCGATTGTTTTCCCTTCTTCCTCCCTGTACCTGGTGAAAACCATGTGCTTCCCTTTTTAAACTGGGTCATACTTGGACATCGCTTGGCCCCACATCCACCGGTTCCACAGCTTCCTCCAAAACAAAATAAAAAGTTTTTAATGTTGTCGTGCCTTCATTTGCTTTAGAATCAAATCCCCCTAGATTATAACCCCCGTTAAAAAATAGTTTTTGAATGTTTCCAGGAAGTAGATTATGTATTGCTTTAAACATGAATTGTGCTGTTTGAAAATGAACAAGTAGTGAATTTTAATGTTTGGATTTTAAGAATAGTGTGTTTGTGTGTCTCTATACCGGCTTAGATTTCTTTGGTTTTTTGAGTTGGATAGTGATTGTGTTGTTATTTGTAAGTGTTGAGAAGAAGTAAAGTAAATAAGGTAAGATGAGTGAAAGTAAAGGATGTGGAGTGTGTGGTAGAATGTGTTTGTTTTAAAAGATGTTCTTGGTTTGTTGGATTGTTTTGTGTGAGACTTAATTAATTTTGTATAATTATAAAGAAATTATTTTGTTAATATTTCGTTTGTGTGTTTGTGATTTCTTTCGGTGTTGTGAATATCATGAATTTGGTTTTGAAGTTTATGATAATTTATTTTGTAAATGTTTTGTTTGAATTTCAGTGATTCTTGTGTTTGTGTTAGTGAAAAAATATTAGTGTTTGAAATAATATTTTAGTTTTTGGTTTAAAATGTATTTATGTAAATTATAAATATTTCGGTAATATGCTGGGGGACGCCACAGATGGAAGAGATTTTATAAAATTGCTTTGTTAGATAACTTACCCAGTGAATATGCTGTCGGTATATTATATGTTTGATTGATAGTGAGTTTTGTATGATTGATGTGGTTTGTGTTATAGGTTGTGTTTATGTATTTGAGTGATGTTGAGTGTTTGTTTCATATTGTGTAGGAGTTTTTTGTTTATTTATGATTGTTATTGTTGTTGTGTTTTCTAAATTTTGGAGAATTGGGAAGTAAAGAAGGCTGTATTTGTGAAGTGTGTTTAGTTTTATATAGAGGAAATTTGTATTTCATTTTTTAGGATTACAGTTTGGAAGGATAATTAAAATGTATGTTAGTGGTTGTGAATCATGTTTTCATTTTGTAATTTATTTGTGGTGATGTTTTCCTTTAATGTTTCAAATCTTAATTCCTTCTTCCTTTTGTGAGGAATTGATAGTGTTTCTAATAGGTATATTAGATAGTGGGATGAATTTCTGTAGGTTTGGGACATTTAAAAAAAATTATTAAAGCGTTGCTCACCTATGTTTTTATATTGTTATAATAAATATTGGGGTGTGTTGTTTGCATTTTTATAATGTTTATAGTTATTTTATATTTTTCTGTTTTTATAATATTTTAATAGTTTTTCCTTTTATAATTTTGTTCTTTTCTTTTTTTTTTTTTTTTTTGTTTCTTTTTGTTTTGTTCTTTTATGTGTGTTTTTTTTTGGGATTTGTTCTTGTGATGGTGGCTTTGTTTCTGTTTCTGTGATATTGTTTGATGGAAGTTTTTATATATAAAGAAGTGAATATATTTAAAAGGTTTATTGTGTCATGTGCATTACATCCTTTAATTTTGTGCCAGTAATCTTCTTGATGCGGTCATGTTTCTTGTTTCGCTGTTTTTAGTTTTTCCTTGGTGCGTTTGTGATGATATTATAGAAGTAAAATGGTAGGTGGTCATAATATCATTGATTAAGTTTGTTTTAATATCATTAGTTATATGTTATCAATTAAAGTAGAAATGGGTGTTTTTTGGGTCTGGTGATTTTGGGATATAGATTGCTATACATTGTATTAATAAATTTAGTTTTTGGTGTTGTTTGGATTGAGAGATAATATTCCAGTCACAAGATGAAAAATTTTGATTGGTTTTTGAAAAGGTTTCCCCTCGTTGATACTTAAATAGGGGTGTTGTTATGTGATTATATTTTTGTTTTTCTTCCATATTTCAATTGTTATACATTCTACAGGTTATAATCACAGTGTCATATTTTCTCTCTTTATAATGAAGTTATTATCCAATATATAGCCCCCTCCTCCTCTTGTTCCTCTGTCCACAGTTGTTCTTCTCTATTCATTTCCTTTTTGCTGGGTTTTGATATGTATTTTTTGATGGTTTTAAAAACTGTTAAATTTCTTGATGTTTTGAGTTGGATAGGGTGATTGAATGGATTTTGATAATTTGTGTGTTTATGGTCTGGTTGTGTTATTGTGTATAAGAGTTGTTATTGATGTTAGAGAAGAAATTTTGTTGGGTCTTATCTGTAGTCAGTAGTTATGGTAGTGTATTGAAATGTTTGAGTCAGTTCGTGCGTCCTTTGGTATATTGTATTGTCTTAGGTGTAGGTGAGTGAGTTGGTGGTGTTTTGAATGAGTTAGTATACCTTGCAATCGGATAGATGTATTCATATTTGGCCGTTCTCGTGTTCCTGTGCCCATTTGGTTGTTGGTGTGTTGTTTGATGAACACTTTGCAGTTTGATGTCTGTCTGCGAATTTTTCCCTGTTTTTTCCGGTCGTGCTTTTCTGGGATTCGGCGTTTTGTTGGTAGTGTCGTTAATGAATACGTTTGAGCCTTTCAGTTTCCTTCCTTGTTTTGGGGCTTTTTTTTCTGTTGAAAATTTGATTATTACAGTTGTTTGCCGCTGTCTCTCTGCGGGGTAGAGGGTGGCATGCCTCAATGCTGTTACAGTCATGTCAATCCCTTGGACTGGAGGAAAGCAGCCACCTGTTGCTCTACAGAGCTGACATCTTGCTCACCGGGCTCCCCCCACTGTCATCGGTCACCGCTCGGGCGTATGACCGGGGTTTGATAGGAGCCCGGTCACGATCACGTCGTTGATCCTGGTGTCTGCTCCAGCTCCGCCACTCGGCTCTCCAGGTACACCAGACGCCGGTCCTTCTCGGCGTTCTGGATCCGGAGCGCCTTCCCTCCTCCACCAAGTTCAGGATGGATTTCTGCTGCAGTTTAACCACAGAAATCTCTTCCGACAAGAAGTCCAGAGACTTCTTAATATCGTCGCCCTCCTCGGCTGTCAGCGCCTTCTTCGGACCCATTTTGCTAGGCAACGCGAGGTAGCGTCAGTTGTTTCCCTAGCCGCCCGCTAGCTAGTTTGTCAACTAGCCGACTGGCTCCGTTCTTTCCGTCCGTTTCCGTAAATCACGTCGTTAATCCAGGCAATGGTCAAGCCGAAGATGTCAACAGAGAGTCCAATGTCCGTAATCCAAAATCCGTAGTCAATAAACACCGAAATATTCCAAAACCAGGCACCAAAACCCACAGGATGAAGACAGGAACCAACCATTCGCGAGACGGACTAGAAGACAGACACACAAACACAGGACTTTCTACCAGGAGGCCAATATTCGAGATTGGTGCCTTGTTTAGTAAGTTATATTAATGCCGTTTGTGGTGTGTCATCTGTATTTATGTTATGTTGTTTCCATAGGTATCATACTTAGTTTATGTACTTAATTTAAGCCCAACCATGATGTTTTTGCTAAACCTAACTATGTGGATTTGTTGCCTAAGCCTAATTGCAGACATTATCATA
The DNA here is from genome assembly GCA_947000775.1 of Pterois miles. Taxonomy (NCBI): domain Eukaryota; kingdom Metazoa; phylum Chordata; class Actinopteri; order Perciformes; family Scorpaenidae; genus Pterois; species Pterois miles. The sequence continues at coordinate 20,838,794 of CAMQGK010000638.1, forward strand.
GTTTTGTTGCGTAAAAATAACATGCGAAAAGCCTAAAATATGTCCTTATGACACAGCAAACATCCTTGTAATGTCATGCTATTTATACACCTTCCTATGAGATTTAAATGGAGGAAGAGCGATATCACCCGTTTTTCAGATCTCTGCACTTACTTTGGTGAGTAGTAGTAGAAATCCTGGCCAAAAGTACCAAAATAAGGCTCAAGTTGTACTAAACCAAATTAATACTTTAACTGTATTTCTGTTTAACTCCTGTTCCAAAGTGTCTCCCTCTACCGTATATGTTAGTTGTTGAAGAAGTAGAGAGCCTTACTTATTTAATCCCAACAATAAGCATTTTCCCTTCTGATCCATGGATTTGACCCGACAACCTTCCAGTCCCGACCCTACATCTCTACTTCCCCAGTACTGTCTTGCTTCACTTTCCTCTTCAGAAGAATACTTAAGGGTCACAGGTGAAGTCGATTAGTTGGGTTCAATTATTCATATTGAGTGGGATTGAATCAATTCATATTAATAATAATAGTGCAAGAGGGAAATCACATGAGCGCATGTCGAAATCCATATGTGTTAGATTCCGCGGATCGATAGCGTATACAGGCTGAGAAGAAGAGAATTGTTGAGTTGCACTTTTATGCCAAAATCTTGAATTATAGAGGGTCAAGCCCAGCAAGAAAGAGAGCCGGAGGAGTATTTCAGGGAAGGCTTGTGTGATTATTCCTCCCTGGGCTCGCTCTCTCCTCTGCTCGTCCTCTCTCTCGTACCTCAGTCCTGTTGGAATGATGCACATTTGTCCACCCTGTCACATCTTTGCCACTCTTACCTCATCTATTCTCTCTGTTGTCTGTCCCTTCCTCAGCCCAAACCCTCCCCCTCCTGTTCTCACTCCCTCGATGACTTTAAATGACTACAGGGAAAGTTATTTGGAGTTCAGGTAGAGTTCAGACGCAGACCCGGTAGCCTCTCTCTATTCTCCCCGTCTAAGCCGACACGTGAAAGTCTCCCCTGGCTTCTTCTTGACATGGGATCAGCCTCGGAGCTCAGAGCCCTCAGAGTGGCATCGTAATTCAGTCCCCTGTGGCTTGGACTTTGTGTTTGATCAAATGAGCTGCAGCGTCTACGTTTGACATTAGGGTCACTTGTGTTTAATGCATTTTCTTTTGCTTTTTGGCATTGCTAGATTATAAGACAATGGGCCCCTGAGCAACATGTAAAAGGCCCTCCGTCATCTACAGACACCCAGGCTGAAAGACACAATACGACCACACACGAGACAGCCATTGTGGTCATTCTGTGTCTCCGTAGTTGTTTTGTGTCTCTGTAGTTTCGTTTCTCTTCATAGTCTTTTTGTGGCTCTGTGGTTGTCTTGTCTCTTTTTAGTCATTTTATGTCTCTTTATAATTGTGCTGCTTCATTGTCGTGTTGTGTCTGTAGCTGTTTTGTGTCTCTCTTATGTTGTTTTGTGTCTCTTTGTTGTTGTTTTTCTGTCTCGTTTTAATGATAATAATACATTATGTTATTTTTTAATACCTTTGTGTCTGTTTTTAGTCATTTTTCATAGTTTTTGACTGTGGTTGTTTTCTGTCTCTTTATAGTTGGTTTGTGTCAATTTGTAGTAATTTTTTTGTCTCTTTTTAGCCATTCTGCATGCTTTTGTTGTATATTTTTGTGTTTCTGAAGTTGTTTTGTGTGTTTTTAGTCATTTTGTGTCTTCTTATAACCTGTTTGTGTCTCTTTTAAGTTGTTTTGTGTGTCTTTCTAGTTGTTTTTTGTCTCTTTTAAATCCCTTTATGACTGTTTTAGTCATTTCACATCTCTCTATAGTTGTTTTGTGTCTCTGTTTAATAATTTTTTGTCTTAAAATGTTGTGTTTGTGTTTTGTATTTTTGGCTGTTTCATGTCTTTTTAGTCATTTTGTGTTTTCTTATAGTCATTTTGTGTGTCTATGTAATTGTTTTTTTGTCTCTTTATAGCACCTTTTTGTCTGTTTTTGGCTGTTTTACATCTCTATAGTCGTTTTGTGAGTGTGGCTGTTTTGTGTCTCTTTAAAATATTTTTTTTGCTTTGAAGTCATTTTTTGTCTCTTTTTTAAATTTTCTGTCTCTTTTTATCTACTTGGTTTGTATGTGGTTGTTTTGTGTCTCGTTTTAGCCATTCTGCTTGCCTTCTTTTTCTTAAGGTCATTTTTTGTGTCTTTGTTGTCATTTTTTGTCTCTTTATAGCATCTTTGTGTGTGTTTTTGGTTTTGTCTGTTTTGTTGGTCGTTTTGTGATTGTGGTTGTTTTGTGTCTATTTTTAGTAATTTTCTGTCTCTTTTTAGCCTTTCTGCATACTGTTGTGGATTTTTTAAGTTGTTTTGTGCCTTTTTAGTCATTTTGTGTCTCTTTTAAGTTGTTTTGTGTCTCTTTTTTGCCGTTCTGTGTCTCTCAGTAGTTGTTTTGTCTTTGTGGTCATTTTGTGTCTCTTATTAGTTATTTTGTTTTGTCCATTTTGCATCTCTTTTTAGCCAGTCTGGGTGCAATTTTTGTATCTTTTTGTCTTTTTGAGGCTGTTTTGTGTCTTTTAAGCAACGTTTTGCAGGTGAATCAAACCTCTCAGGTGGTGCTGCTGTTGGTTAAAAAACTACAGATGAACTTCCTCTTATTTAATTCACACTTGAGGTGAAGAGAGGCTGTCTGACTCATGCCCAAAGCTTTCTAAAACAACAGACCCACTTTGACACTCGTCTTCACAGATATTTTATGAAATACTTCTGCAAACTATATTGAATCTTATAGAAAAACATCTGAGCTGCAGACTCTATTTTCTCTGAGCAGAGCTACTCTCCTGTCAAACTGATTTAAAGTGATCAATCTGACTATTTGAATAATATGTTACTCTTACCTCAGTATGTGCAGCTGTAATATGAAGGAACTAACCAACAAAAATACATATTGGATTGGGTTTGGTTGGCAGATACTAAATATTTAAAGGTAAAAGCAAAAGAACAGGACAGCCCGATTAACTGAACTCTGTGACCTTCCTACAAGAAATGTTCACAGTCACTTCAGACACCATCTCTAGCCCCGGCACCCTTGGGCCCATTCAGTAATCCATCCATGCTTTTTAGGGAACGAGCATCAGGAATAATCAGGAATCCGCAAAACACTTTAATAATAAAACTTTCTTTGAGCAATGTGCTGACAATAAAGGCTAATATACAGTAAGTATGCATAACATGATCTGTTGCTCAGTAGAACAACATGACAATGGGACAAGTCATGTGTGTAATTGAAGATCCTACATTTTAGCCTGTTATGAGGAGCCTCAGTGGTTTTCTGTCTCCGTTTCACAAAGCTCACCCTTGCCTCCTAGTGGCCAGGGAGTAGGTTGCACCTCTTGTCTAGGATGAGGGCTGTGTGTGTTTTGCACATGTCAGTGTGGGTGTGTCGCTGCCAAGGACCTGTCCGTCTAGTCCAAGTGCGTCCTGTAATCTGCCTGACACGCGCAAGGCCCCCAGTGACTCTCTGTTATTAGGCCCATTAGACAGCCCGGGATGAGGTTGAATTTTTATTAGCTCAAGTGAGTGTGTGCACATGCGTGTACACTTGCATGCGTGTGTGTGATGAGTATGTAATCTGTCTGACACCAGCCAGCCAAGAGGGAGAGACACTCGAGGGATGACAGATAATAACTCGGCGTTCACAGAACAGAGGGAGCGACCCGGAGCGACTGGATGGCAGCATGGACCTGATTTATTTTACAGTTGCTTGTGGGTGAATGACAGTATTGATGACAAATCTAAGTGTACTAGTTTGATCTTTCTCAAGTCGACACTCTGATCACAAAATAAAAACTCATGCTGTAACGTAATTTTATTTGCGGCATTCCCTATTCGTCAGGCCTCTAATTCCACAACATTCTCCTTTCTCTCAGCCATATCGTCCCATTCCATACTCATTTGTTGCCCCTCTATCATATCACAGTGCATTTCCCAACCAATAAACGGAGGCACTCTTCTGTAGAAATGTATTTATCTTTCACATAAACTCCATTCCGGCTCCACTGGTCTCTCTCCAGTAGCTCTCGCTGGCACTTAATTTCTATTAATGGCTCTGCAACTGGCGCTCGAATCCAATCCACTGCTAGTCAGGCACATGAGGAAATATGCAAAGGCAATTATCCTCTGTAATGTGCACAGGCCCCGACCGCTAATGCATCTGTGCTCATTGTGTGTTGCAGGAAACATGCATACATTAGCTGTGATGCAGAGGCTAACGTGGAGGGTGAAAAGTATGTTCGTAAGTGTGATGTTAGTCAGGTCACATTATTGTAAGCATTGTGGTTGGTTCCTTGACAAACAAACAGAAGAAATACACACACACACACACACACACACACCTGGTATCTATCAGCGTAGCACAGCAGCAAACCAGCTCGCGATAATAATCATCATCAGCATTGTCCGCTGAGTAGCTTGTAAAGCCTTGTCTTTTTTCTCCCCCCCCGAGTGATAGCAACAGTGTTTCTCTCACTGTGCCATTGTTTCTGGAGAGTCCTCCAATATCTGCTCAGCTGTCAGCTGGTTATAGATTTAACACAGCTCACTGGGACAGTGACAGGAGGCCAATAACAGGCTCCTGGGCTTGTAAAGCCTCCATCTGCAGAGGAAACACAGAGCAAATAAACCCAGAGGAGCCGACACACGACGCACAACCCTATTAGAGCTGCTGTAATGACACGGTGGACGGTGTTCACGCACACCAAGGTGTGTTAAAGTTTTATAGTGTGAGGTCAGTGATGAGTTGGGCTCGGATATGATGGGATGAGGCCTAATAGGGTGTTTTATAGATGCTGTGTTTGTGTGGGATGACAGTCTTTGTGTGTGTTTGCCAGCACATGTGAATAAATATTTCTTATAGAGGCTTGTGTGTGTGTACGGAAGCCCTGAAAGGCAAGCAAGCTTCTTTTGTGTTTATGACTTAAGGACTGGTGGGGAAAAATGTCCTTCAAACAAATGAATTTTTTTTTTTTTTTTTTTAGATTTTAGAAATGTTGAAACTCCTACTAAATCTCATGATTTATGCACTCACACTGTACGGTCCGATCTTCAGCCACGACTTGAGTGCTCACATTGTTCGTGTAAAATAGTAAGAAAAAACACGGCCGGTTGGCTCCTGCGGGCCATTCTGGTGACTGATGGTTGTCAAAAAAGACTGGTTTGAAAGCCGCGAGGTAGCTAAAGTTTGCATGCCAGCAGAGGTCTGTACAGGTCACAATGCTAACAAGGCAGAAACGTGCTGCCTTGATCATCTGTGCCATCCTGTCTGCTGAGACCTCTTAAAAAAGAGGTGCCGGCGTAACTTTACATGGACTCGCAGGTGGCTAGGAAGTAGGAAGAGGACAGTATGGTTTGTCAATTTTGCAGAGAGAACTGGAGGTACGCTAGCTACATTTTTTTGGCCATATCGATTGTAGCCTACATTATCTTGGTAGCTACGCTTTGATTACTGTAAAAAGAAGAGAAAAAGGTGCTGGTGTTGGGGAATCAGCTCGTGACTCTGCTTCAACTGTGCGAGAGCGTGTGGATGGCCGACCAAAATTTCTGATATGCCAGCAATTCATCCGGCCATCTGACGACTCTAGTCGCCTCCTGTACACTGCACGGCAAACAACACTCGACAAAGCTGAAATTCTCTCTGTCTCTAAAATGAGCCATGCGGCTCAAAATTCGGGTCAGAAACGGGCTAAAATTGTAGTGTATACCCAGCATTAAGGGAAAAAAACAGGCTGATTTTTCTAAGTTTCTTTTTTCGTTGCCTCGTTTCTTTTCTTTTTTTGCCTCTGTGAAACAGGTAAAAATAAAAATCTTGGATCATCCTGGCAAATTTCTTTTCTCCACCAGTACTTAAGTCAAATAATTAAGTCAAATTGATTTAAATCACACTTCGAGAAAAAAAAAAAAAAAAAAAAAAAAAAAAGCTCACTTGCCTTTCAGGGCTTCTGTATGTGTGTCCTCAGCAGCATAGTAATATTTTGCTGCCATGCTGTCATGCTTATCCGGCATCAGTATGGCAGCAAACTATCAGATCTCTGCAGTTCACGTAAATGTTATGGATGGGGGCCGACCCCATGCATTACACCCTATCCCTCTGAATATGCCGAGATACATCACACACACACTCACTCACACATGTAGCCACCTCCTGACCCTGCCTGATATGACGGTTTACCAGCCGTCTCTCTCTGGTGGATCTCATCTACCTTGAAACCTGAATTCCTTCCGTGCTTTCCGCTTGATCAGCTTGCGTTTCTTTTACTAGACATCCATCGAGTCCTGTAAAACCCTAAACAACTACCCTTTTTTTTCCCCAGTTCCCTCACAAGGACAGTGGATGGAGAGGCAATAGAGGCAGGTCGCCTTCTTTATGATGAACACAATAGACTTGTCTGCCAGACTCTGACAAGCAGAAAAAGAGGGAAAAGGTGCATTTTTCCCTTGTTAAGTGCAACAATAATCAATGTAGCGCAGTATAGAGGAGGAGTGGATAAAAAGAAGTGTAAGGAAATATTTGACCGATGTGTCCCAAGGAAAGATGAACAGATTGAAAAAGGCCTTGTGAAGATAAGTGGAATACAGCATGTTAATTATTTGCAATATATTTGTTTTTTATGTATGTGCGTGTGTGTGTATGTGTGCAGAAGTGTGTGTTAAAAGCAGGCCTAAGGGGAATGAAATTCCAGCCAGCGAGCTCCATCCCAGAGCTAAATTACACAAGCCAGCCATGATTTCATGCTTCACTACATTACTTCTCCTTCTTCCTCTGCTCTCTGCACTATCTCCCCTCCTCTCCCTGTCTCATTTACCTCTGCTTTAACCCCGCATGGATCTTATCTGGTTAAAGAGCAAAAAGAGGTGAACCACACAGCCATGCACCATGAATATTTCATCTGTGTTTGGATTACCATTTTTCTCCAAAGATTCATTGTTCAATGTATAATACATGCAGCGTCGCACCTCTGTGCCTAGATCATAACCCCTGCCCTTCTAATCACAGGCAGAGCGTGCCCTCACCTAACCAGCCAGGCCAGCTGTGTGTGTGTTTGTGTATCAATACATCCATGTGTGAGTCAGGAGGGTGGTTTATGTGTAGGTGGATGCAGTAAGTGCATGTGTGCTGACAGACTTGTCTTTTTATATGCGCGCACATTTGAGAGTGCATGTAGGGAGCTAGGGGTTAGAGCGAGGCTAAGACCGGCTCATCTTTCACACACACACTCCTCTACCCTCAGGCTGGATTAGATGATGAGGTAGGAGAGTGAGCGAGATTGGAAAGGAGAGGAAAAAAATGTGTTGGTAGGAGGGTGAAAGAGAGTGAGTAACAGATTAAGAGTGAAATTCAAGTCTTTTGGCTGCTGGCTGGGCTCCAGGTTTAAGTTGCAGCTGTAATATTCTTTCAAATGATCTACCTCCTTTTGGATATACTATAGTGTGATTTTGCCAGCCCACACCATTTGGCTGGTCTGACGGCTGCCTCCATCTCCTCCCATCTTTCTATCGCTAAATGAGCACTGAATAGAGAAGCAGGCGAGGCTGTATAGATTTGAATGGCTCACTTGGTGGGTGTTTGATGGGAAAAAAATGGGTGCATGAGCTATTCTGACCTAAACCGCCCATATCTCTTCATAGTCATAGAAATGGGCTCTTTTAAATGTATAGTTTCTCTGAAAATTACCATACAAGTAATTCAAAACAGTGAGGCTCAGGCAGGCAGTGAATATTTCAAGAGTGTTTGACCTGAGTGTATCTGTGAAATCTCATCACATTCACCTGTGTGTGTGTGTGTGTGTCTGTGTGTCTGTGTGTGTGTCTGTGTCTGTGTCTGTGTCTATGTGTGCGTGTGCGTGCGTGCGTGCCCCAGAATGATGTCATCTTACTATCTTTTAGAAGCATGAAGGCAGGCGTCTGACAGGTTCAAGCAAAAGCTCATCAAAGAGGAAATTAGTAGAATTAAATATTCTACTGCGCAAGGCACCCTTTAGCGGCAGTATAAAACGCACCAGGTGCTTCATTAACTATAACCATCCACAGCAACAATAAACACTCCAAGAAAGTGTGCAAAGACACACCAGGTGGACCGGAAGTGAGGTGGATGGGTCCAACAAACACACACACACACACACACACACACACACACACACACACACACACACACACACATATATATATATGTGTGTGTGTGTATATATATATGTGTATGTATATGTATGTATATATACAACTCAAGACAAATATTCTCCTGAAAGGAGAGGTAGAAGTAATACATATGCATATACACAAATCATAACATGGCAAACTGTAGCCCAACAGACAACAGCTGTCAGTGTGTCAGTGTGCTGACTTGACTATAACTTGCCCCAAACTGCATGTGATTATCATAAAGTGGGCATGTCTGTAAAGAGGAGACTCGTAGGTACCCATAGAACCCATTTACATTCACATATCTTGAGGTCAGAGGTCAAGGGACCCCTTTTGAATATGGCCATGACATTTTTTCCTCGCCAAAATTTTTGAGCGTATTTAGCCTCCTTCATGACAAGCGAATATGACCTGGTTGGCATCAATAGATTCCATTTTCTGGTTTAATATGATGCCAGCATCTTCAGTGAGTCCGCTACAACCTCCAAAAGATCAATTGTGTTAATGCCTTAAGGAATTAGTGGCATTAAAATGAATTTGCGTCAATAGCCTTAGTTACAATCGACTGTTTGTTCGTGCCCTGTGTTCGCAATGTTCAGTGTCATTTTCACTGTACAAAGGTAGTTTTAAACCCAACCATGCAGTTCTTCCCTAAACCGATGTGGTTTTGTTGCCTGTGACACCAAGGGGCTGTATGTGACAAGTTAGAGTGAGAATGTGATGATTTCTTAGTGATCCATATGGATTTAATGCAGTGTGTTTGTTTCCTGTGACAGAAATAGAGATGTTCACATTTGTATTTATCAAGCTGAACTACTCCAGTCATCACGTGATTTTTATACAAACAGCAAGTTTCAATTCAGAGTTTGTCACCCATCTCAATTAGCACAATTTATCTGTTATGTCAAAGCAATAAGACAAAAAAAAAATTAGGAACAGACGACTTTTGTAGCATAACTGCTCTCAGAACCAAAGCGTTTACCTTTTTACTCATCAAAATGCTGATGAAGGCTCCTGGAGATGAAAGTTGGTGTCTCGTTTTACTTTGAATTAGACTCCGTCTTTGAACCGCTTCTTGTTTGTTTGTGATGGCGAAAAGCTCACAGCATTTGTAATCAAACCCCTCGGGACCGCCTGTCTTGGTTTAGCTCTTCAAACTGCCGTGTGCATCTCATTGTATTTATACTTCTCTTCTTTGTGCACATCATGAAGAATCTCTGGCTGGGCTTTGACTGCTGTGTTCAGTATCCTCTTGGTGTGTGCACGGATAAAATGCACTTTTTAACTTGCGACATGCTGAGAGTTGTTGTTGTGCAGCTGAAACTAAGTCATGAAAGATGAACAATCCACATGGGAAATATCCATTAAAAGCGGTAGAACGTACTCCTCGCGTGGCCTCAAGTACAGCTTCAAGTTTGCAGCAGTCATCTCAAATGTCAGCACGGCAAAATCAATAAAAAAAGAGGACCATTTATGACGGAAAAATATCCTTTATTTTGATTGAATTCACACCGTAGAAAAAAGGGATATTATTTTTAACCACATCATACAAAACTCATATTTTGTAGTGCTGGCAATGGCAGTAAAGCAACCATTAGATTCACAGTGACAGATTGCAGAGGCCAGTACCTCAATCTGCCAGCTCTCTTTCTTCTTCATGCTCCTCTCTCCTGTCAGACCTAAATGTTCCTGTATTTCCTCTCCAGTTCCATTTGGACAGGCTCAGGCTCCAGGTGTTTGCTCTTCCCTTTACATCCAAGCTTAACAGCACAAGTGTCCTTGTTCTCATTCTTTGATTTGTTTTTGGAGTGGAGGTCTCCTCATCTCTCCTCCTTTTCCTCTGCAGCCAGTGTGGGAACTGGACCACCAGGCCCAGCCGGACTGGGTCTGGCTTTGTAGACAGTAACAGAGAGAAGAGGCTTGTTGGTTTGAAACCTGCTGGTTGTCTGTCACTCGGTTCTGAACTCAAAATGATTTAGAAAGCATCTATTGTTGCTGAAAGGTTTATTTAAAGCCATGCATTTACTCTTATTGTGTGATATTTGTATTCCATGATGAGGATTTTCTCGTTGTCTCAGAGGAACCACGTTTCCCTCTTAGATGTGGACCACAGCACACAAACAAGCTCACTCAGTCTGGCTAAAGGCATGATTTGAAATCATGAGATCATTAAATTTCATATAACTGTAAACACATCATCTTACCAGTCCAGATCTCAACTCTAAAGGAACAGACATTTTGAAAACATGCTTATTTGTTTTCATTCTGACAGTTTGATTTTGAGGATTGATACCATTCCTATGTCTCTGTGTTTGGTACAGAGTTTGAGCCATGCGGCAGTTAGCTTAGCTTAGCATGAAGACTGGAAGCAGAGAATAACGACAAGTATGACTCTGTCCAAAATTCACTGTCACTTTGCAAGCACCGCTTGAAATCGCCACAGAGCGCTGCGCTTTGACCTCGGTTGCCGCTGACCTTTCAAAGCACAACCTATGAGCACAGTTGTAGCTGTTGCTGCTTAGAAACAGTGAATGGCGATCTTTGCGCTCTTTTTGGGGAGATATTTTACCTGCTGCCTTTACAAGTTTCTGTGCCCTCTGTGAGTCAAGAGCAAATCTCTTAGCATGAGAAGGCACCTTCACTGCATCATTTTACTCTTTAAATTACATCACTGCACTCCCGGCGAACTTCCTCTGAGCATTTGCTGTTGCCATGAATGGGTTTACATTGTAGTTGTTGTAGAAACCCCATAGCATCTCTTACAGGCATGAAAGGGTGCCCTTTGTGTTGGTATCACATGGCGAGGGGCGTCACAAAGCATCTGTATTTTACACCCTAGGAATGAAAACAGGCTGCGCATTAAAAAGCCAACATTTAGTCCACTTTAATCAAACTCAGCAGTCCATTTAGGCAGTTGTGAACACAGTGATCATACTGTGGTGTTGACCAAAACAACCGAGCCAAGACTGCTGTTTCCAAGCGAACCAAGATGCACTTGTTGAGAAGGATATATGACAGGTTGAGTGGGAGAAGACTGACCCGGACTGATATTTGCTTGACAATTGGGCCGAAGAGAACAGATTATGACAAATATACTAAAATAGTGATGTTTATAAAGTCATTCCAGATTCACACGCACAGTAAATCAGTGCGAGTCAAAGTGGAAAAACTCAAAGTCCACCAGTTTTCTGCACAGAAGTGTCAGCTCACGAGACAGAAAAGATAAATTGCTCTTTCCTTTACACCCCTCAGCAAAGTTTTCATTTGGTCCGCCATAATTTGAGCACAAGTTTACATTTCACTCCAATGGGGACTAGCAAGCAGACTATGCCTTGGGAAAACGCCCTAATGTGGGCCGATATCCACTTCACATCACAGTCACACTCAAATCTGACAATTTCAGTGTGCATTCCCAATTTTAAACTGCTTCCATGTGGCTTTGACTCAAAAATACAAACTCAAAATGAAACCTTATAATCTGTCATTTAATGGTCTTGTTCCTAACACATTCCAAATTAAGGAAAGCAGCTAATCTGGGTCTTTTCTTAATGGGCTTTACTTTAAGCCTGTTCTAAACTAGGTACAGTATTGGAGCATCTATTCATAACTGAGGACTCAGAACAGAAATCACTCTACTGCACTCTGATATACTGTATATCCGTTTATATCATTAGACACATGGAAGGATTAGCTCCTAATTAGAATTTTATATGCAACACCTTCCTGTGTTTGACATACTGAACAGTATGCTGCATTACATTCATCATAATGTAAGCTTACCTCATGAAGTGATTTACGTCTCTGATAATAGTTGTAATACACGTCCGCCTGCAATTACACACACTCATACACACACACACAGCTTCCCACACTCAATACTTCACCCTGTCTGCCACCACTGGTGCGGTCTATCAATCAGAGTAAGCTGACAGCTATGGCTAATGCTCCCCTTTTATTTAACCATGCTTCATAATTTACCATTTAGATTACTGGGTTTAGATCATATGCAGCATATGTCGTGCTGTTTGTAGTGCTCTTTAATTGTGATGCATACTCTGAGCCACAAAACAATGTCATTTTATGACATTTTGGGGCATATTAGACATAAATGGTGTCAAAATCACATACTGATCTGTGAAAATGTGCTATAAGGAATCTAATTATATAGCTGCTTTTAATGATTAGACATGAAGCTAAATGTTACCTGAAAGCCAAATACAATATGTAGATTTACTCAATATCAATATAAGTGATTTGCCACAACATCTGCGCACAGACATGTTAACAACTTTGACAGTCACACTCCATAATTCGCAGGCCAGGGCATGCTTAGTTATTCAGCGATAATGAGAATGGCTTCTCTCTCACTCTCAAACACTCACACACAGCCATATCATGCAGATGTTCAACAGAAACACTGATTTGAACCATCAGCTCTTGCCCGTCGCGCCAACTGGATACGTGCCCGTCCTTCAGTAAGACTTGAGTAAACACAGTAGGATCACCATCGTCGTCATCACCGCAGAATGTCTGACTTGAGGGAAAGCACAAGGCGAGATAACTCCGGAGCCGTGAACTTTAATCGACCTCGTTGCCGGCTCGGATCTATCATCTTAACTGAGGCGATCCGGAGATGACAGCCCTGCACATCCATCAAGGGAACTGCTCAGCCCTGACACACATAAAAACCTGAAACGGCACAGAGTCAGACTCAACAGAACAGAAAAGTTTCAAATTGATAACTTTTCCCTCTCTTTCAGGGCATCAATCAAACTTGTGCGACTTTGCTTTGACTTTCAGAATCATATGCACCCAAAACATACAGTATATATGGAAATGTGCTTCTTTCCTTTTGTAGTGCCCTCTGTTAAACTTTGCTTTACATTTTAATACTTGTCTCCATTCTAGCAGGTCTATTTCTTTGTTAAATCCCCTCTGTTCTGGCTGCTGTATCCCCCCATATAGAAAGGTTAAACACACCTAAGCAGAGGCAGTGTGACTGATGCCGGGGCTGTTTCTAAATGTTAATGACACCCTCCGGGCAGAGCGCTGTGCACCGCAGTATCCTACTGTCGAGTTATAGTGTGGCGGTTATGCTATAGTGGCTCCATCTGTGCACACACACATCAAACTGTGTGATAGCGCAGACATGCACACACACACACACACACACACACACACACACACACACACACACACACACACCAGGGATGGCCGACTGTACAGCTGGCACGCAGCCAGGAGTCCTTCCACTGAGTGGTCAGGGAGAGAAATCAATCAAACATGGCTTGTCAGGCCCCTGAATCCATTATGGCAGGGAGAGTGGTGAGGCTTGAGTAAACAGGGATGACAAGGAGAGACAATTAGCAAGAATTCAGGCAGTTGTTACAGGCAAGCTTGGGGATTTGGTGGTCCTGCATGGCCTAGTTTGGCCCACCTCGGCTTAGCTCCTTCAACGGGTTCGGCTCGCAGCTTTATTGCCGGTAATTCACTAGCCCTCGGTGTTTTATGCCCCCTCTCTTTACAGCCTAAGCAGGCCAAATCCATTTAAATAAACACCAGTGCTGCAGAATGATGGCTGAGGTGTTTAAAAGCACTGATGCAGGACTAGCACATACACTGCATCACAGCTGAGGCCATTACGGCATTTCAGGCCAATAGAGTGTACAAGTATTAGATCAGACACAGACAGGAGATCTCACTGCAGCCTCTTTGGATTTATATACCGTACAGTAGTGGTGTACATGCAGCATGCATTAATTACACCTGCAAAGATGGTATAACACACCTATCTGTATGCATAAGTTATTCGCCGGAGATCGTTCCGCAACCTGCAAAATTAGTCGCAAGATTTGCTGTACTCGGACCAGGAGAGGAACTGATTTAGAAACAGTTCTCTGTGCGAGTAAGTGTGCGGCCATTACTCATACGTAAACTCATTACATTGGTCTAATAGCTCTGTCTCGTGACTCTGCCTGTGCCTTCCTATATGGAAAGAACATTAGTGTGGCCTCTGTATGGAACACAGTGTTGGAGTTCATTCATTCTCCTCTATGGTATGGATCAGACAGATAATTAACTGCAGAGACATGAAGTCATTGTTCAGTTAGAGATATGGGCCCGCTCTAATAAGAGCTCACACTGTGGAGTGGCAAGGAGAGAAAGGGACGAAATTATAGGGAAGGGTCTGCTAATGTCTGGTGAATGACTCACACTGTCTCTTTGCACTGTATGTCACATCCTACAGACCCTATACTATAGTATTACTGTGTACTGTGTTCATTTTTAAAGACCTCCTCCACTCAGTGATGTGTTTTGCTTCACTTGGATGTTTGAGCTTCTGTGCAGAATGACGTTTGTGGAGACTTTGACGTTATAAGGCTTCATCTGCTGAAGGAGGAAAGTTTCTCTCCTTAAATCTCAGGATTTATGACATCACAAGTAGTTTAGAAGCCAATCGTGGCCAAGTGTGCCACTTAACGCAAGTGTGATGTGGAAACCTACAATTTCCTTGAGAAAGAACAGACTGTGAATTGATTTCTTTCCACCTAAAGAATTCTGAGCTCATTTTAACAATATCTTAAATTGCGCATGGTTTACATCTATGTTTGCTAGCTTGCAGTCTTCTTCTTCACTGCCATTGTTGGTGCATTGCTAAGCTTTTCTGCATCTTATGACCAGCAACAGCGTTAAGTCGATCAAAAATATGAGTCAAGTCAGCTTTGTGCTTGCACATGTGCATTTGTGTCTTCATCTTATGCTTGATAAAACAAAACCTTTAGATTGTTAACATGGAGCATTTTCCGATGAAGGATAATAAGTAGATCATTTTTAGGATTTTTAGTAAGATAATTGTGTTTGTGACATATGAAACTGTGGTTTTAGTCTATTTGGTTCATAAAAATGACTTCACATACAATATATTATATTTACATACACAATGTTTGAATGTTACTTTGCACTATTATTGGGTTGGTATTTATTTGAAGGTGTTCTTCATGATGTTCAGAGCATCTATATTGCAGCAAACAACTATTTTCTATGTAAAGATATAGTGCTGATATAGCCGGGCCAGCTGCATGTGTCTTTAAATGCATGTTTGTGCATGTGAGCGTGCCCCACTGGCTAGCTGACGACAACTCCTCAGCACTGCTCTCATGGCGGTTACAGCTGATAACGCTGTCCTGGCCAATGGCGCCGTTGCGGAAGCATAGCATCCAGTTCCCCTTCAGGTTAACACCTTTAGCTCTGTCAGCACTGTTGCTGTTGTTTTCACCGTTAGCACTGTTAGCTGTGAACCACTGGCTCAGACGTTACCATGTTGAGAGCCATGGGGAGGCAATAGAAATGCTCCCAATCTTGCATTTAGCACCTTTACATATAACCTAACCATTTTGTCTCCTATATATTTTGATGTTATCAAATAGGTAATACTCAATGTCTCAGAACTCCAGTCTAATATGACATTATGTCTTAAAACTAATCGGTTATATATATATAAAATCATCCTCTGCCATAAATGGACATTGAGAGGGTTTTTGTTTTTTTTAGAGCTTTTTTAGAGCTGAGCAAGTTCCCCTCATGAAGTCAAATTTATGTCCCCTGCTCGGTGTTGTCTGGGGCTCCCGCACAAGGCCAGCCTGTGTTCGGCTCAACCCATAAATCCTAACTTTTGAATGGACCTCTGTGCTGGACCCGGGAGCCCCTGTCTGCAAGGCCGTGGAGGGAGGGCCCAAAATTACAGAACCTCCACAAGCAGTCCAGTAGGAAAACAACAGTAGAAAAGTTTATCACATCATTCCAAGAACGACAGTGAAACCTCGCACTACAAGGCCGTAGAGGAGAGGCATCCAAGTTTATTTGGGATTTAAGTGTATTTGGTGAATAAATGGCTGCATGAAAGGTCTGAAAATCCACAGCGATTGCATGTCTCAGAGTGCGCGGCTGCTACATTCAGTCTATCCCTGTGGGATATCATGCATGTGTGTGGGTCTCAGTGGAATAGCTAATGCATTGTATATATACATGTCTGTGTGTGCTAGAATATTTATCAAAAGACAACTACACAGACTAAAAGCATCAAATAAGCAAAGGTCGCTTACTTTTACACGCATGCACATACTGTTCTTATATCGGTCCCATTGATTCCCATCCTCTATGCAATGCCGGAGGCCAACGTTCACTGAAGACAGAGATGGGGCCAAGTGGAAGATTATTCAGAATAACATATAGCTCTCCGTGTGAGTCCTGAGAGGAGTGAGTGACAGCATCAGAGCAAATGGTGATGAAATGGTTGCATCACAGCTATCTGATAGCCGTCTCTATACTCGGTATCCTCTCTTCTCACATGTATGATTCATATAGATGCATGGAGGATTCCTTCAAAGCTCTCACATGTTTATGAGTCCATAACATCTGACGCATTCATGTTTACGCTCCCAAGCCACATTTGACATTTTCTGGATATGATGAATCATTAATGATGACCTCAATAGGCTTTCACATCTTTGGCCCACAGATCAATAAAGTGGTTAGGGGAGTAGGTCAGCAGTTCTCCAGAGGTGCCTGTGAGTGTGTGCGTGTGTGTGCGTCTTTGAGTGTGCCTCCGAACAGTCACACCCAGCAAGCGACTGTAAAATGTTGGTGCTAATTGGCGGCCAAGCGCGGCCCTGTCTCCGGCGTGACGCTCCGGGGCTGGCAGAATTGCGGCTGGTTTTCCAAGTTTTTTTTTTTTTTTCAAGCAATCCCTGTCTGCAAGGCTGTGGGAGTTCCATCCATTATTGATCAGATCCAAGGATGAAAGCAGGAACGCTCAGTGGGGACTGAGCATCTTTGGCCCCACACAGAAAAAACAAAACAAAAAAAAAAAAACAGCCTTGACCGCCAGCTTTGTGTGAAAAGAGACAAGGAAATATTTTTTTTAATCTATATTGAACTAAAAACCAAAAAGTAAATAAGCTGAATTTATGTAAGATGCAATTAAAGGTGTGATATGGTGTGAGCCTGTACTCAACCCCAGCATTTAAAAGCACAGTCCTCACTGAGATTTTTTTGTGCCCAGATGATGACATTGTGTTATGCGCTGGTTTTCCAGCCTTGGCAGCCGCTCAGCTCAGCGCTGTTCAATGATTCAGCTGTGTAGAATTGACCTCCACCTCACCTTGGCAATACTCCCCGACCAAATGGACGTTTGGCAGCCAGAACACACACTGGATATACAAGCATGTGTGGACGCCAGTGATAACACACGCCGGCTCGCAGAAATACACAGACACACACACACACACTCTCTGGGAAAGGTTACAATGCTGCTTGAAACAAAGGGGCAGATGGTTGACAAAGACACAGTGCCAGCACTGGCAAGGTGGTTAAAATATGCATTTCTGCTTGTGTGCACATTTATATGTCTCTATACATGCATCTCTCTGAGGTGGCGGTTACTGGGCTAATGCACACCTCACATCAGTCTAAACTTCTCCCAACAGTGTGTTTTCATGAAGCAGATCAGTGTATTTCTTTTGGCCGGTTTGTGTCTCTCCAGCCCCACGGCAAAGCCAAGTGCTTTGCCAAAAGTTGTTGTGAGCTACTAAATTTTATGATAAGCTATAATCTCAGCCACTGCTGGTGTTGAATCTTCGTTTAAGGAAATAAGGGTGAATTTGCAGAAATGACATAGTTTTAGGGAAATGGAAAAATCAAATGAGATTACATAACAGTGCAGTGTTTACAATTTCTTCCCATTGAGATATTTTTGGGAGACAAACATTCAAGTTGAAACCCTTACAATTTCAGTCCTGGTTGATTTGGCATCACCCGTAGTTGGTTTAAGACTACAGCTCCCAGAATTCTGGGGGAAGCAAACACAGCAAACGGGACAACCCTGGAACACATCAGCGTTCAGTCTGGCAACTGATAAGTTGCTGAGGCCATGGGTCTGTATTTCTGGGGTTGCGGTGTAGCCAGCAGATATCCGGGTCGAGACTCTCTCTTTCTTTGCTCTGCTATTTTTTTACAATCTGATTAGCAACTTTAGATGTGAGACTGGAGTTAGAGTTGAAAGATGATGTGTATGAGTGGCTTGTTTCACAAGCAGCCGGTTTTATTCTAATTTGAAACCAATAACAAGCTAAACCAACGGTTTTGCCAATGCGTTCTGCCTCTTTTGCTCCCCACACAGACTGTTTTCCTACATTCAACTAAAGCCTGCTCGAACATGATTGGTCAATACTACTCGGACGGAAACCAAAATGCTTCCGATACCAATTTCAGATCTACATGTAAATGCAGATTCTGTATATAGAGGTAACAAACAGACTAATATGAAATGAGATTACTAAAATTAGCACTGGATTACATGCTGTATCATTTCCTGTGACTCACTTGTGCATGAGTAGGCAATTGGAGTCCAATGTGATAATGACAGACTCCGCCACTAACGATGAAAGCTATACCGTATAGAGAGGTAATTACTGAATGTAAACCATGCTTGTACAGACCAGGATACAGTGCCGCCGCTCAGCCTTGCTTCCACTGAAATTTTCTGAAAGCCACTCACGGTATTGCAGTGAAAAATCACAAGCATTTTCCCCACAGACTAATACATACCGGTAGTCTTATATTTGTAAAACTTTCCTTGAGTAGAGAAAAGAGATTTTTAAATCTGTGATGTCTTCACAATATAAAGTCTGTGAGCTGAGTGGGAACTGGCAGGCAGAGCCAGCAGGAGAAAAACTATTGCGCATATTCAGTGGGCCACATTCCCCCAAAATAAACCCGGAAACTAGAAAACTTATTGGTGTATGCACCAGGTGAGCAATTCTCATTGGAAAAAAAAGAAAAAAGACCGTTGCTTTTTTCTGATGTCACACTCTGGTGGACAGTTTTTTTTGTTAAATCATTGAATTTTTAAGTACATAGCCATGTAATAAGTTGGATAATGTACAGCTAGGGGGTCATTGTTGTGAAATAAACCCCTTCAAGGTGATGCAAGACCGAGGTTTATTTCACAACAGTGATCGGCTAGCTGTATCCCTTACTGAATTGGTATTACAGACAAAATGCAGATCAGAAATTGCATCAAAAATGGGTTTTAATGTCTTAAAAATCTCAAGGATTACAACTTTAAAGGTTTAATTAGTGGACTGAAGCCCTCTCCCTCCTCGCCTGACTTCTCTACATGAATGAGACTGTCCACTCCTTGTCATTGGCATATTCAATGGCCATCCACTCCAATCCATCCTAGGTCGTTAGCCCTGTCTGCGAGGCTAATCATCATCTCCTCTGGCTCAAGTTAGCCAAAGAGAGAGCATCACCAGAATGAGACAGTTAAATATTCATGTCCCACTGCGGTGTAATATCCTCTTCAATGATGTTTGAACCTTTTGACCCGAGGTAATCAGCAGTAATCACATGGTCACGCCGAACAGTGATAAATTTGATCTGTAGATGGTCGAGTCTGATGAGCTGCACGTCAGGCAAAAGCTCAAACTATGATCGCCACATCTAGCACACACACACACACACACACTCAAAGGCGGCATTCCTGGTGACAGACAGTTCATTTCACCCTCAGGCATGTAGGTATGACATCACTCGATTAATAATGGAGCAATTAATTATGACCTATTAGACTGATGAATTAGATTAGATAGAGAAGGGGGATGTAGCCATGTGATAATATTACACTAGGATACATTAATGACTTCTTGGGGAGCGAGGTGGGGGCGATGTAGGGAAGAATTTATATGTGCCAGTTTGGAATGACATACAGTCAGCTATCTAATTATATCAATGATAAATGGTGTTATTGATATGATAATGATTCCTTACCGCAACATATAATATTCTACAGTTGTAATGTGATTACACCGTAACCCGTGGATCTATAATGTGAAATTTTGATGTCTCGCAATGTGACAGCAGACACCATCTTAAATGAAAGTTTCATATTGATGACACACTTAGCCTCATGGAAACCACTGGTGCATTCAGGGTATCTTTGAAGCAGCCGTATGGAGGGTATAAAGACGATGTGCTTATGTGACTTTTAAATATTTATGTAGTTGTGCTGTCGCAGTAGAAAAACAGGTGCTTCCAATGACAAACATGACGATTGAACTTTAACTTTTATTAGTATGACAGCGTCGAAAGCAAGTCATTTTTTTTTCTTGTATAAACACGAGGGCTGTCAGCGTTAATGTGATAATAATGCTTAAACACAAAATCGTTTTAACACCACTAATTTGAACACATTAACACAATTAATCTTTTGGATGGTGCAGCCGGCTCAGGTTTAGAGTGACAATACTGGCATCATACAAAAAACAGGAAAACCTAAGCAATCCATTTGTGCCAACCATGTCGCTCTAATTCCGTTAAATAACGCTCCAAACTTGTGCAAACCCATCATGGCTATATTCAAAGGGATCCCCTGACCTCTGACCTCAAGATATGTGAATGTTAATGGGTTCTATGGGTACCCACGAGTCTCCCTTTTACAGACACGTTATGATAATCACATGCAATTTGGGGCAAGTCATAGTCAAGTCAGCACACTGACAGCTGTTGCCTGTTGGGCTTCAGTTTGCCATGTTATGATTGAACATATTCTTTATGCTAAATGCAGTACCTCTGAGGGTTTTTAGTATTGTTAATTGACTTCCAGTAATAAATATATACATACATTTGCATAAAACAACATATTTGTTCACTCCCATGTTGATAAGAGTATTGAATACTTGAACTTACTTAAATCTCCCTTTAAGGTACATTTTGAATGGATAAAAAATGTGTGATTACTTACTACTATTATTCACAATTAGATATTTTAATCAACTGACAGCACTTTTTTTTTTTTTAGAATTTTTTTTTCTTAAAACAGTCAATAAATTGCCTGATATGAAATTATTAAATGAGTCTTATATGTATGTTTTTATGCTACTCGAGAATAGGGTAAAAAAAAGACAATTTGACACATCCCACTGCCATTTCTTCTTGACGTTACCTCATGGAAATCATTGTGTTAAGTTCTAACTGAAGCTGCTGCATGTAAGATCTTTAATAGATTAACACATTATATGGCTTCAAATATGTATGCTGTTATTCCACAGTGTGAGGACCAAAGAAACAAAGGATCTTGCATTGATAAACTCAAGTGAACATAAAGCCCTGGGCTGCATTCCACTGACATCTAGTGCTAGATTTGGGAACTGAGATAACACACTGTGTCTGACCCTGTGCAGGTGTGTCTGTGAACCCCCCTCCAGACAAACACACGTTATCCACTTCCCCATACATCAGTGTAGTCTTATTGATCTGCTCGATATGACCTTGAATGATCAGAGAAGTGGAAGCCCCGCGCTGGAATGAAACCCATCCATTCCCTCTGTCTGCTATCTGCCACTGTAATGACTTGAGGGAAGACGGGGAGGCAAAGGAGCCCATTGAGATGGACCCCTGAACCAGTCAGCTCTGCAGCGGCCTTATGTCGTGGCTAGCCTCCCCTCCAGGCACAGTCTGTTCTGGGTAAAGGAAAAGAAGTGGGTCAGTCTGTCTGAGATGTGAGAGATGAGACATGAACTGGATAGATTGAATCATATAGATAGATAGACACATAGAGCTCAGTCCTTAGCAGGATTACATAAGCGGGTTTGCTCCCAGGATAGCCTCACATCTGAATACGTAATATAGTGTATTAAAATGATAATCAGTAGATCAGTAGATGAATGATGAAATTTTTCCTCTTGGGGCGAAAGATGAAGAGGAGCCATGCTTCAGGGTCTAATAGAAGAGAGTTTTAGCATGTTTCATCCTCTAACATATGGAATCTAACAGGATATGTAAAACATTTTCTCCTGCAGGTGGAATATAGCTGTAACAGTTAATGATGATTTTATACTAATTTCAAATCACTTTGATGACTACTGAAATCACAATGTTGGGAAATGTCACAAATGATGTAAAGATTTGGAGGGTGATATGCTGGCCTATTGTGTTTGCCAGAGATATGATTGAAACGTACCGTATTTTTCGCACTATAAGGCGCACTGGATTATAAGGCGCATTAAGCGAAACAAAACGGCCAGATAAGTCAAACTTTATTCAATTAATTTAATAACTCTCAACATTTTTCAGTTGTAACACATGAAATACAAAACAATACACTCACTTTTCAGTTCATTCCTCTTCCACAAATCCATCAAATCCTTCATCAGTGTGTGAGTTAAACAGTTGGGCGATTTTAAGTGTGCCTTACAGTGCGAAAAATACGGTAACTAAATACATTTACTCAAGTACTGCATTTAAAGGAATAGTGTGTAACATTTAGGGGGATCTACTGGCAGAAATGCAATATTAAATTTAGATGTTCCCGCATACTCCCTCCACTGTTCATTGCATTCACTTCACAAGAGATGGTTGCCAGTTTGTTGCGTATTTTATGGTCGAGTGAGACAGGCAGTCGTGTCAAGTGGTGAATCTGCAACACTGGCTTACAAGCCCTGTTAGAAGTGGGACCCAAATGTCTGATATCTTCTACAAAGATAGACAAAACATTAATTTTGGACCCATCAAATTTTTAAAAATGATTAATTCTCAATCATAATAAATTTTTCGAAGAAAAGCTATACATTTATTAAGCATCTTTCTGAAAGCTGTGTGGCTGTATTATTTTTATATTATTCGTATATTTAAAAACGGTTTTAATATAACCTTTAATATCTATATTTTCTAGTGTATGATCATCTGAAAATAAGAATAGTATAATAGCATTTTTGTTATCTTAGAATGAGTTGTTTATCTACATATGGAGCAGGTCCTCTTCACAGACTCGGCTGCCATGTTTCTACTGTAGCCCAGAACGGTCAAAACAAACACTGACTCTAGATCAGGCCATTTTCACGTTTTTGCATCGGCAACCATAGTTCTCCCACACACTTGATACAAATGTCAGTTGGTTGCAATCTGCAATCTCACAGATGGACGTTGCCAGATTTTACACACTGCATACAGTTTTGAGGTACTTGAAGTGCTTTACGTGAGCATTTTATATTTTCTGCTATACTATATTGTTCTACTCCATTTCAGAGGCATATTGTACCTTAAATTTACTACATTTATTATGGCAGCTATAGCTTTTGTCTGCTTTGTATTTATTATATATAGAATATGGTCCTCATAAATATAATGCAGTAGAGGTAGTCGGCAATGAACTGATCATACTATCACGTATTGTCTGTGTAGCCAATGTCAGATTTAACATGTTCCTCTATAGAGCTCTGTTGTTGTCCAAAAACAATCAGTGAGTCACACTGTTGCACTGTGGGACGTCTTTCCTTCCTTACCATGAATACAGCTACTGTTATTTTGATTCCAACATACACCGTTCCACTACCACAAATACTGATTTTACTCCCGTTTGACTAATGTTTGCTGGAAAATACAGTGCCCAGCTGTTTTTGGAAATTACTTTTTAAAATAGGCAATATATTTTTGACCTTTTTAAAGATTTACATCTTCTGTAGGAACCAATGGACATTGGCCTTGAGTGCCACAGACAAGGTAGGGAAGTCAGAAAGTAGCAAGAAATGAACAATGCATTGTTGGCTTTGGTCTTTTAATAGCATTTGTTGACAAAAATATAGTCAGCAGCCTTTTTATCCTTCCAAAATGCTGCTTACAAAATAATATATCAATAATAATAAACTAACTTTATGATTTATAATAACCAGTCATTCTGCCTGAATGATACTTTAGGAACATTTTGTTGATTTTGATTGCTATTATTTAAGACTTTTACTTATAATGGAGTACCTATGTAAAAAAATCTATAACGGTATTCCTCCACCAACCACAGAAAACAAATCAATCAGCTGCAGTCAAAACATTTTTCAATAGAAGTCGTGTAACCGTATGGACATATTGTGACAGCTTTATTTTTGCCTTATGTCTCCTCCAGACTAGGCTGGCAATCTAATTACGGTGAATACTGCAGATGCACTACTTACAATATTTTCAAAAAATGATTTTTCCTTCCTGACAAGCACAATTGAGAAGCATGAAACCCAAAATGAGAATACATTTAATAAAAAGGTTTTTTGAGACAAGGTTTTATAACCCGTACTGAGCAATAACCAGCAGTACGGTCATGCAGGTGCACATCAACACGTTCACACATGCACGCACTCCTCTGCCTCTTCATCATAGGATGTGACACCTGACGGCCCATTAGTTCCCAAAGTGCTATTCTATTCTATGAATTCCTCTCCTTATAGAATATTTAGACTCTGTGTGTTCCCCTCCGCTTGTCAACATGGGATGCATTATTCATGTTAATGTGCCATTATCTGACGCTCTGCGTGATGTAACGTAGCCATTCCCCGGTCCTGCACCCACAAACACATCCAGTGACCTTCTGAACTGTGCACTGCCATCACCCTGCCTGCAGCGCTGCAGCAGCTCCGCTCCATATAATATACAGAGGGAGAGTAAATTTGTGCTTTACAGGGGCTTTATTGTGCAATTAAAATGTGTGCTTACTAAAAGCACAGCTACATTGAAGATAACAAAAGATATGAGGTTTTAACACAGCTTTGGTGCATCCATAACCGTGGGCCTCCAATACCTGCTTTAAAGGAAGATAGAGAGCAGCAGAGTGAATTTAACCAGCTTTTAATTATGCAATTATAAAGGTATGCTTGTATTTGAGATAGAGTGATGTATCCCGACTGTATGAATTTAAGAGAGATATGACACAAGGGAGAAAAGAGAGGGAATTTGAGTTAACAAGCCTTTAGTGCAATTAAAAGATAAGTCAAAGCTTGCCTGCATTTGAGATAGAAGGACAGGGTGATTTTGAAGTTTAATATGCTTTTTGTGAATCCATAAGGTATGTCTGAGTTGGAGATATCGAGAAGAAAAGAAAAATAGGTAGACTTTTAACAAGCTATTAAAAATGTGAGCTTACAAAACA
Source organism: Pterois miles (assembly GCA_947000775.1). Taxonomy (NCBI): domain Eukaryota; kingdom Metazoa; phylum Chordata; class Actinopteri; order Perciformes; family Scorpaenidae; genus Pterois; species Pterois miles. Next base: position 20,863,942 of record CAMQGK010000638.1, read on the forward strand.
CGTGTTTGAGATGAGCAGAGAAAATGAGACAAAGAGTGACTTATAAGAAGTAGTTTGATATTTTGGCACCACTCTGTAAACATGTAGTTGTGGCCACTAGCTTAGCTTAATTTAGCTTAGCTTAGCTTAGCTTTAAGTAAAGACTGGCAACAGAGTGAAACAGGTAGCCCAAAGTGTAAACATAAAAATTTGCCGACATAAGCCCCAGGTAAACATTGGATTGTTGGTTTTACACTACCTTTGGACAGAGCCAGGCTAGCTGTTTCCCCACATGTCTATATGCTATGCTAAGCTATGCTAAGCTATGCTAAGCTATGCTAAGCTATGCTAAGCTAATCTAGAGGTCTGCTGGCAGCAACTTACTCTACAGACATGAAAATATAGGTATTCTCATGAAACTCTCAGCAAAAAAACGAGCCTTATGCTTTATTGTTGTTGTTGTTTTTTTATTTCTGACTGATCTGTTTTGATGGTGGTTCACATCTTGGAAAAATATAGTGTGTATATATACAGTATGTATGTGTGTGTGTATACATATATATACAGGTCATAGGGAAACTATTTTGTTGGCAAACTATTCTGTTTGTTGAATTGAAGGCAAACTATTCTGTTGATTTCTAAGAAAAAAATGTATGCATTCAAATGTATAACTGTGAAGTAAACAGAGGCAGAAGAGTGAAGAAGAAGTGTCCTTCAGTGTGAATGTCTCTATATCCCTATTACCATTCCTCTGAACTGCTAACTTGTCATAAAGTGTCTCCCGGTGCATGCTGGGATAGTGGCCACCATCCTTGCCACCCTGACAAGGATTAGACAGGTGCAGAAAATAAAACACTGGAACTGTCTTCTCAGTCATCCAACCTAAATATTGTGGCTTTGGAAAATGGTTTACTCTGTCTCTCTGACAAGCCAATAAATGAAAGGCTTTTCACAGCTAATTAACATGATGCCTCGGATGTTCCGCGGTATTGACAGTGGCTTTATAGGCTGGTGTGGGTTGATGCACGGGTTATTTTTAAGATACCAGACAAGCACAATGCATAATTTATCACACCAAAGGCTAACCCTCCCAAGCTGGTGAATAAAGGAAGTAATAAGGGCAGCCAGGCATGCAGCTGAAATGACTGATAATGCTTTACAACAGCCTCTAAATAGAGTAGATGAAAAAAAAAAAAAATCCTGTTTGCACATCATCTTAAAGGGAAGCGTAATTATCTAACAGCCAATCAACACCTAGCACTCACTTCCTGTGTCTGACCTTGCTGGACTCGTAACCATGGAAATTTCTTTCTCTCTCTCTGATAGAGCACAGCTTGGTCATACAAAAATGTGTGTGTGTGTGTGTGTGTGTGTGTGTGTGTGTGTGTGTGTGTGTGTGTGTGTGTGTGTGTGTGTGGACAACAAACAAGACCAGTTTTCCATGTCTTTCTTTTCACAAGGGCACCTTGGAAACAGTTTTATCCAGCTTTTTATGGCTTATCATACAGTGTCCAAATAACAAATTTGATGAACCACTGCCCCCATACACACACACACACACACACACACACACACACACAAACACACACACACACACACACACACACACACACACACACACACACACACACACACACACACTTATTCTGATTCTGCATGGTAGCAAATCGGATCGGATAAATATATGAAAATGACAGTATTTGTTTTCTTTTCATTTGGGATCTGTTATGACAGTCTGCATAAATAATGCATCTTCAGGAAACACTGAAATATTTACAGAACACATATTGGCACATATACTGTGTGTGTGTGTGTGTGTGTGTGTGTGTGTGTGTGTGTGTGTGTGTGTGTGTGTGTGTGTGTGTGTGTGAGGTTGTTTCTTTTAACATTATTTCAGAGACAGACCATGTCTTGAAGGGAGCCAGCCTTTAATGAGAGGTACCGCTTACAGAGGCAGAAACGCTTCTTTCGTTTGCATTCCCGGAGGCATTATCAGCCATTGACAGCTGCTGAATGCAGCACTCAATTTAAGAAGACTATCCGGTCAGATTGGCATGTGATGGACAGTTTAGAGACTCTAGAGTTGTATAAAAACTTACCTTATCTTACAATATTTATCTCATTGTTGGTAAAAAATTAAAAAAAAGTTGGACTCAACCATGAAACTAAAGAACTATTGCACATAGATGTCTGTACATTTTTTTGTCATTAAGAACTTGATAAAATAATTGGTCCACACATCTTGTGTGTGGACCCTTTCTATGCTTTTTGGACCAAAAAATACCTTCAAAATGAGATTGTAGTATTTCTGGTCAAACCTAATTGGTAAAACATGCACTTACAAATACAATACACAACACATACACAAGTAAAGATGTATAGAAATAAAGAAAAGGAAAAAAAATCAAGGTGAGGATAAAAGAATAACATAGCTAGATGGAAACATAAAAATATTGATTGAATAAAACAATAAAACTGAACCCTGTGGGATCACATATGTAATGTCTGCCAAAGATGATTTACAGATGTTGACTTCAATCAACATATTGAAATTTAGGATCCTGAATTTTAGTAAGTCATGATGACATCTAGAAGGATGTAACTGTGACAGGCCCAGACAAAGTGTGTAGACTTTAACATCACATCATATGTGACTTTTGAACATTTACAGCATTGATATACCGCTCCAAAATGTTTCTCCAGGGATTTGGTGTTGCGTGGTCATATCTAGAAGGTAATACAGAAATTGCAAAACTCTCATGAGATGGTTATGGTTAGGCATTGACATTGAATGGTTAAGGTAAGAATTGGTTATTGGGCAGCATGTCTCTTCTAGACATGACTGTGTTGCGTTTTAAAAAAGTTATGGAACCTAATAAACTCAAGCTCCAAAACCCTGAATGTTATGTTTGCTGCGATGCAACCAATAGCATGATTTCATTTCATCCACCCTATAAATAACCCTAACTCTTTTACATGCCACATCTTCTAACCTTTGTAACGCTCTCTGCTGTAAATTTGTTTCCAAGCCAATATTACCCTGATGATGTTTCCTCAGACTTTGGAAATCTCTCTCCCTTGCAGAAAAACTTATCCTGTTTCTAAGGATGAGCAGGACTCCCTATGAGTGAGCTCACTGTTGTTTGTAAAATTGGGGGAGTGGCCCTTTAACAGACCATTTTTCTTGAAAGGCATTCCAATAGATGGATTTAGTGATTTGGGGCCCCCAGGCAAATGCTGTCTTACTTTACTTATCATCCTCTTTATGAGGGAAATGTTGGTATTGGCAGTTGTAGAAGAAGTACTCAGAAACATATCTTAAGTAAAACCATTAATTATTAACAGTAAAACTGTAAATATCACTCAGTAAAAGTCCTGCTTTCAAATATTCTCTTTGAGAGTGAAAGAAAGGCATTATCAGCACAATGTACATAAATTTACTTAATGTCTGTTCAGGATGGAGCTTTCAGGTCTAATATGAAGCTGGATAGTTTAATGAATAATAACGCATCATATTTGAATTGTTATATTTTGTGAGTAAATTCTAAATCTGCAAAATAACCAGTAACATTTCTCTGTCGGGTAAACGTAGTACAACAATGTTTTCATCTGAAGTACTCAGTCAGTCGCATAGTTGAGTTGCATATTTCTGGGTACAATGCGTTATAACAGTAACATAATTCAATGTGTATCATATCTAGACATGATTATAAATCTATAGCTATTTGGAGCCCTTTTTGAGGGCCCCAGGAAGCTGCTTCCCAACGGTTTAGTCTGACCATACGTGTTCCACAAGACTTTGGAACCAGGCTGCAGGGATTCACTCCCATCAGCACCATCAGTGGGGTCAGCAACTGATGTCGGCCGATAAGGCTTGACTCACAATTGGCTTTCCAGTTCATCCCAAAGGTGTCGGTTGGGGTGGAGGTTGGAGATCTGTGCCAAAGCCAGTCAAGTTGTTTTACACCAAACCCAGAAAACAATTTCTTTATGGACATTGGGGGGCATTGTCATGGCGAAGGTTAAAACAGTGGGCAGTTTGATAAAAAAAAAAAAAAAACGGTGTCTGACTTGCTGCTTAGTAGTTTTACAGAAGACAAGGGTTGAAGACGAGGTCACTGAGGAAAAGTTTGAACCAATTTAAAAGCAACTGTGGCCAAACACCAAAAGCCCTTCGGACTAAACAAACTTCAAAAGGATAATATCTGGACAGGTGCAGAATGTGCCAAGGGGGATGTTTCAAACAACTCATCCAGACCTAGACTATCAGAACGGTTATAAATACTGTATATAGGCAGTCTTAATCTGGCTTTCATATAATACTGCTAAATATTCCTTTAGGCAGGTAGTGACTCCATAAATTGAGTGACTAATGCTTTAATCTCCTGTGGTATATAGACACACATTTCTCTTTTTTATTTCCGGTAGTACTTTAAAGTTTTGCTGTGATTGCTATATTGCGTAGAAGATAAATATGCTGAACTGAGGAATAAATCTTTGACTCTCTACTGCTCCTAAAGTAGTGTTATTATGGTGGGACTGGCCTCTGACTGAAGTGAACGGCGTTACCACAGTTTTGCACTCAGTGGCTCACGCAGTATTGGAAAAGGAGGAGTGAGCGGAGGCTTTGGAAGCATTTGGTGCGGTTGCAGCTCGGCTATTAAATAGGCATTATTAGTTGCTAAAAGCCCATGTGGGTCAGTAGGGGTCTACTAAAAAAAGTTGCATTATAAGTAAAAGTCTAACAAAGGGTTTTCACCCAATGGAGTTTGCATACTATGTGAAACCAACAATGTGTGGCGCAATTGTGTAATTATTTTAACCCAAAACACGTTTTCCCAAAACATAACTTTTTTTTCCTGAAACCTAAAAAGTTGTAGTTTTGTTGCATAAACCTGAAGAAGCGTGTTTGTGTTCAAAATGTGACATTTTATTCAGCTTTACAACATAGTAGGTGTAGCAGGTCCATAGTGACCCACATTTATGGTGCTTATAACTGATAACAGCTATTTAATGGCTTGATTAAGAGTCGAGTCAGTTGTAGCTGCAACAAATCAAATGCCGCCAAATCTTACACGCTGTCCCTTTAATGTAAAAAGTAGCCTAAGTATAAGTGTCAAATAAATGTAGTGGAGTAAAATGTACAATATTTCTCTCATATGTCATGGAGGAGAAGTATAAAGTTGCTTAAAGTTGAGATTTAAGTATATTACAAGTACCTCAAAATTGTACTTCAGTTTGTACATGAGTAAATGTACATTCTACTACTCTTTATTTACTATGCTATGGACGACAACGCTTTGATCTGTTTGATACAGACAGGTTATGGATTAACATTATCTAGTGTTTACATGTTTTTTCCTCCATTTGCACGCATGCTCAGTGTCGCCGTTCAGCTGATTCACATCAGCAGCTGCGTTGGAGATCCACCGGTCCGACAGCACATGGATCCCCAGTGAGAAGAGCGAGCACTCCGGCCAGGCGGTAAGACTGAGTCCGTCCGTAGTTGTAAACTCGGTTAGTGTGAAAACAGCAGGCTGCCAGTGCGGAGAAACGCGTGAAAAGGTGATCCGCTGTAGACGAAGTGCGATGGAGGAAAAAGTGACATGAACTGAGGCTGCATCCTCTGTGGCCACGATGACTCACCGGCGTTCAGTGCTGGCTGTTAGTTTCTGTCTGTGCTGAGTTGAAATGACCGCCATGCCTTTTGATTCTGCCTGCTGTGAAAGAATGTGATAAATACGGCATAGTTTGTCTTATCGATAAGCTATCAGTATAGAAAGCAAAACTGAAATCATACTGTATACTGAAGTGTGGGACAGTTAAACCCTGTTGCTTTTTCGGCAGCACCATGGACAGCGCTCTGGTTAAAGAGCCTTCATGGTGCTGAAACATCTGTGTTACTGTATAGGCTTAGACTAAGTTTGATGTGTTATGATCTTCAAAAGTCAGATATCCATTTGAAAAATAAATCACTAATAGGGGAGACCAGGAATGGTAGTAACACTTTTTGTTTTGTAACTTTTATAACTTTAAATTTAGCACAAAAACAATCGTTGCATGTTTGTCCGAGTGTGTGTGTGGACTGTTCCTGAATGAGCATGTGTCCTCTCCATGCTTCCCATGCATTGCCTATGTAAGCAGCCTTGCAATGCATTCTGGTAGCATGGCGGTGCGATTTGAGAGACTGATTTGAGGTGTGCCTACTTTATGCAAATAAGGGACGTACGACGCAACTTGCTGTCTCTGGAAACTCCCTAGAAACTTTTAAACTAATGGCTGTCGATCTAAAATACAGAGTCAGCAGCTGCATGGCTTATTTCTTGCATAAAATGTTTTCATGGTGAGTTGTTTTTGTAATAAAAACAGAAGAAAGTTTCCAATCTAGCCGCCATGTTGGTTCAGGTTTGAAAGCTGGAGTGAGTGAGTGTTCGCCCGATCAGGTGCCTAGTGCCTTGTGTCTAGTGGAAGCCCATCAAGCGTCCAATGCTGGGATGTAAGGCGATCCCTCACAATAAAAAACAACGCTGTGGATGTGTACCATAAGGATTCAGTAGCTTTCACAGTTGTGGCAAATGTAGCTGGCTGTAGTGACTGATATATTAATGTACTGTTACAACTGTCCCCACCCTAAGCAGCCATTACATAGCTGGCTGTTTTAAGAAGAAGAAGAAGAAGAAATTTTTTTATTGGTCCCAGAGGGGGGAAATTCAGTTTTACACTCTGTTGTTCACACAGTACATACACATGCGTCAATGGAGAGATGTCAGAGTGAGGGGGCTGCTCCTGAAAAGCGCCCAGGGGAGGGGGGGGGCGGTGCCTGGCTCAGGGGCACCTCGGCAGTGCCCAAGAGGTAATTTGGCACCTTTCCAGCAACCAGTTGGTCTTGGTTCCATGGGGGACTTGAACCGGCGTCCTCCGCGTCCTAATCCAAGTCCTTACGGACTGAGCTACTGTTGGTTTGAAGTTAGCATGCAAATCAAATGTAAGTCAAACCATTGTATCTACAATACAATGAGCGCTTGATACAAATCTTACTTAAAAATAATTTTTCAATCATTTTTTGGTCATAAAATCAATAATGTTGCTCACAAAGACATGTCAATGCTCCTGTGAGTTCAAAAAACAAATGAGAGGGTAGGATATTGATGACATCGCCTCAGCTTTTTTTATGTTTGGTCAAACTGACAGTGTTACACTAACCCAGTGTTACAGCACTCCCTGGCACTCATTGTAAATGAGTTTGGTACTTTAGAGCTTAATCTATCACAAAAAATATGCAGATAGTTATCAGTCAGTGCTCTATATATTAATTTAAAAGCATAATTGCATATTAAACAGCTTTGGTGAAAGAAGTATGTGATATGGTGTAAAAATACTGCATTTAAAATCCTACTTAAGTAAACGTTTAGCAAAGTATTATTGCAAAATGTTCAACAAGTCAAAAGTTAAAGATCAAAAGTATTTGTTTGCAGAAAATTGTGTGATATCATTCTACCTTATTAGATTTTTAATATTGATGTATCAAAATGTAAGCAGTATTTTACTCTAGTAGCTGTTTGAGGTGGACCTAGTTTTAACTTTATTGTATTTTGCTCTTTTTGTGAAATATTGCCCGTTTGCCTCTTTGGGGCTCTGGCTGTTATTTAAATGAAACCATCTGAGTTTAGTGGGGAAATTTCTCTTTGGTGGATCTGCTAATGCTTACAAGGAGCCACACAAAGGCACTGCTTTATTATGAGGGCTGAGCTCACAAGCTTAAAATGTTGTGAACCACTGGTTTCATCTTTGACAATGTGTTGCATGTTATTAACATAGCTTATGTTTTTAATGTTGAAGCCTAAGTAATGTGTGTAGTTGCTTTCCACTGCTGGAGTCACATGAAGTTGTCCATTGAAATGATGTTAGTTATGGACTTTCGTACCTCAATTTTTTTTTTTGTGAATTCACACTTTTAATTATGTTGACATTCACCATGAATAAAACCAGAAAGGTCAGATCGATTTATAAGGTAACTCTAACCCTGACAAAAATAAATTGGATTCCACATTCGGCATTCTTTTTAGATGACTTTTTAAATGCTATTTCTAAAAGCTTCACTTAATAAGGTAAAAGCACAAATTGTGTTGAAATGAAAAAGTTTGGATAGCTGTTTGAATACGCTTCCTTCGACATGGTGCAATCACGCACAGGTTCTTTTGTTGGCATGCAAAGTTTAATTTCTCATGTTTTTGTATTAGTTTTGTTTATAGCCCCACAATTTCAATTTATGAAGAGAGCAGGGCTTGTAAATACAAATTACATGGGTTCACAAAAAGCTTGTTTAGTTGGAGTTTGGTAAAAAGTCATCCTGTCAGGTTTGAGATGTTGGCCTTAGAGGAGGGTAAAAACACTACCTAAGCAGGATGTTCTCCTTTGGTGATTACTGATTAGTTTTTCAGGGTTATGTTTGACATTGCAGTCAGGTTAAAGTCACTGTACAGTGCAGACTGAGACCAGCCATGTGTATCCGCTGATCGAAGCTGTTTGAAGGCAGAGAATGAAAGAAATCAGTCAATCTGCCTCAGGAGAATAACAACAGAGGGATGTGTGCATATGCGCGAGAGGAAGAATAGACTGTGTGACTCATCCGTGGGTGGTAATAGAGCCACCTCAGGGCCACGGTAGCCGTCAATCGTTCACATGTGGCAACAATAACTGGGGCGACCTGACGACACAGGCCAAGATTTATTACCAGTTTCTGAAGGGATGGGGGCTTTTATTGAGGGAAATCCATATTCAACAGATACAGTGTTTGTGTTACAACAGCCTAGATGACATGTACACATATCAATGTGTCCAGGACTCTGAATATGTATTAACTTACAGTATGTTTCTGTGTCTTCCACTGTAGGTGTACAAGGTGTGTGAGGTGTGATGGCGTTGTGCTCTGAGGCCTGTGTCTCTGGCTCAGGGGGAGAATCCTCCGGGAGTGAGGTGAGCCAAGTTCCCCTGGGTGGTGATCTAGATTTATTTGATTTTATTACAGCGAAAAGAGTCTTTGTGATCAGCATTTGGCAGATGTACAGACTTGAGGACATATAATTTACTTTGGTAAAGCTTAAGATTACAGCCATGCAATTTGGTCCCTTTGTGTGCAACATATTTCCAGGCGGGTTCTAGCTGTCTTCAGTTTGGGGTTCGTTCCTATCTGCATCACTTCTATGAGGAGTGCTCGTCGTCCATGTGGGAGAGAGACCCAGAGGATCCGGGGTTCGTCCAGAGCCAGAGGTCAACCCTGTGGTGGAACTCAGCAGTCTGGAAGGTAGGGGTGTAAGAAAATATTGAGTATAACGATATAATGGTTGTGATACCGTATTGAGTCTCAAAAACACTGTTTTTTTTTTAAATTATTTTATTTTCAATTTTTACGATAAACACACAAGACATAAAACACCCAGTACCCGTATATAAAAAAAAGACAGGGGATATATTTCAAGAACAAATGCAAAGCAAAGCAAATATTGGAAAAACAGGAGACCCCTTTAGAATAAAGATTAGAAAAACAAAAAGAAATGTCTAAAACAACAACAAAAAAAGAAAACACTATATGAGTTGGAGCCTGCCAAAGTATCAGTCATCATAAACAATAAAGCAGAATTGGTACAGAATACAGATTCATCATAGGAGTAAATCTCATGAGCTATAAAATCTCAACACTGGACAGTGCCAGAATAAGTGTGACAGTGATCCTTCTGTAATACTACATCTGTCACACATGGGGGAAACTGATTCATATATCCTACTAAACATAGTCTTAGAGTAACAGTCGGTGCTAAGACTTTAAACTGAATTAATCTACATCTAGAGTTGATAGAACAGCTCTGGATGGTTCATCTGACTCTGGAACACCCAGTTTTTCAGCCCAGGCCTCCCTGAGATTACTAGTGTTTATTGGTGCCATAAAAGCAGCGCTAAAGCGGTACATCAAATGCTTACAATTTGTCTGTAAGAGAAGTTGATATCGATTTTTAATTAATAGTTTCCATGCAAAGAAGCTCCGTCAATACTTTATGTCTTTTGCAAAGATATGCCCTCTCAGTGTATGTGTCCTCTCAAAGTAGTGCTATGATGTTGTAATAAATGGATCCCACTATTCTGATTGCATAAGAAAAGCTAACTTTTTAAACTCAGATTTTATGCATATGGTGGTGTTCTTTTATACCATGACAATTTTCCTAAGATTAGGTTAAATTCGCAATACATTGCTCTGCTTACAGTATTGCAATATAACTGAATTGTAACCCCTGTATCATGATACATATCGTATTGTCAGATTCTTGCTAATACACAGCCCTACTGAAGGTAGAGCAACTACACTCTCCCATCTGTTTACATGATGGTTTATTCCATCATGCAAATGCAATCTCTGTTCCTTGGTCTTAAATTAAATACTTAAATTAATAACTCAATAACTTCAATCACTCGACATTTTTCAATTGTAACACATGAAATACAAAACAATACACTCACTTTTCAGTTCATTCCTCGTCCACAAATCCATCAAATTCTTCATCATCAGAGTTAAACAGTTGGACAATTTTAAGTGCACCTTATAGTGCGAAAAATACGGTACTCTGATATGTCAGACATAAATAAATATCAGTCACTGATTGATATAACGCAACATATAATATATAATATAATAATAATATAATCCACCACTGGCTTCTGTTATGTCCCACGGGGAATCCTACAGGCACACAGGAAATGATGCATGTTACTTTTCAGTTTCAGTTTTTAGTTTGAAAGCAGAATATCCCTGAGGAGATGGAGGGCCAGGAACCCTCATTGTTCATAGAAATTTCACTCATCCTCTTTAGTATTAAACTGTTCACAGATATAATCAGTGGATGTTGTCCCTTAAGTGTATTTCTTTATGTCATACTGTTTCCCATTATCCTTACTGGGTACTCTTTTTTTAATGCTTGGAAATAATCATCTTTTTTGGTTTTTTGCTAGTCTTGTCTGTATTTAGGCTAATAATGTTACTATGCTGACTTGAACTAGATCTTTTTTCATCCCTTGCCCGCTGCACCTATCAGTTACATGCTATTTTGAGGCCTACTGTGATTGTAAAAGCCTTTAGTGCTTGTCTACAACACATGAAGATCCAGTTATAGAAATGTTCCAAATCATTTGGGCCAGATATTAACTGGACTTAACCGTGCCAGCTCTCTCGTAAAAAGTCTGTGTAATGTCCTATTGAGCCCATGTGTCCACAGAACCGCTCATTGTCCGGAGAATTCATGGCGAGCGAGTGGGCATGTTGATGTTTCTGTCGTGGCTGGCATGAAACAAGGAGGGTTAAAAGAGGAGACATATGCCATATTGCATCATATCATTGGGGTACAACACAAGCACAGTAAAATCAGATCTGCATCTGTGCATGTCATACCCCATAGCTCAAGACTGTGGTTACATTCAAAATCACATACTTTCTCTTTTCACTTTTAGTACATACTGCAGCTGCCCTTACAAAGTATGTACTGTTGTATGCATTATGCATATTACTTTGTCATAACATTTTGCCTTAATCCCTCTTGTTCATATATCGACTTTGCAGAGGATTGTAGATCAGAATAGCCAGAAAAGCATGCTGTCTTGCTTACCACACAATGCGACCAGATGTAGTAGAACATCCTGGTATTTTTGGCATACTGCATTTGACATGCTATGTTTTGGGACATACTAAATCTTTCTCTGGCACACTAAATAGCATGCTAGTGTGGGTATTGGAACGCACAGCGTGTCCCAGCCTCCATTCAATAGCCTTGGCGTGAAACTGGAAGAAAACAAACATCAGAGGGTGATAAAGAAGGGTCATTTACATGACACCAGTGAAAATATGCAGAGATTTTGGAGCTCCTGTTGGTAAGGGCCAACGCCGAAATCGTCAGACAAATCCAAGAAACGGCAAGAGACTGGGTTATTTATGACCAAATTACAAACCTGCTATGTGACCGTGGTGTACTCCACTCATGTTGTGCATCCTGCATGCTCTACCCAGACGTCAGTAAAAACACCTCTGACACAGACAAACTCCTGTTGTGTGCTATGTGTGTGTGAAAGGGAAACTCTGGACAATGTGCTCACCTGATTCTCCGGATATTGTGAGACAACAGCTTAAGATTAGACTGCCAAATTCCCCAGGCACTGCTGTCCTTGTCACTGTGAGCCCCACCTTTGGTCCGGGGAGCACTGCAGACAGAGATGTAGCACCTCTGTGACACATGGTGTCATCAGTTTTTCACCAGTGAAATAACTTTTTAAGTCTCTGATATACTCATGTGATATTGTGCAGTGCACTTTGAAGTGTCTGCATGATGAAGTGTAAGTAGTGGTGTGGTGGTATTTATAAAGGTGAAGGATTGAATGTAAGCCCACTGCCCATTTGCCAATTTAGATTTTTTTGCATCACACACAACAAAATGACCTTTCCTAACAAGGAGTGAAGAGCACTGAGCAAATAGGGCCACCTATAGAAAAAATAGGACCAGGGCCGCACATATTTCCACTTTTGGTTTCTTTCTGTCTCACTGTCCCTCCAGGTGTCCTTGGTCGTGGGTCTCTTGATCCTGACTGCAGGTATTGCCAGCCTTTCAGTCGGTTACTCCACTCCCCATAAAATTGAATCGTTTGGAGAGGGAGACCTGTTCTTCGTGGACAGCCAGGCCGCCAGTTTCAACAGGGGGTTGCACCTCAGCACCGCAGCCGGGATTGGGCTCTCCTGTCTCGGCTCAGCTCTGGCGGCAATGGCTGTTGTTGTTTGGATCCTCCCCAGGGCCAACTTGAAAGAGAGGTTTTTCGACAGACTGGGGGAAGGGGAACAGAGAGGACAGTCAGGGTCAAAGTGGAAGGGATTTAAGGATCCTGGGGATGTGGTGACTAAGCCACCAGGTATAGAGGAGGGGAAGATACCTGTCACACTGTCGAAAGTGGAAAATGTGCAGTCCACTTCTTAGAGAAGATCCCTGCAGGCTTTTGTTCTAGTCCTGGGGCCTCATTTAACTGAGCTTATCATTGTTGTAGCAGGAACCAGGTGTCAAATTCATTCCCACGGAAATGTCGCAATCAAAGGAGGCGGATTTAATCTGTTCAAATTTTCTGCGTAGAGCTTTGACACACAAATTTACGCCGTTGACCAATAGCAAGCCGTCTTGACAATACTGACCTCTGAGTAGATGGAGAGCCAGAGAGTCCAAAAAAGAGGAAGTTAACTTGGCCTATTTGCTGTATTGCACCATGTACCTTTATTTGACCCTGCTGTTGGAGTATAAACTGCTCCAGAAAAGAGGAATGGTCCTGACAGTTATGAGACAGGACTTAATGGTACAAATACATCTTTTGAATAAACTCTCTGATCTTATTGTACTGTTAGCAGCCGAGTTAACTAATGAGCTAACTGACCATTAACAAGCTCATTAGCTTGTAACATGGATGTGTGAAGAGACCTGGATACAGTGTTGGAGGCCGGCTCCCATTCATTTCTATGAAAATTGCTCGGTGGCACATGAAGCCAAAATGGCTCGACTACCGAGTGATAAAGTACCTCGATCTTCCGGTGATTTGCTGCATCCATTGGGCCCATAGAGCATGCACTAGCACTAGCTTTTCCTTTAACCTTGCCTCCCAGCCCTCGGTCTGGGGCTCATTCACATGAACGGAGGAAGGGAAATAACGTGGTTTTTAGTGCATTTTACAACTTTTAGGACTGATTTAATGATTTTAAAAAGGGCCATTCAAGTCTTTGTACAGGAAAGCTGATTTACCTAAACAAAAAAAGATCTGCCGAGTTACAGACGTCTCTTTCCCAATGCAAGTCTATGGGAAAAAGTCATTTTAGGCCCAATGGCATCACGCGACGGACACAAAAGTTGTAGTACCACCATTTGACCACCATGACATGACCGCCGGAGCTCTTGCTGTGGGCTTGGATAGCTGTATTCTCTCTCTTTAATAACTTTGAGTGAAATGTTGAGCAGTGGTAAAAGAAATCCCTGGGAGACCATACAGAAGAGTAGAGAGATGGCCAGCTGGACAGGTATAAACAGGGTGCTTTAAACACATATATTTTATAGCACTAATTGAGCTGCATGATTGTAGTCCATGGATTTTTTTTTTTTGATAGATCCAAATTAAAATGGATAAATGAGGCCCCAAGACTTCAACCAGAGACCTTGTGGCTCTCTGGATCACTGTGTTTGTTTTGTGCACTAATGTCATTTTAGAAATACTGTGTCCACCTCTATGCTCAAAGCTGATGGTAGAAAATATATTTTTACCTCCCACTTGATAGTGTTTGTTGTATTTTTGCTCAATATTTTTAATCATTTTTTTTTTTTTTTAAATAGCAGTGCTACCGGCTTAAGCAGTTAGACAAGGTGGTGATACTGGTATTGACATAGATATTGGTGATACATACAGAAAGCTGCTAACATGCAGAAGAAGGTTTTTGGATGAAAAGAATCATTAACATTTCTGTATCTAAATTTTCACATATCTCCACTAATGCTCAGCCCGCTGTATTCAACACATGTGCAGTCACCTGCACTTTTACTCACCCTCTCACCCAGACGCCCACACACACATTCATGCTCCATTGACAATATCACCTATTTTCTCCCCACTGTAATCTGGCTCTGTAATTGCTTGCAATGTGTCTCCAGGCAACAGCTAGGCTTCAAGTGCTCCATTTTCAAATCTGAACAAAGACTCTTTTCTGATTGGCCCAGCACTTCCCCTCTTTTCATTTTCACACCAATCAGATTTTTTGTTTACAAGGCATACACAGTGAGTGGTGAAGCGGCAGTGAGAGGAATTTGCACTGGTACTTTAGAGGCCACCTTTTTGATTAGGTCCTCTAGTTTAGTCAAATTAGCTTGCATAATAGAGAGTGCAAGTAAGGAAAAATAGAATAATCTTGATGTCTTGATTGATTAACTGCACTGATTTCACTCGATGTTATCAATGTTTCATTATTTTATTGTGTTATTGACTGTGATGAAGATAATGGAATAAAATGAGGATCAAGGGTCATTAGTGCAACACAAAGGGCCCAAATAAACTTGCGATCTGCATCCATTAATATGTTACACTTTGTGTGTGGTTCCATTTAATCAACCTGTTCCATCGTTGCAAGAATATGAACCAATTTGTAAAGTGAACCTATTATTTCATGAATTACTTAACTTTAATTTGACATACTATACTATGACTCTGTAACATACTAAGACCTTTTATGACTTTTTTCAACGTGCCATTTTTTGATCTACTATAATATGTTTCACTTGTTTCAACATATTATACTATGACTTTTTGTCAACATATACTATGACATTTTTGTGGTTTTCTGACATAGTAAACTACAACCTTTCTAGGATTTTTTTGACCTACTATGCTATGACTTTTTTTGGCATACTGTAACACATTTCTGTGACATTTTTGGCATATGCTACTATGACATTTTCATAAATATTTTCAACATACTATACCATAGACTGTTTGACATACTATACTATGATTGCTATGAATTTTCTCAACATATACTGCAATACTTAACACATACTATGACTTTATACATTTTTATGACTTTGGCATACTAATGTATGACTTTTATTTAACATTTTAAAGTATGACTATTTTCAACATTCTATACTAGGACTGAGTTTTTTGGAGAAACTGTACTTTATACTTTTTATGACATACCATACTAAGACCTTTTTATTACTTTTTTCAACATACTACACTATGACCTTTTTATTGATACAGTATTCAAAGTTTAGTATGTTGGATTAACACAAATATGGTATAGTATGCCAAAAAATCATGGCATAGTAGATTGAAAAAAAAAAAATCATAAAAAGGTAGTTTAATCTGTCGGAAAATCCACAAAAATGTCCTAGTAGTGTATGTGAAAAAAAGTGACAGAAAAGCCATAGCATTATATGCAGAAAATAGTCATAGTATTGTATGTTTGTAAAGGGTAATAAAAAGGTCACAGTATAGTTTGTCAAAAACCGTCATAAGAATGTTGAAAAAATTCATGAAAAGGTCATAGTAGAGTATGTTGAAAAGTCACAGAAATGTCATTGAATAGTATTCCAAAAAAGGCATAGCATAGCAGGTCAAAAAAAATCATAAAAAAGTCATCGTTGAGTATATCAGAAAAAGACAAAAATGTTGTAGTATAGTATTTTGTAAAATGTGATAGTAGAGTATGTCCAAAAAAGTCAGAAAATTGTGTATAGAATGTGAAAAATAGTCACAGCATAGTCATGGCATAGTATATATAGTCATAGTATCACATGTTGGAAAAAAAAGTCAGTTTTTAAAACAGTAATAGTATAGTATGTATAGAATTTAATTACTTTTTTCAACATACTATACTGTGACCTTTATGACTTCTTTTGACCTAATATGATTTTTTCCACATACCATACTATGACTTTTTGACATACTGTACTATAACTATTTTTGACATACTTTGACTCTTCTGAGATTTTTTGACATACTATACTAGGATATTTTTTTCAGTTTTATGACATACTATGACTTTTTTTTTTAGGATTTTTTTGACCTATGCTATGATTTTGTATGGCATACTATTCTATGACATTTCTGTGACATTTTTGGCAAATGCTACAATGACATTTTCATGATTTTTTTCAACATACTATGACTTTTTTTTCTGCCATACTATAGTCTGACTATTACTATACTATGACTTTTTTTTTCAACATACTATACTAATACTATTTTCATCACTTTGTTCCAACATACTATGACAATTTTCCGCTGAGTATGTTATGACTTTTCTGTGACTATTTTCTAAATACTATACTATGACGTTATTACTTTCACATACTACTATTGCCTTTCTGACTTTTTTTTTAAACATACAATTCTATGACCTTTGTAACATTCTTTGACATGCTATACTATGACTTTTTTTTCAACATACTATAATATGACATTTTTATCAACTTTTTCAACATACTGCATACATTTTTCATGAATGTTTTTAACGTACTATACCTGTTTTCGACAAACTATACTATGACTTTTTTCCACATACCATGCCTTGTCATGCATTTTTTCAGCATACTATACTATGATTGTTTTCAACAAACTATACTATCATTTTTTATGACTTTGTTCCAGCATACATTTCTATGACTATTTTAAGCATACTAAGCTGCAACACTTCTGTGACCTTTTTTTCACATAGTGAAAAACTGACTTGACATTTTTACGAATTTTGACATTCTATACTTTGACTTTTTCATCATGCTATACCGTGATCATTTTATCACTTTTTTGACATATTATACAATCACCTTTTAATCACTTTCTGTTACATACTTTACTTTTTCGGCATACTATATTATGGATTTTTTTATGACTTTTTCCAATCTGCTTATGAGGGTTTGTTTACATAGTAAACCATGACTTTTTTTTTTTATTATAGTATGTTTTTTTTTTTTTGAATTCTATACTGTGACATTTTTTCCCCCCAACATACTAAACTAAACCTTTTCATGAATGTTTTCAACATACTATACTATGATTGTTTTCAACAAACTATACTGACTTTATTAATTTTTTGACATACTATGCTATATGTTTATATTTTCAAAATACTATATTATGACTTTTTTCAACATACTATACTATTACATTTTTGTTTTTTTTCCCAACATGCTAAACTATCATTAATTGTTTTCAACATGCTATGACTTTTTAATGCCTTTTTTTTACCAACATGTGATACTATGACTATGCGCTGACTTTTCTGTGACTATTTTTTAAATACTGTACAATGACGTTTTGTTATTTTTTTCCTCATACTATACTATGACATTTTTGTGTTTTTTTTCTAGCAAACTAAACTATGACCTTTTTAACCTACTTCGCCATGATTTTTTTGTTATGCTATATTATGACTTTTTTATGACTTTTTTTCAACATACTATTCAAAAGACCTTTTAAAGATTTTTTCGACATACAATGCTAGGACATTTTTAGATATACTATGTACATTGACAGTTTTCATGACATTTTCAACATGCTATTCTATGACGTTTATTTCATGAAATTCTTGACATGTTATACGAAGACTTTTTTAACAAATTTTTGACATACTATGACGTTTTCATGAAATTTGACATATACTACTTTTTTGACAAGGTATAGTATCACTTTTTCATGAAATTTTCGACCTGCCATACTATGAATGTTTTTGACACAATATACTGACTTTTTAAATGACATTTTCAACATGCTATACTATGAATTTTCGTTTTCAACTAACAATAGCATGAATTTTATTTCATGAAATTTTCAACATGCTAGTCCGTCTTTTTTTTAAATGAAAGTTTTAACGTGATATACTGAGAGTTTTTTAATTCAATTTTCAACGAACTAATGACTTTTTTTTAATGAAATTTAACATGCTATACTGTGACATTCTTCACAAAATATTTGATATGCTATATTATAACTTTTTCCATGACCTTGTTGACATACAATGACTTTTTTTCAATTTACTATACATTGACATTTTTTTTCATGAAATTTTAAACATGCTATATTATGATGGTTACTTCATGAAATTTTCAACATAACATACAATGACTTTGTTAATGAAATTCAATGAAATGAAATTTTCGACAGGTTACTTTTTAGGACATTTTCAACTAGCTATACTATGAATATTTTTCTATATGCTATAATTTGTTTTTTTTCAAAACATTTTCAACATTCATATGACAGTTGGAAACATACTATGATTTTTTCCTTAAAATTTTCGACATGCCATAGCTTGACTTTTGTTATTTGAAATTTTTGACATGCTAACCTATGACTTTTTTAATGAAAATCTCAACATGCTATACTATGACTTTTTTAAATTTTCAGCGTGCTATACTATGAATTTTTTGATGAAATTGTTGATATGCTATACTACGACTTAAATTAAATTTGATATGCTATACTGTGACATTTTAATGAAATTTTAGACATGCTTTACTATGACCTTTTTAATGACATTTTTGACATGCAATTCTATGATTTTCTTGAATGCAATTTTCGACATGCTAGACTGAATTATTTTTTGAAATTTTTGACATGCCATATTGACTTTTTTATTACATTGTCTACAAGGTATACTTACTTTTTTGATGAAATTGTCAACATGCTATACTATGACTTTTGTAATGACATTTTTAAATGGAATTCTATGATTTTTTGATGAAATTTTCGAAATGCTAGACCGATTTGTTTTTTGAAATTTTACATGCCATACTGACTTTTTTTGATTAAATTTTGACATTGACAGTTTTTCATAAATTTTCTTACTATACTACTATATTTTATTATACTACTATATTTTTCATACTATACTATGACGTTTTTCCATTAAATTTTTCGACATACTATACTATGACATTTTTTTACGTGAAATTTTGCCTAATAATATCTTATGATTTCCTCTTACATGAAATGAATCCACATATTATACTATGACGTTTTTCCATGAAAATTTTTTGACATACTATACTATGACTTTTTTCGATAAAATTTTCATTATCATAGTTATTTGTAAGAAAACGTTAATATTTTTATTTCTTAAACAAATTTTGGGCCTGAAAACAGGTTTTGATTTTTGGTTTCATTCTATAGTACAGTATTGCATTGTAAAATAATAGTAAAAAATAAAGCTGACTACATCACGAATTTCACCTATCGCGGGTTATTTTTGGAACGCAACTCCCGAGATAAACGAGGGTTCACTGTACACGAATTTGACGTTTTCATCGTAAAATTTTCGACATACTATACTATGACATTTTTTGTAAAATTTTACAGCATTCGATAAAATGAGTTTTTCTTTACCATAGAATCATCTTACATGCTATAATATGACTGTTTTCAGGATTTTTTTTAACATACAAAAAATTGACGTTTTCATCGCAAAATTTTCGACATACTATACTATGACATTTTTTTGTAAATTTTTTCAACATTTCACAAAATGACTTTTTTTTCACCATAAAATCATTTTACATGCTATGAGTGTTTTCATGATTTTTTTCAACATACAAAACTTTGACGTTGTCATTGTAAAATTTTCGACATACTATTCTGAGACATTTTTTTGTAAAATGTTTCATCATTCAATAAAATGAATTTTTTTCACCATAGAATCATCTTACATGCTATAATATGACTGTTTTCATGATTTTTGTAAATATACAAAAATTTGACATTTTTATCGTAAAATTTTCGACATACTATACTATGACATTTTTTGTAAAATATTTTCAACATTTCACAAAATGACTTTTTTTCACCATACAATCATTTTACATGCTATAATATCACTGTTTTCATAATTTTTTTCAACATACAAAAATTTGACATTTTCATCGTAAAATTTTCGACACACTATACTATGACATTTTTTGTAAAATTTTACAGCATTCGATAAAATGAGTTTTTCTTTACCATAGAATCATCTTACATGCTATAATATGACTGTTTTCATGATTTTTTTCAACATACAAAAATTTGACGTTTTCATCGCAAAATTTTCGACATACTATACTATGACTTTTTTTGTAAAATTTTTCAACATTTTACAAAATGACTTTTTACACCATAGAATCATTTCACATCCTATAATATGACTGTTTTCATGATTTTTTTCAACATACAAAATTCTGACGTTTTCATCGTAAAATTTTCGACATACTATACTATGACAATTTTTTGTAAACTTTTTCGATTTTTGATAAAATTAGATTTTTTCACCATAGAATCATCTTACATGCTATAATATGACTGTTTTCATGATTTTTTTCAACATACAAAAATTTGACGTTTTCATCGCAAAATTTTCGACATACTATACTATGACATTTTTTTGTAAAATTTTTCAACATTTCACAAAATGACTTTTTTTCACCATAAAATCATTTTACATGCTATGAGTGTTTTCATGATTTTTTTCAACATACAAAACTTTGACGTTTTCATTGTAAAATTTTCGACATACTATTCTGAGACATTTTTTTGTAAAATGTTTCATCATTCAATAAAATGAGTTTTTTCCACCATAGAATTATCTGACATGCTATAATATGACTGTTTATGATTTTTTTCAACATTCAAAAATCTGACGTTTTCATCGTAAAATTTTCGACATACTATACTATGACTTTTTTTGTAAAATTTTTCAACATTTTACAAAATGATTTTTTTCACCATAGAATCGTTTTACATGCTATAATATGACTGTTTTCATGATTTTTTTCAACATACAAAAATTTGAAGTTTTCATCGTAAAATTTTCGACATACTATACTATGACACTTTTTTCTAAAATTATACAGCATTCGATAAAATGAGTTTTTTTCACCATAGAATTATCTTACATGCTATAATATGACTGTTTTCATTATTTTTTCAACATTCAAAAATCTGACGTTTTCATTGTAAAATTTTCGACATACTATACTATACTATGACTTTTTTTGTAAAATTTTTCAACATTTCACAAAATGACTTTTTTTCACCATGAAATCATTTCACATGCTATAATATGACTGTTTTCATGATTTTTTTCAACATACAAAAATTTGACGTTTTCATTGTAAAATGTTCGACATACTATACTATGACATTTTTTGTAAAATTTTTCAACATTTCACAAAATGACTTTTTTTCACCATACAATCATTTTACATGCTATAATATGACTTTTTTCATGATTTTTTTTCAACATACAGTGAACCCTCACTATAACGCGGTTCACCTTTCGCGGCTTCGCAGACTTTTTTTTTACAGTGCATTTATTGTGCTCTGAATCCTGATTGGCTCAGGGGCTTTACTGTTGTCAAGAAGTGAAAAAGTTGATATTGGTTTTTCACTCAGACCCATGCCAACAGTTTTCGTTTCTGTACATTCTGCCAAATTTACGTTTGCAATTTTTCTCCGTGACAAAACCCACAATGTCGAAGAAATGTTCTGCATCGACAAAGGAGCCTCCGGAAGGATGAAAGAAAGAGTGCCAACAACTGCCCATAACGATGTTGTTTTCTCGGAGAAAGACTCCTGCGCAGCCTGCAGTTGAAACAGACGCTACAGCGCAGCGGAGTGAGGACGGAGAGGCACAGCTGGAGGGACTGTGAAATACGCGAGTGACAATGTTTCCAACCTTGTATTCATTACTATACTGTACTGTGTTCAGATTATTGTTTTACAATACCGTTCTTTAAACTATCATAGTTATTTGTAAGAAAACGTTAATATTTTTATTTCTTAAACAAATTTTGGGCCTGAAAACAGGTTTTGATTTTTGGTTTCATTCTATAGTACAGTATTGCATTGTAAAATAATAGTAAAAAATAAAGCTGACTACTTCACGGATTTCACCTATCGCGGGTTATTTTGGGAACGCAACTCCCGAGATAAACGAGGGTTCACTGTACACGAATTTGACGTTTTCATCGTAAAATTTTCGACATACTATACTATGACACTTTTTTGTAAAATTATACAGCATTTGATAAAATGAATTTTTTTCACCATAGAATTATCTTACATGCTATAATATGACTGTTTCATGATTTTTTCACATTCAAAAATCTGCATTTTCATCGTAAAATTTTTTTCACCATAGAATTTCTTCATGCTATGACTGTTTCATGATTTTTTTCAACATTCAAAAATCTGACGTTTTCATCGTAAAATTTTCGACATACTATACTATGACTTTTTTTGTAAAATTTTTAACATTTCAAAAAATGCTTTTTTTTTACCATAGAATCATTTTAAATACTATAATATGACAGTTTTCATGATTTTTTCAACATACAAAAATTTGACGTTTTCATCGTAAAATTTTCGACATACTATACTATGCACTTTTTTTAAAATTTTTCAATTTTATAAAATTGTTTTTTTCACCATAGAATCATCTTACATGCTATAATTACTGTTTTCATGATTTTTTTCAACATACAAAAATTTACGTTTTCATCGTAAAATTTTCGACATACTATGCTATGACATTTTTTGTAAAATGTTTCACATTCGATAAAATGATTTTTTCCACCATAGAATTATTTACATGCTATAATATGACTGTTTTCATGATTTTTTCAAATAGAAAAATTTCGTTTTATTATTTATATTTTTTTTTTGTAAATTTTTAACATTTTAAAATGATTTTTTTCACCATAGAATGTTTTACATGTATAATATGACTGTTTTCATGATTTTTTTACACATACAAAAATTTGACGTTTTCATCGTAAAATTTTCGACATACTATACTATGACTTTTTTTGTAAAATTTTTCAACATTTTACAAAATGATTTTTTTCACCATAGAATCGTTTTACATGCTATAATATGACTGTTTTCATGATTTTTTTCAACATGCAAAAATTTGATATTTTCATCGTAAAATTTTCGACATACTATACTATGACACTTTTTTCTAAAATTATACAGCATTCGATAAAATGAGTTTTTTTCACCATAGAATTATCTTACATGCTATAATATGACGGTTTTAATGATTTTTTTCAACATACAAAAATCTGACGTTTTCATCGTAAAATTTTCGACATACTATACTATGACTTTTTTTGTAAAATTTTTCAACGTTTCAAAAAATGAATTTTTTTCACCATAGAATCATTTTACATGCTATAATATGACTGTTTTCATGATTTTTTTCATCATACAAAAATCTGACGTGTTCATCGTAAAATTTTCGACATATGACATGACATTATTTTGTAAAATGTTTCAACATTCAATGAAATGACTTTTTTTTCACCATAGAATTATCTTACATGCTATAATATGACCGTTTTCATTATTTTTTTCAACATTCAAAAATCTGACGTTTTCATTGTAACATTTTCGACATACTATTCTGAGACATTTTTTTTTTAAATGTTTCATCATTCAATAAAATGAGTTTTTTCACCATACAATCATCTTACATGCTATAATATGACTGTTTTCATGATTTTTTTAAATATACAAAAAATTGACGTTTTCATCGTAAAATTTTCGACATGCTATACTATGACATTTTTTTGTAAAATTTTTCAACATTTTACAAAATGATTTTTTTCACCATAGAATCGTTTTACATGCTATAATATGACTGTTTTCATGATTTTTTTCAACATACAAAAATTTGAAGTTTTCATCGTAAAATTTTCGACATACTATACTATGACACTTTTTTCTAAAATTATACAGCATTCGATAAAATGAGTTTTTTTCACCATAGAATTATCTTACATGCTATAATATGACTGTTTTCATTATTTTTTCAACATTCAAAAATCTGACGTTTTCATTGTAAAATTTTCGACAATACTATACTATGACTTTTTTTGTAAAATTTTTCAACATTTCACAAAATGACTTTTTTTCACCATGAAATCATTTCACATGCTATAATATGACTGTTTTCATGATTTTTTTCAACATACAAAAATTTGACGTTTTCATTGTAAAATGTTCGACATACTATACTATGACATTTTTTGTAAAATTTTTCAACATTTCACAAAATGACTTTTTTTTCACCATACAATCATTTTACATGCTATAATATGACTTTTTTCATGATTTTTTTTTCAACATACAGTGAACCCTCACTATAACGCGGTTCACCTTTCGCGGCTTCGCAGACTTTTTTTTACAGTGCATTTATTGTGCTCTGAATCCTGATTGGCTCAGGGGCTTTACTGTTGTCAAGAAGTGAAAAAGTTGATATTGGTTTTTCACTCAGACCCATGCCAACAGTTTTCGTTTCTGTACATTCTGCCAAATTTACGTTTGCAATTTTTCTCCGTGACAAAACCCACAATGTCGAAGAAATGTTCTGCATCGACAAAGGAGCCTCCGGAAGGATGAAAGAAAGAGTGCCAACAACTGCCCATAACGATGTTGTTTTCTCGGAGAAAGACTCCTGCGCAGCCTGCAGTTGAAACAGACGCTACAGCGCAGCGGAGTGAGGACGGAGAGGCACAGCTGGAGGGACTGTGAAATACGCGAGTGACAATGTTTCCAACCTTGTATTCATTACTATACTGTACTGTGTTCAGATTATTGTTTTACAATACCGTTCTTTAAACTATCATAGTTATTTGTAAGAAAACGTTAATATTTTTATTTCTTAAACAAATTTTGGGCCTGAAAACAGGTTTTGATTTTTGGTTTCATTCTATAGTACAGTATTGCATTGTAAAATAATAGTAAAAAATAAAGCTGACTACTTCACGGATTTCACCTATCGCGGGTTATTTTGGGAACGCAACTCCCGAGATAAACGAGGGTTCACTGTACACGAATTTGACGTTTTCATCGTAAAATTTTCGACATACTATACTATGACACTTTTTTGTAAAATTATACAGCATTTGATAAAATGAATTTTTTTCACCATAGAATTATCTTACATGCTATAATATGACTGTTTACATGATTTTTTTCAACATTCAAAAATCTGACGTTTTCATCGTAAAATTTTTTTTTTCACCATAGAATTATCTTACATGCTATGACTGTTTACATGATTTTTTTCAACATTCAAAAATCTGACGTTTTCATCGTAAAATTTTCGACATACTATACTATGACTTTTTTTGTAAAATTTTTAAACATTTCAAAAAATGACTTTTTTTCACCATAGAATCATTTTAAATACTATAATATGACAGTTTTCATGATTTTTTTCAACATACAAAAATTTGACGTTTTCATCGTAAAATTTTCGACATACTATGACTATGACATTTTTTTGTAAATTGTTTCAACATTCAATGAAATGACTTTTTTTTCACCATAGAATTATCTTACATGCTATAATATGACTGTTTTCATTATTTTTTTCAACATTCAAAAATCTGACGTTTTCATCGTAAAATTTTCGACATACTATACTATGACTTTTTTTGTAAAATTTTTCAACATTTTACAAAATGATTTTTTTCACCATAGAATCGTTTTACATGCTATAATATGACTGTTTTCATGATTTTTTTCAACATG
Source organism: Pterois miles (assembly GCA_947000775.1). Lineage (NCBI taxonomy): Eukaryota > Metazoa > Chordata > Actinopteri > Perciformes > Scorpaenidae > Pterois > Pterois miles. The sequence continues at coordinate 20,890,045 of CAMQGK010000638.1, forward strand.
CAAAAATTTGAAATTTTCATCGTAAAATTTTCGACATACTATACTATGACACTTTTTTCTAAAATTATACAGCATTCGATAAAATGAGTTTTTTTCACCATAGAATTATCTTACATGCTATAATATGACTGTTTTCATGATTTTGTTCAACATACAAGAATTTGTCGTTTTCATGGTAAAATTTTCGACATACTATACTATGACATTTTTTTGTAAAATTTTTAAACATTTCAAAAAATGACTTTTTTTCATGATAGAATCATTTTACATACTATAATATGACTGTTTTCATGATTTTTTTCAAAATACAAAAATTTGACGTTTTTATTGTAAAATTTTCGATATACTATACTATGACATTTTTTTGTAAAACGTTTCATCATTCAATAAAATGACTTTTTTTCACCATAGAATCATTTTACATGCTATAATATGACTGTTTTCATGATTTTTTTTAACATACAAAAATTTGACATTTTCATTGTAAAATTTTCGACATACTATACTGAGACATTTTTTTGTAAAATGTTTCATCATTCGATAAAAAGATTTTTTTCCACCATAGAATTATCTTACATGCTATAATATGACTGTTTTCATGATTTTTTTCAACATTCAAAAATCTGACGTTTTCATCGTAAAATTTTAATTTTTTTCACCATAGAATTATCTTACATGCTATGACTTTTTTTGTAAAATTTTTCAACATTTTACAAAATGATTTTTTTCACCATAGAATCGTTTTACATGCTATAATATGACTGTTTTCATGATTTTTTTACACATACAAAAATTTGACGTTTTCATCGTAAAATTTTCGACATACTATACTATGACTTTTTTTGTAAAATTTTTCAACATTTTACAAAATGATTTTTTTCACCATAGAATCGTTTTACATGCTATAATATGACTGTTTTCATGATTTTTTTCAACATGCAAAAATTTGATATTTTCATCGTAAAATTTTCGACATACTATACTATGACACTTTTTTCTAAAATTATACAGCATTCGATAAAATGAGTTTTTTTCACCATAGAATTATCTTACATGCTATAATATGACTGTTTTAATGATTTTTTTCAACATACAAAAATCTGACGTTTTCATCGTAAAATTTTCGACATACTATACTATGACTTTTTTTGTAAAATTTTTCAACATTTTACAAAATGATTTTTTTCACCATAGAATCGTTTTACATGCTATAATATGACTGTTTTCATGATTTTTTTCAACATGCAAAAATTTGATATTTTCATCGTAAAATTTTCGACATACTATACTATGACACTTTTTTCTAAAATTATACAGCATTCGATAAAATGAGTTTTTTTCACCATAGAATTATCTTACATGCTATAATATGACTGTTTTAATGATTTTTTTCAACATACAAAAATCTGACGTTTTCATCGTAAAATTTTCGACATACTATACTATGACTTTTTTTGTAAAATTTTTCAACATTTTACAAAATGATTTTTTTCACCATAGAATCGTTTTACATGCTATAATATGACTGTTTTCATGATTTTTTTCAACATGCAAAAATTTGATATTTTCATCGTAAAATTTTCGACATACTATACTATGACACTTTTTTTTGTAAAATTTTTCAGCATTCCATAAAATGAGTTTTTTTCACCATAGAATCATCTTACATGCTATAATATGACTGTTTTCATGATTTTTTTCAACATACAAAAATCTGACGTTTTCATCGTAAAATTTTCGACATACTATACTATGACATTTTTTTGTAAAATTTTTCAACATTTCTACAAAATGATTTTTTTTCACCATAGAATCGTTTTACATGCTATAATATGACTGTTTTCATGATTTTTTTACACATACAAAAATTTGACGTTTTCATCGTAAAATTTTCGACATACTATACTATGACTTTTTTTGTAAAATTTTTCAACATTTTACAAAATGATTTTTTTCACCATAGAATCGTTTTACATGCTATAATATGACTGTTTTCATGATTTTTTTCAACATGCAAAAATTTGATATTTTCATCGTAAAATTTTCGACATACTATACTATGACACTTTTTTCTAAAATTATACAGCATTCGATAAAATGAGTTTTTTTCACCATAGAATTATCTTACATGCTATAATATGACTGTTTTAATGATTTTTTTCAACATACAAAAATCTGACGTTTTCATGGTAAAATTTTCGACACACTATACTATGACTTTTTTTGTAAAATTTTTCAACATTTCAAAAAATGAATTTTTTTCACCATAGAATCATTTTACATGCTATAATATGACTGTTTTCATGATTTTTTTCATCATACAAAAATCTGACGTGTTCATCGTAAAATTTTCGACATATGACATGACATTATTTTGTAAAATGTTTCAACATTTCACAAAATGACTTTTTTTCACCATGAAATCATTTCACATGCTATAATATGACTGTTTTCATGATTTTTTTCAACATACAAAAATTTGACATTTTCATCGTAAAATTTTCGACATACTATGCTATGACATTTTTTTGTAAAATGTTTCATCATTCGATAAAATTAGTTTTTTTCACCATAGAATCATCTTACATGCTATAATATGACTGTTTTCATGATTTTTTTCAACATACAAAAATTTGACATTTTCATCGTAAAATTTTCGACATACTATGCTATGACATTTTTTTGTAAAATGTTTCATCATTCGATAAAATGATTTTTTTCCACCATAGAATTATCTTACATGCTATAATATGACTGTTTTCATGATTTTTTTCAACATTCAAAAATCTGACGTTTTCATCGTAAAATTTTTTTCACCATAGAATTATCTTACATGCTATGACTTTTTTGTAAAATTTTTCAACATTTTACAAAATGATTTTTTTCACCATAGAATCATTTTACATGCTATAATATGACTGTTTTCATGATTTTTTTACACATACAAAAATTTGACGTTTTCATCGTAAAATTTTCGACATACTATACTATGACTTTTTTTGTAAAATTTTTCAACATTTTACAAAATGATTTTTTTCACCATAGAATCGTTTTACATGCTATAATATCACTGTTTTCATGATTTTTTTCAACATGCAAAAATTTGATATTTTCATCGTAAAATTTTCGACATACTATACTATGACACTTTTTTCTAAAATTATACAGCATTCGATAAAATGAGTTTTTTTCACCATAGAATTATCTTACATGCTATAATATGACTGTTTTAATGATTTTTTTCAACATACAAAAATCTGACGTTTTCATCGTAAAATTTTCGACATACTATACTATGACTTTTTTTGTAAAATTTTTCAACATTTTAAAAAATGATTTTTTTCACCATAGAATTATCTTACATGCTATAATATGACTGTTTTCATGATTTTTTTCAACATGCAAAAATTTGATATTTTCATCGTAAAATTTTCGACATACTATACTATGACATTTTTTTGTAAAATTTTTCAACATTTCAAAAAATGACTTTTTTTCATCCATAGAATCATTTTAAATGCTATAATATGACTGTTTTCATGATTTTTTTCAACATACAAAAATCTGACGTTTTCATCGTAAAATTTTCGACATACTATACTATGACTTTTTTTGTAAAATTTTTCAACATTTTACAAAATGATTTTTTTCACCATAGAATCGTTTTACATGCTATAATATGACTGTTTTCATGATTTTTTTCAACATACAAAAATTTGATATTTTCATCGTAAAATTTTCGACATACTATACTATGACACTTTTTTCTAAAATTATACAGCATTCGATAAAATGAGTTTTTTTCACCATAGAATTATCTTACATGCTATAATATGACTGTTTTAATGATTTTTTTCAACATACAAAAATCTGATATTTTCATCGTAAAATTTTCGACATACTATACTATGACTTTTTTTGTAAAATTTTTCAACATTTCAAAAAATGAATTTTTTTCACCATAGAATCATTTTACATGCTATAATATGACTGTTTTCATGATTTTTTTCATCATACAAAAATCTGACGTGTTCATCGTAAAATTTTCGACATACTATACTATGACATTATTTTGTAAAATGTTTCAACATTCAATGAAATGACTTTTTTTTCACCATAGAATTATCTTACATGCTATAATATGACTGTTTTCATTATTTTTTTCAACATTCAAAAATCTGACGTTTTCATCGTAAAATTTTCGACATACTATACAATGGCTTTTTTTGTAAAATTTTTCAACATTTCAAAAAATGACTTTTTTTCACCATAGAATCATCTTACATGCTATAATATCACTGTTTTCATGATTTTTTTCAACATACAAAAATTTGACATTTTCATCGTAAAATTTTCGACATACTATACTATGACATTTTTTTGTAAAATGTTTCAACATTTCAAAAAATGATTTTTTTCACCATAGAATCATTTTACTTATGCTATAATATGACTGTTTTCATGATTTTTTTCATCATACAAAAATCTGACGTGTTCATCGTAAAATTTTCGACATATGACATGACATTATTTTGTAAATTGTTTCAACATTCAATGAAATGACTTTTTTTTCACCATAGAATTATCTTACATGCTATAATATGACTGTTTTCATTATTTTTTTCAACATTCAAAAATCTGACGTTTTCATCGTAAAATTTTCGACATACTATACAATGGCTTTTTTTGTAAAATTTTTCAACATTTCAAAAAATGACTTTTTTTCACCATAGAATCATCTTACATGCTATAATATCACTGTTTTCATGATTTTTTTCAACATACAAAAATTTGATATTTTCATCGTAAAATTTTCGACATACTATACTATGACACTTTTTTCTAAAATTATACAGCATTCGATAAAATGAGTTTTTTTCACCATAGAATTATCTTACATGCTATGACTGTTTACATGATTTTTTTCAACATTCAAAAATCTGACGTTTTCATCGTAAAATTTTCGACATACTATACTATGACTTTTTTTGTAAAATTTTTAAACATTTCAAAAAATGACTTTTTTTCATCCATAGAATCATTTTAAATACTATAATATGACAGTTTTCATGATTTTTTTCAACATACAAAAATTTGACGTTTTCATCGTAAAATTTTCGACATACTATACTATGACTTTTTTTGTAAAATTTTTCAACATTTTACAAAATGATTTTTTTCACCATAGAATCGTTTTACATGCTATAATATGACTGTTTTCATGATTTTTTTCAACATGCAAAAATTTGATATTTTCATCGTAAAATTTTCGACATACTATACTATGACACTTTTTTTCTAAAATTATACAGCATTCGATAAAATGAGTTTTTTTTCACCATAGAATTATCTTACATGCTATAATATGACTGTTTTAATGATTTTTTTCAACATACAAAAATCTGACGTTTTCATCGTAAAATTTTCGACATACTATACTATGACTTTTTTTGTAAAATTTTTCAACATTTTACAAAATGATTTTTTTCACCATAGAATCGTTTTACATGCTATAATATGACTGTTTTCATGATTTTTTTCAACATGCAAAAATTTGATATTTTCATCGTAAAATTTTCGACATACTATACTATGACACTTTTTTTCTAAAATTATACAGCATTCGATAAAATGAGTTTTTTTCACCATAGAATTATCTTACATGCTATAATATGACTGTTTTAATGATTTTTTTCAACATACAAAAATCTGACGTTTTCATCGTAAAATTTTCGACATACTATACTATGACTTTTTTTGTAAAATTTTTCAACATTTCAAAAAATGACTTTTTTTTCACCATAGAATCATTTTACATGCTATAATATAACTGTTTTCATGATTTTTTTCATCATACAAAAATCTGACGTGTTCATCGTAAAATTTCCGACATATGACATGACATTATTTTGTAAATTGTTTCAACATTCAATGAAATGACTTTTTTTTTCACCATAGAATTATCTTACATGCTATAATATGACTGTTTTCATTATTTTTTTCAACATTCAAAAATCTGACGTTTTCATCGTAAAATTTTCGACATACTATACAATGGCTTTTTTTGTAAAATTTTTCAACATTTCAAAAAATGATTTTTTTCACCATAGAATCGTTTTACATGCTATAATATGACTGTTTTCATGATTTTTTTCACACATACAAAAATTTGACGTTTTCATCGTAAAATTTTCGACATACTATACTATGACATTTTTTTGTAAAATTTTTAAACATTTCAGAAAATGACTTTTTTTCATGATAGAATCATTTTACATGCTATAATATGACTGTTTTCATGATTTTTTTCAAAATACAAAAAATTGACGTTTTTATTGTAAAATTTTCGATATACTATACTATGACATTTTTTTGTAAAACGTTTCATCATTCAATAAAATGACTTTTTTTCACCATAGAATCATCTTACATGCTATAATATGACTGTTTTCATGATTTTTTTTAACATACAAAAATTTGACATTTTCATTGTAAAATTTTCGACATACTATACTGAGACATTTTTTTGTAAAATGTTTCATCATTCGATAAAATTAGTTTTTTTCACCATAGAATCATCTTACATGCTATAATATGACTGTTTTCATGATTTTTTTCAACATACAAAAATTTGACATTTTCATCGTAAAATTTTCGACATACTATGCTATGACATTTTTTTGTAAAATGTTTCATCATTCGATAAAATGATTTTTTTCCACCATAGAATTATCTTACATGCTATAATATGACTGTTTTCATGATTTTTTTCAACATAGAAAAATTTGACGTTTTCATTGTAAAATTTTCGACATACTATACTATGACATTTTTTTGTAAAATTTTTCAGCATTTTACAAAATGATTTTTTTCACCATAGAATCATTTTACATGCTATAATATGACTGTTACTATGACTTTTTTTGTAAATTTTTTCAACATTTCAAAAAATGACTTTTTTTCACCATAGAATCATTTTACATGCTATAATATGACTGTTTTCATGATTTTTTTCATCATACAAAAATCTGACGTGTTCATCGTAAAATTTTCGACATATGACATGACATTATTTTGTAAAATGTTTCAACATTCAATGAAATGACTTTTTTTTCACCATAGAATTATCTTACATGCTATAATATGACTGTTTTCATTATTTTTTTCAACATTCAAAAATCTGACGTTTTCATCGTAAAATTTTCGACATACTATACAATGGCTTTTTTTGTAAAATTTTTCAACATTTCAAAAAATGACTTTTTTTCATCATAGAAGCATTTTACATACTATAATATGACTGTTTTCATGATTTTTTTAAACATACAAAAATTTGACCTTTTCATCGTAAAATTTTCGACATACTATACTATGACAATTTTTTGTAAAATTTTTCAACATTTTACAAAATGACTTTTTTTCACCATAGAATCATCTTACATGCTATAATATCACTGTTTTCATGATTTTTTTCAACATACAAAAATTTGACGTTTTCATCGTAAAATTTTCGACATACTTTACGATGACACTTTTTTGTAAAATTTTACAACATTCAATAAAATGAGTTTTTTTCAGCATAGAATCATCTTACATGCTATAATATGACTGTTTTCATGATTTTTTTCAACATACAAAAATTTGATGTTTTCATTGTAAAATTTTCGACATACTATACTATGACATTTTTTTGTAAATTGTTTCATCATTCGATAAAATGAGTTTTTTCCACCATAGAATTATCTTACATGCTATAATATGACTGTTTTCATGATTTTTTTCAACATAGAAAAATTTGACGTTTTCATTGTAAAATTTTCGACATACTATACTATGACTTTTTTTGTAAAATTTTTCAACATTTCAAAAAATGACTTTTTTTCACCATAGAATCATTGTACATGCTATAATATGACTGTTTTCATGATTTTTTTCAGCATACAAAAATCTGACGTGTTCATCGTAAAATTTTCGACATACTATACTATGACATTATTTTGTAAAATGTTTCAACATTCAATGAAATGAATTTTTTTCACCATAGAATTATCTTACATGCTATAATATGACTGTTTTCATTATTTTTTTCAACATTCAAAAATCTGACGTTTTCATCGTAAAATTTTCGACATACTATACTATGGCTTTTTTGTAAAATTTTTCAACACTTCAAAAAATGACTTTTTCATCGTAAAATTTTCGACATATGACATGACATTATTTTGTAAATTGTTTCAACATTCAATGAAATGACTTTTTTTTCACCATAGAATTATCTTACATGCTATAATATGACTGTTTTCATTATTTTTTTCAATATTCAAAAATTTGACATTTTCATCGTAAAATTTTCGACATACTATACTATGACATTTTTTTGTAAAATGTTTCAACATTTCAAAAAATGAATTTTTTTCACCATAGAATCATTTTAAATGCTATAATATGACTGTTTTCATGATTTTTTTCATCATACAAAAATCTGACGTTTTCATTGTAAAATTTTCGACATACTATACTATGACATTTTTTTGTAAAATTTTTCAACATTTTACAAAATGACTTTTTTTCACCATAGAATCATCTTACATGCTATAATATCACTGTTTTCATGATTTTTTTCAACATACAAAAATTTGACGTTTTCATCGTAAAATTTTCGACATATACTATACGATGACACTTTTTTCTAAAATTTTACAACATTCGATAAAATGAGTTTTTTCAGCATAGAATCATCTTACATGCTATAATATGACTGTTTTCATGATTTTTTTCAACATACAAAAATTTGATGTTTTCATTGTAAAATTTTCGACATACTATACTATGACATTTTTTTGTAAAATGTTTCATCATTCGATAAAATGAGTTTTTTCCACCATAGAATTATCTTACATGCTATAATATGACTGTTTTCATGATTTTTTTCAACATAGAAAAATTTGACGTTTTCATTGTAAAATTTTCGACATACTATACTATGACTTTTTTTGTAAAATTTTTCAACATTTCAAAAAATGACTTTTTTTCACCATAGAATCATTTTAAATGCTATAATATGACTGTTTTCATGATTTTTTTCAGCATACAAAAATCTGACGTGTTCAATGTAAAATTTTCGACATACTATACTATGACATTATTTTGTAAAATGTTTCAACATTCAATGAAATGACTTTTTTTCACCATAGAATTATCTTACATGCTATAATATGACTGTTTTCATTATTTTTTTCAACATTCAAAAATCTGACGTTTTCATCGTAAAATTTTCGACATACTATACTATGGCTTTTTTTGTAAAATTTTTCAACATTTCAAAAAATGACTTTTTTTCATCATAAAATCATTTTACATACTATAATATGACTGTTTTCATGATTTTTTTCAACATACAAAAATTTGACCTTTTCATCGTAAAATTTTCGACATACTATACTATGACAATTTTTTGTAAAATTTTTCAACATTTTACAAAATGACTTTTTTTCACCATAGAATCATCTTACATGCTATAATATCACTGTTTTCATGATTTTTTTCAACATACAAAAATTTGACGTTTTCATCGTAAAATTTTCGACATACTAAACTATGACACTTTTTTGTAAAATTTTACAACATTCAATAAAATGAGTTTTTTTCAGCATAGAATCATCTTACATGCTATAATATGACTTTTTTCATGATTTTTTTCAACATACAAAAATTTGACGTTTTCATTGTAAAATTTTCGACATACTATACTATGACTTTTTTTGTAAAATTTTTCAACATTTTACAAAATGATTTTTTTCACCATAGAATCGTTTTACATGCTATAATATGACTGTTTTCATGATTTTTTTCAACATACAAAAATTTGATATTTTCATCGTAAAATTTTCGACATACTATACTATGACACTTTTTTCTAAAATTATACAGCATTCGATAAAATGAGTTTTTTTCACCATAGAATTATCTTACATGCTATAATATGACTGTTTTCATGATTTTTTTCAACATACAAAAATCTGACGTTTTCATGGTAAAATTTTCAACATACTATACTATGACATTTTTTTGTAAAATTTTTCAACATTTCAAAAAATGACTTTTTTTCACCATAGAATCATTTTACATGCTATAATATGACTGTTTTCATGATTTTTTTCATCATACAAAAATCTGACGTGTTCATCATAAAATTTTCGACATACTATACTATGACATTATTTTGTAAAATGTTTCAACATTCAATGAAATGACTTTTTTTTCACCATAGAATTATCTTACATGCTATAATATGACTGTTTTCATTATTTTTTTCAACATTCAAAAATCTGACGTTTTCATCGTAAAATTTTCGACATACTATACTATGACACTTTCTTGTAAAATTTTACAACATTCAATAAAATGAGTTTTTTCAGCATAGAATCATCTTACATGCTATAATATGACTGTTTTCATGATTTTTTTCAACATACAAAAATTTGACGTTTTCATTGTAAAATTTTCGACATACTATACTATGACTTTTTTTGTAAAATTTTTCAACATTTCAAAAAATGACTTTTTTTCACCATAGAATCATTTTACATGCTATAATATGACTGTTTTCATGATTTTTTTCAGCATACAAAAATCTGACGTGTTCAATGTAAAATTTTCGACATACTATACTATGACATTATTTTGTAAAATGTTTCAACATTCAATGAAATGACTTTTTTTTCACCATAGAATTATCTTACATGCTATAATATGACTGTTTTCATTATTTTTTTCAACATTCAAAAATCTGACGTTTTCATCGTAAAATTTTCGACATACTATACTATGGCTTTTTTTGTAAAATTTTTCAACATTTCAAAAAATGACTTTTTTTCATCATAAAATCATTTTACATACTATAATATGACTGTTTTCATGATTTTTTTCAACATACAAAAATTTGACCTTTTCATCGTAAAATTTTCGACATACTATACGATGACAATTTTTTGTAAAATTTTTCAACATTTTACAAAATGACTTTTTTTCACCATAGAATCATCTTACATGCTATAATATCACTGTTTTCATGATTTTTTTCAACATACAAAAATTTGACGTTTTCATCGTAAAATTTTCGACATACTAAACTATGACACTTTTTTGTAAAATTTTACAACATTCAATAAAATGAGTTTTTTCAGCATAGAATCATCTTACATGCTATAATATGACTGTTTTCATGATTTTTTTCAACATACAAAAATTTGACGTTTTCATTGTAAAATTTTCGACATACTATACTATGACTTTTTTTGTAAAATTTTTCAACATTTTACAAAATGATTTTTTTCACCATAGAATCGTTTTACATGCTATAATATGACTGTTTTCATGATTTTTTTCAACATACAAAAATTTGATATTTTCATCGTAAAATTTTCGACATACTATACTATGACACTTTTTTCTAAAATTATACAGCATTCGATAAAATGAGTTTTTTTCACCATAGAATTATCTTACATGCTATAATATGACTGTTTTCATGATTTTTTTCAACATACAAAAATCTGACGTTTTCATGGTAAAATTTTCAACATACTATACTATGACTTTTTTTGTAAAATTTTTCAACATTTCAAAAAATGACTTTTTTTCACCATAGAATCATTTTACATGCCATAATATGACTGTTTTCATGATTTTTTTCATCATACAAAAATCTGACGTGTTCATCATAAAATTTTCGACATACTATACTATGACATTATTTTGTAAAATGTTTCAACATTCAATGAAATGACTTTTTTTTTCACCATAGAATTATCTTACATGCTATAATATGACTGTTTTCATTATTTTTTTCAACATTCAAAAATCTGACGTTTTCATCGTAAAATTTTCGACATACTATACTATGACACTTTCTTGTAAAATTTTACAACATTCAATAAAATGAGTTTTTTCAGCATAGAATCATCTTACATGCTATAATATGACTGTTTTCATGATTTTTTTTCAACACACAAAAATTTGACGTTTTCATCGTAAAATTTTCGACATACTATACTATGACTTTTTTTGTAAAATTTTTCAACATTTTACAAAATGATTTTTTTCACCATAGAATCGTTTTACATGCTATAATATGACTGTTTTCATGATTTTTTTCAACATACAAAAATTTGATATTTTCATCGTAAAATTTTCGACATACTATACTATGACATTTTTTTCTAAAATTATACAGCATTCGATAAAATGAGTTTTTTTCACCATAGAATTATCTTACATGCTATAATATGACTGTTTTCATATTTTTTTAACATTCAAAAATCGCGTTATGGTAAAATTTTCAACATACTATACAATGACTTTTTTTGTAAAATTTTTCAACATTTCAAAAAATGACTTTTTTTCATCATAGAATCATTTTACATACTATAATATGACTGTTTTCATGATTTTTTTCAACATACAAAAATTTGACCTTTTCATCGTAAAATTTTCGACATACTTTACTATGACACTTTTTTGTAAAATTTTACGACATTCAATAAAATGAGTTTTTTCAGCATAGAATCATCTTACATGCTATAATATAACTGTTTTCATGATTTTTTTCATCATACAAAAATCTGACGTGTTCATCGTAAAATTTTCGACATACTATACTATGACATGATTTTGTAAAATGTTTCAACATTCAATGAAATGACTTTTTTTTCACCATAGAATTATCTTACATGCTATAATATGACTGTTTTCATTATTTTTTTCAACATTCAAAAATCTGACGTTTTCATCGTAAAATTTTCGACATACAATACAATGGCTTTTTTTGTAAAATTTTTCAACATTTCAAAAAATGACTTTTTTGTCATCATAGAGTCATCTTACATACTATAATATGACTGTTTTCATGATTTTGTTCAACATACAAAAATTTGACCTTTTCATCGTAAAATTTTCGACATACTATACGATGAAAATTTTTTGTAAAATTTTTCAACATTTTACAAAATGACTTTTTTTCACCATAGAATCATCTTACATGCTATAATATGACTGTTTTCATGATTTTTTTCAACATACAAAAATTTGACGTTTAAATTAAAATAATTTAAAAAAAAAATAAAAAAAAAAAAAAAACGTTTTCATTGTAAAATTTTCGACATACTATACTATGACACTTTTTTGTAAAATTTTACAGCATTCGATAAAATGAGTTTTTTTCACCATAGAATTATCTTACATGCTATAATATGACTGTTTTCATTATTTTTTTCAACATTCAAAAATCTGACATTTTCATCGTAAAATTTTCGACATACTATACTATGACTTTTTTTGTAAAATTTTTCAACATTTTACAAAATGACTTTTTACACCATAGAATCATTTTACATACTATAATATGACTGTTTTGATGATTTTTTTCAGCATGCAAAAATCTGAGGTTTTCATCGTAAAATTTTTGACATACTATACTATGACAATTTTTTGTAAAATGTTTCGATTTTTGATAAAATTAGTTTTTTTCACCATAGAATCATCTTACATGCTATAATATCACTGTTTTCATGATTTTTTTCAACATACAAAAATTTGACGTTTTCATCGTAAAATTTTCGACATACTATACTATGACATTATTTTGTAAAATTTTCCAACATTCAATGAAATGACTTTTTTTTCACCATAGAATTATCTTACATGCTATAATATCACTGTTTTCATGATTTTTTTCAACATACAAAAATTTGACGTTTTCATCATAAAATTTTCGACATACTATACTATGACTTTTTTTGTAAAATTTTTCAACATTTCAAAAAATGCCTTTTTTTCATCATATAATCATTTTACATACTATAATATGACTGTTTTCATGATTTTTTTCAACATACAAAAATTTGACCTTTTCATCGTAAAATTTTCGACATACTATACTATGACATTTTTTTGTAAAATTTTACAACATTTTACGAAATGACTTTTTTTCACCATAGAATCCTTTTACATACTATAATATGACTGTTTTCATGATTTTTTTCAACATACAAAATTTGACGTTTTCATCGTAAAATTTTTGACATACTATACTATGACAATTTTTTGTAAAATGTTTCGATTTTTGATAAAATTAGTTTTTTTCACCATAGAATCATCTTACATGCTATAATATCACTGTTTTCATGATTTTTTTCAACATACAAAAATTTGACGTTTTCATCGTAAAATTTTCGACATACTATACTATGACATTTTTTTGTAAAATGTTTCATCATTCGATAAAATGAGTTTTTTCCACCATAGAATTATCTTACATGCTGTAATATGACTGTTTTCATGATTTTTTTCAACATTCAAAAATCTGACGTTTTCATCGTAAAATTTTCGACATACTATACTATGACTTTTTTTGTAAAATTTTTCAAAATTCGATAAAATGAGTTTTTTTTCACCATATAATCATCTTACATGCAATAATATGACTTTTTTTATTATTTTATCAACATACAAAAATTTGACGTTTTCATCATAAAATTTTCGACATACTATACTACCACATTTTTTTGTAAAATTTTTAAACATTTCAAAAAATGACTTTTTTTCACCATAGAATTATCTTACATGCTATAATATGACTGTTTTCATTATTTTTTTCAACATTCAAAAATCTGACGTTTTCATCGTAAAATATTCGACATACTATACTATGACTTTTTTTGTAAAATTTTTCAACATTACATAAAATGAGTTTTTTTCACCATAGAATTATCTTACATGCTATAATATAAATGTTTTCATGATTTTTTTTCAACATAAAAAACTTTGACGTTTTCATCGTAAAATTTTCAACATAATATACTATGACATTTTTTGTAAAATTTTTTCAACATTTCACAAAATGCCTTTTTTTCACCATACAATCATTTTACATGCTATAATATCACTGTTTTCATAATTTTTATCAAAATACAAAAATTTGACATTTTCATCCTAAAATTTTCGACGTACTATACTATGACATTTTTTTGTAAAATTATACAGCATTCGATAAAATGAGTTTTTTCCACCATAGAATTATCTTACATGATATAATATGACTGTTTATGATTTTTTTCAACATTCAAAAATCTGACGTTTTCATCGTAAAATTTTCGACATACTATACTATGACATTATTTTGTAAAATGTTTCAACATTCAATGAAATGACTTTTTTTTCACCATAGAATTATCTTACATGCTATAATATGACTGTTTGCATTATTTTTTTCAACATTCAAAAATCTGACGTTTTCATCGTAAAATTTTCGACATACTATACTATGACTTTTTTTGTAAAATTTTTCAAAATTCGATAAAATGAGTTTTTTTTCAGCTTATAATCATCTTACATGCTATAATATGACTGTTTTCATGATTTTTTTCAACATACAAAAATTTGACGTTTTCATCGTAAAATTTTCGACATACTGTACTATGACACTTTTTTTCTAAAATTATACAGCATTCGATAAAATGAGTTTTTTTCACCATAGAATTATCTTACATGCTATAATATGACTGTTTTCATGATTTTTTTCAACATACAAAAATTTGACGTTTTCATCGTAAAATTTTCGACATACTATACTATGACACTTTTTTCTAAAATTATACAGCATTCGATAAAATGAGTTTTTTTCACCATAGAATTATCTTACATGCTATAATATGACTGTTTTCATGATTTTTTTCAACATACAAAAATTTGACGTTTTCATCGTAAAATTTTCGACATACTATACTATGACACTTTTTTCTAAAATTATACAGCATTCGATAAAATGAGTTTTTTTCACCATAGAGTTATCTTACATGCTATAATATGACTGTTTTCATTATTTTTTTCAACATTCAAAAATCTGACATTTTCATCGTAAAATTTTCGACATACTATACTATGACTTTTTTTGTAAAATTTTTCAACATTTTACAAAATGACTTTTTACACCATAGAATCATTTTACATGCTATAATATGACTGTTTTCATGATTTTTTTCAGCATACAAAAATCTGACGTGTTCATCGTAAAATTTTCAACATACTATACTATGACATTATTTTGTAAAATGTTTCAACATTCAATGAAATGACTTTTTTTCACCATAGAATCATCTTACATGCTATAATATAACTGTTTTCATGATTTTTTTTCAACATACAAAACTTTGACGTTTTCATCGTAAAATTTTTTGACATACTATACTATGACACTTTTTTATAAAATTATACAGCATTCGATAAAATGAGTTTTTTCCACCACAGAATCATCTTACAAGCTATAATATGACTGTTTTCGTTATTTTTTTCAACATACAAAAATTTGACGTTTTCATCGTAAAATTTTCGACATGCTATACTATCACATTTTTTTGTAAAATTTTTAAACATTTCAAAACATGATTTTTTTCACCATAGAATCGTTTTACATGCTATAATATGACTGTTTTCATGATTTTTTTCAACATACAAAAATTTGACGTTTTCATCGTAAAATTTTCGACATACTATACTATGACAATTTTTTGTAAACTTTTTCGATTTTTGATAAAATTAGATTTTTTCACCATAGAATCATATTACATGCTATAATATCACTGTTTTCATGATTTTTTTCAACATACAAAAATCTGACGTGTTCATCGTAAAATTTTCGACATACTATACTATGACATTATTTTGTAAAATGTTTCAACATTCAATGAAATGACTATTTTTTCACCATAGAATTATCTTACATGCTATAATATGACTGTTTTCATTATTTTTTTCAACATTCAAAAATTTGACCTTTTCATCGTAAAATTTTCGACATACTATACTATGACATTTTTTTGTAAAATTTTTCAACATTTTACAAAATGACTTTTTTTCACCATAGAATCCTTTTACATACTATAATATGACTGTTGTCATGATGTTTTTCAACAAACAAAATTTGACGTTTTCATCGTAAAATTTTTGACATACTGTACTATGACAATTTTTTGTAAAATTTTTAGATTTTCGATAAAATTAGTTTTTTTCACCATAGAATCATGTTACATGCTATAATATCACTGTTTTCATGATTTTTTTCAACATACAAAAATTTGACGTTTTCATTGTAAAATTTTCGACATACTATACTATGACATTTTTTTGTAAAATGTTTCATCATTCGATAAAATGAGTTTTTTCCACCATAGAATTATCTTACATACTATAATATGACTGTTTTCATGATTTTTTTCAACATAGAAAAATTTGACGTTTTCATTGTAAAATTTTCGACATACTATACTATGACATTTTTTTGTAAAATTTTTCAACATTTTACAAAATGATTTTTTTCACCATAGAATCGTTTTACATGCTATAATATGACTGTTTTCATGATTTTTTTCAGCATACAAAAATCTGACGTGTTCATCGTAAAATTTTCGACATACTATACTATGACATTATTTTGTAAAATGTTTCAACATTCAATGAAATTACTTTTTTTCACCATAGAATTATCTTACATGCTATAATATAACTGTTTTCATGTTTTTTTCAACATACAAAACTTTGACGTTTTCATCGTAAAATTTTCGACATACTATACTATGACACTTTTTTCTAAAATTATACAGCATTCGATAAAATGAGTTTTTTCCACCATAGAATTATCTTACATGCTATAATAGGACTGTTTCTGATTTTTTTCAACATTAAAAATCTGACGTTTTCATCGTAAAATTTTCGACATACTATACTATGACTTTTTTTGTAAAATTTTTCAAAATTCGATAAAATGAGTTTTTTTTTCACCATATAATCATCTTACATGCTATAATATGACTTTTTTATTATTTTTTTTCAACATACAAAAATTTGACGTTTTCATCATAAAATTTTCGACATACTATACTATCACATTTTTTTGTAAAGTTTTTAAACATTTCAAAAAATAACTTTTTTTCACCATAGAATTATCTTACATGCTATAATATGACTGTTGTCATTATTTTTTTCAACATTCAAAAATCTGACGTTTTCATCGTAAAATTTTCGACATACTATACTATGACTTTTTTTGTAAAATTTTTCAACATTACATAAAATGAGTTTTTTTCACCATAGAATTATCTTACATGCTATAATATGACTGTTTTCATTATTTTTTTCAACATTCAAAAATCTGACATTTTCATCGTAAAATTTTCGACATAATATACTATGACATTTTTTTGTAAATTTTTTTCAACATTTCACAAAATGACTTTTTTTCACCATAGAATCATTTTACATGCTATAATTCCTGTTTTCATAATTTTTTCAACATAAAAAATTTGATTTTCATCCTAAAATTTTCGAGCACTATCTATGCATTTTTTTGTAAAATTATACAGCATTCGATAAAATGAGTTTTTTCCCCATAGAATTTCTTATGCTATATTGCTGTTTCTGATTTTTTTCAACATTCAAAAATCTGCGTTTTCATCGTAAAATTTTGAATCTATCTATGCATTTTTGTAAAATTTTTCAATTTTCTAATTTTTTTTCACCTGAATCATTTTACATGCTATAATATGACTGTTTTCATGATTTTTTTCAACATACAAAAATTTGACGTTTTCATCGTAAAATTTTTGACATACTATACTATCACATTTTTTTGTAAAATTTTTCGATTTTCGATAAAATGATTTTTTTCACCATAGAATCCTTTTCTTCTTAATGTTGTTCTCTTCTCTTTGTAAATTTTTCATGCTATAATATGCTGTTTTCATGATTTTTTCAACATACAAAAATTTGCGTTTTCTCGTAAATTTTCGACATACTATACTATGCCTTTTTTCTAAAATTATACAGCATTCGATAAAATGAGTTTTTTTCACCGTAGAATTACCTTACATGCTATAATATGACTGTTTTCATGATTTTTTTCAACATTCAAAAATCTGACGTTTTCATCGTAAAATTTTCGACATACTATACTATGACTTTTTTTGTAAAATGTTTCATCATTCGATAAAATGAGTTTTTTCCACCATAGAATTATCTTACATACTATAATATGACTGTTTTCATGATTTTTTTCAACATAGAAAAATTTGACGTTTTCATTGTAAAATTTTCGACATACTATACTATGACATTTTTTTGTAAAATTTTTCAACATTTTACAAAATGACTTTTTACGCCATAGAATCATTTTACATGCTATGACTGTTTTCATGATTTTTTTCAGCATACAGAAATCTGACGTGTTCATCGTAAAATTTTCGACATACTATACTATGACATTATTTTGTAAAATGTTTCAACATTCAATGAAATTACTTTTTTTCACCATAGAATTATCTTACATGCTATAATATAACTGTTTTCATGATTTTTTTCAACATACAAAACTTTGACGTTTTCATCGTAAAATTTTCGACATACTATACTATGAAAATTTTTTGTAAAATTATACAGCATTCGATAAAATATAGTTTTTTCCACCATAGAATTATCTTACATGCTATAATAGGACTGTTTCTGATTTTTTTCAACATTCAAAAATCTGACGTTTTCATCGTAAAATTTTCGACATACTATACTATGACTTTTTTTGTAAAATTTTTCAAAATTCGATAAAATGAGTTTTTTTTTCACCATATAATCATCTTACATGCTATAATATGACTTTTTTATTATTTTTTTTCAACATACAAAAATTTGACGTTTTCATCATAAAATTTTCGACATACTATACTATCACATTTTTTTGTAAAGTTTTTAAACATTTCAAAAAATAACTTTTTTTCACCATAGAATTATCTTACATGCTATAATATGACTGTTGTCATTATTTTTTTCAACATTCAAAAATCTGACGTTTTCATCGTAAAATTTTCGACGTACTATACTATGACTTTTTTTGTAAAATTTTTCAACATTACATAAAATGAGTTTTTTTCACCATAGAATTATCTTACATGCTATAATATGACTGTTTTCATTATTTTTTTCAACATTCAAAAATCTGACATTTTCATCGTAAAATTTTCGACATAATATACTATGACATTTTTTGTAAATTTTTTTCAACATTTCACAAAATGACTTTTTTTCACCATACAATCATTTTACATGCTATAATATCACTGTTTTCATAATTTTTATCAACATACAAAAATTTGACATTTTCATCCTAAAATTTTCGACGCACTATACTATGACATTTTTTTGTAAAATTATACAGCATTCGATAAAATGAGTTTTTTCCACCATAGAATTATCTTACATGCTATAATATGACTGTTTCTGATTTTTTTCAACATTCAAAAATCTGACGTTTTCATCGTAAAATTTTTGACATACTATACTATGACACTTTTTTGTAAAATTTTTCAATTTTCGATAAAATTAGTTTTTTTCACCATAGAATCATCTTACATGCTATAATATGACTGTTTTCATGATTTTTTTCAACATATAAAAATTTGACGTTTGCATCGTAAAATTTCTGACATACTATACTATCACATTTTTTTGTAAAATTTTTCAACATTTTAAAAAATGATTTTTTTCACCATAGAATCATTTTACATGCTATAATATGACTGTTTTCATGATTTTTTTCAACATACAAAAATTTGACGTTTTCATCGTAAAATTTTCGACATACTATACTATGACATTTTTTTCTAAAATTATACAGCATTCGATAAAATGAGTTTTTTTCACCGTAGAATTACCTTACATGCTATAATATGACTGTTTTCATTATTTTTTTCAACATTCAAAAATCTGACGTTTTCATCGTAAAATTTTCGACATACTATACTATGACTTTTTTTGTAAAATTTTTCAACATTTCAAAAAATGACTTTTTTTCATCATATAATCATTTTACATACTATAATATGACTGTTTTCATGATTTTTTTCAACATACAAAAATTTGACTTTTTCATCGTAAAATTTTCGACATACTATACTATGACATTTTTTTGTAAAATTTTTCAACATTTTACAAAATTACTTTTTTTCACCATAGAATCCTTTTACATACTATAATATGACTGTTTTCATGATTTTGTTCAACATACAAAATTTGACGTTTTCACCGTAAAATTTTTGACATACTATACTATGACAATTTTTTGTAAAATTTTTCGATTTTCGATAAAATTAGTTTTTTTCACCATAGAATCATCTTACATGCTATAATATCACTGTTTTCATGATTTTTTTCAACATACAAAAATTTGACGTTTTCTTCGTAAAATTTTCGACATACTATACTATGACATTTTTTTGTAAAATGTTTCATCATTCGATAAAATGAGTTTTTTCCACCATAGAATTATCTTACATGCTATAATATGACTGTTTTCATGATTTTTTTCAACATTCAAAAATTTGACCTTTTCATCGTAAAATTTTCGACATACTATACTATGACATTTTTTTGTAAAATTTTTCAACATTTTACAAAATGACTTTTTTTCACCATAGAATCCTTTTACATACTATAATATGACTGTTTTCATGATTTTTGTCAACAAACAAAATTTGACGTTTTCATCGTAAAATTTTTGACATACTGTACTATGACAATTTTTTGTAAAATTTTTAGATTTTCGATAAAATTAGTTTTTTTCACCATAGAATCATCTTACATGCTATAATATCACTGTTTTCATGATTTTTTTCAACATAAAAAAATTTGACGTTTTCATTGTAAAATTTTCGACATACTATACTATGACATTTTTTTGTAAAATGTTTCATCATTCGATAAAATGAGTTTTTTCCACCATAGAATTATCTTACATACTATAATATGACTGTTTTCATGATTTTTTTCAACATAGAAAAATTTGACGTTTTCATTGTAAAATTTTCGACATACTATACTATGACATTTTTTTGTAAAATTTTTCAACATTTTACAAAATGATTTTTTTCAGCATAGAATCGTTTTACATGCTATAATATGACTGTTTTCATGATTTTTTTCAGCATACAAAAATCTGACGTGTTCATCGTAAAATTTTCGACATACTATACTATGACATTATTTTGTAAAATGTTTCAACATTCAATGAAATTACTTTTTTTCACCATAGAATTATCTTACATGCTATAATATAACTGTTTTCATGATTTTTTTTCAACATACAAAACTTTGACGTTTTCATCGTAAAATTTTCGACATACTATACTATGACACTTTTTTGTAAAATTTTTCAATTTTCGATAAAATTAGTTTTTTTCACCATAGAAACATCTTACATGCTATAATATTACTGTTTTCATGATTTTTTTCAACATATAAAAATTTGACGTTTTCATCGTAAAATTTCTGACATACTATACTATCACATTTTTTTGTAAAATTTTTAAACATTTCAAAAAATGATTTTTTCACCATAGAATCATTTTATATGCTATAATGACTGTTTTCATGATTTTTTCAGTATACAAAAATTTGACGTTTTCATCGTAAAATTTTCGACATACTATACTATCACATTTTTTTGTAAAGTTTTTAAACATTTCAAAAAATGACTTTTTTTCACCATAGAATTATCTTACATGCTATAATATGACTGTTGTCATTATTTTTTTCAACATTCAAAAATCTGACGTTTTCATCGTAAAATTTTCGACATACTATACTATGACTTTTTTTGTAAAATTTTTCAACATTACATAAAATGAGTTTTTTTCACCATAGAATTATCTTACATGCTATAATATGACTGTTTTCATTATTTTTTTCAACATTCAAAAATCTGACATTTTCATCGTAAAATTTTCGACATAATATACTATGACATTTTTTGTAAAATTTTTTCAACATTTCACAAAATGACTTTTTTTCACCATACAATCATTTTACATGCTATAATATCACTGTTTTCATAATTTTTATCAACATACAAAAATTTGACATTTTCATCCTAAAATTTTCGACGGGGGGGCCGGGGGGGCGGGGGGGGGGGGGGGGGGGGGGGGGGGGGGGGGGGGGGGGGGGGGGGGGGGGGGGGGGGGGGGGGGGGGGGGGGGGGGGGGGGGGGGGGGGGGGGGGGGGGGGGGGGGGGGGGGGGGGGGGGGGGGGGGGGGGGGGGGGGGGGGGGGGGGGGGGGGGGGGGGGGGGGGGGGGGGGGGGGGGGGGGGGGGGGCGGGGGGGGGGGTGGCGCACCACTATACTATGACATTTTTTTGTAAAATTATACAGCATTCGATAAAATGAGTTTTTTCCACCATAGAATTATCTTACATGCTATAATATGACTGTTTCTGATTTTTTTCAACATTCAAAAATCTGACGTTTTCATCGTAAAATTTTTGACATACTATACTATGACATTTTTTTGTAAAATTTTTCAACATTTTACAAAATGACTTTTTTTCACCATAGAATCCTTTTACATACTATAATATGACTGTTTTCATGATTTTTGTCAACAAACAAAATTTGACGTTTTCATCGTAAAATTTTTGACATACTGTACTATGACAATTTTTTGTAAAATTTTTAGATTTTCGATAAAATTAGTTTTTTTCACCATAGAATCATCTTACATGCTATAATATCACTGTTTTCATGATTTTTTTCAACATACAAAAATTTGACGTTTTCATTGTAAAATTTTCGACATACTATACTATGACATTTTTTTGTAAAATGTTTCATCATTCGATAAAATGAGTTTTTTCCACCATAGAATTATCTTACATACTATAATATGACTGTTTTCATGATTTTTTTCAACATAGAAAAATTTGACGTTTTCATTGTAAAATTTTCGACATACTATACTATGACATTTTTTTGTAAAATTTTTCAACATTTTACAAAATGATTTTTTTCAGCATAGAATCGTTTTACATGCTATAATATGACTGTTTTCATGATTTTTTTCAGCATACAAAAATCTGACGTGTTCATCGTAAAATTTTCGACATACTATACTATGACATTATTTTGTAAAATGTTTCAACATTCAATGAAATTACTTTTTTTCACCATAGAATTATCTTACATGCTATAATATAACTGTTTTCATGATTTTTTTTCAACATACAAAACTTTGACGTTTTCATCGTAAAATTTTCGACATACTATACTATGACACTTTTTTGTAAAATTTTTCAATTTTCGATAAAATTAGTTTTTTTCACCATAGAAACATCTTACATGCTATAATATGACTGTTTTCATGATTTTTTTCAACATATAAAAATTTGACGTTTTCATCGTAAAATTTCTGACATACTATACTATCACATTTTTTTGTAAAATTTTTAAACATTTCAAAAAATGATTTTTTCACCATAGAATCATTTTATATGCTATAATGACTGTTTTCATGATTTTTTTCAACATACAAAAATTTGACGTTTTCATCGTAAAATTTTCGACATACTATACTATGACACTTTTTTCTAAAATTATACAGCATTCGATAAAATGAGTTTTTTTCACCGTAGAATTACCTTACATGCTATAATATGACTGTTTTCATTATTTTTTTCAACATTCAAAAATCTGACGTTTTCATCGTAAAATTTTCGACATACTATACTATGACTTTTTTTGCAAAATTTTTCAACATTTCAAAAAATGACTTTTTTTCATCATATAATCATTTTACATACTATAATATGACTGTTTTCATGATTTTTTTCAACATACAAAAATTTGACCTTTTCATCGTAAAATTTTCGACATACTATACTATGACATTTTTTTGTAAAATTTTTCAACATTTCACAAAATTACTTTTTTTCACCATAGAATCCTTTTACATACTATAATATGACTGTTTTCATGATTTTGTTCAACATACAAAATTTGACGTTTTCATCGTAAAATTTTTGACATACTATACTATGACAATTTTTTGTAAAATTTTTCGATTTTCGATAAAATTAGTTTTTTTCACCATAGAATCATCTTACATGCTATAACATCACTATTTTCATGATTTTTTTCAACATACAAAAATTTGACGTTTTCTTCGTAAAATTTTCGACATACTATACCATGACATTTTTTTGTAAAATGTTTCATCATTCGATAAAATGAGTTTTTTCCACCATAGAATTATCTTACATGCTATAATATGACTGTTTTCATGATTTTTTTCAACATAGAAAAATTTGACGTTTTCATTGTAAAATTTTCGACATACTATATATGACATTTTTTTGTAAAATTTTTCAACATTTTACAAAATGATTTTTTTCACCATAGAATCGTTTTACATGCTATAATATGACTGTTTTCATGATTTTTTTCAACATACAAAAATTTGACGTTTTCATCGTAAAATTTTCGACATACTATACTATGACACTTTTTTCTAAAATTATACAGCATTCGATAAAATGAGTTTTTTTCACCATAGAATTATCTTACATGCTATAATATGACTGTTTTCATTATTTTTTTCAACATTCAAAAATCTGACATTTTCATCGTAAAATTTTCGACATACTATACTATGACTTTTTTTGTAAAATTTTTCAACATTTTACAAAATGACTTTTTACGCCATAGAATCATTTTACATGCTATAACTGTTTCCATGATTTTTTTCAACATAAAAAAATTTGACGTTTTCATCGTAAAATTTTCGACATACTATACTATGACATTTTTTTGTAAAATTTTTCAACATTTTACAAAATGACTTTTTACACCATAGAATCTTTTTAAATAATATAATATGACTGTTTTCATGATTTTTTTCAACATGAAAAAATTTGACGTTTTCATCGTAAAATTTCCGACATACTACACTGACATTATTTTGTAAAATGTTTCAACATTCAATGAAATGATTCGATAAAATATATTTTTTCCACCATAGAATTATCTTACATGCTATAATAGGACTGTTTCTGATTTTTTTCAACATTCAAAAATCTGACGTTTTCATCGTAAAATTTTCGACATACTATACTATGACTTTTTTTGTAAAATTTTTCAAAATTCGGTAAAATGAGTTTTTTTTTCACCATATAATCATCTTACATGCTATAATATGACTTTTTTATTATTTTTTTTCAACATACAAAAATTTGACGTTTTCATCATAAAATTTTCGACATACTATACTATCACATTTTTTTGTAAAGTTTTTAAACATTTCAAAAAATGACTTTTTTTCACCATAGAATTATCTTACATGCTATAATATGACTGTTGTCATAATTTTTTTCAACATTCAAAAATCTGACGTTTTCATCGTAAAATTTTCGACATACTATACTATGACTTTTTTTGTAAAATTTTTCAACATTACATAAAATGAGTTTTTTTCACCATAGAATTATCTTACATGCTATAATATGACTGTTTTCATTATTTTTTTCAACATTCAAAAATCTGACATTTTCATCGTAAAATTTTCGACATAATATACTATGACATTTTTTGTAAAATTTTTTCAACATTTCACAAAATGACTTTTTTTCACCATACAATCATTTTACATGCTATAATATCACTGTTTTCATAATTTTTATCAACATACAAAAATTTGACATTTTCATCCTAAAATTTTCGGCGCACTATACTATGACATTTTTTTGTAAAATTATACAGCATTCGATAAAATGAGTTTTTTCCACCATAGAATTATCTTACATGCTATAATATGACTGTTTCTGATTTTTTTCAACATTCAAAAATCTGACGTTTTCATCGTAAAATTTTCGACATACTATACTATGACACTTTTTTGTAAAATTTTTCAATTTTCGATAAAATTAGTTTTTTTCACCATAGAATCATCTTACATGCTATAATATGACTGTTTTCATGATTTTTTTCAACATATAAAAATTTGACGTTTGCATCGTAAAATTTCTGACATACTATACTATCACATTTTTTTGTAAAATTTTTAAACATTTCAAAAAATGATTTTTTCACCATAGAATCATTTTATATGCTATAATGACTGTTTTCATGATTTTTTTCAACATACAAAAATTTGACGTTTTCATCGTAAAATTTTCGACATACTATACTATGACACTTTTTTGTAAAATTATACAGCATTCGATAAAATGAGTTTTTTCCACCATAGAATTATCTTACATGCTATAATATGACTGTTTCTGATTTTTTTCAACATTCAAAAATCTGACGTTTTCATCGTAAAATTTTCGACATACTATACTATGACTTTTTTTGTAAAATTTTTCAAAATTCGATAAAATGAGTTTTTTTTCACCATATAATCATCTTACATGCTATAATATGACTTTTTTATTATTTTTTTCAACATATAAAAATTTTACGTTTTCATCATAAAATTTTCGACATACTATGCTATCACATTTTTTTAAAATTTTTAAACATTTCAAAAAATGACTTTTTTTCACCATAGAATCATTTTTCATATTATAATATGACAGTTTTCATGATTTTTTTCAACATACAAAAATTTGACGTTTTCATCGTAAAATTTTCGACATACTATACTATGACACTTTTTTGTGAAATTTTTCAACATTTCACAAAATGACTTTTTTTCACCATAAAATCATTTTACATGCTATGAGTGTTTTCATGATTTTTTTCAACATACAAAAATTTGACGTTTTCATCGTAAAATTTTTTGACATACTATACTATGAATTTTTTTGTAAAATTTTTCAACATTCGATAAAATGAGTTTTTTTCACCATAGAATTATCTTACATGCTATAATATAACTGTTTTCATGATTTTTTTCAACATAAAAAAATTTGACGTTTTCATCGTAAAATTTTCGACATACTATACTATGACATTTTTTTGTAAAATTTTTCAACATTTTACAAAATGACTTTTTACACCATAGAATCTTTTTAAATAATATAATATGACTGTTTTCATGATTTTTTTCAACATAAAAAAATTTGACGTTTTCATCGTAAAATTTTCGACATACTATACTATGACATTTTTTTGTCAAATTTTTCAACATTTTACAAAATGACTTTTTACACCATAGAATTATTTTACATGCTATAATATAACTGTTTTCATGATTTTTTTCCAGCATACAAAAATCTGACGTTTTCATCGTAAAATTTTCGACATACTATACTATGACTTTTTTTGTAAAATTTTTCAACATTCGATAAAATGAGTTTTTTTCACCATAGAATTATCTTACATGCTATAATATAACTGTTACCATGATTTTTTTCAACATAAAAAAATTTGACGTTTTCATCGTAAAATTTTCGACATACTATACTATGACATTTTTTTGTAAAATTTTTCAACATTTTACAAAATGACTTTTTACACCATAGAATCTTTTAAATAATATAATATGACTGTTTTCATATTTTTTTCAACATGAAAAAATTTGACGTTTTCATCGTAAAATTTCCGACATACTACACTGACATTATTTTGTAAAATGTTTCAACATTCAATGAAATGCTTTTTTTCACCATAGAATTTCTTACATGCTACAATATACTGTTTTCATTATTTTTTTCAACATTCAAAAATCTGCGTTTTCATCGTAAAATTTTCGACATACTATACAATGGCTTTTTTTGTAAAATTTTTCAACATTTCAAAAAATACTTTTTTTCACCATAGAATCATCTTACATGCTATAATTCACTGTTTCCATAATTTTTTTCAACATACAAAAATTTGACGTTTTCATCGTAAAATTTTCGACATACTATACTATGAAATTTTTTTAAAATTTTTCAGCATTTCAAAAATGATGTTTTTTCACCATACAATGATTTTACATGCTATAATATGACTGTTTTCATGATTTTTTTCAACAAAAAAATTTGAAATTTTCATTGTAAAATTTTCGACATCCTTACTCTTACATTTTTTGTAGAATTTTTCAACATTTCAAAAATGACTTTTTTTCACCATACAACCATTTTACATACTATAATATGACTGTTTTCATGATTTTTTTCAACATACAAAAATTTGACGTTTTCATCGTAAAATTTTCGACATACTATACTATGACATTTGTTGTAAAATTTTACAGCATTCGATAAAATGATTTTTTTCAACATATAGTCATCTTACATGCTATAATATGACTTTTTTCATGATTTTTTTCAACATACAAAAATTTGACGTTTTTATCGTAAAATTTTCGACATACTATACTATGATATTTTTTTGCAAAATTTTACAACGTTCGATAAAATGAGTTTTTTTCAACATATAGTCATCTTACATGCTATAATATGACTTTTTTCATGATTTTTTTCAACATACAAAAATCTGCCTTTTTCATCGTAAAATTTTCAACATACAAAAATTTGACGTTTTCATCGTAAAATTTTCGACATACTATACTATGACACTTTTTTGTGAAATTTTTCAACATTTCACAAAATGACTTTTTTTCACCATAAAATCATTTTACATGCTATGAGTGTTTTCATGATTTTTTTTCAACATACAAAAATTTGACGTTTTCATCGTAAAATTTTTTGACATACTATACTATGAATTTTTTTGTAAAATTTTTCAACATTCGATAAAATGAGTTTTTTTCACCATAGAATTATCTTACATGCTATAATATAACTGTTTTCATGATTTTTTTTCAACATAAAAAAATTTGACGTTTTCATCGTAAAATTTTCGACATACTATACTATGACATTTTTTTGTAAAATTTTTCAACATTTTACAAAATGACTTTTTACACCATAGAATCTTTTTAAATAATATAATATGACTGTTTTCATGATTTTTTTCAACATAAAAAAATTTGACGTTTTCATCGTAAAATTTTCGACATACTATACTATGACATTTTTTTGTCAAATTTTTCAACATTTTACAAAATGACTTTTTACACCATAGAATTATTTTACATGCTATAATATAACTGTTTTCATGATTTTTTTCCAGCATACAAAAATCTGACGTTTTCATCGTAAAATTTTCGACATACTATACTATGACTTTTTTTGTAAAATTTTTCAACATTCGATAAAATGAGTTTTTTTCACCATAGAATTATCTTACATGCTATAATATAACTGTTTCCATGATTTTTTTCAACATAAAAAAATTTGACGTTTTCATCGTAAAATTTTCGACATACTATACTATGACATTTTTTTGTAAAATTTTTCAACATTTTACAAAATGACTTTTTACACCATAGAATCTTTTTAAATAATATAATATGACTGTTTTCATGATTTTTTTCAACATGAAAAAATTTGACGTTTTCATCGTAAAATTTCCGACATACTACACTGACATTATTTTGTAAAATGTTTCAACATTCAATGAAATGACTTTTTTTTCACCATAGAATTATCTTACATGCTACAATATGACTGTTTTCATTATTTTTTTCAACATTCAAAAATCTGACGTTTTCATCGTAAAATTTTCGACATACTATACAATGGCTTTTTTTGTAAAATTTTTCAACATTTCAAAAAATGACTTTTTTTCACCATAGAATCATCTTACATGCTATAATATCACTGTTTCCATAATTTTTTTCAACATACAAAAATTTGACGTTTTCATCGTAAAATTTTCGACATACTATACTATGAAATTTTTTTGTAAAATTTTTCAGCATTTCACAAAATGATGTTTTTTCACCATACAATGATTTTACATGCTATAATATGACTGTTTTCATGATTTTTTTCAACACAAAAAATTTGAAATTTTCATTGTAAAATTTTCGACATACTATACTATGACAATTTTTTGTAAAATGTTTCAACATTTCACAAAATGACTTTTTTTTCACCATAAAATCATTTTACATGCTATAATATGACTGTTTTCATGATTTTTTTCAACATACAAAAATTTGACATTTTCATCGTAAAATTTTCGACATCCTATACTCTTACATTTTTTTGTAGAATTTTTCAACATTTCACAAAATGACTTTTTTTCACCATACAACCATTTTACATACTATAATATGACTGTTTTCATGATTTTTTTCAACATACAAAAATTTGACGTTTTCATCGTAAAATTTTCGACATACTATACTATGACATTTGTTGTAAAATTTTACAGCATTCGATAAAATGAGTTTTTTTCAACATATAGTCATCTTACATGCTATAATATGACTTTTTTCATGATTTTTTTCAACATACAAAAATTTGACGTTTTTATCGTAAAATTTTCGACATACTATACTATGATATTTTTTTGCAAAATTTTACAACGTTCGATAAAATGAGTTTTTTTCAACATATAGTCATCTTACATGCTATAATATGACTTTTTTCATGATTTTTTTCAACATACAAAAATCTGCCTTTTTCATCGTAAAATTTTCGACATACTATACTATGACATTTTTTGTAAAATTTTTCAACATTTCGCAAAATGACTTTTTTTCACCATACAATTATTTTACATGCTATAATATGACTGTTTTCATGATTTTTTTCAACATACAAAAATTTGACGTTTTCATCGTAAAATTTTCGACATACTATGACACTTTTTAAAAGTTTTTCAACATTTCACAAAATGACTTTTTTTCACCAAACAATCATTTTACATGCTATATGACTGTTTTCATGATTTTCATACAAAAATTAGACTTTTTTCAACATATCAATATATATATATATATATATATATATATATATATATATATATATATATATATATATATTATATGATTTTTATTATATGGAGTATTAGTATATATTTTTATTATATGGAGTTTTTAAATGAAATTTTCAACATGCTATACTAAGACTTTTTTCAACTTACTATAGTACTTACAATTTTCAACATACCATATCATGACTTTTTATGACATTTTTCACATGCTCTACTATGATGTTTTTTCATAATGGCTTTTATTTCATGAAAATTTGAAATGCTGTACTGTGACATTAAACTTAACATTTTAAACATGCTCTACTATTGCTTTTTTATATACTATACTATGATTTCTTTTCATTAAATTTTCTTCATGATACTATGACATTATCACATATAACATATATAAATATATTTTACACCTGTCTGAGTATTTTCTCTTGTTTTGAATCATCTTTTGTGATGTTTTTGTATGTTGTATTGATGTTCATCGTGTTTAATATAAAAATAAAAAATATAACTGAATTTCCTTGTTGCTGAATAAAAACAATCACCTTGCCTATGACAGTGTTGTCTTCTTTATACGCAGCACATGCTATGACTATTACCTTTTAATGAAATTTTGGACATACCATGCTATGACTATTTTGCAATTTTTGTTTTTGTTCCACCTACACTAAACTAAATCTTTTAACATTTTTATGACTTTTTTTTAAGAACACTATGCTATGACCTCCTTTCATGAATATTTCATGAAATTATTGTTGTG
Source organism: Pterois miles (assembly GCA_947000775.1). Taxonomy (NCBI): domain Eukaryota; kingdom Metazoa; phylum Chordata; class Actinopteri; order Perciformes; family Scorpaenidae; genus Pterois; species Pterois miles. Next base: position 20,922,437 of record CAMQGK010000638.1, read on the forward strand.
CTATGCTGTGAGTTTTTAAATGACATTTAACATGCTCTACTATGACTTATTTCAGGAAAATTTCAACAAACTATACAAAGTTGTTTTTTATGAAATTTCACATGCTATACTATGAGTTTTTTCATAAAGTTGTGATATTATGACTTTTGATGAAATTTCTGACATGCTATACTATGACTTCTTTTATGAAACTGTAAACGTGATATAATGACATTTCTTAAGAAATTTTTGACATCCAATATTATGACTTTTTATGAAATTTTAATTATGCTATACTGTGAATTATTTCATGAAAATTTTCAACACACTAAATTATGACTTTTTTTTAAATTTTCAACATGCTTTACTATGAAGTTTTTTGGCATGCTATTCTATGATTTTTAAAGAAATTTTCAACATGCTATACTTTGACTTTATTCATAAAATTTTCGACATACTTTACAATGATGTTTTTAATGAATTTTTTTAAAAACAATACTATAACTTGACATACTATGCTGTGCCTTTTATGAAATTTGACATGCTTTACTATAAAGTTTCGGCATGCAATACTATAACTTGTTATGAAATTTTCAACATGCCATGTTACCTTTTTTAATGAAATTTTCAATATACTATACTATCACTTTTTTATGAAATTTTTGACATGCTTTAATATGAAGTTTTTTTTTGACAAGCTACACTGACTTTTTAATGAAATTTTCATTATGCTATACTATGACTTTATGAAATTTGAAATCCTATATGACGTATTTCATGAAATTTTCAACATACCAAACTATGACTTTTTTTAATTTTCAACATGCTTTAGTATGAAGTTTTTTGGCATACTATACTATGACTTATGAACGTTTCAACATGCTATACTATGACATTAGTTTTTTTAAAAGGGAACGGGATCTGACAATGTGATTGGTTTAATTCCTGTTACACACAAAACATGCCTATGATCAATAATAGACTAAATACAACCCTTGTCCTTTGTGCCTTACTTTGCATCCAGATTATGCACTACCTATCTAGCAAAATTGGAGTTGAACATGCCCTAAATGCATTTGTGCCATGCATTTTAGACCATGTGCTATAGATCATTTAAATAGGGCCCTAAGACACTACAGCCAGCATGCTAATGCTATAGGCTCTGTTGGGTTCTACATAAGAACAGCGGCCCTTTGAGTTAAATGTCAACATCAGCATGTTAACATGCTCACAGTGACAATGTTAACATTATTACAGTGTATCCTGAAGGGGAGATCAATGTCTGCACCAAATTTTATGGCAATCCATGTAATTAGTGTTGAGACACTTCACTAAAACCACAAATGTGAACCTGTCGGTGAGTCAGGAGATCGCAAAAGTCAGAAAGATTTATTGTCTTTATGAATGTCTGTAAAAAATCTTTTGCCAATCTATTCAGTAGATGTGGATATCATATTAGTATGTTATTATAGTGTATATAATAATTATGAGCAATCCCCATGACAACTGAGCAACTCCAACTGCTTATGAAAACTGTTATGTAAAGCCAAAACTATAAAAAATATTAATTATTTTTTAAAGAAAACTATAAACTATAAAACTATAATTTTCCTCGCTGGGGTATTTTGCTAATGTTATGCTAGCAAAGAATGACTACAAGAGCAGCCCATGTAGCATATTTAAAAGAGTTTGTATTACATAGGCAGTACAAAATGTAGTATGTAGTAATTTGCCTTGAGATCTGGTGTGCGAGTTGTAGCTGTGGGTACAGGACTGTGCTCTGTCTGAATGAGTACATTGTGTTACTTTGGGGAGAGGAGTCACAGCTGTGACTGTGACTCATCTCATCTTGTCTCCCTAGTAGCTCACCAACAAGAGGGACACCTAACGTTTGCTAATAGAGACAGCACTAGTAGCTACAGTATATGCTTTGTTCACTGGCCAGCTGATGTGTGTTTGAAAAGTATGTAACTTTTAGATTGATATCTATATCGTCCTATATAAAGTTGATGATGGCCTTTTATCACATATTGTAATTTGTTTATCTCCAAGCTGTCTGGAGGTTCCTGTCACTTTTGCCAGAAACAATTCTTTTGTAATGTAAATTTTAAAGTTTTCTTTTTAGTTTTCTTTTTTTTTTCTTCCAAAATCGTTAGCATATCAAGCCTGCAAAGGGTCAGCGCAATCACATGAACTATTTTCTGTCCATGTTGTCAACATACTCCTTGCACCATGTTTGCATGGCTGATTTGAGCATGCTGGATTTATTAGCAACTGTATGTAAGTGCATAATGAGATAGAAAAGTGGAAGCAGTGGCAGCAGTTCCTGTGAAGATGGAGGCTGGTACGCTCCACTGACTGCAAAGCTCGGAGTGTGAGTCACACTGTTGTGGGAGAGAGCCACACAGCCGAGGATTGGGCTGCAGTCTGCTCGGCTGATTGGCAGGCCCATCCATCCCAGTGTGTGCGTATGTGTGGGGGTGCTGTACCTCGAGGTGCCTGGGAGTCTGCTGCACTGATATGACACTGTAACATCTCATCTGCTGTGGAAAACAGATAGCAAGCTGGAACGTCTCTCAGCCAGTGTGTGGGGTTGGGTACTCTTTGGACAAAAATGGGTCTGCTGGCAGTCATCTGGGAAAAAAATAAATCAATCTATATTTTTATCAGTTAAATAAAAAATATTTTTAATTTAAAAGACAGAAAACACAACTGAAAAAAACAAAACTATCACCAGTATGCAACATAGAAATTAAATACAAACAAATAAGAAAACCATGTTATGAGCTACAATAGCTAAAGTGCATTCAATTTCAGTATACTCTGCTGGAGGTCATGGAGCAAAAATGTGTTGCCAACAGATTTTTAAGGAAAACAAAAGCTTAAACACTATGTAAATAACAGCTGTGTTGTCTTAATTTGCTTGGTGTTGCATTTTTGCTATTCTCACAGATGGCAATGCAGATGATATGACACCATGTTGACATATCTACAGGAAAGCCTCAATGAAGGCATGTTGCAGGAAAAAAAATTAACAGGTAAAATAAAAAAGCTGCTATTTTGCTCAAAAGTGTGTTTTGGGATATTGATTTGAACAGTGCAGTCACAGAACATGTTATGATGCAAGTAAGGGATGAATTTATAATTATAGGCATGTTCAAAGATTACTAAGGGTTTGACACAATTCATTTTATGCATACTTTCCATGGTGTAAAACATGTTCCAATATTACACAGTGATTCTACTCAAACACAAGAGTTTACAGCCAAGCTAGAAACTCTGAAAGTCTACTTAAAGGTATAATGATAATGTGCTAACAAGCTCAAAATGCCAATGCAAATGCTGAGAGATAAGAAATACCCAGTGAAAAAGTCATTAAGTGTAAAAGTCTTACTTGATCAGGCTCTCACATTGATCAGAGCCACATTGACTGGGATAGAGGGCGGAGGTTTTGGGAGACCACACCACTGCTCTTCACAGAAGTAGAAGCCGGGAGGGAAACCCACAGGGTAGCGGTCTGATGGTCTGGTCTGAGGAATGGGGCAACATGGCCAACTATTGCTGAAATGAAAAAGGCAGGTTAGCGCCAAGTTAGAGCGGGCAAGATTCTTCAGCTTAGCCAGAGGCACCTGCCCGTTTACTCCGCCTCCTGGCTCATTTCCTACAGGTATAGCTGCCAAGCCCATATCCCTCTGGGTAGCTGGGAAGAGAACTGTGAAATATTCTTTGTCCAGATCCTGAATGTAGAAGCCCTCGACAGAGGCTCAAATATTCAGTAGTGTTTGACGATTATAGATAATAGTGGCTTGCACATCCTGTATACACACAGACACAAACAGAGCCTGGACAAACAGGAGTGGCAACAGGTGATGACAAGCAGCCAAACACAGCAGTGCGCCCATCTTTCTCTCAGAATGTTATCAACCAAAACTCTCCATGCCTACTCCCAACAGTGTAACATAATTGTGTTTGGCTCCAGTGTACATTTTTTTCTTGGGCCCTCACCACAAACACACATGCACACACACAACCACTTCAGACAATTGCAATGCAGATAATTGCTATGCCACCATGGAGAGGCTCGCCATGCAACTCAAACCAGCCGCAGATCAGCACCACAGGCAGCAGCCAGAGTGCCAAATTTATCAATGCTAATTTAACAGCTTATCCTGGACTCAGCGGCCTGATGTTCTGTAGACACAGATTTCAGTAGGTGCAACATAAGATGTAACAATTACAATGCTAAAGATTTAAATCTCTAATCCCACTCCATAATAACAAAAGAAATCAGTACTCATCCATTACAAATTTAACCTTCAGGTCTTGTAATCCACAAAAACATTTACAATACTGCTTAAGAACCATGTCATTTCTTATTGGAAGGTCCATGAGCAATGCATTACAACGTGGCTCGCCATTTTGATCTCAACTTTCATCAGACGCTCATCTGTTTCGATTTATTCATGTCGCTCGCCTTGAAATCGCCTCAATGGACCAGGAGCAGCTGATTAGTGAAGTTTAAATGAGGAATTTTCTTTACAATATCTCCTCATTTCACCCCAAAAACTTAAATAAAGTGGCAGCTGGCTGGAGGGAGATCGCTAGAGAGCTGAAAGTTTCCTACTGCTGTTGGCTATATCTTATGTCATTTCCAGTTAATGTCACAATACATGTTTTCTATATAAAAAGAACAAATGAGATAAGTTTTGGTCTAATTTTGACCACACAGTTGATAAGTAGCCTATGTGATGTTTAGGTGACGTAACAGAAGTACATATAACGGATTCGGTGTCGACGCGGTGTACAAAGGTGATTTTTGAGCCCCTTACTGATTCTGGGCCCCGATGCACTGCACCGGTTGCACCATCGATATTTACGTCACTGCTCACTCTTCTGCGCATGCCTGCAGAAATTACATATTAGATATATTTGGGGAATTCTTTAAATGCTGTGCTACACAGGTGGAGCACAGAGTTAACTCAGTTAACATCTTTCAATCAGCAATCTCATTTTTATAAGTCGATGAGGTGGTGTTTATCACCTGACATCATTCATGCTGCTGCTGCTGCTGTTTGTGTTTACACTGCCTGCTCCTACCTGCTACTCATTGCCACTCTCATTCTGCTATCTCCACCCCTCCCACCTCCTCCCCCTCTGCCAGTTTGTTATTACTATACTTACAATGACATCTGTTGCCTTGTGCATTTATGTGTCTCTGATATCGCAGTGTTCTGTATCTGCTCATGTGTGTAGCTCCTGGGGGGATTTAATGTGCTTCCCTGAAAAATCGTTTGCAGCTCGGATTCATTTGGGGAGCAGCCAAGGACTAACCATCCACATTTGGTGCAATTTAAATGGCCTTAAACCCTTTAAATAAACACAAAAGTATATTGAAATTTCATTGAATTAGATAAAGATGTTTGCAGAAGGAATTCTTTTGAAGCCAAACGTCAGTCAGATGTGACCATTGTGAAAGACATAAGTGACGGACAGGGAATATGAGTCATTTGCTACAGAGAAAGAAATTCCATATGAGAAGAGAGGCAGGGATAGCAGTCACTCTATCACTCATTTGCCATTACATGCCTTCAGGCTGAAATTAGCATTTTCCTTTAAAAGAGCTAAACGTGCACATGGCTACATTACAAGTGAAGCAACAGCAGGCAATCACATTGCCAATGAACTCATCAGAATTCTAGAAATGGTTATGGTTGACCATGCTGATGTCTCACACATCCCGACATGAAGAGATGTCATTTCCCTCTGCAAGCACAACTCAATCTAAGCATTTGTGATGGCCAAGTTCTTATCCGAGCAACACGATATACAGTCCGTCACCATGAAATACTCAACTGCAGACCACATAGCCACTGTATGTGTGCAGGAAGTTGACAGAAGGCATAGCGATATGGACGAAGTCATATCAGTTAGTGAATGTTTCTATCCAGTATCATTTTACTCTACGATTCCTTACAGTTTTGCACTCTAGCAATCCAGTACAAGATGTACCATTTTAGGCTGTATCCCTCGAATGTACTCTACGTGCATCCAAGATGAAGTTCTTTACATCCCAAAACCAATCAGCCTTTACTTCGTTGATGTTAGAGGCTCTGAAGATGAAACAAGATGTGGTGGGCAGACCAACACCCTGTTTCATCAGCCAAAAGTCTCATTACATGAGCACATCCTCCCACAGCAAACAGAAAAAAAGAAAATCTGCTAAGAAGATATTTATAGCCGAAATATCTACCAATCAGAGCGTTTATTTACAAATGAAGAGTGAAGCTCATTTCAATGAACTGGGTGGAAAATGTCAGCTATAGAATAACTTATTAAACTTGTTCATAAAGTAAATACTCATTAACAAACCTGACCAATGCAATTAAATCGTACATAAACTAAATTTAAGAGTAGTTGTACTGTTGGTCAGTCCACTGTTATGGTCCAGACTTAAATGACCAGGTTATAACAATTAGGGGCATCTTTTAGCTGAAATGGAATATAATATTAAGTATGTTGTTTTTAGTGTACAATCGCCTGAAAAATAAGAATCATTGTGTTTTCATTACCAAAAGACATTTATATCTACAGTAGGTAGGGAACGCCATGTTGTACCACTATGTTTCAACAGTAGCCCAGAACGGACAAACCAAACTCTGTTAACATTTCCTGCTTGGGCCAGAGACGATAACATTATTCACCCACCACTCTCTCTCTTGCTTCACCACTCACTTCCCACATACACTATGCTCTGGCTCTGCTCTAAATGACCTTTTCTTAACTGGCTCCAGAGAGGTTCATTCACATTTTTGCATCGGCCATCATAGCTCTCCACCAGACTTGGCACACCAAAGAGGCTTCAGTTGGTTGCAACCTCCTTAGCTCATCACTAAATCCTACACACCAGACCTTTAAAAATATAAACAACTATTGGATGGATGGACATGGAATTTTGTGTGGATATCCATGATGCCATGATTAGATGAATGCTAATGATTTTGGTAAACTGTTTTTTTTTCTTTAGCATTAACACAAGGTTGATGTTCATGGTTTTGAGTGAAATATTGCAACAGCTATTTCGGGGACTGCCATGAAATTTGGTACAAAAATTTATGTTCCATTCAGGATGGATTAGAAATATGACAAAGCCCGGACGTTTGATGAGGCGCAAACATCAGGTCAAAATTTGAATTGGTCCAATACTTTGTTTTGGCATTCCCATCAGCCTCAGCTGTACTTTGTGTTGTGGTGCTAATTAGCAATTAGCTAAGTTACTAAAATCCAAGTCCAAACAGAAGAGCCCCAAGTTAGGTTTGAACCAGCAACCCTCTTGTTATGAAGCGGAACTGCTAAAATTTTAAAATGTTGAAAGAAAAGTGTTAAGGTTCCTTTTAAACACTTTTATTGTGTTTATGTAAATAAAATTCAGTCAATCCATTACTTGTTTGTTTGTTTCATACAGATGTTATTTCCTGTTGTAGTGTTGGTATAATCCAAAGTTATTCAAAATAATATTTGGGCGTCAGAGAGAAGAATAACCAAAATTTATACCATGTCACTTTAAAGAAAAATATTGGAAATCAGTGAAAGATAGCCAAGTTAGCTTATTAACCATGCTGCAAAAGACAAGATAAACAAAACACAAAGCATTATTTCATCAATATCAAATTTATATCTGGCTGTATTTAACCAAAAAATGTATGTAATCAAATCCAAAATATAGGTCACACTCAAAACAAGTGTACACACAAATTTCCTATTAAAGCAAGAAAATACAAATTCAACAAACAAATATCCTTCCAATCATTAATTCATCACATAAATCAACACTCATTTAGAAGGACTCCAGAGAAAAGTCAGTCTTTAACCAAAAAAAGGGTGACGGTGAATGTGTGTGGGGGGGTGTACTGTAAGAGCGGGAAAGGCAGATCTGACTAAACCCAGTTCAGTTAATCCAGTTCAGTATGTGGGAATTATGGTAGTTCAATTCCAATTAAATCCAGTTCATGGGTGGAGGGTGGAGAAAAAGAGGGCGAAGCCGGGAATGTGAAAAAGAAAAACTTATCTTAATGACCCAACAAAGATAAAAGAGACCTCAGTAGCGTCCCAACAGTTCCAAGCTGAATAAAATCCAGTTTACCACCAGCTCCAGGGATCCACATATCTCCAACAGTACCTTGTTTTCCAAGCCACTTTAGTGACTTCCAGTCGGTTCTTGGCTCCTTTGCTGCTCAGTTTAACTTCATATATGTCGCTGACTTCTTTTACTTATAAAGATTTCCAGAAACTGAACTCAACTTAGGTTATTTCCTCCTTTAGCCACTCTCACTCCTCTCTTTGTTCTCCTCCATGATGCCTTAGTTGATTGAACTGATTTTTCCTTCCCTCAGCTCACAGGTGTGTGTTATTGAGCTCCTCAGTTTCCCCTCCTTTTCCTGTCTGGGTAGAAAAGGGCTAGTCTATTGTTTTTCCTCAGTTCCCCCTTTCTGCTACACTGTCAACAACAAACCTGATAATAATCTGTGCATAAATTAACAGCTTACATTTCTACCAGGTGTTTACACTGCACTTTTATTTCATAAGACATCTTACACAGATATGTGATGTAATAAGAAATAAGACAGAAAGGACAAATTTAAGGGTACTGAAAATTAAAAATTCAGAGCTTGGGATCTTAAAACCTTCCAAAGTCACATGAAACCTTAGACGGTATTTCTTCTGCTGTGATATTAATATGCCAAAAGTCATTCATTGAAAAGTAGAAAATCACTAACTGAGTGGAGGGGAAGTGCAAAAGAAAGTAAATTAAAACGCTTCATCAAAAATAACTCTAAGAATACATTAAACATTAGATACTGATGATATAACAAAGTCAGATGATCTGAGGTAGACCTTAATTTCATTTTTAATAACTTAATTTTAATAACTAGCAAAAGTCTTTCCTGTACTGTGTTGATCTATCTTGGTTAATAATTTATGAGAGGAAGATAATAATAAGGTAGCTAAATTCAAGGTATGCAAAGACAGATCTTTATAATGTGATATTGGGGGTAAGTAGCATTTTAGATGATCATAGAAAATGAGAAGTGTGTTGTTTAATAAGTATAGATCTCCAGTAAATGTCAAGTTATTCTAAGCTAATTTCCTCCTTTTTGTATCTTGATAAACAGTATTTGCACAATATTAATTTAAAGGCTGCGGATGTAAATCTATGTGATATTAAAGTAGGTAGTATGTAAGATTGCTCCACTTAATGTGACAACAGAAGGCAGCTCTGTCATCCCTGATAAGAATGATGAATGTAAAATAAGTATTTTTGTGTTTATAGGGTACAACAGTATGACAATGGTTCCTCTCCTACAGTACATTTAAAGATTATCTTTTCTTCACAATGTCAATTTAAAGTCAACTGACAAGAGAGCCCAAACACGGCACTCACCTAATCAAAAGTTTGCATTGTGTAAAAGTTATTTTCCCTCTCTCCTTTGTCTGAAACCCATCAGGAGCTTTGGCACAGTCAAACACCTCTGCATACTTGCAGTCACCATTGGTTTGTTGAGCATTAAAAATGTTAATTGGAATTTTTAAAAAGGAAAGAAAGTATCGCATTACCATCCCACCTCCTCCAGTCACAGGCTGTCAAAATGCAATATTCCAAATTAGATTGTATTTGGATAATCTTTTGAACTGTAATAGGTTTCCAGCCAGCAGGCATATTACTATTGGCACATCATTATTAAACAAAAGTGACACCGAACCATCACTTTGCAGGCGGCGCCAGATAAACGTTCGACACCGTGCAAATAATATTAGTTCTGCTTCCAGAGTCACTGGCTTATCTCTGGGAAGCTATATTGGGTTCATATCCCTGTCGGCTGGCGAGGGCCTTCTGACGGAAGTGTCTAAATTTATGAGTAGCCCATATGTGTGAGGTGCATGTATCAATAGGCTGCTGTGTGTGTGTACTATGTAACGTGTGTGTCGCACATTAGCGCTTTTATATGTAAATGCTGTGTTTGTGTGTGGGTGGATAGATGAGTGTGTGCCTGCTTGTGGGTGTGTGTGCAAAACTGGATGCATTCATATGTAAATAGGCAGTGTACGTGTGCCTGTATATGCAGACGCGACCCATATCATGGCATAATGAGATCCGCCACTGTTGGTTACCCTCAGACAGTGGTAATTATGGCTGCAGTGAAAAGGACTGATGCTGAAGGCAGGATGGACGCTCACACACTAACATATTCAACCGCACACAGGCCTCAGTCCCGCTGACAGCTTGCTGCGGGCAAAATGACGACCTGTCCATTTGGCACTGGAATGGGAATAGGATCCCGCTAACTGGATATGATAAATTAGCACTGAATCCGCTTTCGAATCAGATTTACAAAACCTTCATACTTGTTATAATATTCAGCACCAGAGGGACATTCACAGTTATGTCAAGTCAATACAAAACTGATAAACAACCTTAATATAAGACAGGCTGTTGCAAAGAGCTACCAATAAAAAAAAAAAAGAAATGTGAAAATCTTTTGTTTAGTCAGTCATATCGTGTAACTCATTCAGACTGGTACTGTTTCCAGGAATGCCACATTGAACATCACATCTCCTAACAGCTAGTAAAGCAGTCTATAGGTTGTGTTAAATGGACCAAAAATATTGTCCTTTATTTAGATGGAGGGAAAGCCGAGTTTGTAAATCAATGTGTGATGGTAATACCCCTTAACGACCAAAACCAACGATGAATTCATTCCAGCAACAACTATTTTATGTGTATCCAAAGCCTAATAAATCTTATTTCTCTGTAGGTCCATTGTCGTGAAAAACAAAAAGAAATCTTAGTCTTAAAAATGCATCAATAATCTATAATGTCAGTGATTTATTTTGAGTCAATCCCACATACACACGGGCATGACATTGCTAAATTGCAAATGTGAAGTATTTGGGACCAGAGACTGTATATGAAATGGACGTAGTCACTGTGACGTCACCCACTGGTTTTTGGACTGTTCTGCATTGTAGCTTGCGCCATCTTGGTTTTTTGCAGCCGGAAGTGACACAAGAGGGTGGAGCTAAGTACAACCGAATGCTGAGTAAGACATTTTAGGTGACCAAAATAAAAATTAACTGCCATGGACAGAAAACACATTGTGAAAAGCTTAACGTTGTAAGACAAAAACACAGACAACTCAAAGACCAGACAGCATTGTGTTAGCAACCTGTCAATCGCAAAGTACCCATGCCTTAAAGCATACCCTGCTTTATGTCTTTCTGGGACCATAATTTACTAAATGAACATCATGCTGTACTGAAGAAGACTTGAAAGTAGTGATTGAGACCATCACTACTGGACAAATATTGTCCAGAAACCCTCTAAATTTAGCATAAAAAATGCTCAAATCATAACATGGCAAACTGCAGCCCAACAGGCAACAACAGCTGTCAGTGTGTCAGTGTGCTGGCTTGACTATGACTTGCCCCAAACTGCATGTGATTATCATAAAGTGGGCATGTCTGTAAAGGAAAGACTGGTTGGTACCCAGAGAACCCATTTACATTCACATACCTGGAGGTCAGAGGTCAAGGGATCCTTTTAAAAATGGTCATGCCAGTTTCTCCTCACCAAAATTTAGCTCAAGTTTGGAGCATTATTTATCCTCCTTCACAACAAACTAGTATGACATGGCTGGTACCAATGGATTTTTTAGGTTTCATGTGATAGCTTCAGTCAGATATCTTCAGTCTAGCTTTAACACTGAACCTGCAACAACCTCCGAAAGATCACTTTTGTTAATGCATTAAAAGAATTGAAGTGGCATTAGAATAAACTTGTGTAAACACGTTATTATCCCATTAACATTGAAAGTCCTAAAAAATTTAACCAAAAACTAAAAAAATCTAGATTTAATGTCAAATGGAATGTATTTCACAACTAAAGTAAATTTCATTGTTCATGCCATTTGTTTTTAATAGACCGACTATATAGAATGAATGAAAGTCGAATATTGCCTTGAAGGGAGGACAAATCTGCAGCACTAGAACAAATAGGACTCATGATTTGTAGTAGATAGATGAAAGCATGGAAAAAAGGAATGCTCCTTAAGCACCCTCACTCAAAGTGTTTATATCCAGGCCTGTAGTGTCCCATCTCCATTGACAACATTCGTCATCACTGTAATTGTCCTTGTCCTAATGTTTCTCCTGTATAGAAAGACGCTGCAGGCTGCTCTCTGATGCTGCTGACAGGCGGTTCTACCTGATAGGCTCTACATCCTGTTTGCACACTGACAATCGCATCAGCCGAGTTCTGATTTATTTTCTTGGTACTCGCCTTGAACCTTTCAGCCACAATTTCGATCTCTTTACATCTCTCCATCTCTGAATACAAGTGTTTCCTCCCAATGGCTAATGGACTTCACACAGCACAGTGTGTCTTTTGTGGTGAGGGTCCCTTGATCAAGTGTATGTTTCAATGCCACATGTATGCAACACAGAGGAAAACATAAAGGATGAATTATACTTATATGGCAATATTCTATGGGTTCAACACATTGACCATCAATATGCAGCACTCAGAGAGCAGGCGCATTCATGTATCCATATTCAACAGCATTTTACTTGGATATGTTTTGGTTGGGAGGTGAAAGGGTTAGCTGCTTGTCAACATAGGTCATTTTTTACATTTCAGACCCAGCTACTGAGCATGTTAATACTCCCAGCTTGTTCAATAAAAAGTATAGCTTTAATGTAAATGTGACTGAAAAATCATCATGAAGGTCTCTAGAAAAGCAGCCTGTTCCTTTTTCTAAGAAGCTCTTTTTTCAGTGTCTTGCTTCTGACAGTATCAAAAGAAAATAAAACAACATGTTTGGGTATAACACGGAGGAGGGTTGCTCAAAATTGAGCAGGTTGGACCATGAAAACATGGAAAGTGACTCAGAAGAATCTGTTACAAGAGTACAAGTGTGCATCCCTCCTTCAACACCTACATCACTCTGTTTTTGGAGGAGGCAGTGCACGAAACCCTCGTGAGGGAAAAAGAGGAGTGTAGTCAGACAAAAATACAGGAAGAGTGTGAAGCCTCCACAGACAGCCCACAGATGTCGTGCTGCTCTAAACACCCAACCAGAACAAAGAGGGTACCAGCACCCAATCACATAACAGCTATGCAATGTTGACTATTTTTATTAAATGTACAGTATATCATTGACAAAAGAGGAGATGGAGATAAACAGATGAGGAGGAGTGGTATCCTACCTTCTTCAGTAGTCAGAAGGCTGCACTTCTTCAGGGTGAAATGTGGTTTTTAACTCTGGAATGGCAAAATCATTAGTTCAATCACTTTGGTCTCAACAACTGCAAGATGAACTGCCATGGCACCGGTGTACATTTTCCAACGTAGGAAGTAACAGTTATAACGCTATAGATTTAAAGGTCCAGTCTGTATGATCTGGCGACATCTAGATTAAGGTCTAAGGGCATGTAAGGTTGCAGATTTCAGAAATATGGCGGCCAGCTCCTTGAAGAGGATCCGCTGCATGTGTAGATATAATCGGTTCATTCTGAGGTAACAAAAACACAATTGTTATCATCTTTCAGGTGAGTTTACAGAAAAGAAAGCATACTTAATATTACATATTAATATTATATTCTATTTCTGCCAATAAATGTTACACACTGTTCCTTTAAATCCCTGATCCCACTATACAGTAACTAAGAGAAACCTGTACTCACCAAGTCCATCCTACGGGCCTTGCGCTCATTAACTACACTGCTCAAGAAGACTGTGTGAAAATGCGAGAGGGTTCCCTCCTACATGGGCCCCTGACAGTTTCTGGCCCCCATACAGCTGCACCAGTTGCACTGTCGATATTTACGCCATGGCCGGTCACCCGTTCTGTCAGACTGTTTTTCCTGTACCATCCAAAAGGTGATGTCTGTCTGCCATCCCTGTTTGCATGTGAATGCAGCATTAAACCTATCGTGATTAAATTTGGTACATGTTCCCCACAGGATGAATTTTAACAACTTTGATGATTATCAGCTGAAACATACTGAAAAACAACTTCCTTTACAAGGTGAAATGGGCACAAGGTTGAATTTACTGTATAATTACTCACCCCAATTTCTTATCACTATGTATGATTTTAAATGAAAATTCACTTCAAGGGCATTTCTTTCCTGATGAGAGCACTGTCTTTCAGTCTGGCATGCTCTTTCAGTCCCAGTTGAAATTGTAATTTCCTTGTAAATAATAGAGAGAAAATAAATATATCACTGAATTAATCTTTCACAATTGTGTAATACTTTTTTCTTTCCAACTGACTGATTTTCTGAACAGGGAGACTGGCTGTAAACTAGTGGTGCCATAGTACAAACTGAATTTCCCCAGTGATGATTAAATGTACTATATTTGCCAGTGAACTCAGTGGGCTGATGAGCATGATGATACCACAACGTGAAGCTGAGTGGCAGGAGGCATGTTTACTCAGATGTGTCATCAATCACTCCACCCAAAATACATTTCACACTCGCAGTGAATAGTTAAACAGAATCAGGTCACAGCTAAAACCCACTGAAATGCAGTTTAATTGAAAAATGCCAGCCGAACAGGAATTAAACGGTGAAAGTCAAAACATAGATACAGTTACTGGGTCAATTAAAGGGGAGATTATCTTCATTTAATGGGTAACTTTGGTATTTGTCAACCGAGACCTTATTTTCACATGATTTTGTGTCTAGTGACTAACGGGGACAACAATTTCTGAAACTGTTCCAGTATTGAGGCAGAGCGCTGTAGACGGCAGCTGCTCGCAGGCTTCAATATGGTGCCATTGGGGCAAGCTGGCACCGTCACTTACGTCCTCTAAAAGTGCTTGTTTTGGCTTCGTTCTGAGATCTTGCGAGGTGACATGTTGCCGCAAGACGACAGTAGAATAGTGGAATACATCCATGGTGGAAGTGCCAGCCAGGTAGAGTTTGTTGTGTTTGACTACAGAAAGCGTAGCTTAGTGTTATATTAAAGATTTTCAATGTCATGACTGAATATTGAGAAGATTTCGACAATATGGACAAGGTGTTTTAATTCAGTGGATGCTTGTATTTATTTGAGCAAGCGTATATGGATATTAAGATTTCACAAGACTTCTTGTACCCCGCCTTCGCTCCCCGTGGTCGATGGGAAAGGTAGCTGTGAAAAGGTGAAGTGACAGGTAAGAAAAACATTTCATATCTCTGTAGGGTCCTTTCCATAATGCTGTCAGAACCATACAATAACAAGCCTTCAGTGGCAAAAACAAGCACTTTTAGTGGATGTAACATTACACTGATGCTGCTCACTGCCCTTCCAAAAAGCCCCAGTCTGGCCAGCTGGCCCACTGTTGACTGATTGGTCAACCAAACTAAACTCTTCGGACTCCACTCTAACTTCTCTCAGACAAGCTTTATTTAAGGGCGTGACAAACTACTGTAACTGCTAGGGAGGTATTATGGAAACATGTCACTTGGTGACATCACCACATTACAAAAGAAAAGGTGGGGCTTCAAGCGAGGTGTTTCAAGCAGTTCAGGAGCAGTGTTTCTGTCGGAGAGAGTAACTCCTTTTGGCATGGGCCTTGTAATGTTGCAGACCTTTTACATGCAAAAAAACTATGGTATATAACACTAAAAGACACAGGGAAACCACAAAAGCTAATATGTCCCCTTTAAACATGATAAAACTTAGATTCAAAATATAACGGCCAGTGCAGACCTCCACAGCCTAGCTAAGAGAAAAGCAAACAAGCTAATTTTCAGTCATCAAAGCTATCAAGAGGCTCATCCACTTGGCCTGTACAAGAAAAATAAATAACACAACTGTTAGTGCAGTTGGATCTTTGACCCTGTTAAGTACAGTAACCGCAAGGGATCTCCAGTGGATGTACTGTGATGTTTCCTCAACTACAGTCACTGGGATTAGATCCAGGTTTGTGTTTACTGTAGGGGGGATTTTGCACGGCCAGGATGACGGCTGGAGATGCATCCCCAACTACTGTGGACAGATTCCAGCCCTGCTATGTAGTGGGCTGGGGGCTGTGGCTGCTGTCTTTTATGGCAGATTCCTTTGAGGCAGGAGTATCTGAGAGAGACTGCAGAGAGGCACTGCTCAATGAGCAATTTATATGTTCTCAACAAAGCTTCTTCTTTAGACCCCGAAGGCAGGTCTTAATTGTTAGACGTGATATCTCCACTCCCCCTCTGCCTCTCCTCTTTCTTTGACTGTTTTCTTCTCCCTCCTCCCACCCACCCTCCCTCCAGCTATTAGGAATTGGATTTGGAGCAGAACGATCCATTTAGTCTCTCTCCTCCATCTCTATCCCTCTCTCCCTGCTTCCACACCTCCTCTGTAGGTTTCTCTCATCAAAGCCTGGGCTTAATCTGTCTATTTTTACCTGAAGGAATGAAAGGAAGGGATGAGGTAATGCTTTTCCTGTCCATCAGGTGGGCAGCGGTGCATGGGCTCTCCGGTGTATATAGTCAAGGGAGCTAGCACCACCATGTGGACTCAGAATAGATCAACCATTAACAATACCTACTAGCAATAGCAGGTCTGTACAGTCTGACAGAAAAGTGATTAAAGGAGAACACAAAAACTTAATCGACAAATAATCAACAGCTGAGTCATGCATGTAAGTAAATAAAGCTATAAATAAATTAAAATAGCAATAAAGGCTTTATGAAATTTGAGAACCACTTACTTGAGCCATATAAATCCATTTGAGGGAGGCCAGAAGTCAAATCACCTCTAAGTGAATGTATGAAAGCAGAGCTCCACCTAGTGGACTAAGACAGGAGGTGACAACAACACAAAACTGATTTTTTGTTTTATTATTTGTAAAATAAAGGCAAGGAGCTTTTATTTCTGCATTTAAGACTCTTATTGAGGAGTGACACTTAACAGGAACATAACAGTCATAAGGTGGGCTACAAAATGTGTCAGTTTCGGTTAATCCATCTGAGATTGATATTTAAACCAGCAGAAAAATCCCTATATATGACTATAAAGGGAGGATTTCCTGCTCTTAACAATCCTCTGAAATTCTTTCTTAGAAGGTGGTGAAAAACTATTAACCACCAGTATGGACATTAAAAATAGGAGGTACAACATTTCTCATCATGTTACCAAATCATTAAAAAAAAAAAATAATAAACTAAAACACATACCAAAACATAAGTGACTTCCTGGTCCTTGTCAGCTGTCAACCCCTTTTTTGCAAGGGGTTGCATCTTATCTTATCTTATATTTATGGCAGTGACACAGCGATATGAAGTAAAGAAAGATTTCTCTGGATTATGTTAAGTATATGAAGAGCAGCAGGATACGATAGTGTGCTAGTGTCCATTTGCCTGAGATCAACAAAAGGGCCATAAAAAATTCCCCTCCTTTTATGTACGTCATACATAAGAAAATAAATGTAAAAATAAATAATACATCTGAAGAGCAAAAAAACAAAACATGCTTCCTTATACCATAATAGGGGCCATAATGCAAAGGAAGGCAGAAGAAAAGAACTGAGATAAGTGATCTGAGCTTCAATGATGCATCCTCACCAGTCCGAACAACTTTCTTACTTTACCTGTACTTAAGAGGCACAGAGGTGGTAGGAAAGCTGCAGCATTTGGGTTTTCATTACATCATATAGAGAGTCAATAGAGCGGTTGCATTAGAGTCCAGTCCTTAATCATCTTTGTTGTGGTTCTGACCGTTGCAGCTCTTGGGTCGGCCCAAGCAGTAGAACCTGCGCGGATGGTTTTCAAAATCGAGGTAATCCTGGACGAAGTGTGGGTGCTGCTCTATAAAATGATGTAGTTCATCTGAAACAACAATGTTTTTAATAGTCAGTGAATATTAGGTTTTTACATTATTAAAGCTGCAGTGGGTAGAAAAGCAAATATGATTTTAAAAAAGTTATTTTTATTAAACTATATCCTGACAGTCGTGCATGAAACAAGTAATCTGAAAAAAACATCAAGTTCCTCCGTGTCCTCCGGTGCTCCTAATGGCACCTGCATGATTTCACAGACTGGAGAAAAAACAACCAGTCAGAGCTGATCTGGAGTCTGCTATCCAGCTGCCGTCAATCACAAGCGAACTCCGATCAAATGGTCAAACTACGCAGTGCTGATCAAATATAAATCCATATTCTATTACTGTAACTTCTCGCCTCAAATGTTTTCAGAAACATCTTGTAGTTTTGCTGTAAAATGAGAACGTTTGTGACCCGGCAGCCATGTTGAGATCAGTTGAGGAAATACCAAGCACCGCCCACCAGCTGGAGCACAGCCAATAGGAACGTTCTCTCTCAAATGAGCTGTGATTGGTCAAAGTCTCCCATCACAAGCTAGATATTTAAAAGCCTAAAAACAGTCATGACGAGGTGCAAATGTCAAGGTGAATAACAATATGCTGAAAAGATCAATGCTCAATGATACCAAAAATATACTCTCTGCCACTTTAAACATGTCTCATATCTTTTTTTCATTTGTTTGGTAAAGAGGGAATGGATAGAAAGCTTTTACTTAAATGAAAGGATTGATGTGTAGCATTTTAACTTCAATATGTTATTAGGTTTTTTATGATTACTATGATGATTCCAGACCAGTTTCTATTCATCTATATACTACATTTTACATTATATGCAGATGGGGAAATCTGCTGGATTTTTTATGTTAAAAGGAGAAATTTGCTTTACAGGACAAAAAAAGAAAGAGTGTACAGAGAAGCTTTGACAGTTTCTAGAAGAGGCAGATGGTGGATGTAAAGAAGCCTGGAAAATCAACAACAGACGGTACTTATCCTCTTCAGTAAAGCCAAGAAGAAATCAAATGTGATGGTGACGGCGTGGAGGAAGGGGGGACACACTGATAGATGCTGTCAATCATCTCCACAGTGGTCTCATATGTACAAAGGTATCATAATTCATTTTGAGTGAAGTACAAAGACAAATGCTGAGTCTCACCATATGTCATCTTCCCTGTGTCAGGTCCATCAAGCGATAAAAAAAGAACTGAAAGGTCCACCTTTTTCACTCCCAGCATTATTTCCAAGATGGCGTTGATATCCTCCTCTAGGACGTCCCCGTCCTCCTCGTTCTCATACATCTGCACGACAGCATATATGTTTAGTGCAATAACATCAATGAAACCTAAATCAAACCAGACTCAGTGGTAAATGTGAGCACCTTAAAGGCCAGTTTGAGGGTCTCCATTGGCTTTGATGGTCGATGAACGGTAGACAGAGCAATGACATAGAGTCTGACGTCTATCCGTCCATCTCCACGCTGGGAACAAAATGATCTTATTGAGTAGGAGAAAGTAGCAAAGGAACAAGTACAATCCTGTATGAAAATGTGCGACAAATTTGCATCTGTAGCTTTAATTCATGACTATTTAACTGAGCAAAGAACTTATTGCATTTCAAAGCACATTTTCACCCTAAAGTTAGAGTTTGCGTGGTCGTTTATAAATGAAAAGCCCCAAGCACATTTAAACATACCAATATTTAACAGACTTCATATTCTCCACAAGGGTGAGCTGATCAGTCAGACCAGCTCAACACATGAAACCTGCAGTACAGTGTACCACAGTATGATACAGGAAATTAATAGCAGCTGTTTAGACCTTTGGGTGCTTTGAATCAGTGGCACTGTGTCATCGTGAAACACTCAAGCTCTCTTTTAAGAAAAAGGTAGATAACTGATCATCTAAAAACCTGCCCTGTTTATATGATCACAACCACAAGATATATCAAACAGAGGGTGAGAAGGCCAAACAACAGCTGAAAATGCATAAGTTTGGACAACATTAAGGTATCATCAAGGATGCAAGGGTAGAAAACATCTCAGATGCAACTGGGATGTCTAAAAACTGGATTAACTTTACCAAAATGTTGCAGAAAGTCATGTATACTAAATATACTACTATTCATCAGCCCAAATATTTATCTATTATGTCTATATCTTCTTACTGCTATATTTTAATCATATATATATATGCAAAAAAAACAAAAGATTTCCCCCATCACAGTTGTTAGTAATGAACTCACCCAGTAGCTGCATTTGATTAAATTTAACTGCTAATTTTTCTTTTGTCACACAGCAAAGTGAGCCACTACCTGTATCAGCTAAATTGTATATGAATTAAACTTTTTAAGTTTTTTTGTATGATCTGTTTTGCCTTTTCTTTGTTTCTAAATTTGAAATAGGACTGTCAAAGTTAACGGGATAATAACCTGTTAAAGTAAATTCATTTTAACGCCAGTAATTTCTATAATGCATTACACAACTTGAGATTTTTAGTTAACCTCTTGAATATTTGATGGGCCTCTGAATTTCTGAGGTTGAAGCAGGCTCAATTTTAGAGCTAGAGTAAAGATATGACAACATATTGAACTAGAAATACTAATGAATCCATCTGTACCAACCATGTCATACTAACTTGTTGGTAAGGAGGCTAAATTATGCTCCAAATGTGCACTAAAATTTGGCAAGGAAAAACTGGATGGGGGGGGGGAGTAGCTAGTCCGAAGGACTTGGGTTAGGATGCGGAGGAAAACTGGGTTCAAATCCCCCATGGACCAAGACCAACTGGTTGCTGGAGAGGTGCCAGTTTACCTCTTGGGCACTGCCGGGGGGCCCCCGCGGAGGGCCCCAAACCCCCCCCCGCTTGGGGCGCTTTCCGGGGGGCCCCCCCCCCCATTGACATTTTCAAATGTACTGGGTGAACAACAGAGTGTAAACCTGCATTTCCCCACTGTGGGACTAATAAAGGAATATCTTTCTTTTTTTCTTTCTTTCCTTTTCAAAGGGGCCCCCCACCTCAAGATATGTGAATAAAAAAGGGTATCCATGAGTCTCCACTTTACAGACATGCCCATTTTATGATATTCACATAGTCAAGTCAGCACAATGACTGACAGCTATTGTTGCCTGTTGGGCTTCAGTTTGCCATGTTATGATGTTTTGTGTGTTATCGTCATGTTATTATACTTACCTGTATCCATTTGTATTTGAATCTGTCTGTGTTTACCTGGTCAAAGAGGCTGTGGACTTGTGTGAGTTTGTCTGTAACTGGCAGGTTGAGGAACTGAGCAAAGTCCTCCAAACTCAGCCGGTCTCCCTGAAGCTTTCTGGCTCTTCTGGCCTGCTCCTCCAGGACGTCTGTCCTTCCTGCTCTCAGCCTGGTGATACACAGTGGATCAGACACATGCAGTATATGGAAACAAGGTTCGTCATCTTGGCCTGCAACAAAACCCCATCATACCTAACAAAGATTTATATGCAAAACTTTGTTTTCCTCCATCACAACTCAGTAGAGTCCTTGGTTTGCTGTTGTATTTTATATTTATAAAATAAAATAAAATAAAGTGTTACCTGCTAATTGTGACAAGCCAAATCCTGAACAAAGATCTAGTCTTACTTTGATGTCATTAAAATGGCACATACTGTATACGGTACATGAAATTCACATTTCTATTTTGATTTCAGCCTTTCAGCTACATTCAGCTTATTTTTTTAAGAACATGTTTAATAACGTTAATTAAAAAGCGATACAATAGGGCTGGGCGATATGGAGAAAATGAAATATCACAATATTTTTAACGAAATACCTCGATATTGATATTACGACAATATTATAAGGCTGATCATTGGTGCTTTTACAAAATATTTACTAAGTGAGATAAATAATATCTAGTAAGGTGGATATAATGACTAAGGAGGTGAAGGCAAATAATACAGCAGCTAGAACAGTCTGGTATGTGCTGAAAAATGTCTCAATGCAGTCATCAACATGATAAAGGAGACATATGTGACAGACTCGTATGGTTCACTAGAAAATTCAGTATATACTGTACTCAGTATATAATCAAAAGAAAGTTATTATTGGTTGTGTGTCCCACCCACCTACTACCTACACACACTTATTTCTAATGAGATAACAGCTCCCATATTAGAGCTAATTAGCATAGAAGGTGAAAAAAGATTCCCCTTGGGTATCTTTAACATTTATGTGCTCAAAATGTGAAAAACACAATAACAGACAACTTTATAAATACTCTTTAATCTAAAAACCTGTAGGATTGTCTCTTTATACCACTCATATCTTCTCTAATTAACTAAATAATCACATGATGTGTGTACACATACCTGACATTTCCCTATATTAAGGGCTCCCCTGGATATAAGACCTGAATGCAGGGAGCTGTTATCTGTTCATTTTATTTAAATATTCAGTCTTGACAGAACATATATTCTATTGAATACCAGTCCAACCAGTCAGTCCAGTCTCCCTTCACTCACCCCAAGCGACACACCAGCTGGTGGAACTCGAGCAGGCTGCTGTAGTCATATATGCCCAGCGGGCCCTGCGATAGGCTGATCTCACGATCATCGAAGGACAGGTCTATGAGCGGCACCTCCAGCGCCCTATCAGGACGGAGGGAAAGGTTTACGAGGACCTGCACACTTGTCTGTGTGTTGTGAACATCCAAAACAAGCATGTGCGGATGGTCACATGACGCTGGTCAAACACACTTACTTAGCCATGAGCTTTCTGACATTGTTGGCAAACAGGGCAGGGTTTTCCTTCTCCTCATCCGATGGAGCATAAACAGGCAGGTACTACGGAGAGAGAGAGTGTCAACGTAAAGGAACAGTTTGTAACATTGTGGGCGATGTATTACCAGAAATAGAATATAATCTTCATAACGATGTTTTCATTAGTGTATAATCACCTGAAACTATGAATCATTGTGTTTTCTTTAGCTTAGAATGAGCCCTTCATATCTACATAGGGAGAAGATCCTCTTCATGGAGTCCACCATGTTGCACTACCATGTTTCTAGTGTAGCATCAGAACAAACAAACCAAACACTGGCTCTAGAGAGACTTTCACGTTTTTACATTATCAGAAGGCCACTGTAGTTCTCCGACCATGGATGCATAAAGAGATCTGGATACAGCGTTGGAGGCGGGCACCCATTAATTCCTGTGGTGGTTGCTCAGTGGCGCATGAAGCCAGAATGGCCTGACTAAGTACCTGGATCATCCAAAGATCTTCCACATCCATTCGACCCATAGAGCGGGTGCAGTAGAGTTTCCTTTAACTCATTCATTCGTCAGTCACTTGAACGGAGGAAGGAAAATAACTCGGCTATTAGTGCGATTTACAACTTTTAGGACCTAATGAATTAAATAAGGGCTATTCAATTATTTGTACTAGTAAGGTGATTTACCTCAAAAAACAAACAAAAAAATATCAGCTGGGTTACAGATGTTTACAGATGTCAGTCTATGGGCATTTCAGGCCCAATGGCATCACGTGAAGGACACAGAAGTTGTAGTACCACTGTTTGGCCACTGAAAATTGGGATCAATAACCAGTGCTCTTCCTGGGGGCTTAGGTACCGCCAGCTGCCGTCTGACTTCCACTGCTCCTAAAGTTCTGTTATACAGTAAGGGTGTCCTCTGAGCGAGGCAAACAACGTTACCATGGTTTTGTACTCGGCGGCTTATGTTACCGCAATCTTAGAAGGGCAGGAGTGAGCGGAGGGGTACACGGTTGGTTGCAATCTGAAACCACACCACTAGATGTCATCAAATCTTACACACTGTACCTTTAATGCAGTCGTCCTGTCACAAAACTGTGTACTGATCCGCCACATAATATAATGAATATGGTATTACACACATCACATTCATTACATATTTTAGGTGAATATTTCTCTCAGTTTGGTAAGAAAAATGTAAATGAAGATTTACTGACTTCTGGCTTACTCAACCACTCACCTCTATCTCCATGGGATTATGAGGTTGGCACAGAGTGAGCCACAGGATCTTGAACCTGAAAGACAAAGTAGTTGGTGATGTCTAAACATGATGAGATCAGGAAGATAAAAATAATATGATGAATGGAGACAAGACCAGAAATAACAGAGGTTTCCCTATAGTGTCTTACTAGGTTCATTTTTACTGGAAAAGAGGTCACTGATGTTTTAACTACATCCTTAGCTGAGGGCAGTAAAAGCTGTGTGTGTGTGTGTGTGTGTGTGTGTGTGTGTGTGTGTGTGTGTGTGTGTGTTAGTGGTGTATGTTAGACTGTAGGTGTGTGAGACAAAGGCAAACACTTACGCTTCGGGACCTTTCCACGTCCATGTAATAGTATCCTGTAGAGAGGGAGGAGAAAGAGGAAATGGCTCAAGACAAGGTCAACTTCCTACAACTTCTTTAACTTCCTGGAACGACTTACTTAAAGGACTACTACACCCACAAAATGACCACATGTACATCAACTACTCACTGTGTTACCTTGCGTTCTTAAAGAAAACTTATTTTTTTAATCAAAAAACAGAGAAAAGCCTTGATGAATTTGAAGTAAAGGGGAACCGCATTTAACAACAGCAAAATTATAGAAAAACATCTGTTTAAAAACTCTCACACAACTCTAAGTCCAAGTTTCATTTATCCAGTCGTATGCTTATTACTTTCCAAACATATGCATCTTTCTTAAGACTACTATTTAAAAGACAAGTCCGCACTCATACGAACAGGTAGTGCGCCTGCCCAAGCGTGAGACTGTTTATGTGGAAGTGTTTTCAATAGTAAGATTTTCGTGAAAATGCACGTGTGAGATGGAGCATGGATAAATGAGACACTTGCTGCACAAGTGGCATGTGAGAAAAACAGTTTTCTTCAAGAATACAAGGTTACACAGGGTGAGCAGCTGATATACAAATGGAAATTTTATGGGTGCAGTTTTAAGTCCCTCTCCACCCAACATTGTGTTTTGCTTATTGTTACATCACTTGGATATTTGACCACTTAATCTCAGTTAAACATGTGTTACAATCTTGGCTAGATTGGAAGCGAGTCAAGGTCCAGTATGCAACTTTAACAAGTGTGGTGAACAAATGTGAAACCCGAACGCACATACAATGAGAATTACAGTGAAATAGGAAACACTGGAACCAATATTCAATTAGATGTCAGTATTTTTATAACTGCATCAAAGATGAGTGGGCGACTGTGGTTGTACACCAATCAAAGGGTCGGTGTTTTGATCTCTGGCTGCTCTGGTCACATGTTGATGTGTCACTGAGCAAAACACAACCCCAAATTGCTCCCGAAGGCTTAGCCATCGGTATGTGAAAGAGTATTTAGATTAAATCCTGATGGGCGTGCGCCCGTTGGCACCATGCATGGGAACCTCTGCCATCTCTGTGTGTGAATGGGAGAATGCTGACATGTAGTGTAAAGCGCTTTAAGTGGTTGGAAGACTACAACAACGCCATATAAATGTAAGTCCATCTGCTGTAAGTGCTGACTTTCCTGATCAATATACAATCATATAGAGTATATAGTGGACATAGTCACAGTGAAGTCACTCACTGGTTTGTGGACTGACATTTTGGAGCCTCAGTATTTTGGCCATCGCCATATTGTTTTGTTGCAACCATAAGTAACCCAAGAGGGTGGAGGTAAGTACAACAGAATTCTGAAAAAGACATTTTCAGGTGACCAAAAACGTTATTATTATTTTTTAATTAACCTATAATATCATGAACTTTAAGCACACTGTGAAAGGGTTAAAGTTGTAAGACAAAAACACAGACAACTCCCAGACTAAACAGCATCGTGATAGCAACCTGTCACAAGGTAGCCAAGCTCTAAAGCATACCCTGCTTTATAGTCTATTTGACTCTAAATGGGACCATAATTTTCTAAATAAACATCATGCTGAATTGAAGAAGACTTGAAACTAGCGATTAAAGACAACTATAAAGTCATGTTTACAATTACTGAGGTAATAAATCAAGTGAGAAGTAGACTCATTTTATAATCAACAACCTCTTTTTGCAACCAGCGGATTCGCCCCCTGCTGGCTATTAGAAATAATGCAAGTTTAAGGTGCTTCAGCACTTTTCAGAACCCCAGAGCCCAGTGTTTACAACTGTGTCACTGTGATGTGATAATGTAACATTCAACTAAAAAGTGCTGATTTTGCACAGCAGAAGTCTGTTAACAGGTCTTGTAAGTCTGTTAACAGGTCTTGTAGAGGAAATGATGTATAAAGCTTTTCGTGGCTGAAAAAGGAGCTCCACAAAATCTGATAAATTGAGTGGCAACGCTAGTTGGGTCTGAAGACTGAAAAGCTGGGGGTGTGGGGTAAGAAAGACATGAGCTCAACAGACATCTGCAACCTGCTCCTCATTTCTGCTTGAGGCCAGTGGATTGATGCTACATTAGCCGCTACTAGATAATGAAACTGGATCTCCAACCTAACTGTCAGCAGTCGAGTTGCACTGTTGGTAATGTAGGCACCACGATTTGACAATGAAGAAGTATGCATGGAATAAAATAAATCCTATTTTGCTACTGTCCAACAATATTATGCAAAACTGTTGATTTGGCTCTCTAACAATCAGTATTCTGTGTGACAAGTTGGTGACTGGATGCACTGGCAAGGTTATTAAGTGGTGTTTCCATTTCCAGATGCAACATTTCTCCACAGCTAAATGAACAGATGGAATGGAAACATTTCTGGTGGTGTAGAAATAAGGATTGTTATTCGGGTTTTCTTTGCATCCCTTAACTGCCTTGTACTGCCACGTTGTCACTGAAGTCAGCACAAAGGCAAACAGTGACAAAAGCTTTATGGGGAAACAGACAAGAAAAAATAGGTAATAAGAACTGCATAATTCATGAGGAAATGAGGAGAGGTGCTGAGAGAGACATGACACCTGTGTGTGTGTGTGTGTGTGTGTGTGTGTGTGAGACAGAGAGAGAGAGAGAGAGAGAGAGAGAGAGAGATACTGAGAGAGAAAGAGGGGGATGAAATATCATCCTACTAGAACATGAAGTCATTCAGCACAAGAGGAGCACACACTAACATGAGGGAATAAAACTATTACATCACAGATGCATACATGGTGGTGTGGCTGGCTCTGAAATTGAACAATGTCCTAGGTTAGGTTTAAAAGAATGCCTGTTTACCAGTTTGTTTGGGTAGCGTAGCACCACAGGCTGTACTGGGAGTCCTGGTATGAAAGCACCTGAAAAAGAAAAGGTATTCTGTTACTACATGAATATATAATTATCAATTAAATTACCAAGTACTACATGGTTTTAGACAACAGCTTTTAACTAACAAACACAACAGAGAGACAGAACGATGTACTGGGCTGAGTCTTGTACTGGTTCAGATGAGTGACAACTAAGCTCGCTACCTCAGGATAACCTCCAGCGGGGCAGAAAACTCTCTGCTGAGATTCTTTAATGTCCTGCTGATGACAGATGAGCTGACAGAAGCTGCGTACAGTATTTATTACTGGACAAAGTCCTATTCAAGCTACTGTGTGAGCTTTGAATAGATGAAAATGGGATATTACTTAGCGTAAGACTCCCTTACACCTGGCATGAAAATGCATTTTGGATGAACTGCAATCGGATAGTGTTTGACCACATTTATACCTGTACTTTACAGGTGTAAATCAACCAAAAACCACAGTGAGGACAGACTGTGATATGATAAGACAAACCACCTCAGGAAGTCAGGGACGCATTGTGACCACTTTGAACACAAGTGTAAATCCAGTTGTGTTTTAAATCCACATACAACATCTATGTGGGAGAAATACGTAATGCTAGGGCCATCCTGAGTATCATCTTTGGGCTCCCCACACTGCTTTGATCACTGGACCACTGTGACCTGAGAGATCATCACCACCACTCTGTACTTAACGTCTTTGCTCTTCACCCCTCTCTGTGTGCGCCACTTTAGATGTACCTCAAAGTCACATTTGCGAGCCCTCTCCCCCTAAATGACAGTATTTTGAGCCTGATGTCGCCGTATGTTATGCACCGCCTCTCCAGCAGTGCCTGGCTGCAAGCCCCTGCATAATGCAGCCTCTGGAGACTTCCTCTCAGCCCTTTCAGACAGAGCAATCGGTTTTCAATCGGATCTCACTCACCCCCTTTACACCTGGCATTAAATGCGTCTCATACCCAGATTGTATCTAAATATGATTTAACCTCATTACATTTACACTTGCTATTAACATGTCTCCAGTGTCCACATTGCAATCCGATTGCCATCTGATCACTCTCCCTGAAAGGGCTGAGACAAAGTCTGCACTATGCAGGTTGTAGCTGGGCACTGCCAGAGAGGCAATGTGTAATGCCCCTTAAAACGGCGCCGTTTAGGAGGAGAGGGCCCACAAATCTGACTTTGAAGTTCATCTACACTTGCACACACAGAGGGATGAGGAGAGGAGACACTGAGTACTACCAAAGCTCCGGAGTCCAAAAAAGGTACTCAATACGGCTGTATTTCTCTGTACGTAGTTGTGTGTGGACTGAAAATGCAATTACAGTCACACTTGTGTTTTACACGGTCATATGGCCACTTGGGGGCAGTGCCACAACCTGTTAAGTTATTAAAATTAACTGACAAATTCTGCAAAAGTTAATTAAAACTTTAAAAAGTAAAATGAATTATCATTGGATTGTCAGAAAGCTGCTGCAAAAAAAACAGTTCAACACCTAACTTAAATATGTGCAAATATGCATATAATTAACAGGTCCTTAAGGCACGGTGAGGCTGGTTTCACTCCCGCCTTAACACAACACCTGCAAAGGTGGAGGAGAGATAGAAAAACATGTAAAATAGTACTTCCATCATCAAACTGAAAAAATGGATGACTGGCGGATATCTAATTATTAACAGAACAATACTGGCCCCACATCTTGGTCTAGCTGCACATGAGACTGCTAAAGAGTGATTATGTCTACAACCTCTGAATAACGAGATGACTATAGTAAGAGGACAGACAGGGAGGGGAGGGTGAACATGAAAGTGACAGCTCTGTGAAAAAGGCCTTTTGACAACGACAAAGGGACTGGAGGTATCTGCACAGGTGGCACCATGCACATTAAAAACACACAGACACACACACACACACACACACACATTGTTGCTCTGTTGTGCTGGGAGCCAGTGAAGAGACATAACTAGAGGAGACACATCCAGAGAGGACTGCTAACACACAACAGACAGATCACGTTGGACAAACACTCAGACAGACACACACACAACCAAGGCAGGACAGAGTGTGACCAACAGGGCTTACGGGGAATGACAGAATTACAGACTGGAAGAAAGGGGATTAGACAGAGCAAGCAGGGAACAATGGCTGACATCATAACACACACGGGATGTGAGCAGAAAAACAAGCCCCCAAAAGATGGGTGCAACAGTTATGTGTCTTGCTGAGGTGTCCCTAAGCAAGACACTGAGCCCAAACCTGCTGGGCCAGCAGAAAATTAACTTGCCCAGACAGCTACACCTGGAGTTGGCAGCTATGCAGTCAACTCCAGGCACACAGAATTAAATGAATACTGAACAAAGGGATCCAACACGGTCTCTCTATTAACAGGCAGGCGCACCCTTGTCTGGATTTTACCAAGAACCACAATCAAATAAACTTCTGAGCTGTGGTTTAGATGATTAATATATCAACTACTCTGAAGAATACAAACCCTCATTCTGACTTTAGGCAGCTCACAATTTAGTATACAGCACACTAACTAGGGCTGACCTGAATGCTTCGAAGCCTCGACCATTGCCATGGTAATCAACCTCCTTTGTTTTATTGCTTTTTTAATATATGTTTGTTTTTTTATAATTCATATAAGTATTAATAATAATAATGTAGAAATCAATATAATAATCAATATAGCCCATGATGACACTATACATTATGCATATTCAACATTAACTATAGTGTGTAGTGTGGTAGCAGCACCAGGCACTGAAACAAGGGGATGGAGACAAACAGACATTAAGAAGAACATGTCAGCCTGCTGCGTCCCGCTGTGAAGCTTCACCAAAGCTTTGAAGCCAAACAAATGACTTGAAACAACTTGAAACAACAAGTTAGTTTCCTTCTTAACCTAAACATACCTGAAAATGAGCACTATAAGCTTCACAAATGAAGTATTGTATGGTTATGTGTTAATATTATTCTGCTCATCATCTGAAGCAAATACATTAAAAAACAATTCCTTTGGTGTTATGTGTAGGTTGAATAATACAAATAGATCCACGCTGTGGTGTTTCCAAGTAGTTAAGTGGCTATTTGTGTGATGTTTACCAGTAACTGCCACAGCGGCCAAGTGCCTATTAAAACCGTCAGTGTGTGAAAGTTTACTAAAGCTCACTAAGACACGCTTGATTAAAACATTAGGCCTGTCATGACTGTCATATATGGACATGACCTCGACCACTTTTGCTGATCTCGATATTGACGGTCACCAACTGGCAAATGTGTGCGAGAATATCATGTGAATGTACAATGGAAGTTGCAATTTGTGCAGAAATAAATGCTGCAGCTCCTCAAGACCAACAGAGGTTTCCTGTGTCTTGTTTCCCTGGCAACTGAGTGGCGTGATGGAGGTGGACTCCGGAGCGAGTCACACTGTTAACTCCAACCAAGACAAAAAAAAGTTAACACATTGGTTTGTCTGTTCTGGACTTATGTAAATAAATGGCAGCCAGCTCCGTGAACAGCACGGAATCCCTGTGTAGAAATACTGTAAATGGCTCATTGTTAGGTAACGAAAACACAACAGTTCTTCAGGTGATTATTCACTAATGAAAACACACTTATTAATATTATATTCCATTTCTGCTAACAGTCCCACCTAAATGCTACACACTGTTCCTTTAAAGGGAGCTGCACGGTGGTGCAGTGGTTAGCGCTGTTGCCTCACAGCAAGAGGGTCGCAGGTTCAATACTGGCTTGGGACTCTTCTGTGTTGAGTTTGCATGTTCTCCCTGTGTAAGCGTGGGTTCTCTCCGGGTACTCCGGCTTCCTCCCACAGTCCAAAGACATGCTGTTTAGGTTAATTGATCACTCTAAATTGCCCGTAGGTGTGAATGTGAGCATGACTGGTTGTCTGTCTCTATGTTGTCTGTCTCTATGTGCCCTGCGATGGACTGGCGACCTGTCCAGGGTGAACCCCGCCTTCGCCCAATGCCAGCTGGGATCGGCTCCAGCCCCCCCGCGACCCCTAACGGGATAAGCGTTTGACAATGGATGGATGTTCCTTTAAAGTTAACGCACGCGCAAGCACGCATGACACACACACACACACACACAAACCTTCCACCTGGTTACATGAGGCCAGAAAGGGGACTGAGCACATACCAGCCTTGAATATGATGAGCCCCGACCTGTTGGTGCATGTCCCCTCAGGGAATATCATGATCTGGAACAAATAAACACATATTAAGGTACACACACACACACACACACACACACACACACACACACACACACACACACACACACACACACACACACACACACACACACACACACACACACACACACACACACACACACACACACACACACACACACACACACAACTGGCTCTTGATCATTATTTTAAATTGCCCTTGATCTGTGTGAGCTGAGGTTAGATCAGTGTTTCTCTGTGCGTACATCTGAATTTAAATGCATGTAATCATGTATGTTACCTGAGGCCACTCCCCTCCAGACTGAGCTCTACGCTTGATCTCCTCTACTGTTTTTCTTCTGGAGTCTTGATCCGACCGAAACACAAACACTGGCCTGATAAAGCTGATCAGAGCTGGGAGGACGATAACGATGTATGCAAGAACAAAAAAGAAAACACAAATGTTTAAGATCATCTTCAGAACTGTTCACTTAGAAGAAAAGCTAATGAAGCCACAGAGATGCATGCTGAGCAGTTAAAAAGAAAGGTAGGTATTATCATGCACACTTAAAGATCACTGTTTCCAATAAGGAGAACAGATTTTCCCAAAAATATATACTTTTTTCCAGCAAAAAAGTAAATTAGGTTTACACAAATGTTCAGCCTGTTTTGTCCCAATGCTTCAAAAGTTAAAACTAGAGTGCATGTATTTTTAAATATATATATTTTTTAATATTCAACATATTTAACATTTATATCTGTCACTGTATTATTAATAAGCCTTCATATTGAACTGATTATTTGATATTCAAATTCTTTTTTAATTCAGCTCTCAGAGAGCATCATTATGAGTACAGGCAGGGTTATAGGACTCATTCTCTATGCAGACACCTAGTAGTCATCCAATAGTTATCTGCAGCACCCTCACGCTTAAATGCAGGAAAATATTACTGAAAATGTGTCTGCACCCTGGACACAGCGTAGTTTTTGTTTGTCTTGATTTAGTTGAATCTAAATTAAAAGAATTTTAATTTTGAAAACCAGATTTGAAACTACTGTGGTTCATTATTTAATTCAATACAAATCCCAAAATATTTTAAGTCAGACCATTTACCTTAAAGCAAAACTAAAGCAAATTGACCATTTGAATATATTTCTTCAAGTCAAGCCAAGTCAGTTTTATTTGTAAAACCCAAAATCACAAGTCAGGGTGCTTTACAGTCGGTACAGGATATGACACCCTCTGTCCTTTACAATGCGACCCTCTCATCAGATAAGGAAAAACTCCAACCCAAAAAAAATATTTTAACAGGGAAAAGAGAAAAAAATGAGCAGCAGAAAAGGGATCCCCCTTTCAGGATGGATTTAAGTTCAACATAAGCATAAAAAAATTAAATTTGGGAGTTCAACATGTTTGTCTGGCATTAAACGCTTCATATTACAGCCTGGTCACTTCGACACAGCATTTTAAACCACGTGCCAGTAGTTTGCATAAACTGGAAATATGTTTTATGTTACTATAGCACACACATTTCTGTGGGTATATCTAAGGGTCAAATAGGTGATGGAAGAAGCATATTACTCACTGCCCCAGATGGGAATGCTCCTGCTCTCCAGTTTGGCAACTATAGAGCACATGGTCATGGTGACTGGGATGGCATCAAAGTAGGAGGAGTGTGGTGCCATTGTGAGGATGGGAGCTTCGGAGGGAGGCGCCCGTTCCCCTTTCACCTTGATCCAATGGAAACCTCCGCAAAACCACATGGCCCGCATGATCACACGTAAACACAGGTCTATGAATCTGATAAAGGACACATAGACAGTGTGTTCACATAACTGTAATGAAATTTAACAATTCAAAAAAGTCATTTTCAGCATGAAAGCAATGTTTTAGGCTCGTCTGTGTCAAAAGATCTACTTGTGTTTTACATATAATATCAATAAAATTGACATGTTAATCCGGTTGCTTCAGTCTGATCATTCTCACTCAAATATGTTCATTTAGCTCCTACGGACACTAAATAGTAAATTCATGAAAATAAATAAACAGACATATACATAATTTTCAGTAGACACCAATAAACAATCAGCAGATAAAAGAAATTTTATCTAAATCTGGCCAACTGGTGCCATATTTGTTCAAGATGAAATATGCGTCAAAATACCATTTTAAATTAAATATTAAGATGTCTTGGCCTACACATAATATTCTACAGACTTAAGAAAACAGGTTTGTTCGGTACAGATCCTGCAAATATTACATCATAATCACTTAAATTTCAGTTAAAATAATCATAATTAGATATTTTTTCCACAGTTGGAAGTCAGTAGCCATAATACAAGACTGATATGAAATGGCTTGCTTGTTTAGATCTGTTTATCATAATGCTATTTACAGGTTGCTGCAATTATCACCCATTTCTGTGTATTCCCGTCTGTCTTAGTAGCACTTTAACACTTTCCTACACAGAAATATTCACCACACACACCTCCTCCACCACGACTGTGGCTCCATGACAAAGTCAGAGCGTCCCAGGGAGGCAGTGAAGGCGAAAGGCCACGCCAGCAGCATGAGGAAAGACACCAGCAGCAGCCGCACTGGAAACACTGTGACGGACATCAGTCCTATCTGAAGGGAGAGAAAGAATAGAGACGGAGAGATATGAGCTGTCACATTGTTATCATTCCACTGCCCTTTCACAAAATGTCATTCACTCGCTCCATCACTCAACGTTCCTGTAGCTTTATAGCCAACTGCCATTTAACATACTGTACATTCCTATACAGCAGAAGAATATACCTGCTCGTCCAACAGGCTTTAACAGGAGGACAAACACATTTCATCAGTGTGCTCAGGAATGAGCAACAGTCATACACTAATCACACGATGGAGCTCACAGGCTTATGCTGCATGTCCAGTACATAAATGTTTATACAGTATATCAATACTGCATCATTGCCCTTTACGGAAATAACACCAAGCTGCCCCTCAAGCACCTGGAC
Source organism: Pterois miles (assembly GCA_947000775.1). Classification (NCBI taxonomy): domain Eukaryota; kingdom Metazoa; phylum Chordata; class Actinopteri; order Perciformes; family Scorpaenidae; genus Pterois; species Pterois miles. The sequence goes on from CAMQGK010000638.1 coordinate 20,956,699, forward strand.
TAGGAGTTTAAATGTACTAAGTTCAATATTTAGAGCATTAATATAGCAGCAAACAATTGTCTATGTAAAGTCGCTCTCCCTCTGTGTGTGTTTAATGCGAGCCTCTCTGCACTTTGTTGTCGTAGCCAGGCTGGCTGTACTTGTTTTTGGTGCATGTTCTCTCTTCTTTACAGACATACCCACTTTATGACAATCACACGCGCTTTATGGCAAGTCACAGTCAGCTGTTGCTGTCTGTTGGACTGCAGTCTGCCATGTTATTATTTGAACATATTTCTTATGCTAAATGCAGTACCTGTCAGGGTTTCTGGACAGTTTTTGTTATTGTTTTGTTTTGATAATTTTAAAATTTTAAGTTTAAATTAATCGATTGACAGCCCTAATAATTATTAATTAATGTAATGGCAGTTTTATTTGTTTGCCATTTGTCAAGTTTCTTTCTGTGTATGTTGTTTGTGAGCACCGCCAAATAGTTGGTAAAATGTAATAACTTGTCAGGATCCTTTTTAGAAGGACGATGCATCTGAGGAAGCTTATCCTGGAGACGTTATGTTATCTGTTCGGAAATTTGGGGGCCAGGCTCACCGTTTTGTATTTTCAGAGAAGAGCTTTTGCATAACAGCAGTGAGGTTTTGCTGTATAAACAGTGAGGTGGGAAAAAAGATAAGGCGACTTGGCAAACAGTGTAAGAGGCTAAGTTCAATCTTTAGTCACACAGTTTGAGTCTTGTCGCTGAAATAAAGTTCATTGAGGCCAGAGCGCCCCAGTAGAGATCAGCTGACTGGCATGTCATCCCTTTTCTCTTACTGTGTAATGGGAGATGTGGTGTGTGTACTAACAGGGTCACAAAGTCACGGCCTCCACTGTAAATTCAGACTGTGACATTTTCAGCTTCTCCTCCCCCTTGTCCGACCTCTGTTCAGTCTCCTGCATTTTCATTGCGCTCCCTCATCAACCTCCCGGTCTGCCTTACAGTAATCACCGGTCTCGGAGGATTTCCTCTCCTCAACTATCCATCCATCCATCAGTCTTTCACTGCCCATGTCTATTTGCTCAGCTGCACCTTCATTTATCATGCTGCTCTCCCTTCAACTCTTTTCCTCCTACTTTGCATTGATGTGCTTTTTGTGACCGCTCTGGGGATTCATATCTAACCCCCTCCCTTCCTGTCCCGTCTTCCCTGTCTGTCTGTCTCTCCAGATGAGCCCAGGTGCACACTGCAGGGCTGTATTAATAAATAAACAGTATGGGGGAGATTTATGATGCTCTAACGCCTCTCCTTGCCTTCCCACCCCCCATGCCTGACGCGCAGTGCACTCATCATCAGAGCTTAACGAATCCATCTGGGAGGATCCGCTGACATTTTCTCAGGAGGTGGCATGAGAAATGAGCTGGGGCGGGGTAGAGGGAAGCAATAGCTAGTGTTCTATGAGAGCACCGGCCCCTCCTCCGCTGATGATTTGATATTCGCTGTAAAAATACACTTGTGCAGTGCTGGGCTCCCTTGTAGTACACATCCTCCCCCTGATATAAAGGTTTCTTCAAAGTTTTACTCTCTGTACTGCTTATATTTTTAGCCCTCACAAGCCTCCTCTCATGTGTATGATTGGACACAGTGTGGACACAGTGTGTTAAAGGACCACTCCACCAATTTGTTCACACTTGTCATAAGAAGTACTACTCAGCTTGATGTAGGTACACACCAATCCAACTTTTTCAGTCACGATTTCGGCCAATACCGATACTGATCCAATGCCAGTGGGATTTTGTTTTGTTTTTTTTAACAGTATTTTTATTTTCCTTTTAAACACTGAAATAAAACAATACAATACAAAACAATACAAAGGCCACCAAAAAAAAGAATATAAAGTAAATAAACATCTAACTTCGATCTCTGAGTCCTAACACACATAGCACAAAATCTATTTAAAAAACTGCACCGGACCGCATACCTGTGTCATGGAAAATGTCTGTGTGTCTATGTGTGTCACAGCACTCAGTCCATTAACATTACAACTGACAGCGATGGAAAAACTAATAATCTAGTGAGAAAAAGAGTTAAAAAAAAAAAACATAAAAACAATTTATATGAATAAATAAGTAACAACTAGATCAGACAATGATCAAATAAAGTAAATAAATTGAAAAAATCTTAAGTTTTAACATGTTATTTTTTTCAATTTAACAATTGAAAAAAATAAATAAAAATGGCAATGTTGATTTTGTAAAACTAAATGTAACAAATAAATACACATAAATGTACTGAATTATTATTTATTATAAAATAACATATACATCAACAACTTGGTAAAAAAAAAAAAAAAATTAACTGCAATTACTATTCAAGCCTAAACCGTTTTAATGCAGCAACAAATTGGTCAAAACTTAAACAGGAATTAAAATTCCAGTATTTAATGTATATGGTATATAAACATTGAATATATCAGCCCCATTGTCACCGATACCTGATCCTGTAAATTTGAGTGAGTATCGGCCCGATATCTGATCCATTATCAGTGCATCCCTACTCTGAAGGGAGCTTTATTAGATCTGAGAAAAAATAAAATGATAATGATATCATCAGGGTTTTCTCAAACTGGGCTTTTTTATTTTAAACAGAAAGCCTGTGTTACAAACCCTGGGAGTAGGATTTGAAAAATGTGGGTATTTACTTGATGGGGGGGTTTAAAAAAAGGTGCTATTGAGTTGCACTATGGGAAGTGTATTGTATTGAAGTATTTTTGGAGCTTGACGCACACTTGAGACCTCTTCCTTGTCAAAATCTGGCACCTACATGACCCACAATGCAACTTGACCACTGACAGTTGGGTCAAGTGACTTCACTTGAGGGAACTTATCAGATTTCACGCAGCTCCCTTTGATACCTGAAACATGTTTTGAACAACTTTTGTCACATATGCAGCAGGGCTGCATAATCGGCCTTTTTGGTCTTAGTCGACTAAGAATCCTTTAGTTCATTATGCATTTTTTATGCTTTTTTCATGCTGAATGACTTCTTTCCAAGAAACTTATGTGCAAATCTCTGGTAAACCCAAGATTTAACATGGCCATTTGTGTCATTCTTCGTGGGGAAACTCAGTTTTACAGATCTGTTTATTAACTATTTAACTTTGATGTGTAAAATCCTTGGAGTTCCCCTTTAATGTCACTGCAGTATTAAATAGGCAGAATATCCCACAGTTTACTAATAAAGAATAGAAAATATATGTCAAATAAGTGGAAATACTTCTAGCTGGAGTCAATGAACCTGTCTGCGGATATTTTTTTCTAATATAACCATGTGAATGCATAGATACAAAACATGTAATATGACTGACATATTTAAATAAATAAATACATTGTTAAGACTCAGCTGAATATTATCATTAAATATTTCACCCTACTACGTCTTTGATTTCATTTTATTCCAGCAGTTTACATTTTAAAATGCCATTTTTCAAAGTCTGTTTTTATTTAAAAATGCTTCTTTCCCATGTTTTTTTTTCCCATAATGCCACTTTTCATCAAAGTTTTTGTTTGTCCATGTAGACAAACAAGGCAGAGATAGTGATACTGTTAGCTGTTGACTCATTTAGACGAATCGCAGATCAAAGACCATTACAAAAATAGAATAAAATAAAATAAAATAATGTATTTGTGCCATTTCCTAATATATAATCCATTAATTTAATATTGAACATTTGGGTCTCCACAAGGTCCAAGGAGCTAATGACTAATTATGATGAAAAGTCTCCAGATTGTGGGGATCATTTCATCTTAATCTGAATTACAGATGTTAAGTATAATTGTTTATGAACTTTAAGTGTGACATTGTAGGTAAGTGAAATCAGAAAAGCTATAAAAGCACAAAGGAAATGTCCCATTAATGGTTGTGCAGACCAAATAGCAGGAAATGTCTGACCTGAGGGTAAAGTTCAGTGATTAGTTAGGCTATTCTGTTAAAATATTCAGGGGAATCTTAAGCTATGATGGCCCCATTGTCCCCTAACACATATCCACAAACACACTCACCTTCTGTATGTATAGCAACACTAAGCTGTTATGGGCCATTAAGGCCATCCTCCAGCTGGACATTTCCACTGTCTAAACACACACTTTCTGCATGTACAAATGGCTAAATTATTTTACATGATCTAGTCATTTCTTCAGCCTTAAACATTATTTTGAAATACCTGCACCACAAAAACAAAAGCACACCTACAAAAACTCAACAATAGAAAAACTCACTGACTGACAAATTAATCTCTTGGATGTGCAGCACTACAGTAATAATCTCTTAACACCAAGGGCAACAAATACTATCTTGGTACATTAAGATACTGAGAAACAAGACTGTACAGCCAGCAGCTCTGTGAGGCCGCAAACAAGTTTAGCAGGTATAAGGTTCACCATTAACCATTCAGCTGTTTGATATTAATATTATCAGTTTTGCAGGTATTTGGTTATGAAGCAAAAAAAAAAGCAAAAAAATAAATAAATTTTGACCTAATGTTGTTGCTAGATGGAAAGCCAAGGGATCAAACTTTTTTTTACAGTTCATCATCATGGTGACCAAAAATATCTCTAACAAATGTCATGGCAATCCATTCAGCAGTTGTTGAGATATTTCAATAAATAACAGAAATGTCAATCTCAATAGCACCACAGAGAAAGCCCAAAGATCAGTCAGAGGAATATATTGTCCAGGAAAAATCTGCTGCTAATCCATCAAGAAGATGTTGAGATATTTTACTGAGTAAGTGAAAACTCTAACCTGTTGATGATGCTATAGGAAATGCTATAGCACCACCAACAACAGTAAGTTTTATCCTCTTGGGAACTTGAATATCTGTCCCAAATTTCATGGCAATCCATCAAACAGGTATCAAGATATTTTACTAAGCTGAACCATATACTATTTATCAACCTCATGGTGGTGCTGGGGAGGGGGGTCAGGGGATCACCAAAGTTGGTACAATTCATCCTCTGGGGGCCATGCATGTCCGTACAAAGTCCCATGGCAATCCATGCCACAGGGTCGTGTCTAGAGGAGAACCAGAAAATTGGGGAAACTCTCTTGGGACGGTTAAGGTTAGGCATTGACCTTGAATAGTTAAGGTTAGGATAGGTCGTTGGGCAGCGAGTCTCGCGACAGTTTTTGCAGATCTCAGCACAGATTTTGCAATTTGCAGGTTACCTTCTGGACAACCAGCAAAACCTGTTGAGATACAGTTTTTCAGTTTGCACAAACATAGTGAAGCGAACCACAGACTGCGAATGCACCGATACTGGATCAGATATCGGGCCGAAACTGACTCATATAGTTGGATCTGGTATCGTGACAATGGGGCTGATCCATTTCTTTCAATTCTATGTTTATACTGTATATTATACTGTATACATTATATACTGGAATTTGAATTGCTGTTTAAGTTTTCACCACTTTGCTACCGCATTAACAAGGTTTCCACTAGAACTAGTGTTAACTCCTGTTAATTTTGAAGATTTTTTACTAAGTAGCTGATATACGATTTATCATATTTAATTAGTAATAAATAACAATTCAGTAAATAGCTATCTGTGTATAGCTATCTATTTATTTCTTACATTTTGCTCTACAAAGTTAGGAAAGCAATGTTTAAGTCAAGCCTGATGTTGCCTTACACCTAACAGAATGATCTCAGTCACTTACCGCTTATTAATTAAACACAGGTAGATATAGATATTCCTTTATTAGTCCCACAGTGGGGAAATTCAGTTTTACACTCTGTTGTTCACAGTACACAGTACATAGTACATATACATGTCAATGGAGAGATGTCAGAGTGAGGGGGCTGCTCCTGACAAGCGCCCAGAGCAGTTGGGGGTTTGGTGCCTTGCTCAGGGGCACCTCGGCAGTGCCCAAGAGGTAAACTGGCACCTCTCCAGCAACCAGTTGGTCTTGGTCCATGGGGGATTTGAACCCGGGTCCTCCACATCCTAACCCAAGTCCTTACGGACTGAGCTACTGCCGCCGTATAGGATCAGTACTCTGTATCGGTCGATACCCAAGCCCAGGTATCTTATCAGGACTAAAAAAGTCTGATCGGTGCATCACTACGACAGATTGACATCAGTGATAGGGCATGATGTCACTTAACGTTTGAATGAGTACAGGAGTACTAGCTTCTTTCTTTTACAGGCTGAAAATGTCACAGAAAACCATATTATCTTATTAAATGTTGTACTATTCCATGTATTGATCATTATCATTATTATTTCTAGACCTGCACTGACTGCACTCTTACATACTTTTCCATAGCCACACCACATAACATCCAATTCCCCTGTGCAGTGTAGCCCAGCACACTTTTAAGTGCTCTATTATACACCCAGCTGTGAGGGCCGGTTGCTCTGGGTTAATTGTTTTCAATGAGCCAAGGGAAGAGTGGTCTGATTTCCACTTGGGGGCCCAGACCTGTCAACCTGTTTGTTGATTGGTGCATTGGTTTAGGCTGTGTGTCAGGCAGCAAGTAAAGAGGACAAGCAGTCTACCGAGTCCAAGACAACGGTAGAAGAGCGTGTTACACATACTACTACAGCCACACATTGTATCATATATTTGACAGGAAGAAAAAAATTGTGCTGGTGAAATTAATAATATCTTCATACGTTATTTATCGGTATACTGTAAATTTTTAAAAGTATTTGGTATTTTTGTAGCTGACACTATTATCTAGAACAATCAATAGAGCGCTGCAGGGATGATGTATTTTTGTAGACCAACAAGGAAGTCAGGTTTCCCTCAACAAAGGGCCAATGGGATTTTTCCATTTGTTTTTTGGATTACTGCAGAAAATGAGCACACAAACATTTATGAATCTTAAATGTTTCCTTCAGCAAGATAGTTTCCACAAATCATCACCACTTTTATAATTTTTGAAGTGTGAAATGCAATCAAAAAGCTAACGTTAGGCTACAAACGAATTACACCACAGTCCCATGATCACAAGCATAAACAACAAAGCTGTAAAGGCAGAAAAGTTGGTGTGATGACGTTTCGTAGTATCCTTTAGCCACTTTTTAGGAACCATCTTTTTTAAGACATGTAAAAGCTTCAAAATTCATGAATGGGGTATTTTCTGATGTATTTCATGTTGTACAACAAATGTTAAAATCTTTAAGCATGTGTTAACCACCGACCTTATTTCAGGCATTTAACCAAAAAACATTTTAAAAAAACATTGACTTTGAGACAAGGGAACTGGAAGTACTAAAATCCTTTATCATTTCTGGGTTTTAGGGCTCATTCCTGCAGCACTCTATAGGTGCACCAGTAGCTGAGGTTTTAATACTGAAATAGACAAATATATCTGTTGTTTACTGAAAATTATTTGAGATATTTACTGAGATTTGAGAAGGGTTGCAATCTAGTCTCTGGACATTGCAGCTCTATCAAATGCCACAGGTAATTTGTCTACAAGCTGGAGAGAGCTGGAGAGTTGGCAGCCATGTCGACATGATGTTCACCGTTCAGCAATGTGTGACTCAGCTGTCCGCCTGTCTGTTTCACTTGCTGACCTAGTTGGTCTACAGTGCTGCTGATCATGTTTGCTGGAAGTTAGAGAAAACATATTCAGGAAGGCCAAGTGCCAGGGGGAGGACGTGCTGATGCATCAAGCAGCATGTGTTGTCTCAACATGACAGACCCATTCAAAAGCTGACAGACATCCACATAGAGGAACACAAAGTCATGCAGTTGTATTGATCTAAAGCCGGTGGTATCTGCGTAGGAAGTAACGTTTTTGTTCAGGTAGAGCTTGTGTTTGTTTACATGGAGACTGTGTGTGCGTTCACACGACTCAGTCCACACGTGTGTGTGTGTGAAGCGGAAAAACACACCTCACTGCCACGTTAAAAGCAGGCAGTGGGAGGTGTGAACCAGACACGGAGACACGCATGGTCCAGCTTACATTCACTGGACTGCTGCAGTCATCTGGCACAGACACACAACTGTGTCCAGAAAAACTGACATGTACTGATGAAGACTTTCTTCCAGCAGGAATAACACTGAGGAAGAAAGTGTAATTACAGCATTCAGCTAAATAAACTGAAGTGTTTAGAAGGTCTTCACAAGCTTAAAAGTATAGTTTATTGCAGTGAATGCATGAAAATCAAAAAGGCAAGAAGAGTTTACCACTTTACTCAGTGAAATGTAACTGTTGGAGATCGGCGGTGCCCACAGAAATGCCAATATCCTGAGCCTTGTGCTTTGTGTGTTTTGCTCTGAATGAAAGCAGGCATCTCTGGGCCCTGGAGCTAAAGGGAAACAGATCAACCTGATGGGGTAGAGCAGAGGGAGTGAGCGCATTTCCTTGTCTGCTTGTGTGACTGCAAAAACTACAGAAAAACACATCTTTGATACCCATTTTCAGTGCAACTTGTTTCAGGGGATTTCTTTTAAGGATGCACCGATCTCACTTTTTCAGTCCCACTACCGACAGCAATACCTGGGCTTTGGGTACTGGCTGATAATGAGTGTCAAACCCTTACCAGTGTTTCATTAATAAGCTGTATACTTCAACTGTGTGGAAGTGACTGGGATCATTCTTTTATGTTTAAGGCAACAACAGGCTTGACAAACTTTGCTTTCCTAACTTTGAAAAAAATATATGACCAATAAATACATATATGTATCTTTGGGAAATGGTTATCAATTCAAATAACAAATCATGCACCAGCAACTTGGCTAAAAATCTTCAGAATGAGCAGGAATTGGAATTCAAGTGAAAACTTTGTATGTGCAGCAAGAAATTAATCAAAACTGAAGCAGGAATTAAATTCCAGTATATAATGTCCTGTATATAGTATATAAACACTGAATTGAATTGAACACATCGGCTCCTTTGTCACCGATATCCAATCCAGTGTCGGAGCAACTTCTTTAAGAAAAATGACTAGTTGTTCATTGAAAATGCTTCAGAGTTAATCCTGACTTCATAACAAACCCACAATGAAAGTATGATTAGGTTTAAATTTACAAAAAAAAACTAGATGAAATTTCTTATTTAGTTGCAGACCCCCAAATCAGTAAGCAAAAGAATCCATTGATCCATTGGTTGATTGATGTGGAGGCATTTCAGCCAGACCTGCCCTCCTCCAGCAGTGAGAAACCGTGGAAGCAAATAAGAGACAGAGCTATTTGAATTTAAACAGCCAATGAATACTTAATATTGAAATTTCAACCCCACTGAATGTATAGCGTTGATACATTTTACTTTGAAAACCATGTATCTGAATGGATTTGTTCTGAATTTGCCTCTTTGAAATTCCAATATCAAATTTGAATGCATTTTTTTCAGTGTTCACAAATTCAAGTTTGAAGTTCAGAATTTCAAAAAAATATTCAGGTTGCTTGAATTCAGTTGGTCAAATTCAGATCTATAAATCAAAGTGGAAAAAAAAAAAATCACATGTCAACATCCAGCTACCCCGGACAGGCTATCCATCCGCATTACAACACTCTCAGCTGAATGCTTCTTGGCTGCTCATAGTAACAGCAGCTGATAAAGACATAAACAAAACATGTATGTGTCCTTGTGAAAGCCTTCAATTTGAATTCAACCCATATAAAATACATACTCCTCTGTGCTTATTATCTACACCGACCATTTGTGTAAGTTACTCAGAGCAACTACGGATACTTCCGGTCTTCCTAGAGCTGGCTGCCCAGTCAAACTGAAGGTAAGAGAGGTGACCAAGAACCTGATGGTCAGGCTCCAGAGATCCTGTGTGGAGAAACTTACAGCAGGACTACCATCAGTGGTAGTGCACTGTATCCAATGTAAGATGGGCTCTGATGCCAGAGGTGGGTTCCACTGCATTCAGGCTTGATTGCCTATCCTGTCCTGTCCTGTCCTGCTCGGACTTTGGTATTTAATTTTTTTTTTCAACATGAATTTTTAGATCTGAATTTTGCCAATCGAACTGGAGCAACCTGAATATTTTTTTTTTAATTCTGAAACTTCTATTTTTGGATCTGACAATGTGAACATTGAAAAACATACAGTATATTCAAATTCAGCTTATGAAATTGCAAATCAAAAATTTTTATTTCTAAGGCAAAGAGTTGAACTTAAATTCAGGCACATTGTTTTCAAAGTAAAATGGTTCAATGCTTAGAATTCAGCTGTGTTTAAATTTCAATAATACGTACGCTGTAGTTGTTAAAGTTCAAATACTCATGTGTCTTATTTGCTTCCACACTTCCATGTTCATGTCTGGCCTCAGGCACATACCTTGCTTTAACAAAGTGTGAGCTCTTCTTGAGCCTACATATGCTGCCACTGTATTTAAGTATCTATCTTAACATGGAGTGACTAACTGGGCAGATCCCAACCTTGACTTTAACCTAACCCAAACCATTAGTCACTCTTGCTATGCTATCCTGGAAACTGATCCATTCTAATGAGGACTATCTGAGTACACATGAAACTTAGCTGTTGGCTGTGTCAAACGGGAGTCAAAAGAAACAGCTAGAAACAGATAAGTGTAGACTGGGAGGGAGAATGTGAGAGAAAATCAAGTGCATGTTATCCTGTTTGGCATGTCAGTATGACAGGTGAATAATGCAAAAATGTAAACAGAATAAATAAAAATTGGAGCCCAGTTTTTTCTTCTCATTGTCAAACAGAATATGGTTACAAATCTTGTGCACATTTGGTCAATCAAGATTCAGCTCTGGTCTGGCAGATCCATCCAGGGAAATGTGGGATGGTGGCAGGTCCCATGATGACAAAACAAGTCTCAGATAGCACTTATAATGTAGCATGTAGGGCAACATGGCAGTTTGGTGACTGATGACCAAAAATGATACGAGTGAAAACTATCTGTGTTCTAAATCTGAGCTAAAACTAAGGCTGCGCTGGTGTTGCTCTTATCTTTGTGGACACTACTAACCTGACTGAGAGCCAAACAGTTATTACTTCAAAACTAAATATTACAGCTGCCATTAAGGCATTAACACAAACTTGTTTAAATGGCACTAAATTCATTTAACGCATTAACACAACTTGCGACTGTTAGGTTGTAGCTCAGTTTGAAAGCTAGAGTGACGATACTGGCATTATATGAAACTACAAATCCCAAATGACCTCTGACCTCAAGATATGTGAATGAAAATGGGTTCTATGGGGACCCACGAGTCTCCCCTTAACAGACATACCCACTTTATGACAAGTCATAGTCATGTCAAGTTGTCTGATGGGCTTCAGTTTTCCATGTTATGATTAGAGCATATTTGTTACGCTACATGCAGCACCTGTGAGGATTTCTGGACAATATCTGCCATTGTTTTGTGTTGTTAATTGAGTTCCAATAATAAATATATGCATACAGTTGCATAAAGCAGCATATTTGTCCACTCCCATGTTGATAAAAGTATTAAATACTTGAGTGACAGCCCTACTAAAAGAAATATATCTTTACCAGTAGGCTGACAATAGCATCTGAAGTGAATCTATATTTACCATTGGATCTAGGCTATACGGCTATAAGGTAAATCCTAATTAAGTAAACTCATAGCAGGCATGATAGTGAGAAGATTTGTGGAATGACTTTTTAAACAGTGTGTTTGCTGTGTTTTATATTTTAACTGGTTGTCGTCATCCTTTAACTTAAATGTGAGCCTTGCTCTCCATTTGCAATGACTACTCGGAAAACCTTTAGAACTGCATTTCCTAGATAGTCAAAAGATTCATTCACTCCTCCTTAGTTTGAAGCGCTTCTTTCAAATGTTTTCTTTTACTATACAAAGTTTACAAATGAAATCACTGGAGCGTAAACGTGCCCACAAAACAGGATATCCTCAAAGTGTCTGTCAGCCCAAACAATGTAGAGTTTAGTTAGTAAATACAAAAGACGTAACATAAACGAGGTATTAGCAGTAGCTTCAGATGACGACGGGTGATATTTATCACTCATTCGTTATCTTAATAGTCTTACCTTTATTTTCTCTGTCATGGTGAATTTGAGCTCGTGGACGAAGGGGTTTCTACCCACTCTGGAGGGGCGACTGCTGGTTGACTTCATGGCTGACGAGCGTAAGTTACCCCTGAAAATGTCGAAAAGTAAAGAGTAAAGGGTAAAAATGCCCCGTAACGTTAGTTGAGCTCGTTGTTTTGTGTCCTAGGAGAGTATCTTCTTCAGTTTTCAGTCAAGAGGAGAGACTGGTGCAGCTGGGCGGGGAGGAGGGCTGGGCTCACTAGCAAAGGTGGCCAGATGAGACGACGCGACTTCCGGTTCTGTTCAAAATAAAGTTCGTGTTTCTGTAGCAAGCGTGAAACCTTTAAACCTGCAGAACGCACTATGTTTGGGCATCATAGGACAAAAAATACACCTCATCATGGCTCTGTCTTCAGGCTTATAAAAGCTAGTCTGTAACGGGGGAGTTTGACCAATCACAGGTCATTTCATCCAGAGAGCGCTACTATTGAGCGTTCCTATTGGCTGTGCTCCGAGTGGTGGGCGGTGCTTGGCATGTCCTCAAATTATCTATCACATAGCTGCAGGGTCACAAACTTTCTACTAACTGCTTAACATTACACTACATGTTTCACCGCGAGTGATTGACAGCTGCTCAGAGATGGCAGTTGCAAAATCCTGCAGATGCCATTAGGAGCACAGAGCAAAGAGTTTTTCAGATTACCTGTCTCATGCACAGCTGTCAGGATATAATTACTGTTTTATAAAACTTACTTTTTCTTAATCATATTTATTCCAGTTTTATCTACTTAAACTTAAAGGCAATGCAGCCTATTTTTATGTTACAATTAAAAAGGTACTCCGTCACAGTGTTTGCATGCCTAAATATGTACCATATGCTGTGTAATAAAAACGTTAAAAATATTTGAAAAGATGCAGTTTTAGAGTATGCCTCTTTATGTACAGGCTATAATGATCTAAAATCCCAATCTCAAATTTACTTAATATGCAAAATGTGTAATAGCATTTCTCAAAAATTTAAAAGTAAAACATCTGTGTTATACTCTGAAATATACATTAAGCTGACAGGTAAATGCAAACATTAGGAAATACTGTAAGCAGCATCGCTTTTATTTTGAAAGCAGTGACCAAATCTGAAAACCCAGTGACATATGCAGGCATACATGTACACACACATGCACACACTCCTGTCACATAGGTTCTCAATCTAGTGCAATCTAATAATAAAATCAAATACAACTGATTACAAATAAAACTATAAATACATTTCCGAACAGCATGAATCCTTTGAAGACAGGTGGATATTTCAAATATTTAGTCACCCATCTAAGCGACAATCACACACACACTCTGATAAGAAGATGATGAAGATAAGAAGTCTGTGACAGTCTGTGGAATGTGTATTTGAGATGTTTGGGGTGATCTGCCGTCAGAGAGATACAGTATGTATTTGAAGTTGAGCTCTGCATTTGATCCACCCATCAATTTCTGCACAGAGTCTTTTATTTTTAGATCAGCGCACAGCAACTGTTCATTTAGAACGACTTTGTTGTATCTCAAAGCTGCAGATGGCCGCTGCATTGTACCATGATGCTGACTGGTTTATCACCAAAAATCTGCATGCTTATTTTGGCATTGCAAACATAAACTAGTTGCTCACTGACCTGCAGTCATAGGAAGTGAGCTCTGGTGCATTACTTTCAAAGGAGTAATGCTAACTACTGATGCACTTACATTATGATATTTCACACTCTCTTTTGTATGTAGGGCAACATCTTTGGAGACACACAGTTTGTCCGTGTGTTCTCTGGAAATTGATCATGCAAACAACCATATGCAACAATATAGTATAAGTGCACACAGGCAGGTGTTTTTTTTCCCTCCATCAGTAAATATTAACCTTTAGCACAACTATTCAAGCAGGGTGGCAGTCATGGGCTCAGTGTTTGTTGCCAAACACCATTCAACCCAGTCAGCTTTCCATGCCTGCACAGGTTGAATGTTACAGCCTGTCAATACCTTTGTGTGCACTGGGCCTTCTCTGTCTTTCAGTCATAATACAATGATAGAAAGGCCGGTCATAGATTTTAGGATTAGTGGCTAGTTTCTGACATGACCTCAAAACCATGTAAGACTGATAACAGGCAACTGTCAACACAAGATTCTGTACAGTTTTTATGAGTCAGTATTGTTGAGACACTGATAAAGGTCTGTAGGAACTACAAAATGATAGGGACAACTTACTACAGGTAAAAATGTTTTGAAAAAGGGAGTCAAAGTGTAGCCAAAGGTACTGCATAGCAGGTTAGGTCCTGTAGTCATGTCACTTTGGCTCCCTCATGTGGAAGAAAGATAGAATGAAAGAAAGAAAGAAAGATATTCCTTTATTGGTTCCACAGTGGGGAAATTCAGTTTTACACTCTGTTTTTTTTGAATGGAACATTTATCCGAAAAAAAAATATTAGATCCAAGTTAACCATATTTATTTTTTTATTTTCTTAGCTATAATCAGATTACTGCTATGCTAATTATATAAATAAAAAATACAAATAATTTAACTATGCAATGATCCAAGGAGAAACTGACAAATACATGTTTTCTATTTGAAGTCAAAGTATTAATATTTGTACACACTTGTAATTTCCAAGCATTACCAACAAGGATTTTATTTATTTACTCAGAGAGAGGTATTACAATAATTTTGGACAGTTAATTTAATTAAACTAATCTTATATTATCTATGTTCAAATGCTGTAAAAGTTTAAGAATATGGTAGAGAATGCTACAATGCCGTTTCTTCACTGTGAAAAAGTGATGTATTTTGGGCCACTGCTGTTAAGAGGGAAAATAAAGAGGAGTGAAAAGAGCTATGCACATTATTCAGCCGAATGATTTATTTTTGCATCACAGTTTATCACACAAAATTTCCATGATCTCATAGCAGTCTTCATAATAATCATTCAACCTTTTATCCCTGCCTCTGCTTGTGTCTCGGATTTGTCTTGCAGAATACAAACAAATGCCCCCTGCGTCGAACAATGAAACAGTCTTTGCAGCGCCTCTTCAGGGCAGATTTGGTTTTCATCCCTGCAGAGGGCTGGATGCAGGGAAGATGCTGGCACTGTCCCAACAGAGATGTTCTGCACTGAGCAAAGGAGCCAGACGAGGGGGCTGGATGGATGCGACTCTGGCTGATGACAGGAGTAGTGTGCGGGGAGCTGTGGTGAGGATGCAGAGACATCTGTAGGCGCTAGCTCCTGGTGAGGAGAAGGTCAGATTTAACCAGGTCATCTGGGCCACTTGGCGAGTCAGGGAGGTAGCCAGGTGCTTCAAGAGGAGGGGCGCCATGGTGTCAATGGCTGCAAAGGAATACAAAGAGCGATAATTCATATGTAATTACAGTAACAGATATAAAACAAAATTTTTAGTGCAGCTTAGGGGGTTTGGCTAGTGTCATGTTGTGATGTGATTTAAGTGTTGTCTTTCTAACTCTCAAATAACTATTATTCAACAACAAATCCCTTACTTGCTTTCCCATCACATTAAAAATATTTTTTTCTCTTCTCAGACTAAAATTCACTACAATATACCAATTTCATGAAAGCAAAAGTAATCATACACAAAATATTGTTCCATTACCAATATAAATATCCTATGTGTCAATACTGTTGACTGTCAATAGTCTTGTTTTGAGCTCCAGGTGACTGGTAGCAAATGATCTGAGGTCAAAATCATGTCAGAAAAGAGATGAGGATTTTTTTGTTTTGTTTTGTTTTTTGTTTATTAATTTGAACTGAGCCATGTTGGTTATGAAAAAGCTGACTTTTCAGAATGAAACAGATCACTTTGTAATCCTGTGGTTTTGTCTTGTGGTGCCTGATTGGCAACACCTTAAGCTCAAAACAAGAGTCAATGCCAACATAAGAATACACTAGCTATTTAGCACTGGCAGAGATTTTTGGCAAATTTCAACTGGGCGTTACCTACATAAGCTGTGCTGCTCATCCCACAAATGCATGATCCTTACAAGTTGGATATTATTGTGAAGGTAAATAAACAGACTTTCCAACAATGTAAGATACAATGCCAATTAATATTCTAACAACAGATAAATAATTCCCACTTTTTAGGGAGTTTGCATGGTGCCTTGGATGGGCCTGTGTGACAGATCTAAAAGTTGTTACCAGTGGAGGATGCTATGCTAGGGAGACGAGCATGTTAGCTGACCTGCTAGCGCCATAGCCAAGCGTAAAAACGACCCACATATTAGTCCCTGACATGGCACAGTCTTATCACAAAATCAAGGAACGCAAACAGACCTTTTAGAAATTCCTTGAATGTTCAAAACAGGGAGTATGACTCTGAATGTTGCGCTTTAATTGCCCCAACACGACCGTGATGATGTTCTTGCTTGTGGGGATTCAACTGCTTCCGGGTTACGCTATGACTAATGATTAAAGCCCTCAGTTTAGCCTCACAGTAAGTTTACATTTCTGCTTTGAGCAAATCTCGCCAGAGCCAAAATCGAAAATAACGTAGTCTTACTTTTCATATTTTATAACATATATCTAAATATAAAGACTTAACAGAAAAGCTTGTGGTGGAGGTGGTGGTGTAACCTGAAAGGCAATACTACGGGTATAAAATTGCCTAAATTATCCTCTCTGCAAGGCACCTTGGGAAACAGGCTGGCGTAAACATGGCGGCTGCACTGGGTAGAGCTCTGTCCTTCAGTAAAAATGCTAAGGTGCTTGTTTCACCTTTGAGGCTGTCCGCTGTATCTGCTCACCGTTACAGCGTAGAGGTTTCCAGTACTGGCGAGCCCATTACTCACACCGGGCAGGTAAGCTTAAACGCGATTGTCTACAATTCTTACGTGAACGTTCTTAACGTTAGCTTAGCCTAGCGTCAGTGCAGCTAATGCTACTACGTTTTACTAGGTTTATTATCGGACAACCCTTGCTGACCTCCTCTAACATCTGGATTTAGATCATAGACAGTTGCTCTTATCCAGCTATTTTTTGTTGGTAGGGCCTAAAACGAACCACAGATCAGTGGCAAAAATGATTAACGTTATGTGCTATTGTTGCCTTCTACTCCAATTCGTAACGTTAGTGTTTTCCTCTCAGGTATTTGATGAAAATGATCACAGGAGAGCCAGATTCGTTGGCCGACAGAAAGAGGTAAGAACTGACTGACAGACAAGCGTCACACAGACGCTGTTTTATATGTAACCACTGTGCAAATCTAGGTTTGTTGTTGGAGGTATAATAACGTTTCAAATAGGACACAATGTGACTGCCAATGTGCGTCACTGGTGTTTTGTGCACCTTAAATCTCGCCAAACATCTTAATCTCAAATCCATTTCTGTTCGTCATGTAGTACACATCACCACACATTCAGTTACACACGCATTTTTATAATCATCCCTGTTGAAAACTTTCCATGCTTGCTGCTTAACCTATTTAATAACTGGGCTTATGTAAGCGCAATGACTAGCTGGACAGCTGTCATAATCAAAACAAGCAAGTGTGCACACCAATACAGTCTCACTTGTCTAATGTTTCTTAAACCTTTGTGTGGTTTAGCAGTTCCCCCCATATAAACCGAATTGTACTTAAGAGATAATGACAGAAATTACCTGTGTCAAGGTGAATAAGAACTTTGCCATCAAATTGGTGGCAGAGGAGCCAGTGACTGAAATTACAGCCAGGGTGGTGTCCTGTGATGGAGGTGGAGGAGCCCTGGGTCACCCCAAGGTCTACATCAACCTGGTAAGCGCCTGCACACTTTCATATGAAAAATTTCCATTTTGACAAAACTTGATAAGTCCAACCAGTGCCTTTTTATCAGGTATTGGGTGTAATTATGGCCATTTATCATTTGTTTACCGGCTGCCAATACTGGTTAGTACTGTGATCAAATTACAGTAATGTGGCAAATGTTCCTTATGTTTATTTATTTAATTGGGATACTTGAGATCCAGTCATCTCAGTCAAAGGAAATGTATGTCACATTGCAGGGATACTGGCAAATGCATGCATGCCTTGATCTAAGCATTATTACTCTCAGAAAATGCCAGTGCAGAGATTAAGGAAACAAGATAATATGTAATGTTTTTATGCTTTGAGTATTCCTATAATGTCATGCAAAGGTCCCAAATTGTAGATACTAACACTGTAATTTTGTCTCTCTTTCACCAGGATAAAGACACAAAAGTGGGCACATGTGGCTACTGTGGGTTACAGTTCAAGCAGAGGCATCATCACTGAAACATTTCCTCTGTCTCTGCTTCTCTGTATAAATTGCCATATTGGTTAATAAATTATGTTGTCTAACTGTCTGTGTGCACTCTTATTAATGGAGCCTGTTGAAACAACTGTTGCGCATCTGTTGTTTATAACTACACTGTAGTGCACAATGCATCCAAAATTAAGGGAATGTCTTGTAAAGTAGTGTAACTCTGGGATACTGGGTTAGTTATATTGGTGGATGCAGTTCCCCCAGTGACAGGCAGAGGTCAGCAGTGACCTGCACATGTGTTTGGAACTCAGTATCACGACAGAAAAAGGCTGTTTTGTAAGAAACTAAAGCTAAGTTGTGGACATTTTTTCTATTGCACAAACCAAAATTATTTCTACATAAAAGGGCTTTGTGTGCTAAAAGTACATTTGGTCTAAACTATAATAACTGGTAAAAGTTACAGTTGCTCCATTGTTATCTGTATGAGTAGGATTTCTTTCTTTCATGTGTCTTAAAACACAAGCATAACTGATTGTGTGTTAATACAGTACTTTTAACTTTCCTTTAACAATAAGCAGGAAAGAACCTTAGCATTCCTTGTGCATTGGTCCCACACAATCTGCAATGTAGAGTCTAGCTCTGCCAAGCCTGGAGGACATCAGGAGGGAGTCAGCCTGATAAGACACAGTAGCGCGGAACAATACATGTTTGAAGAAGATCATATATATATTTCATCAGGCTTATTCTCCATAGACCTCTGCATGCCAAATTGGCCAGCGCTTGGCTCAGGCTCCAGACAGCACTCGCCTGTTCTGTCCCCAGTGATGCAGCCAGTGGAACTGCATTTTCCACACCATAGAGCTCAGGTTGGGAAGAGTAGTCAGGCTGATATAATTGGCCCCGGTGACTCCTGGAAGTGAGGCTTATGCTGTAGTTAACCTCATCTATAGTCAGACCACTTTGGATGATTGAAGGGGAGAGAGGTGTATTGTTAAAATGAGGCAGGCGAGCCAGGTCAGTGTCAGAGAGCTGACTGGTTGGTCTTGCGGTTGGTAAGTCTGAGTGGTTGGTTGAGTTAGAGGCATTGCCAGCGGCAAAATCTTCAGATGAAACTGAGCATATGAATTGTGATGAATTAAACAGCGCCGTGTTTTTGTGCTGGATTTAACCGCACTGTTTAATTATTCACTGCTCTTAAATGCACCAGCCGGCATAATAGAATACTCTTCAACATCATATATGTCAAGTAACTCCAGATTATGAAGTTGGATTCAATTTGCACACAGACTCATTCATGGGTTCAACCATAAACTGTCAAATCACCACAGGGGATCTATGGCTACAGCCAGTTATCCACTTTCTTTCAGCATAATATTAAGTAATAATTGCAAATACAACTCTTAGGCATAATGTGACCCACACTGTTGGGTCAGACAAAGATAAGCTCAAATAAGACTGTAATCATATTGAAAATCTCCTCACTGCTGAGCCACACAATAGATAATGGAGTTAAATGCCATTGAATTCCTTAACACACACAGCGCCCCTCCACAACAATCACTCACTCTCCGCAAAACATCCTCCTCGTCGCTGTAATTGCCCTATTAAAATATTCCTCCTTGAAGATGTGTCATATTACAGACCCTCAGGCTCATTATGGAGCTTCCTGCAGCCAATTATTTGAACCTACATGTCTAGAAGCCACTATGACCAAAAGGGGCTCGTAGGCAGATCTGGGAGCAGCCCATCCTGCTCAAATCCACACTTACTGTATGAGAGGAAAAACAGAAAACTGACCTTTGGTCATTGTCTCGGGGCGACTCCACTCAGCTCCACTTTAGAGTCAGGTGACAGAGCTTCTGACCTTTACCATGGAAATAATGACTTGTACTTGTGCCAGGAGCTCAGACGGTTACCGCAGGGAGCGAGACACCTCTGGCGACATGTGACAGTTTTTGGAGGAGAGACTTTGCACTCAGCACTTTGATAGCCCCGGGAAACCAAAGTGTGTGTGACAAGACGCAAGAGACTTAGAACTGTGTGTATATGTATGCCAGTTTGTGTCTGTGTGTGTGTGTTTGAGTATGCGACAGAGGCACAGACAGTGTTGAAAGGAAATAGGTGTCAGACGGAGGGTGCAGAGTAATTTGAAGTTGTCAATACTTCCTGCGCAGACATTCCATCTGAAATTTTAAAAGTAGAGGTGATTCATAAAAAAAAGAGGCCACAGAGTGAATCGTATGAACAACTAATTCAAGAAAAACTACTTTTCTGAGTGGAGAAAAAAAAGTCCTTTGCCTATCACACCCCTGCGTCAGTTCTCCCATAAGACACAAAAGGCCAAATAACTGCCGGTGGTATGAGCGAGACAAGTAAACAGTGCCTCTAACATTCCCTGACCTGTACAGCAGCACACTGAGGCTTAATCACATTATATGGCCCAGGGAGCAGGCCTTCGTGTCAGACGGGCTGTTGAGTGGCTCGCTTGTGTGTCGAGAGCAGACAGAGGTGAGGTGAGACGAGTGGAGGGAAGGAGGGAGGGGAATATGGAGGATGGGGAATGAGATGTGGGGCTAGGGAAGGAAAGGAGGAAGAAGAGAAGATGGGTGATGGCTGCAGGAGTACAGGGGAAAACGCGAGGTCAGTGGAGGATGAGGGTAAAACTCACAAGAAACAATAGAAATCATTGGCCAAAAAAAATCTGTCATATTCTAACTTTTGACAGTATTTTGCATCATAATGCTACTTGTTTAAACATCTTCACATATTTTAAAGTTCACACCACCATTTCTACACTTACATATAACATATAAACATAGAGGCACATTTAGCAGATCAAGAGCCAGTCACGACCAAAAACAGAAAGAGAGAATACTGGACCTGAAACATGGCTTCAGATTAATGACAATGATACTCCATGTCTGCTGGATGTGAAAACTTTTTGCCATATCAACTTAAAATATGTTAAACGTTGTGGTCACAGCTTGTTTCAGCCACCCCGGAGTGGCCAAAAAAATCTGTCATTGAAGTTTTAAAGTTACACTTGCACTAACTTTGAAATGGAAATACAAACAAATAATTTTAGTTGATAATTGATGAAATAAAAACAATACTTAGAGTGAAATACCCACATGATTGTACATAACACCATCTTGAAACAATTTTGAAAAAACAGAAAAGGAATTCCAAACAAATGCCATTATTTTGAAAAATTTAAAGAAAAAAACAGGAAAGAGAGGAATTCAAAATAAATCTTAGTTAACACAGAAAATAAGTGAATATGGCCCTTTTTTTAACTCTTGTTTTAATTGCTGTGTATACTACACAGTATATGTATACTGTATGTACTTTTCCAGTTTCCCCAGTGATCTGCACCCAAGAGACGACTCATGTCTCAACCAGCTAGAGGTGAGAACTTATATCTCTTAACCCCACTCGGTGCCGGGTCGGCCGTTTATCTGGCTGCCATTCTACATCCTTCATGACACCACCTCCGCCTTTGTAGTCAAATCCACCTCAAGACCTTTAAAAGGCAAATAAAAATGTTCAATTTCTAGTACATTACAGTAAATCGAGATATAAAAAAGGAGAAAAAAATTGAGCAAAAACATAAAAAATATATTTGCAGCCAACCATAATAAGATCCTGTCGGACAGCGAGAGGAAGAAAGAAAACTTTACAGAAATAAGAAGTCAGATGTCATTATTTATCATCCTAAATCTTACTTATTTATGAGGCAGAAACAGAATGAAATTCTCGGTTGAATTCATCCTGAATTATTTAATCTGAAATGGTTAATTCCATACAAAGCCCAGGAAGATCCCTCCTCTGTTCTGATAAATACTTTATCACTGTTCCTAAATCGAAAACAGGAGGAGAAAGATGGGGGTAAAAAAAAAAAAAACAAGTTCTCACTGTTTCTTGTTATGTTTTGTTTTAGAAAGAGTTAAATGTTTTTCTGTGAAAAATTTGTGAATTTTTCTTTTGTAACTGAAGTTGATGGTTTTTACAAAACATCTATAGGCCTAATGGTGCTCTTTTATTTCAGTGATGTTTCTTTTTATTGGTTGTATCAAATACTCACCGAAGTGGATAAAGATGTGACACATACTTAAAATTACTTAAGAGGTTTTATGAAGCATTTTGCGCGTGGCGGATTTTCTTGCAGTCCCAGGTTGACAAAGTCAAAAGCCGCCTAATGAAAAGGGACGCATCGCTGATTGCAGCTATATCTGGAGCCGAGGTGGAAGTGGCATCGATTTAACAATTTAGCAGCACCCTCCTCTGTGTGTTTCCATTAGTCACGGCTGAATACCGCCCACTTCCCCCCTTTCACTCCCTCAAAACACACATATGCACACAAACACTCACACACACACATATCCAAAGCTGCAGTGGTATATTCCACTATTCCCGAACAGGATTTACATCATCTAACCTGATACCATACAGCTAATGTAAGGGCACAATCAGAGAACTTTGCCATTCTACAGAATACACCTTTTATTTTTGTGACTCAGTGCATGTGCAGGCTATAGTGCAAGTGTACAATATTGTATATTTTTCATGTGTGTGTGAACCGTACAACCTTGCTGCAGGAATGTGTGGTGACACGAAGCTTGAAGACATCTGACCATTGATGGGGCCCATAAGAGTTTTTAAGAGAGTTAGGGCCTGTCCAAATGTCAAAATAGGATCATATATTGTTAATTGACCGTCCGCAAACACCCCTACCCCAAACAACAATTGTCCAATCATAGCTTAGCAACCTTAATTTGGCACACAAAAGTCTGTCAAACTTTGGATTTCTCTACAAGTACATGGGGCTGTTGTAAGAGTGATATTTTTTTTTTTTACTTCCAAAACAAAAAATATACAAGAGCAAAAGGCTAAGTAGATTAAACAATGTGTGTTTGCTCTAACGTAAGCTGCAATAACTAGAATGTCTGGCTAACCAGCTCACTACCGTCAGTAACCAACCATTACTTTCAAACCACGCTATTTACAGGCTGGTCTCATATACTGTTCATAGCTACACCTACGAAAGGGAATGCACTGTGATTCATATATACCCCAAAAAATCAATTTGTGTATAATTATCATAATCATGAACCAGGATATATAAATAGTGGCAAACACTGTATATGGAGGAGGTCAGGGTGGATGGGTTGGTCAAAAAATACCAGACTTTCATCCAGAAGACTGGCGTTCGTGTCCATTGTCAAACCTGAAGTCAACGTTGATGTATGTGTCACATAAATTACCTACTTAAGTAATGCCACCAGTTATTTTAAGCCAAACATCAATCTTTTCCTGAACCTAAGTAGTTTTGTTGCCTAAACCTAACCAAATTAATATTTTCATAATCCTATGTTTTTTTTTGCCTAGACCTAAGAAAGTTGTTTTTTGTGAAGATGGAAGTTTAGTTTGAAAAAAATCCAAACATTCACCCAGAAGACTGGCACTGTTTGTGTCCTTTTCTAAACCTAAGTAGTTTATTGCCTTAAATCTAAGGAAGTTGTTTTCTGTGAAGATGGAAGTTTATTTTGATGAGACTGTATGCACGCAAACAGCGGAAACTGATACGTATTGTTGGACATTCGCAGGAAAACAAATGAAAAAGGAGGAATAGCTTTTTTTGTAAGATATCATAAATACCGCTGTATGAGAATACTGTACGTTGACTTGTGTTAACTACATTATTTGCAAGGTTACAGTGTTTCGTTACATGGCGAATGCATCCATCCATTTTGGCTAAGACTAGCAGCTCTTTACTGGATTTGGGGAAGTTTACACTCCAGCCAAGATAGTGTTGCCAGATACATTGGTTAGTCCTCATTGTAAGATGCTGCATGTCTACTATATGGATCATTACCTGGTAAAAATATACTGGCTTTTTTCCTGGGACATGAATCCTTAGCATTAGTCTATTCGCACAATATTGCTTAGCCAGTATTTGTGTATTTAAGACTCCTTTTGCAAGATAAAGAAGGAAACATTAGATAGAAATCTACCACCACCAGCTGTTATTCCAGATAGCAACATCGACAGTTGTTGGTTATATGAAGCCTGCTTTTGTCTACCTCTGTCTGGAATGAAGGACCCATTGTTTACAAAAAATTACAATTACAAAAAAACAAATTTTTGCGTGCCAATGTTATCAGTGTAAACTGCATATGTGCTGTGATGTGCTGTGCCAACATTGAACGCTTGATAGACGTAGCAACAGTAACTAAGGGAGTTGGCGCTTTGCGAACGGTCAATTCGTCAAGAACAAACAACAATTTTGTCAACAACAAAATATAGACTTTGTCTTTCAAGTCCACCAGTCTTATAATATTCCGTTGACGATGTGTTGGTTGGACTACAACGATGACGTAGACCTGACAAGTTCAAAGGACTGTCTGCTGTCTATCACGGCATCATTTAAGCCTTTCCACACCTCAGCTGGTTTGGGCTGTTGGAAAGGAGGACCATGGAAAACTCCATCCACCCATTCTCTGAGGGTGGCAACTGGCGACTCCTGTTCTCTGTCTGCCTTGGTTAGCACCATATTTGATGGATACCCAGGAGAGGAGGACCCAGTCGATGACAGCATGCAGGGAGGGTATTCTGGCTGCAGAGACACCGCAGTGTGAGCGATGGACCATATTTTCGGCTTGGTGTCCGTGCTTCGAGGGTCTGAATTAGGATAGAAGGCGCTGTTTTGTTGTTGGACTGGTGTGAGTTTAGGGCAGTCTGGAGACAATCTCTGCTTTCCATGCAACGGGTCTGGGTTGTGTGTGAGATGCCCATGTCGGATGTCTGTGTGTGCATCACTGTCCTCAGGTACAAACTGTGGCTTCGGTTCACAGTCGGAACCATCTGACTCCAGCAGGTCGAAGTCCTCAAGGTCACTCTGCAGGTCTGCACACTGTTGATCTGCAATAATGAATCATATAGATAACACTAAGTCTGTGCATGCTGGTTAAATTTGAGCAAACTCCCAAACAAGCTAAATGTGCAAACCCTGCTTACCAGGAAGGTCTTTGTCAGTTTTAAGCGGCTTCTCAGCTTCGTCACTGTCATCATCACAGCCCCGATCGTCAGAGCTCTTACAAGCCCGCGGTGACCACGTCACCTTGTTCTCCTTCTTCAGCCTCCTGCGTGCATTGGCAAACCATGTAGACACCTGAGTGAGGGAGGGAATGCCAGTCAGAGAGGAACATAAAATCATATGAATAGGACAGGAGTGAGGAGAAGACAGACGAAGGAAAGGGCAAAAGTAAGAGAAAGTGTGAAATAAGTAAATAAAATTTTGAAGTGCCCTTAAATCTATAATATTGAACTAAAAGCTACCTGTGTAAGGGTCATCCTGGTGATGATGGCGAGCATTATCTTCTCTCCCTTTGTGGGGTAGGGGTTCTTCTGGTGTTCCTGCAGCCAAGCCTTCAGGGTGCTGGTGGTCTCTCGGGTGGCATTTTTACGACGGGAAGCGCCGTCAGAGCAGGAATACCTGAGCCAAATGATGACGATCAAAATCATAGTTAGCTATATCATACCAAAAATACATAAAATACTTTTGCTATAAAGAAAGGCCTCCCTCATTGATGGCTAAAGATTGACTTTAAATCATATATTAGGAGAGAGACCATACCATAAAGTACAAAAAAAACATTGTATTAGTGTAACACAAAAAAATGATGCTAAGACATAAAAGAATATGAGGTCACAAATGAGCTACAGACACTGGGAATATTTTCCCTCACTCCTAAGTGGGTTGAAGATATTACAGTGTTTAATTGAAAATATGGTTTAATTTAAGGACAATAACTCTGACTTACCCATATCTGTCATATGGATATTGTCCAAATGTATATTCATAAGGATAGTAGGCAGGATTCTGAGATGTCCCCACAGATGTAGCTCCGTCTTTGGGATCTAGTGGCCCCTGAAAACATTGGTAAATAACTGATATAAATATATGCTTAATCAACTGTGGTACTAAAGAGTCACTTTAGCCTGATTTGACCTTGTTTACTTTTTTTCCATCTCATATAAGAATAACTTTAAAATTTCATTTGAGAATATATGCAATGTAAAAAAAAATCACAGGGACACATTTCAAACCTTTCTTTCATCATGTGCAAAAGTTAGTGTGAACAATTACGCATTTTAAATGAAGGCAAAATGATAATGATAATGAACTGTAAGTGAAATATGTAACTCACTCTGGAATAGAGAGCGGTGGCGTCGCTGGTGCAGGTGTTATAGTAACCTTGGCTCTTTGGATAAGTTCCGCTGTAGACTCCAATGCCGGTGGCAGGGGTGAGCTGGCTGCCCGGAGAGCGTAGTGTGACCGGGTGTGACGGAGGCGTTCCCGGCTCCAGACAACCGGCCAGAGAGCTGGAGGTCATCAGAAACTTTGGCAAGAAAATTGTGAAAATTAAACCTTACTTGTCCCATATTATAATATCGGTGAGAAAGTTACTGAAATGTATTTTAGAAGCAGTTTTAAAAAGTGTGAAAATGTATTTAAGCAGTGCAAAAAAGTCTACAGTACACGTCTGTATCTTGAAGTCGTTTTTTCTTTGGTGTTTCTGATATTCTCAAAAGTGAAAACGTTGAAAAAGAGAACAAGTACTGTCATGGGACTGATTTTGACACATTTTGTAAAGAAAACCAGTGACTTGTTTGTGCATATTTTATAATCTACACTAACTTTAATGACAAAAAACATGTTAATACACATAGTGAGTGTACCTGCGGTGTGGTGGAGTAGGAGTATCCCAGCTGAGAGTAAGCCATGGCTCAAATAAGATCAAAAGCAGGAGCGCAGACCCGGGGCGACGTCCAACAGCATCCGTGCCAAGAGTAGACTTTTGCCTCTGACACTAGTTCACAGGGGATTTTCCACTCAGCTTTTCAGTTTTTGTTTAAAAAAAATGTGGATATCATCTACCGCGCAGACATTTACGCACGACTTTCATTTTACGCACAGCGATTAACAGCCTTTGAAAGTAACTTCTTGGCTTCTCCTCCAGTTCCGCCTCATCCACCAAGCTGCTGCAGCTTCTACAGTATCCCTGCTGTCTTACAATCCAAAGCGAGTGTGTGTATGTGTGTGATCAAACCATGCATCTCCCTGTGATGCGCACTTTGGTTTTAAGGCGCGTCTCTCTGACGTCACTCAGCCCGGACTGTGTGTGTGTGTGTGTGTGTGTGTGTGTGTGTGTGTGTGTGTGTGTAGCCCAGTGTTCATATCAAGATGAAGAAACTCACCTAATTAATTCCCTCCCAGGTTTCTTTCAGCTCTTATTCAGGAGAACAGCTCCACGCAAGCGCAAGAGCAAGCCCACCGACAGTCCCCAGGCGTAATGAGAATGTGATCAATTCTCCTTTCCAAGTAAACACACATACAGCTGCATACACACACACACACACACACACACACACACACACACACACACACACACACACACACACACATACGGCGCTATGGCCAGAGGGGGGATAAGGAACGTGATGCCTTGACACCACATTGACAAGAGATGATTGATGACTACAACCTGATATTAGCATAATCGTTTTGCCCTGTAGTTTAGATAACTTGTCACCACGGAGAAATCTCCCTGTCATCCACATATTCATGAGTGGGGAAATTTCAGGTCTCCTCCAAGCAAATTAATCAAAGAATAAACACTCTCTGCGTTCCCTTGAGTAAGCACCTTTACCAACTGAATGGCTTGTCATGTTTTTAATAACAAAGTCTTAAGCCGCCCTAGTCAAGTGGAAACATTTCTATCATTTCCTTTCAATCCACCTTAAGAAGGGAAGGATGAAGAGTGGGGTAAGTGCAAAAGGGATGGGCGAATGTTAGAGGGGTTTGTGGCGTTAAAAAATAATCGGATATGTTTTGAAAATAGGGGCAGATAGGAATAATTTTAGGAGTTTAATGATAATAGTCAGGGAGGAAAGGAGTTAGGGATTGTATGAAAATTAATAGGTCAAAGAGGGAAGAAGCTTTTTTGTTGAAGGGAGGCTAGTCTGCATTTTTTTGAGAGAGCTTTTATTTTTTATCATCCCTTTTTCTAATTTGTTGAGATTTATTATATTTATCACAAACATGCATGCATCGTGTGATTGATTTGACCAACACTTCGTTATTTCGTACGAAAGGGTTTTCCCAATTACGTTGTGTTGACAGTTGTAATCACTGGCTGGATGATGTTCACAGTGAATGGGGCACTACATTTAAGCGCAGGACTTTTCAAGCACTGGAGTTTCCATCCAAACTATAGTATGTGGTTTGGTTTAGTCAACAACAGCAGCAGATTCTGCCTGATGAGGTCTAGCACTGAACCATCACAAATAAGTGTAGTTTTACCAGTTAAACAGTGCGCAGGAGTTTGTTTGCAACTTTTGATCTACTCATCTCTCTACAATACACCTGTATCATGAAACAGAAGTGCAAAGTTTTCCTTCTGGTGTTGGTTTAGTCAGCAAAAGCACTTTAGTTAAAGTTTGGGGAAGATTGTGTTTTTTTTTTCTTAAACATTAATAAACATTATGTTTCAAATCACTACAGACTTTTTTTTGTATTCCTGAAAAATACCACGAGCTTTTCCAACATGTTCACATCCCAACTTGTCACATACAGCTGCTTGGCATCACGCCCCTCAGCATCACACTATTTTAGACAACAAAACCATTATAGTTAGGTTTATTAAAGAATTACATGGTTGGGCTTAAAACTACTATGTTTGTACGGTGAAAATGAAACTGGACGTTGTCCATGTGGGACACAAATAGACAGCTGGTTGTGATGTGATGTAGGGGACATGAACAGCAGTCTCCCAGATGAAAGTCTTGTGTTTGTTGGACCCATCCAGCTCTTCTACCACCCGGCTGCCAAGGTGCATCTTTTTGCTCTTTAAACTATGTCACCACACTCCTGGTGCACTTTACTGTTGTCACAGATGGGTTTACATTGTAGGTAATGGAAAGCCCGGTGTGTTTCATACCGGCACTGAAAAGTGCCTTGTGCAGCAGTACTGAATGCTGACGACTGAGACGAAGCCTCTGTGTTTAACGCCCTGGGAATGAGAATGGGCTGTCTTTTCCTAACCTTAACCTAGAGCTGTGACTGTCTCAATATAACTGTAAACAAGACTTAATCAAAACCAAATATATGGCAGGACCGTTTGATCAGTTTTTGAATTTTTGGCTAAACTGCTACGCAGTAGTCAGTGGTCATGTCTATAATGTTAAATCCAGTAGTACATGTCCACCGGGTCCAGCGAGGACACTAGGGGACAAAAAGCTCCACTCAGCTGGCTGTTCAAGCTGTGACGTAGCCTATCATTGAATGCACCTGATTAATCCCTGGTTTTCTGCTCGCTGTTTCAAACAGGAAACACCATGGCGGCCTGCTCATAAACTTTCTGTTATTCCACCCAAACAATCCACCAAAAGCTACTTCTGAAAACATTTTAAGCGAGGAACAGGCGACGCTACTGCTGAATCTGGTGTCATTTTAGAACTAGATCCCCTAGTTTGACAGCCTGGTCCAAGTTTTGTGAGCCGGACATGTCACACTGGACAGGCTCATTTGCATAAAGGACTGTTCCCACCTTTTTGTTTTGAAAAAGCAATGGCCAGTGAGGAAACTCTAAATTGGTACGATTGGCCAACCAATCGTGTAACTTCATCACTCAGTGACAGACTTTTTGTTTGTAGAGATGACCCTCTGCCGTCCAGCCAAAACATTTAATAATGCTTTAGTCATTAAAAGCAGATTTTTTTATTACAGCAAGCTTGGATAGAAAACAAATTAAATACTTTTTCATTTAAATTTTTTGCTCAACTTGCCTGACAGTTAATTGGCAATAATTCCTCATTATGTTAATATAAGATGTGATCCAATCGGTTTCCTTAAGATATGTATTTACTGCAAATTTGTTGTTTTTAAATGTAATTTAGAAACAGAGTTGCCACCTTTATTTGGTTCACTCTTTCTGTGGTTGTTGAAACTGGTTAGCAGCTCTTATTTGAGATATTAGGCAGGAGTGTATTATCTTTTTTTTCTAGGTCAAGGGCAGGGTCCCTAAGAGCATCTCTATAAAAATTAAATATAAGATTCATTCCCCCTGCCCACCTTAATAATTTTGGTACAGTCCCTTGTATTTGTGTAAACGGAGGGGAGAATTAAAATGGGAA
The DNA here is from genome assembly GCA_947000775.1 of Pterois miles. Classification (NCBI taxonomy): domain Eukaryota; kingdom Metazoa; phylum Chordata; class Actinopteri; order Perciformes; family Scorpaenidae; genus Pterois; species Pterois miles. The sequence goes on from CAMQGK010000638.1 coordinate 20,987,123, forward strand.
ATCCATGAGAGGTTACGGGGAGAAAAAAGAAATACAAAAGCAGAGTCGGGTGAGAAACTTTGCCTGCACGAAACACAACATGAAGAGATGAATGTGGAAAAGAGGGGAAGCCTAAAGAGGCTAACTTGGGGACCAGAAGGAATCACTAATAGTCAAGGGATGTGGAATGAAGCGAGGGGATGTGGAGGGGTAAAAGGACAAAATATTCCCAGTGCACCCAGAGTAGGGCTGGAACAACAGAGCTGCATCACCAGAAAGCATCCCGGGCCCCACCAGGGAGAAGGCATCTGTGTACCGCCGCTTGATTGACATTCCATTTGTCCCGTGAAAGGTGCTCATATACTGAACACGGACTAACTGTCTCGCCCTCATCTGTACTCAAAGCTGGGAAATGAAGTTATCTCCCCACGCCAGCGTTGCACGTCTTCACACAAAACACATGTCACTCTCAGAGAATGGCAATTTGTTTAGCCACTGACAATGAACATGACTGTGTTTAATCTTGGTTTCATATAGTTCATGCATGGGAAAATAACTGTTGGGGTATAGATGAATGAGCAGACTATGGAGAGGCTGGTAACTTCCAAGCTTTTGTTACCTTCTCTGTTAATGCATGCATTAAACATGGAGGGGTATGGATTATGTTATTTCCCTCTTTTTGAATATTCAATTGACTACTTATATATTAATATATGGTGTGTTTATAAATTTATGGCATTCCTCCAGTATATATTTCTTAAGGCTCTGCGTTCGTTAGACCGTGATTATATCTTTCTGATCTTGCTCCCCTAACATCAATCATTCATTCAAGATGCTCCTCAAGAAAGAAAAAAACAAAAAAGAGAAAGGAAACATGTTCTTATCCTCTCCTTCCAGCACACAGCTCTAGCTATTATGCAGTAGGTGGGGCATGGGGGTTAATGATAGAAGCATGTTAATGTGAGAGGAGGAGGAGGGCTAGGCGCTGCACAAAGTGTTTGGGAGAGAGAGCCAAACAACTCCAATCACAAGTTCTTTCAATCACGGTGCACTGCATTTGAATATTTCTACCTTTAAAGTCTGAAATCTATGCAATTTTAATCAGTGTTTAACACGTAGATGCTTTTTGAGCCTTCGTCTTGGTTTAAGCCATTTCACCTTGAAAAAGTATCTCATTGGATGGTGCTGAAGGGCCCACAATAAAGTAAGGATGCTGCTAACAACCTGAGTGAAGAAGTGGAGAGGAAATAGTTCTATGAATGTATATAAAAAAAAAATCAGTAAAGGAAAAAGTTGGCATTTTGTGAAACACCATAAGACGATTACTGAAAAATGAACAGTAGCTGAATGGTAACAATTATCCTATAGTTGCTTGTTTTATACCACAATGATATAACTAATTTCACACTAATTAAAGTGTTTGTCTAATCTCTAAAAAAAATGGAAATGTAAAGACTGTTTGTGATGTCAGCAGAATTGGAAAAATAACGAAACCTCCCTTTATTCTGACTTGGTAGCAGTCACATGCTCTTCCATGATGGTTAGCCAGCTGCTAGCCTTGCTTTTGCATTATTTAAAGACTCTAAACTACTTTTGCAGTGTTGCTTATTTGGAGGAGTGTGTTATCAAGTGAAATAACAAACGAGCTGAATGAAGTGCATTAGTGTTAACATGAGATTTTATTTAAATAGAACTAGGGCTGCAACTAACGATAGCTTCCACTGTTGATTTATCTGATGGCGTTAAATCGATTAGTTGTCCAAGATGACCTAATGTTTTTTTTCAGAGATACTGAGTTTACTGTCACAGAGGAGTAAAGAAACCAGAAAATTTCAACTTCAAATTTTTTCTTAATGAATCCAGTGTCAAAATAGTTAGCGATTAATTTAATACATGACAACTACTTGATTAACTTGCAGCTCTAAATAATAAGTCGAAGGCTGATGTGAACAGTTACTTGGCTGCTTGTAATTATGGTTTAAATGAAATGACGTGAATGGGGCATTCGGTGGCGGGCATAGTGACTTTGCTGGCTGCATGGCAACCTCAGATTTAAGACTCCCATAAACCCACAATTAGTCTTTTTTACACTGTTTTTGTATTACTTAACCCTACGAGATACAGCATGTTAATTAATGAGCTTTAGAGGCACTTGTAGGTAGATTTTGTTACTTTCGGATAAATATGAGCGTGGTATCAATCGTCCCATCCAACTCTTGACAAAAAAGCCAATAAAAGCATTTTGCAAAATGTCAACATGTCAACAAAACATAAGAAAGTTATTCAGGTATTTCTGTTGCATAGGATTTTCTTTTTGAATCTTTGTTAGAACTGTTATCTTAATGTTATCAAAATGAAGAAAAGTGGTTTCCATGCAAGACCTCCTGTGCTCACAGTGTTCTACCATCAGACACATGAACACAGGGGTGATGCGAGGTAACTTTTCCACCTTTTTTCAAGCCTCGGCTCTGTAAGAAAGAGGAGGACAGGCAATAAATGGATCATGAGGAAAGAAAATAGCCCTTTCTTTCCACCACATGACATGGCCTACAGTGGCTGCCTCTTGTTAAGCACAATAGCACCGACCGAGTACAAGTGCAAACTAGGCTCGACCTGATCCACAAACAAGGCTGCCGATGCCAAGTACCTGTCTGACCACTGAGCAGCAGCCATGCTATCCGCTGCATCCTCTGCTCCTGTCTAATAAGAGCCTCATGGAGGATCTGGAGCTGCTGAATGGGATACTATAAATGCTCTGGTCTTCCTCATCAATGATGTAGGAATATGGGAACAGAGACAAGCTAACCCTCTTAGCCGCTGTGGAGTGTGTGCATGTATGTGTGTGTGTGTGTGTGTGTGTGTGTGTGTGTGTGTGTGTGTGTGTGTGTGTGTGTGTGTGTGTGAAGGAAGTGGACGGAGACAGTCGAAGGCAGAGAGGGAGGCGGGTTTAGGCTACAGGCAGCTCTTAAGAGTGTGTACAGTTTGCGTTGAGCCCTGGGAGGCCAGCCGTATTCCTCCCTATCACTTCCACTTCATTACTCCAGGAGCGGACATACATTATTCAGCTCTTCAAGCCTCAGTCCACTGGGACCGATAGAGCCCTTAACATACACTTTTAACCCATCTTAACTCTCTCACTGATCTTCTGTCTGTTACCCTATCTGTTTATTTGATTTCTGTTTATTTATATTCTTTCTCTGCTCCTATAGCTCATCTTTTACCTGTTTTCTGACCAGTTGTTTTTACAGTTTCTGTACCATTGACTGTCTGCTATCATTATTGTCTGGGTTCCCATAGATCCCACTGCTGCATGTATAAAATAATAAGAATCGCAAAATCAAATAGTTTTCTCTTCAAACCTGTAATAACAGGCCACTTGGGGGCAGTGGAAACACGGACATACACTGACATATTATCACCTTTTAAATTGATGGCGACCTCTTTTAGCAAACACATCCAGCAGTTGTAGTGCATCATTATCATTCATTTGGAGTTGTATTTCTGGCTGATTATAAGTTATGTTTCTACTCAGTTACATCTCAGAGGCAAGTATTGTACGTTATACTCTGCTACATTTATTTGAAAACTTTATTTAGTAGTTAAGCTTTGGTTGTGCCTTCTGCAACACCGATCGCACGGACATGAGCTGACGTTGCAAGGAAATGCTTGAATCTTATACGCTGTGCAGGTTTCTCCTCTCAGCATTCTCAAAGTTCTCTGGTTTCTCCGCACATCCGCATAGTTAGAAAAATCCAGATGTGCACGGATGGGTGAAAACCTCCCTCATGGACCCCCCGCAAAAGACCCATGTCTGATGGTGTGACGTCACGTTGGCCGCGCAGACCCTCGCGACCCTCGCGGATGTGGCATGCATAAATCACGGTTTACTTTGCAGATTCAGGGTAATGATCCAAAAATATAATTAACAAATAAATGATGATGTAATATCCGGCTGTGGGCTCTTCTGTGTGGAGTTTGCATGTTCTCACGCTGTAAGATTGGGTTTTCTCCAGGTTCTCCTGTTTCCTCCCACGGGCGAAAGACATGCAGGTTAATTGTTGACTCTAAATTTTCCCGTAGGTGTGAGCGTGAATGGTTGTCTGTTTCTATTTGTCAGCCCTATGTGCCGACCTGTCCAAGGTGTACCCCGGACAGCTGGGATCGGCTCAAGCTCCCTCTGATATTACAGGTTAAAGGTGCTAAATGCGAGATTGCGAGCAGTTCTGTTGCCTCCACAAAGCTCTCAACATGACCAACGGCTGAGCCAGTGGCTTGCAGCTAACAGTTTTTAACAGCGCTGACTGTGCAAGCAATGGTGGTGGTGCTGACAGAGCCAACAGTGTTAACCTGAGGGGAAACCACAGGGTGGGTGCTGCATCTCCACTATGACACCATTGGTTGGGGCGGAGTTATCAACCGTAACAGTTGTATAGGAGCAGTGTGGTTGTGAACTAGCCAGTGGGGCATGACCATGAACATGCACTAAAAGCGCAAAGTCAGCAAAGCAAGAAACTCAGATTACAACACACTCAGAGGGAGAGAGACTTTGTTCTCTGCTCAGGTAGACATCACTCCTCTATATCTTTAGCAAATAACTGTTTGCTGCTATATTAATGCTTTGGATTTCGTATAGAGAACTGATCCTGGGGGTGATATTAACTAGAATAAAGTAAATGACATGAGCTCCACCTTTACCAGCTTCAACTAATGATTATAATCCAATACATTATTCTGAAATGGGCCATTCTGTGCAGTGAGTACTTTTAGTTTTGGTACATTAAATGTATTTTGCCAATACTTTTGTACTTCTGATAGCACAATTTTTACTTGTAACTTACTTAAGTAAAAGAGTGCATCTTCCACCAATGTCTGAAACACAACGTCAGAAATCATGTTGATGAGCAGTTGTCATGAATTTGGAAAAGTCACGAAGAATCAAATAGATAAAACAAGTACATTTATAGAGGGCCCAGGTCTGCAGAACATAAGAGATGAGTCATACTTGGCTACATCCTTTTACTTTGTCATTAAAGTTTTTATTATTTTTTTTACAATTCACAAACAGACAGTATAATAATATTTAGATATAAGCAATCCAAAGGTCCATTTTAAGTTCTGTTTGAACAACAAAAATATGCATTTCGCAATTATAACAATACAACCAGGTCATCACAGTATCACAGCCATGTTGTAGGCTAAAAGCATAGTCTTGGTGATACTGGTATTGTCAAATCTCGCCCCTTCCCAATACATTCTAATACCATCCATCCATCTTCTTATCCTGTTAGGGGTTGCAGGGGGCTGGAGCCGATCCCAGCTGTCATTGGGTGAAGGCAGGGTACACCCTGGACAGGTCGCCAGTCCATCACAGGGCACTATATTCTAATACTTTTTCCCAAAATAAGTAAACAAGTTCACAACTCAGATCACACCCTATGTGTATCTCAGACCTTTACAAACATCACTTTGTAACCTCTTGAAGGTTTTGTAAAAATCAGTTGCCCTGTGTGTTATACAAGCTTGTTCCAAATATTTCCATTCCAAAAATATTTTTGTTTTCCAAATTGTATTGTAAAGACATAAACACTCCATCGGATACTAATCACTTAGCTTATAATCCGTTCATTTCAGTAAATAGATTTTGTTTCCCAATACATATAGCAGGATTGTGCCATATGGAGGCATATGACTGTGACACACCACACATCTTTTGTACTTCTCTCCAGACTTCCCAAGCATGAGCCAACACTGAATTTGAAAAGTAAACCTCCCATCTCTGTACTTTGAGTTATTCCTTTGGCTAAAAAGACCAATGATAACCAAGAATTATTTTTATTTCTTCTTGAAAGAACTTTAATAAACCAAATGCAACTTGAAAAGTGGATATTTCTAAAATCATAGAAAACTGGGGACCACCTTTAATGTCAGATTTTTACACCACTTTACATTGTTAGACTGGGGAATACCCAATGAGAGAGGTACAATTTTCCCCACTGTTTCACATGACCACTTTAGCACCACTGCTTAGACCTCAGGTGCCATCCTCTGGTGGTTTATGGAACTACAACCTCCTTGTTGTGATAGTTTGTGTGTGTGTGTTGGTAAATGTGGTATAGACCGACAAATCACGGACTTTTCACCTGGGAAAGTGGAATTTGGTATTAGACTGACAAGCCAGTGTAGTCTAATTCAAGAGTTGTTTTTTAATTTTTTAGGTACTAAAAATCCCTTTTCTTTCTGATATGATAAAAATATAGCCTACTACCCCACTGGAACAATAATTGTGCATTTATTAATTTCTAAACATAATATTTATATGAGTTTTTGAACTGTCAGTGTAATCCCCTCATCTGAGATTTTGTGTGTGTGTGTATACGCCCTAGTGGCCGAACGCTATATTGCACCCTCTCTCACACACACACACACACACACACGGACACACACGCTGTCAATCATTTGCGGTGGGCGTGGCTACAGACGAGTTCGCGGGAGTTCAGCCGGGAGACACGCAGGATCAACAGGTTAGTGATTTATTTACATATTTTCTTGTATATAACCTATATTTTATGTGCACTGAGTTGTTTTGAGCTAAATGAAGTAAATCCTTCGACGTAGAGTCCCTTAGTTACGTGTTTTACCGAATGAAAGTGGACGTATTGCACTCCTTTATATGTAAATGGAGACAAACACCGTGAAATTGCATTGAATGATGATTTTATATTGCTTGTTTGGATTGCTTGGTCACATAATGTTACTAGACCGGCAAGTTTGGTCAAATTACTTCGATAATAAGCCTACCTGCACCGGTAACGGAGCCTTTTAAGAGCAATTACCGCGTGTGCGTGTTAATTGATGTCTAAATACGTGCAGACCAGGTTAACAGCGTGGCCTAGTTTAGTCAGCAGTCAATCTGATGGAGCTAGTGTGTTTTTCAACAGTTTTATTCTGAAATTGTGCATTAATTAACTGCTGCTCTTCACTGAACCACTATATCTAAATAGAGAGTTTCTGTCATCTGCAAAATTAAAAGTTGCCATTAAGCCTCAAACGTGAGCAGTGAATGTCACATAATGCATGAATATCACCATAACTGTCTAGTATGCAGGATCTGTCAAAATATAAATTTTATTTCTGGATTGTAAAGATTAGGCTTTCATATTCATGTCTTTTGATACCTGTCTTAGAATCAACCATAATACTTTTCTCTTCTTTGGAAAAGGTTTTTGAATGAAAAGGGAAAGAAATGCCAAGGAGAAGGTGTTTAAACCCCCAAAATGAGGCAAGATCCATGTTGCTGTGGACTTGAGTGGACTTGATGGTAAATACAAGTGCTTTAAGGGTAAGCTAAAAAAGTGAAGCCAAAAATCTAATGTTTCACCTGACTTTTTGTCCCTTTTATTGTGTTTGATAGGGCGGGGTGTCGTCGCTTGTGCTCCTTTTGGAAAAGGAGACTTCCTATTGGAATATGTGGTGAACTTATAGCCGTCAAGGAAAGCCCCATCTCTGTATATTGGAAAAAGGGACATTAACCCAGGAGAGGAGATTACCTATAATTACGGTGACGCAGACTGGCCATGGAGAGACAAGGTGATCTTATTTGCATGTTGTCAGACTTATAATTGTAAGGGGGAAATGCTTTATGTGAAAAACGTTTTGTGGAAGTGGATGCTGACTGCATGCTTTCTGTATTACTGTATTACACTTACTATGTTGTTTGTTAATTTAATTCTAGGAATCTAGCGGGACTTAAATGGCCAACATGATGGCATATCATCCAATAGAGGTCGTCACTGAAGAATGTCCAGCATCTAAGTCCTCAAGGATTTGAAAGAGGTATATTATATATATATATATATATATATATATATATATATATATATATATATATATATACACACACACACACATACATACATATATGTATATACATAATACATATATGTGTGTATATATATATATATATATATATATATATATATATGTGTGTGTATATATATATATATATATATATATATATATATATATATATGTGTGTGTATATATACGTATATGTGTATATATATACGTATATATAATATATAATATATGTGTGTATATATATGTATATATATAACACATATATGTATATATGTGTGTATATATATAATATGTGTGTGTATGCATGTAGAGGTACGGTGACTGTCACATATGGATTTATTAGGTAAATGTAGTGTAGCCACCATACATTAGGTGACTACACACACACACACACAGGTAGTGTTACTTCAATACTTATAAATACAATCAGGAAACAGTAGTTTAGACCACCGTATATTAGGTGACTCACACACACACACACACATAAGAGGTAGTGTGACTTCAATACTTATGAATACAATAGGAACACGTCAGTTTAGACCACCATACATAGGTGACTACACACACACAAGGTAGTGTGACTTCAATACTTATAAATACAATAGGAAACACGTAGTTTAGACCACCGTATATTAGGTGACTACACACACACACACACATAAGAGGTAGTGTGACTTCAATACTTATGAATACAATCAGGAAACACGTAGTTTAGCCACCATACATTAGGTGACTAAACACACACAAGGTAGTGTGACTTCAATACTTATGAATAAATAGGAAACATGTCAGTTTAGACCACCATACATTAGGTGACTACACACAAAGGTAGTGTGACTTCAACTTGAAAAGGAACATGTCATTTAGCCCCGTATTAGGTAGATAAAAAGGGGTAGTGTGTAAGCCTTATATAAGGAACATTTAGACCACCTTATATTAGGTAAGTATCACCCACACAAAGTGGTGTTACTTTAGGACTTAAAAATGTATTAAGTATACCACCTGTGTGTGTAGTCACCTGAATATAGGTGGTCTAAACTGACGTGTTTCCTGATTGTATTAATAAGGATTGAGTCACACTACCATGTGTGTGTGTGTGTGTGTGTGTAGTCACCTGAATATATGGTGGTCAAAACTGACGTGCCTCCTGAATGAATTCATATGTGTTTTATTACCTTTTTGTAGAGGATAAGTGACACTGAAGCTACAGAGAGTGAAAAGGCAGAGGACAGAGCACAGAGGCCACAAGCCACAGCCTGAAGACCAGGAAGGTTGGGTAGTCATCAGGCTCCACTGTATGCAGCAGGCCCAGAACTTGGAGGCTAGGGTAAGTTTTGTGTCTTCATAAGGGTTTATATATAAGTAAGACCAAAAAGTTTGGACACCTTTCATTCAAAGATTTTTCTTTTTTTATGATATGAATGTTATGAGGATCAATAATTATAATGTGGAATAGTACTTAAAAAAAAGGTGAAAAAGTGAAAATATTATATCTTATATATAGTCTAGTTATTTAGTAAGAGGTGCAGAGTGTGAAGCAGTAAAGAGCAAACGGTGGCTACTTTGAAGAAACTACAATATAAAGGGTATTTTCAGTTATTTTACACTTTCTTGTTAGTACATATGATCACAATGTTATTCATAGTTGTGATGCCTTAGTGTGAATCTAAATGTCATCTAGCTCTCTATCTAGCTCTCTATCTCTATATCTATCTCTCTATCTCTATATAAGCTCTCTATCTATCTATCTAGCTAGCTCGCTATCCATCTATCTAGCCCTCTATCTATCTAGCCCTCTATATATCTATATCTAGCCCTCTATCTATCTAGCCCTTTATCTATCTAGCCCTTTATCTATCTAGTCTCTATCTATCTAGCTCTCTATCTATCTAGCTCTCTATCTATAAGCCCTCTATCTATCTAGCCCTCTATCTATCTAGCCCTCTATCTATCTAGCCCTCTATATATCTAGCCCTCTAGCTATCTAGACCTCTATCTATCTAGCCCTCTATCTATCTAGCTCGCTATCCATCTATCTATCTAGCCCTCTATCTATCTAGCCCTCTATCTATCTAGCCCTTTATCTATCTAGCTCTCTATCTATCTAGCCCTCTATCTATCTAGCCCTCTATCTATCTAGCCCTCTATATATCTAGCCCTCTAGCTATCTAGACCTCTATCTATCTAGCCCTCTATCTATCTAGCTCGCTATCCATCTATCTATCTAGCCCTCTATCTATCTAGCCCTCTATCTATCTAGCCCTCTATCTATCTAGCCCTCTATATATCTCTATATCTAGCCCTCTATCTATCTATCTAGCCCTCTATCTATCTAGCCTCCTCTATCTATCTAGCTCTCTATCTATCTTATCTAGCCCTCTATTCTTCTGTTTCTATCTATCTAGCCCTCTATCTATCTAGCCCTCTATCTATATATCTCTATATCTAGCTCTCTATCTATCTATCTATCTAGCTCGCTATCTATCTATCTAGCCCTCTATCTATCTAGCCCTCTATCTATCTATCTAGCCCTCTATCTATCTATCTCTATATCTAGCTCTCTATCTATCTATCTATCTAGCTCGCTATCTATCTATCTAGCCCTCTATCTATCTAGCCCTCTATCTATATATCTCTATATCTAGCCCTCTATCTATCTATCTAGCCCTCTATCTATATATCTCTATATCTAGCTCTCTATCTATCTATCTAGCTCGCTATCCATCTATCTAGCCTCTATCTATCTAGCCCTCTATATATCTCTATATCTAGCCCTCTATCTATCTATCTAGCTCGCTATCTATCTATCTAGCCCTCTATCTATCTGGCTCGCTATCCATCTATCTAGCCTCTATCTATCTAGCCCTCTATATATCTCTATATCTAGCCCTCTATCTATCTATCTAGCCCTCTATCTATCTAGCTCGCTATCCATCTATCTAGCCCTCTGTCTATCTAGCCCTCTATATATCTCTATATCTAGCCCTCTATCTATCTAGCTCGCTATCCATCTATCTAGCCCTCTATCTATCTAGCTCGCTATCCATCTATCTAACCTCTATCTATCTAGCCCTCTATATATCTCTATATCTAGCCCTCTATCTATCTATCTAGCCCTCTATCTATCTATCTAGCTCTCTATCCATCTATCTAGCCCTCTATCTATCTAGCTCGCTATCCATCTATCTAACCCTCTATCTATTAGCTCGCTATCCATCTATCTAACCCTCTATCTATCTAGCCCTCTATCTATCTATCTCTATATCTAGCTCGCAATCTATCTATCTGTTAGTTCTCTATCTATCTATTAGCTCTCTATCTAGCTCTCTATCTATCTATCTATCTATTAGCTCTCTATCTAGCTCTCTATCTATCTAGCTCTCTATCTATCTAGCCCTCTATCTATCTTGCCCTCTATCTGTCTAGCTCTCTATCTATCTAGCTCTCTATCTATCTAGCTCTCTATCTATCTAGCTCTCTATCTATCTAGCTCTCTATCTATTAATCTTTCTATCTGTCTTGCCCTCTATCTGTCTAGCTCTCTATCTAGCCCTCTATCTATCTAGCCCTCTATCTATCTAGCTCTCTATCTATCTAGCCCTCTATCTATCTAGCCCTCTATCTATCTAGCTCTCTATCTATCTAGCCCTCTATCTATCTAGCCCTCTATCTATCTAGCCCTCTATCTATTAATCTTTCTATCTATCTAGCCCTCTATCTATCTAGCTCTCTATCTATCTAGCCCTCTATCTATCTAGCCCTCTATCTATTAATCTTTCTACCTATCTAGCCCTCTATCTATCTAGCTCTCTATCTAGCCCTCTATCTATCTAGCTCTCTATCTATCTAGCCCTCTATCTGTCTAGCCCTCTACCTATCTAGCCCTCTATCTATCTAGCTCTCTATCTAGCCCTCTATCTATCTAGCTCTCTATCTATTAATCTTTCTGTCTATATTGCCCTCTATCTATGTAGCCCTCTATCTATCTAGCTCTCTATCTATTAATCTTTCTATCTATCTTGCCCTCTATCTATGTAGCCCTCTATCTATGTAGCTCTCTATCTGGCCCTCTATCTATCTAGCCCTCTATCTATCTAGCCTTCTATCTATCTAGCCCTCTATCTGTCTAGCTCTCTGTCTTTCTAGCTCTCTATGTATCTATCTCTCTATCTAGTTCTCTATCTATCTATCTACATGTACAGAGTAGTATTAAATATGTCTTGTATCACAGTTTTATTTCCTTGTTTTACTTGCAGGAAAAAATGCGAGTGTGAGGAAAAAAGAGTGTGAGGCAAGAAGATGGCCAAAGAAAATGTGGTCCAAAGCTGAAGTTGCTGCGACATTTTGGACATCACATTTCCAAAGGACAGCCGGCCTCCAAATATGAATGCGAGCAGTGCAAGCAGGCCGAAGACCCTGTGCTATCACAGCGAACTGTGCGAAATATAAGGGACTTTGTGAGAAATAGAATAACCACAGCCAAGAGGCAGCTCAGAAGAACCTGTAAATCCATCAGCGCCAGCCTGTTATAGTTTCAACTGTTGAAAACCTTCTGTTATTCATACTGGCAAAAATTGAATCGGGCACTGGACTTAGATTTGTCTCTGAAGACGTTTCGCCCCTTATCCAAGTGGCTTCAGCAGTTCGAACACTACAGTCTGACAAGTCCCCACTAGCCTGACCAATACTAGTCATAGAGATAGGGACTAGTCAGACTGTAGTGTTCGAACTGATGAGCCACTTGGATAAGGGGCGAAACGTCTTCAGAGACAAATCTAAGTCCAGTTGCCTTCGATTCAATTTTTGCCAGTATGAATATGACCTGGATGAATGAGAACCTCCACAGTCTGTTATTACACTTTTTTCCCAAACAACTACAAAGAAGCATGATGCCAGGGGTTGCACTAAAAATATGCTGTTCTAGACAGAAGTCATCTACCATATTGCCCAGCTGGAGAGTTCAGTACGCCCTGTTGAAGAAGGGAAGAAGTCTGTGAATGTTGTCATTCATCCAGGTCATATTCTTTCTGGCAACAATTGAATCGAAGGCAACAGACTAGGGGGCTGACTAGTCCCCACTAGTCTGACTAGTGGGGACTAGTCTGACTGTAGCGTTGGAACTGATGAAGCCACTTGGATAAGGGGCGAAACATCTTCACAGACAAATCTAAGTCCAGTTGCCTTCGATTCAGTTGTTGCCAGAAAGAAGGGAAGAAGGGAATTCTTGGAGAAATTACATGGTATTTCCTTTTCAGTTTAGAAAACTTTTGACCCACAAGAAAATGTCAAATTAATGTTAAAAGGTTTCTAAAATCTGCCATTAAAACACTGACCTACATCCTTTATGCAGTCAGATCTTTGTGTTTGTTCTTTAGGGGTGCCATAGCTGACATCATTGCCTTTTTAAAGTCCCGACAGTGCTGATGCTGTCCGTAAATACCTAATCCTGTCTTGTGTTTGTGTATTTGTCAGAAAGGAGCGTTGAACTGGATGAAATCTGCATCCCTTGAAGTCTAAATATTATATTTTAGTTCTGTCCCCAGAATGCATAGTGGTGTCAGGTGGTTGGTATTTATGTAAATTAGGGTGATGAGGGCGTGACCACCTTGTCCCTTTAAAGTCGCCATAATGCAGGTGTGGTCACTGTATACCATAATTCAAAAGTCGGCATAAACCACCATCCAGTCAGGTGTGGTATCTCAGGCTCTGAAGCTTTTTTCTAAGAGCTAAAGTGAGCAGAATTTTTTTTGATTTTTTTGCAGTGCTTTAGCCTTACTCCCATCACTCTAGGACCTTTAGAAAGGTTTGTCAGTGTAAACCACCTTGACACCCATTTTTCAAAATTGTCAGTCTAAACACTATAAACCAGTATGTGTGTGTGTGTGTGTGTGTGTGTGTGTGTGTGTGTGTGTGTGTGTGTGTGTGTGAGTGGTGGTGTTAGCCTAAGGGCGCAGTGGGCTCAACTTGCAGTTGTTATTGACCGGGGTGAGAAGGTCACCCACAGTTTTGTGATCGACCAAAAACAGTACAGTAGGTCTGCTAGTCTGCATCCACACACGTGTGGCTGTCATGTTACGTCTGTCACTAGACCTCCCAGGACTTTTGGCCACCGGTAGCGTCCAGCCTCCTACCCTACTGAGTTAACACCCTGTTTCAATGTCGTTTCCTGCATCTTAATCAGCATATTTGTTACATTCTTAGCATTCGCATCAGGGCAGATGACCTCGATTAAATAATGCCCTTTATAGGATACAAAATTATTTTCTCTTTGTACCGCAGACTGAAGATCTTCGCTATCTTATCAATCTTCATTCTGAAGTGATTATCTCTCTGTCACTTTCCCAGTAAACGTCCCTCAGTGTCAGATCTCCCGATTCCACATCCAGAGATCCCTGCAGCTCCTGCGAGCCTCCTACTGTTGTGCCACAACTGATCACACATCATCACATGTTAATCCACAGCAAATGCTCAGAAACTCATGCTATGCAGTTGACAGAGAGTTGCATGTGATAGCAGTCGATTAAGTGCTTCTCGCCGGAGCGCTGACATTCCCCAGAGAGCAGCGGGGCAATAATTTCCTCAGATTGCCCCTGTGGGAACGAAGCTGCTGGTTTTCTGTGTCCACTCCAATCACATCACTAATGGAGAGGCGGGTAAGCATCTGTGACAGTGGGAAACCAGATCTCTGCCCCCACCCTCAGTGTGTGTGTGTGTGTGTGTGTGTGTGTTTCCCTTGCAGATAAACAGTTGGCAGGTTTCCCCTTTCCCTGCACACGTGCATGAACACACACACAAGCTGGACAGGGTTAATATACTCCATTAAGCTCAATTACCCTAAACGACTTGGGCAGATGAATGAGGGCTCACATTACTCTGCAACTGTGTCCGTAGAATGATAGTGTGTACGTGTGTGTGCGCGCTTGCATCTCATGTGTAATTACACTGTGAAGATATGTGACCCATGAGTCATCTGTCATTATCTGCAGAGTGAAAGACAGCACAGGGTTTTTTTTTTTTTTTTGCACTCTGGGTTGCTGTACACTGAAAATCCTCAGCTTATCTTGTAACACTGTATGTATCTGTTATCATCTCTTAGTTCCTCTCTTAAAACAAGTTTAAAAAATTACAGTATGGTCAGATAATTTCAACTTGTTTCTAATATAAATCAATTTATTCATTTAGTCATTCATTATCCGTAACCACTTACTCTATTCAGGGTCGAGAGGGGGCTGGAGACCATCCCGGCTGACACTGGGCGATGGCGGAGTACACCTTGGACGAGTCGCCAGACTATCACAGGGCTGACATTCACGCTCACATTCACACCTACGGGCAATTTAGGGTCAGCAATCAACCTAAACTGCATGTCTGTAGACACCCACGCTAACACGGGGAGAACATCCAAACTCCACACATGAGGGCCCCAAGCCGGATTCACACCTGTAACCCTCTGGCTTTGAAGCGATAGTGCTAACCACTGCACCACCATGCTGCCCAGAATCAATTCAGTGCAATCAATCAATCAATCAATCAATCATTTTTTACACTATTCAAGTGCAGCATTTGGCTTTATTTTGTGTTCTTTCTAATAGGTGAAGAAATAATTTTCCTGCACTGGCAGATTTTTACTTGTTTTCAGACAACAGTGAGAGTCTACAGCTATAGCAGCTCTGTGAGGCTGCACATTGTCACAATGGTGCAATGGAGTTAAACGCGGATGTCAGCATGCTGATGGTCAGCAGTTATAATGTGTAGAGCTACGATAATTAATCTAGTAATAAATTAGTTGTCAACTATTAAATTAATCACAACTATTTTGATAATTACTTAGCTCAAATATATATATATATATATATATATATATATATATATATATATATATATATATATATATATATATATATATATATATATATATATATATATATATATATATAATCAGAGAATATTGACTTCTTATTATTGTGCTTAATGTTGTGAATCAAACAAAAAAAAACACTTGCTTAGGTTTAGGCAATAAAACCATTATAGTTAGGTTTGGGAAAATACAACATGGTTGGGCTTAAAATTACTATGGTTGTAAAGTAAAAATGACACTGAACGTTGTGAACAGGGGACACAAAAGAGCAATTGATTGTAATGTGACATATGGGACACAAACAGCAGCGGTGAAAGCCTTGTGTTTGTTGGTCCCATTCACTAAAACCTCCTGCCCTCCCTTAGTCTGTCTCTTTCACTCTTTAAACGCAACACAGCACTTTCTCTCAGAGTTGAATATTCAACTCTGATGGGTAAAACAGTAGTTAATGGAAAGCCCGATGGGTCTCATACTGGTGCTAAAGAGTGCCCTATGTGTCGTATCTAATGCCAAAGGACTGGAGCAAAACATTATTATCACCTCTCAAGTTGATATGGTGAACTAAAAAGTTGCTAATTTACATGTTCAGCAGTTATGGGGCAACATTCTCCGCATGCTCCTATTTTCACCAGCTTGTCTCTAACTGTGTTTGTCTGCTGTTTGGTGCTGAGCAGGTAGCATGTACAGTGGGGTTTTAGAGCTTTTTCGCTGAAAACAGCTGCCTGCTGCTTCTGGTGAGAGTGAACCAAACCAGTAAAGTCGTGGGCCGGACAGCTGAAAATGATAATTCTCTGTAGGTTCGTCACTACGAGCAGCAACGTTTTACATTGTCATTTGATGCATGTCTGCTTTTAAGTTATTGACACTCAATTGTAGAAGGGTTGAAATAATCTATCTACACTGTCAGATAATAATGCTAATAAAAAAATATTGATAGAGAAGGAGATTTTCTGCGGTTCAAATGCCACAAAGTTGATTTTCTTGTCACTAAAATAAAAGCTGAGGGCTGATTTTCATCCTCACGTGTAAACACTGGCCATACTGATTCGCATGGTCCCTGCAACATTTCCCAGGTATTTCACAAACTGAGGCACAAATTGCAGAAATCACTGAGATCACATATGAATTCATTTCGTGCAGCTTCTCCGCCCCGCTCTAATACACCAGCGTGTTTCAATGGATGCTGAACAAAGACGCAGCGAGTCCCCAGCCCCCTCAGGACTCTCACAGCAGCACCCTGAGCTAAGTTGCTGCGCTGTAACAAACCAGTGGATAAACATTGTTTCAAAATGGCTGAAAGGATCCAGCGATGCGAACACTCAGAACCCTCCCTCTGTCCTAATCTGCTTCTTCCCTCAGATTATTGCCATGAATGGGCAGGCAACAAGAGAAGAGACTTATCACTCCCACCCTTTCATAGTATTTGTTGTGTGTATTTTCCCTGTATATTAAATTTGTCTCCTTTAAAAGGCGCTGACAATGTTTGCTATTTGTCTGTACGGTACTCGCAGCTGCAGCGCGACAATAAACGCAGGCGCTCGGTAAACTCTGAATTGTGGCGCTTGTTGAATTACTCATGAGTTTTGATACTTTGCTTTTGTGTAAACGCTTAATTCCACTAATCCCTATGGAGGAACAGTGAATGGCGTAAATTCCCTATGATATCTTGTCTAGGCTAAACATTTGCTCACTTACGTATACACTGGGTACAGAAAATTATTCTTTTGACAACATCACAACAGATTTAACCCAGTGCCCCGCTTATCCTGCAATGACATGTATTAGCTGCATTGCGTTGGGAGGTACATTTCCATTTCAAATTACAGCTCAGCAGCACACATGGATCAGACGTTCTTCTTTTTTGTTCTTTAGCTGTATAGAATTAATAATAATGGATTGTTTTGCTGCATTTCTGCGATTTATGAGCAGAAATGAAAATTCAAGAAATATTAACTCGCATGTTCATTATTTCTTTAACTGTGTTAAAGGCCTTTTCTTCTCCGAGCCCCTGGAGGTCAAGCTCTGCAAAGCCTATTTGGCAAT
This sequence comes from Pterois miles, assembly GCA_947000775.1. Taxonomy (NCBI): domain Eukaryota; kingdom Metazoa; phylum Chordata; class Actinopteri; order Perciformes; family Scorpaenidae; genus Pterois; species Pterois miles. The sequence goes on from CAMQGK010000638.1 coordinate 21,004,860, forward strand.
CAAACACCGTCCCTCCCTAGACCTCTTTTTCCTCCTTTCTCCACACGCACCTCTCTTGCCCTCTCTCTCCTCCCGTGGCCCTTTCTCTGCCTCATCATCCCCCCTTCTTTCTCCTCCCCTGCCCACATCCCTTTCTGTCCGACTGGCCCTCTCAGCGGGGCTATAGAGCCCTAACTTGTCTACATTTACCCCCTGGGTTGGCTGACCAATGAGGCCGTTGCGCCGCAGAGTCCCTCCTTTAGCGCGGCGCCATTCTCCCCGAGTCAGCTCATGCTCTCTGTTTTCCCAACCTCTGACCCCAGGCCATGGCAACAGGGGCAGGAATGTCAGGAGTGATTGGCAGTATAAAGAGCGCAGCCCCTCTCTCTTGCACAAGCGGATTTGAGACACTTTGAGGGGCGAACAATGGCGGATTTGGGCTTGATTGGATCACTGATGAGCTGATGACTGTCAAAAGAGCACGTCGTCTTTACATAAGCCTGATTATCTCTGCGTGGCGGAGGAGTGGAGAAGAGTAGGAGGGGTAACCGCTGCGGTGGGAGGGTGAGGGGGGAGGATTGGCAAGGAGCTCACCCCCATGCAGAGTGCCTGGAAAGGGGATAGATGTGCACACGAGGGCCGGGCTACGGGGCCCAGGCCTCTCTCATCCACTGGGGGCCTTTAACAAATCTATTCAGGAGACCAGGGGCCCTCACACATGTGGCCACAATCACAGGAGGATGGCTGAGGGTGGGAGCGTGAGGGGGATGACACATGGAGGCAATCATTGTTCAATCCCTGACCATCCTATCAAGACAGACAGAGAAAAAGAACGAGGGAAGGAGATATAGAGAGAGCGAGGTGCTGACAGAAAAGAGCAGTGGGACAGGCAAATCAAAGACAAATCCCTCCCATAATCTACCTCTTTAATAGGGATTAGAACTCACCAGAGAGCCTATATCAGAATACCAAAGCACCAATGAAGGCGCTATTCACAGTGAGAGTTTGAGGGGCTGATGCGACTCTAAAATCTCCACCGACAGAAGTGTTAGCGCTGGTTGGTTGTTTTCCTCCCTCATGGCTTTTTACAGCGTGTACCAGTCCCGTTTTTGAAAAGTTTTGGGGCAGCTTGGGTGACAAACAACCAAAATGAAGCGTAAACTTTGAAACTCTGAAGAAGTTTCTGGCAGCACCCGCCAGCAAACACTAATCATATTTTGGATCTGCTCACTTTTTCCACTCCTTTCATAACAAGACATGTTTTGGACACGCTGTGTAACTGATTAAACGGCCATTTGATGTCATTTTCAGCCCCATCATGCTAAGCTCACTGATATCCAACTCTGAAAGAATACCATATTGTTTGGGTACTTGGAAGAACAGTAGCGTGATCTGGCTGGGATGAAGTGTGGAAAAAGTGAAGTGTGTATAAGAGAAAGAGTGGCTGATATCCTCCTCAGCGGTGCTGATGGCAGTCTGTCAGAGTTGGCAGAGGAAGTGAAAATGGCCTCAAGTGTCTGGCTTCCCTCCATGCTGTTCTCACATCAATGACAGCTCTCGCTGCATCATCTCTCTCTCCTCTCTCTCTCTCTCTCTCTGTCTCTCATTTGCTCTCTTTAGACTCAAGTTTGCTCTTTCCATCTCTTGTTTTCTGACTCTTTGTCTGTCTGTGTAAGAATGGATGGATGGATGGATGGATGAATTAGAAAATACAGACTTTTTGAGTGAGAAGGAAACACCACCAAAATCATGACTCTTATTATTTTCCCACCCCTCGTACACCTGTCAGGTTTAAAGCAATAGTTCAGCATCTTATGAAATACACCTATTCGTTTCTTGCTGATAGTTGGATGAGAAGATTGATGTCGGTGCAGTAAATATGAAGCTACACTCAGCAGTCTGTTAGCTTACCTTAGCACAAAGGCTGGAAACAAGGGTAAACAGCTAGCCTGGCTCTGTCTAAAGTTTAAAAAATCCACTTGCTAGCACCTCTAAAACTCATTAATTAACACTTTATATTCCATTTGTTTAATCCGTCCAAAAACTAAAGTGTAAAAATTTACGTTTCATGGTTTTTACGGGGGGTTGTGTACCATCTAACTCTTGGCAAGAAGCAAATAATGTATTTCCCAAAATGTCAAACTATTCCTTTAAGGCTGTTGGTGTTACAATAAATATAATATAAATATATAATAATATATATAATATAATATATAATAGATAATAAATATCCAGCTTTCAAATAAAGGTAAGTTATACATAATTATTAGAGTGATATATCTTGCATTCGTTGGATACTGCAACCTGTGATGTTTACAGTATATTTAAGTCATAGATCACTTAGAAGCTGCCAGCTTTACAGGTCCAGGGTAATAGTTTTTAAGATTATTCAGCCAAAGATATCGCCACTGTTGAGCCTATTTGTAGCCTTTTTTGGTTTAGAGTTAGAAGAGGATCACATTTTATAAAATACAATTTTCACACATGATACATGCACATTTGTCACGAAACTAGATGTATACTAGATGTATAATTGTTGATGTATATGGACCTGTTTGTGATGTGTGTGTATAAGTTAACAGAGTGAAAAAAAATAAATTTCCCCAAGGGGAAAAAAAAAAGAATTTTTTTTTTTTTTTATAATAAAGCCAGCATGGACTGACTTATAGGAGTACTTGGCACTGTGGTGTATTGTGGTCATTTGACCTAAACAGAGGATAAAATAATCAGTCTTTATGTCATGAAAACAACTGTTTGTGCCTCCAAATCATCTATGTTTCCCAAAAACATTTTGGGAAACAAACTATTTTTAAATGCATCCTTTATTCTTTTACTCCTTATACATGGTTTTCAGGATGCAGCAACAACAAGCAAATTTACCGACATTACTGGGTCGTGTCGGTGTCAGTTGAAGTGACAGCTTTGTAAAGTATTTTGCCAATAAATATCTTATAACTGTTTACATTAATTAGGAATTTAAAAGTGGACTTGCAGAAAGCCTCAGTGTATTGCACCTCAGCGGGGACACAGTGATGGTTCATAAATTACAATTCTGCTTTACTTTTTCTGAGAGTGAGGTGGCAGCATTGAGTTAATCTGTGGGTCCGTGAACCTGGTGGCTCTGGTTCTGCTCAGATCACCATTTAACCGTGTACTGTACTGTTCTGCAGATGGTTCACCTGCCCTGCTGAGCCACCCCCAAACAAGTCGCCATGATATTTAGGCAAATAATAATAAAGTCATTGCAAAAGTGCCCTTTCATTTCAGTTATAGCCTCAGCACATTACCATATACATAACCGTTAAACCTTTGCAGACCACATAACCAACCTGACCAAAGATTAACCTAATCCTAACCGTTTCACTGATCTAATCCAAATACTGAACATCTTCAGCAGTACTTGACTTCACCAAGAGGCCACTTGACACTACTGTCAGTGTTTGGCTGTCAAAATTAAGTGTGAACCTAAACCAGCTGCTTCATACAACTTTTAAAGATTTCATTGTCTGCATAGCAAGTTTAAATTTGCAGTTAAATCTAAATTGTGTCTGTACGTGAACCTGAGGCCTCCAGGCCCCTTGAGAGGCCAGAAGACTCCAATCATGTGGCATGCATGACCTGCTGCTAATCCAAGCATGTATATAGGACCACAGCTTTGAGAAACACTCACTATTAACAGCCCTGAGACCCCCCACCGTCCCTTTACCCCGTCTTTGGGCCTGTGAACGTCAAGGATGGCTCAGAGTGACACACACAACCCCCCTCCTCCCATCCACCTCCCCCTGAGCTGCCGCCCCCATACTGGCTGCTGGCCTTTCCTGCCGTCTGATCCATATTTCAGAGGCGGCAGTGGTGGCACTGAGGGGGTATAATCCAACATTAAAGCAAGGAGGCCTGGGCTGAAAGCACAGACGCAGGTTCATAAGGTCCTGGAAATCTTCAATTTCAATTTCCGCAGCGTTTGCAGTGGCTTCCAAGGCGCTGGCATATAGTCGCAGAGCTTTGGCGAGAGTGCAGATTTCAATAAGGGTGAGAATTTTCTTGCTAAAAAGGGCTGACACTGCACAGTTTAGTTGGCAGGGAGTGTGAAACAAACTAGACAGGGAGGAAGAGGTCAATTAAAACGTAGGTGCACTGGGATCATCATTAAACAAGTGGAAATCAATATTTCAGATATGTATTACTGTATATTCATTTAAATTTACGATTTTACCTTAAAGACTAATATCCTGACTTCACACTTACTCTAAATAAAATGAGATGATGGGACTAATACTAATGTGCACACTAAAACTGATATATGTCAGGAAGAAAAATATTGTGAATTAACATTACACAAATCTCAATCAACCCTAAAAAATATAAGATAAAAGCTTAATATTTAGAGTTGGGCTCCAGCTTTAGGAGTTGCTTCTATTGCACCCTTGAATTTCTTGACATTTTGTAATTAGAGAGTCTCCAATAATAAATGACTATAATGACATTTATTTAGTTTCCAAAAAATATATTCTTTAAAGACAAATTCATATCCTGTATTTACAATTTTGCAAGGTTTCCATTCACAACAGAAGAGGCGAAGAAGAAACAGAGGACATAAAAGGAGAGATACAAGCAAATCTGTGACAAAAACAACCATCTCTTTTGCATGTAGAAGCTAAACAGTAATACTATGACAGGCAGCACTGTCAAAAAATAGCCTTCGTTAAACTGTTCTCCATTAAATAAAATTATTCCTTTCTTTTCTCTTTTTTGTTTTCTTTGTCTTCTCATAATGTCGTTGTCAGAACTCGCTGTGGTGCTGTGCCATGGTGAGGTCTGGAGTGAGGGAAGAAACGAATAAAGGTCAGAGGTGAAAGAAGTATAACAGTGGGGTACATTAAGTATCAGAGGGAAAAAATGGTATCCTAAATATTAAAATAATACACCAGTTTTAAGTTTAATTTTTTAAGATCTTCTAAACCAACTCTATTAATGCAAATTAAAAAAAGAAAACACTAAATTGTTTTATGTCTTTTCACCCTCCACTGCATCCCTGATGTTGCTATCAGCGTTTTCTTTGACATACATTAGCTGCATTCACTGAGGGGGCGTGAATAAATGGCGGCAGATTATTTAAATGACATAGGTGGCGATAACTCAGCTTTGTTGGAGTGGAGGGGTGGGGGTGGACCCCGCAGGATATATTAGACTGCTGCCTGACGAGGCGTTAAAGTGGGGGACTCAATCACATGATTTATGTGCTGAGGTCTGCCTCCCGCCCAGTCAGGTGTAACAGTGTTTACCTCTGCGTTAAGGTTCATTTAGCAGACGATATGTGGAGAGAAATTGAGGCTGATAATGTCATAATGCCAAATTGATTTCCAAATGCATGAGGTTACCTGTCAGTGATCAGCTGGAATGGGGACTTCAGGGAGTCAGGTCTGTGGTCGCTCTCTTCGTCTGTAAAAAGCAGAATAAGAGCAAATAATTAAGAATGTATAAGTTACAATTATCTTCAAAATTTCTCCTGTACATTGCCCTTATATTGTGCTGAAGATTATGATTTTGTTGGGTCAGTTTTTGGTGGTATGCGTCACACTGACGCCTGTTCAGTAAACATATGAATTATAGAGGGTTGTCGTCCATACCGTCTCTTTTTGGGCTGAAGCTTCCCGACGACTCTACATCACTGTCGTCCTCCGTCCCCGAAGTTCCGGGGCCCGCCACAGCCTGCCGTGCGTCATGACGCGCAACCGGCACAGCGCCGTGGAGAGGCAGGTGTCCGGCCGGCGCCCCTCCGAGGAGCGACCTCATGTTCAAAAGAGAGTTGGCATTCAGAAAAGCCGCGTTGGCCCAGTTGTGCAGTTTGCCAATCTGGCACGTATAAATCCCATGACCCGGGAGTAAGGCCGGGTGGCCGGCGGAGGCCAAAGCTGCGTGGTGCGCATGGGCAACTGGGGAAGGTTTGTGAGAGCTGTCGGGGGCCGTGGCGGTCTCTGCCAGGGACCAGATTTTGGGTTTGCTCTGCGGCGGTCTCTGGCACTCCTGTCTGCTGGGAGAATGATCCACCGCGAGTTTGACAACAGGCGATCTGTTGAGAGAAATAGCCGCCTCCACTCCTCGCAGGCCCTCCACAGAAAGCGTCCTGCTGCTCTCTGAGCTCTTCGGCTCCGAGGCCTGCTCTCTGTCGGCCAGGCCCGCCTCTCCCTCCTCTTTCCCGGAGCCCTGCTCCCCCGCTCGCTGCTCCTCGGGTCTCTCGATGTCGACGGTTTCCAAATCAATTTCCTCCTCTTCGTCTTCGTCGTCGCTGCCGTTCTTGCCGTGCTCGTCCTCGTTGTCGCTGCTAAAGATGCGGCCGTCCCGGTCCTCGGCGCTGCGGCCCCACGTTACCTTGTTCTCTTTCTTCAGCCGTCTGCGGGCATTCGCGAACCACGTCGACACCTAGAAGAAGGAAACCGTTTTTAGGCATTATAAATCAGAATAAAATGCTCCCTTGATAATACAGAGCTGCAAAGTTGAAATATGAAATGACTAAATATGTAAAAATCCTCATTATTATTCCCCATAATTCGTCTAAACGAGCTTTGAAATCAGAACTATCTGGAGACTTTTCCCTCTCGGGTGGAAGTGTGACTGAGTTCAGTCAGTCACACAACTGGTAACAGGATTATCATATTAAGTAAATGAAACAATTAGATTAATTAACTATTGCTCTTAGAGGAAGCGATAAGTATGACAAAAGCAAGTATTATCCTTCTGATGCTTATCAACTGCCCCCCTGGTTCTATAGGGCCCCTAATAATAAGAAACTCATCACACACTACCCACCTGTGTGAGTGTCATCCGAGTGATGATAGCCAGCATTATCTTCTCTCCTTTGGTGGGGTACGGGTTCTTCTGGTGCTCCTGCAGCCAGGCCTTTAGGGTACTGGTGGTCTCCCGGGTGGCCGTCTTGGCCCTCGACGGGTCCCCGTATGGGTATTGGCCGTATGGGTAGAAGCCTTGAGCGGCGTGGACAGGTAGAGAGGCTGGGTGGGATGCCGGGCTGTCCTTCAGCTCATACTGGGAGCCCTGAAATGTTATCGAAGACAGATAGAAGTGACAACTTGTTGAGCGAAATACTTTCTAAGTTCAAAGAATGCGTAAAAATCAAGATTTTAATTATTATTTGTGCAGCAAAAAAAGTTTTTGAAAAGTTTAAATATTCTGTCAATTTGACAGCAAACGGGCTATTTACCAAGAAATCAGGAATTAGACATATCCTGAATTAAGAAAATACCCAGTAATTATTTTTTTTCTAATGTGGCTGCTTTTTAAAATTATATTTGAACGTTTCTTTTTTTCGTTTCGTTTTAACAAACAAATCAGGAATATAATTAATATCTAAACTTTCTCTGAATATGTATTTTACATTATTCATTTTTAATTGTGTTTTTATAATTAATAAACACGTGTCTAAATTACATTGTTCCCTTCATATTTTCATAATTTAGGCCTACACACACATAAAAAAACTGACAATTGCAAAATTTAATTTTAACATTAAAATGACACTTTTCTATTATGTGTGATGATTCAATATTTTGCCATAAAGGACATATAAACATATATTTAAGCATACAAATAATGAAATCATAACTGAAAATGAGCGGTTTGGACTTAATGAAATTAATATTTATTAGCGATTAAGACACAAATATCCCAGAAAAAGAGTTATCTGCACTAACATATCTTAATCACTTTACACTATTGGATAATAGCGCATTAGTTTATAATGAACAAGAGCTCAGCCAGACAAAAAGCAGTGATAGTGTGTCATTAACACCTGAGCTGTGAACAAGTATCAACTCTCACCATCTGGGATATGAGGGCGAGGTCTGTGGCTCCGCTGTACGGCAGGAAGGCACTGTAGTTGTGAGCCGCCCATGGGCTCCCGTACATCCCCAGCATGGAGCCGACAGCCGCGGCGGTGGCGGACGAGCTCACGCCGCCTTCACCGCCTCCTTCCCGGGCAGAGGCCGGCCGCTCGCCCGCGTACACCTCATGGGAGGCACTGAGGAACTGGGGGTACCCCAGCTGAGGGAAAGACATGTCCGGAAAACGCGTTACTGTAAATCTCCCTCTCAAAGCCAAAGTCACACAACAGCAAGAGGAGGCAGGAAAAAAAAGAGAAATCCCCAGAAAGAAGTAGAGGATGAAGGGGGTGTCTAAATCACCAGAGTCCCCCTTTACGAAACTGTCAAGCTTCCCCACTTCCACCGACCCGGAGTTGTATCAGAGCCGCAGTTTGGCACCTCGAGTGCGGAGTGATGCGTGTATCTGGCCGCAGGAGCTTCTGGATGTGGAGCTGACTGACTGATTGGCAGCCTACTTAAGCACCAAGCTCCTCCTATGCCCGGGGCAGGCGATTAGTGCATTGGTTAGCCTAGGTCGTGTGCGTGTGTGTGTGTGTGTGTGTGTGTGTGTGTGTGTGTGTGTGTGTGTGTGTGTGTGTGTGTGTGTGTGTGATCTAATTTCTGCACTCTTCACTGTGTCTATACAGAAAAGAAAACCCGTGAAGTGTGTACAAGTGTGTGTGCGTAGCAGTTGAATTTTGTGGCCAGTATGACTTCATTTAACAAACACTGTTTCTCATTGTTGTGCACATATTGCTGTACCATTAGTAACAGTTGTGCTGTATAATAATAATCCAATGCTAATATTTTGTATTGGTTTAAACAGCTGTTGCAATTTTGACAACTAACTGGTTCAACAACTATAACTCGCATATTTTTAGGTGTCATTCTTCCTCTGTGCGCTCTGACAGCTGATCCGCAGGGTATGCTGGGACGTTCTGTCCAGCAGATGGGCCGGGAGGCATCGATATGGTCGGCCAGATCCGAGAGGAATGTCCGTGATTATCGACGGAAGTCAGTGGAGCATATTTTCAGAGCGGAGATAAAGGAGAGTGGAGGTAATGACAGAGATTGACGAGGATAAGAGATAGCAGAGATATGGGGCACACAGAGGCTGTGGAGTGGAAAATGACAGATGTTTGTTGAGATGAATGGACTACTGTACTCTATTGTGGGCCTCGGTATAAAGACACGAATGTTGTAGACTATATTCGATAATTAAAAACAAAGAGGGGGGAGTATAAATTCGAGATAAGACATGCAAAAAAAAAATTAAGGATGACAGTCAATTAAAATATGTAATCACGATTAACTGCATGATTGTCCATAGATAATCGTGATTAATCCCAAGTTCATCATTTTTTCTGTGTTGGGAATGTACCTTAAAGAAAGATTTGTCAAGTATTAAAACTCTTATCAACATGTGAGTGGGTAAATATGCTGCTTTATGCAAATATGTATATATTAATTATTAGAAATCAATTAACAACACAAAACAATGACAAATATTGTCCAGAAACCCTCACATTAGCATACAAATATGCGAAAATCACAACATGGTAAACTGCAGCTCAACAGGCAACAACAGCTGTCAGTGTGTCAGTGTGCTGACTTGACTATAACTTGATCCAGACTGCATGTGATTATCATAAAGTGGGCATGTCTGTAAAGGGGAGGCTCGTGGGTACCCATAGAACCCATTTACATTCACATATCTTGAGGTCAGAGGTCAAGGGACCCCTTTGAATAGGGCCATGACAGTTTTTCCTCGACAAAGTTTAGCCAAAGTTTGGAGCGTTATTTAACCTCCTACGCATCAAGCTAGTATGGCATGGTTGGTACTGATGGATTCTTTAGGTTTTCTAGTTTCATATGATGCCAGTGTCTTCCCTTTAGCTTTAAAACTGCAACCTAAAAATCACAAGTTGTGTTAATGTGTTAAAGAATTCAGTGGTGTTAAAGCAAATTCGTGTTAACTATGACAACCCTTAAAAAAATCTATTATTTTTATGTGGAAAATGGGATGATGCAGACTGATGGCTTAACTATCAAAACTCTGTTTCAGTCTGCTTCTTTGAATCACCACACACACACACACACACATTCGGGCAGTGCTAATGAGGTTGAGCACCCTGCGCCCTGCTCGGTGGCCCTGTGGCCCTCCTGGGTTCCCTCAGAGGTTAGCTGTGTAATTACTCCATCCCCATAAATACAGATTCATCATTTCACACTGGATCCCCTGATGAGCTTGGCTGAGCTGAGAGAGAGAGAGAGAGAGAGGAGAGGAGAGGAGGAGAGGAAGGGATGTAGGAGGGAGGGAGGGAGGGAGGAGGATCTAATGATTTAATTACAGTGCTTAAAGCCCACTCTGGCTAAGTGATGGTCCTCTCTGTCTCTTTCTCCCGCTCTCTTCCCTGCTCAGCGCTGGCACCTAAAGGGCTTTACTCATGAATCTCAAAGCTGTTTTCCTAAACACATATTATGACGAGCACCGCCGCCACCACTGCTGCCGCTGATGTGTGTGTGTGTGTGTGTGTGTGTGTGTGTGTGTGAAAAACAGAGAGAGGGAGAGAGAGAGAGGATGCTTAATCTCCATGGCATTTTAAATGGCATTCATGGAGAGCGACTCTATCCTCATTGCCAAGGTAAATGGAGCCAGGGGACTCTCCATTTCAGCTCGATAAAAGAGCAATGTTAAAGACCCTCACCATTTCTCCTCTCTCTCTCTCTCTCTCTCTCTCTCGCTCCCTCCCTCTGTCTCGTTTCTCACTTAAAATTAATGTTTTTCTCATGACAGGGAAGGGAAACGAGACATATCCACCATCTAATAGGATAATATAGCCCCATTCACCACCACCGCCACCACCACCCCTCCCTCTTCTCTCCCTCTCTCTCTCCCTCTCTCTCTGCCTTTGTAGCTGCCTGATTTCCATAGTGTCTCTGTGGAGAGGCAGTTAATGAATTCCTCTGAGCTGGAGAAAGGGGGAGAATGGTTTGGCGGTTTAGAGAGAGAAAGAGGCAGGGATAGGGGGAGGAAGGCTTTGAGCTATGCCATTCAACTTCACAGCCTCGGCCTGCTTGTGCATTCACCGTGTGTGTGTGTCTGTGTGTGTGTGTGTGTGTGTGTGTGTGTGTGCGCGCGCGTGCGTGTGTGTGTGTGTCTTTTAACATGAACCTGCTAAGACTACCAAATATTTAGACTGGCCTCAGACCTCTTTTTATGGCGACGGTGGATTGAGGGATCTCAGGAGGCAGCTTGACTCTATTTGAATCCCATTCCTTGCTATTAGCTCGGCCCAGACAAAGGAATAACTTACCGCAGGAAACATTCAAATAAAGTCCCACAATCCACTTGTACTGGTCATTTCCTCTTGGGTAATTTGCAGTGAGGTAAATGAAGTAACCCAAAAACATCATGAAGCCGATTTTTATTCTTTGTTTGCAAACACTTCAACAAAGGAGAGATGATAGCAATAATGCAATAATGATTAAATCATTGCCATTCACAGATACTCGGTGAAAGATCTCACTTATTTGCAAAAACTTTGAATGTAAGCCGTGAAACCATCATAAAAATTTCCCTCTATCCATGTTGTGATGTATTATTGAGTTACATATTACAGTAATGTGATCATTTTTTTCAGTTGTGCAAATGCATTACAGTAACTAATCCCTGTAATGCTGCATTACTTTGACAGTTAGGCTTGTGTGCAGTTTTACCAGAAGTTTGATGGATGGTTGATATCAGTTTTGTCTCTGTGTTCACTGGACAGACTGCTGGGAAATGTAGCTTGGCTCAGTGGCTGGAGGGTTGCCTCGAATAAAATAAGTTTAACCAAAGAATATGGACAAATAAACAAAACTCCAGTGTGTCGATACCGCCATGTTGGACTGAAAAAGCTTATTATTTTATAATATCTTATTGTTCAGCACAGGCCATTTCAGAATAATATGACAATACAATAGAAGTAATTTTGTTTTACTTTTAGGCAGATGTTTTACTGGCATCCAATCAGTCCAGAATGGTAGAAGTGTAAATGGTGCAATGGAACAAAGAATTGACTTCTTGGCAATATACCTTCTTTGGTTTAGCGCCAAATGTGTCTTTGCAGGGCAAGGCACTACGTTTAGTTGAGTTGAACTACTTTCTACTAAATGTCACACAATGCAGTGGGTTGCATTTCATATACAGAAATCACACTTTTGCAATTCTACACCTGTCAGTGCCGACGCAAAATGACAACAGTATATACAGTGTCCAGAATTTCAATTTACAGCTTATGACAGAGTGTATGGAGGTACTGGTAACAAATTTTTATGCTACAGCTATTTTGGGCCAAAACTATTACGGTAAGTGGTTTCACCATGATATCAATGAAACTTGCTGAAAGATAGTTAGAGCTTCCTGTATAGAGCTATACAGGAAGTTCCTTTTGGCTCATCAAAATAAAACTGCTAATGATGGTAGGAGCACTGTGCCATGTTCATGGTGCCCTCTGAAAACATCAGGAATTATGGTCATGGCATGTTGTTACCATCAGAATGTTTCACCACAGTACAAGTAAACCAGCACATCTCTAATCTGTATTACATAGGGAGTAGTCATAGACTGTATATACAGTAAGAAGTGGACACAGTCACTGTGACGTCACCCACTGGTTTGTGGACTGCCGTTTTGAAACCTCTGGTTTGGCATTTTGGTCGTCGCCATCTTGTTTTTTTGCAACCAGAATTGACACAAGAGGCTAGAGCAGCATACAACTGAACACTGAATAAGACATTTTTAGGCAACTGGGCATCACCATGGTAGCAACCTGTCAATCACAAGGTAGCCTCGGCCTAAAACATGCCCCATTTTATGGTCTATTTGACTCTAAATGGGACCATAATTTACTAAATGAACATCATGCTGTATTGAAGACTTGAAATGTCATGTTGTATTGAAGCGATTGAGACCATAAACTCATGTTTACCATGTTGAAGTAATCAGTCAAGTAAGAAGAAGGCTAATTTTTTTCAGATTTCTATACAATCAGACTTATTTTTGCAACCAGAGGAGTCGCCTCCTGCTGGCTGTTAGAAAGAATGCAAGTTTAAGGCACTTCAGCATTGGCTTCACTTTTCAGACTTGGAGGTAGCCCGCTTGGAGTAATGTAAGAGTGAACAAGGGAGTGATCGCAAACAGAGCTTTGCTATGTTTTCATGTTGTTCCTTTTCAGCTTTCTTGCTAAGATTAGCCATGGGTTAGCCCGTTTGGTACAGAGTTGGAGGATGTGTGAACCCCACAGTTTTCTTCTAACAAGTACTGGCGGATCACTGGGGGCTAACATTAAGCTAGTTGTTAATGAGCTTACTGATCATCAACCTTCTATGCTTTCTATTTCTGTATGTGTTTAATCTGAGTGTACATGTAGATATGGAGGATTTGGAGTTTGGGTTAACTATATAGTAACGTAATATAAACACAACAAGCAAAGAAACTAATTACTTTTGCTGTAAAGTAATAATTACTTTTTGAATGAGTCATGTTATTGATTACATTTTTCAGATAACTTGCCGGACACTGTCCAGTCACATACACTCCTGTAAATTCTAAATCTTTATGGACTCAATGAGAAATTGTGACGATAAGGTGAATAATTCAACTAGTGTTTTCCTGAAGCAAATGATTTCCTGAAAAACAAAGCAGATAAAAGTCAGCCAAGAAAAAGACACCTGATAAGAGCTGACAAACTTCCCAAAGAAGCAAAGTGATCTCACTTAATTGTCACAAATTCTTTCCGCTGTTGTTTTATTTTGCTAAATAAATCGTCTCCCGTTGGCTTTGTGATCCATTTCCAGGATGTCCGAGATGGTAGAGAGAGAGCGGCGGCAGGGAAGGAAGGACATGCGGCAGAGATAAAGAAAAAAACCTGTCCTCACCTACTTGACAGCAGAGATAAGCAGTGATAGATTCAGCTCTGACCTGATGTTAAAACAGATGGATCGCTCTGACGCATAACAGATAAGCCTGCCAGCCTGAGGTAATACATTCAGCTTCCCAACGTTTTATGATCCCTCACACTGAGCTCCAACTTACTTTATCACTCTAACACTGTTTTAATCACTGTGATATTTGACATACAGCAGGCAAGATATCATTCATAGTCTTAATAGCTTCTATCACCTATTATATCGGTGGCACTGTGACTTGACAGCCTGGAGATGGATCCTTGAACATTCTGACCCAGAGGGGAAACACTAGACAAAGACACTATCATTAGCAATTAACGGGCGTGCCGGTGTTTGTTTGTTAATAGCTGCTTTAGAAGTCCAGTGGGACTCATTTACAGTAGATGGGTCTGATAACAAACCCTGACCTCCGGCATGGGTCACTTTGCTCAAAACGGTTGTGAAACTCAGCTGCATTGTCTTTTCGTTATTTGCCGACTGTGGCTGAGAGCGGCCATTAAATACAGTTCCATCATTCCCCGTAGAGAGAGCGATGAAAACAAGCGATGTTCAACAAGATTGCTGACTGGAAAAAAAAAGGTGAATTCCTACCTCCTCCTCTTTACAGAAAGACTTAGCGGGGGGCTTTTCTCATGGCCGTGGATCTGATTGTTTTCTAAACGGATTATTAACTCTTTTGTTACAGTAGGGGTCACTTTAATGCTTCTTAGGGCCCATTAGCATTGCTTTAAAGAGCACACACACACACACACACACACACACACACACACACACACATAGAGATTGCTGCGTTCTAGGACTTTGTTGTTCACAGTGGGAGCGGAATGATACCGTTATAATGCTGTCAAAGACAATACCTCAACTTAAAAGGAGGAGTGTGAGGGAAGGGAGTGTGTGTGTGTGTGTGTGTGTGTGTGTGTGTGTGTGTGTGTGTGTGTGTGTGTGGGTTGTGATGAAAAGGTGCCCTTAGGAAGACCAGTAAGCTTAATGCAATAGTGCTGACTTCAATGGATACCTCAAAGAGAAGTGGCATTACACAGTCCTCTCTGCTGAAAATCCCCTACAAGTCCTTGACTGAGAGAAGGATCAGCTCCGTCTTCACTTCAGGACTGACAGAGATCAGCGAGCCGGAGGAGTTGGGATACAATCGAAACCTGTCACCTATATGACAGATATTGTGTAACTGTGTTTTTCTATGCAATATTTGCTATTCGAGCACAAATTATACCCTTGGGAAAATCAAAGATGCTCAGGTCAAAGCATCACAGGGTCTCTGAGGTGTTTGGCTCATATTGACCATATGAATGCGATGCCGGTAGTGGCGGGAGGCCCCCAGAGACCCTCGGAACCTGGCTGGGTGCCTCCACCAGCTTTGAGCTCCTGTTCAGGGGGAAGGATAAAGACCGTATCCCTTACAGGCCTGACCTCCAGCCACCCCCTCCATCAGACTGAGGGTTCAAAGGTCAGATCAATTGGCTCCCCATGGTCCAGTGTCTGCAACAGGGCTTAATCACCTATTAACTGCTAGTGAGGAGGAGACGGCAATGGGCTACGTCTCTTTCATCCAGCTGAAATTGAAGCTCCTGGTTTATAATGTCACAGTTTGTGTGTTTCAAAAGCCTTCTTACCAGGTTTAATGCTGAAGTCATATTTTTGTATATTTTGCAGTGTTGACTGAATTGAATTACAGTATGGGTGCTGTTACAGCACACAAAACAGAATAATATAAGCCAGTATTGACCTGCCAATACAAATGGGATACCAGCCAATATTATTAATATTTGCTTATTGCTGATAAGATGGCAGTCACATAAAGGTCTAAATGGCCATGTGGAGTCTTTTCAAAGAGCTCAAATGAAGCACCATTGTATGGTTTACATTTTGTATTTTTTTTGTCATTTGCAAGTCATCATTTCAGGTCTCAGTTGTAAAGAACTGGCTATTATAAAATTTGTAGATATTGTGCACCAAACTGCAGTCAACAATGCGACCATCTTGGATTATATTAATCTTTTGGGTGTGAAAAGCAGTTATTAATTCACTAATTAATCAAGGTGCCTTTAAACAACTGCAACATAGTTAGTGAAAACACAATGAATTGCAAATAATTCAAAAGAGTATAAATCCTGTTGTTTAGACTGTTTTTACTCATTTATTGCTTTGCAGTCAAGTCAGCCTTTATTTATTCAGGTCAAGTCTATTTTATTTCTATAGCACAAAATCACAGTTTTGCCTTAAAGTGCAAAATAGTTCATCTGTACATCACATGGCACCCTTCATCCTTTACCCTTGATTCAGATAAGGAAAAAAAAAACAATTTGATGGAAAACCTTAGAGTAAATCCATCTTCCTGTTGCATAGACAGATCAGTGACAATATTGAGAAACAGAATGACAGTATTGGTAAATGCATTGCAAACATGAACACTGGTAGGATCCGGACCAAAACCTCCTCTACCATGACCAACTGACAAGAGTCAGACTGCACTCCCACATTTATTATATGTAAATATACTGTATATCAAGGTTGAATACATTGATTTAAACAGAATATCACTGTAATTATGACCAATTTCTAGCATGAAAATTGTCAACTTTGCTCTGAAATTGAACAAACTTTCCAAACAAACATCCAATCAAACATTCCATTTAAAATCCATTTTAAAAAGTATAATTACCATCGTAAGTGACCTTCAATATCCATACCATTCATATCCTTGTCACAAATATTTGCACACTCCCTCAATAAACCAACGCAAACAGATACATGAACTTGAACTAACTGCAGAGATGTGCTGGAGGTTTTCTTTTGTTACTTTCAGGCTTTGACCACGAGCCATTTGGGTGTGCTTCCTGCTCTTAAGCTCTGTCAACTTCCTCCTAAACCCTACACTCGCTTGAAACATCTCCACCCTGCAACAGGGTCGGTCTGACCTGTAGAGAACCTTTTGGATGAGTTGTTGGCTGCACAAGTAGCCTGAAATCTGCTTAAATACTTCAATGTGTAAGTCATATGATTATGATAACATCATTATGTTTCCCCAACCTGATCTCACGGGAAGTCGTATAAATATCACATTAAAAGGACACTCTGCATGTCCCAAGAATGCATTTAGGTGTTTTGCGTGTCATTTGTATGCCACGCTGCAAAACTATGGAAATGTCTGCAGTTAGGTTTAGGCAAAAAAAAAAAAAAAAAAAAACAGTTAGTTTTAGAAAAAAAACACTTAGGTTTATGAAGACTTTCATAGTTGGGCTTAAAATAAGTACAAAAACTAAGTGAAATACATTCATGAAAAAAAACATAACAGAACTACAGAAAATATGTCATAAACATCACTAAAAAACATGTCACTAACATAACTAACATAACTTCATAAAAAAACACTGGTCTCCTGATTGACTACATGGTATATGGCAAAAGCAAAAACTGCATTCTTATTCTAAATGCCTTGTGAATTATCATGCAAGTCACAAAACCCCTCAATTTAGGCAACAAAACCACTTAGTTAGGTTATGGTGCTCTTATTGCACGCTAAATGCCTTGTGAATTATTGTCATTCATATGCCTTTCCGTGCAATCGGGCTTTTCCCAAAAGTTTCATATATTTAATTTTAAGATGAGACTTTTATGATCTATGTGGGGAAGCATGGAAGTGTGGGTACAGCAGCAATATTAATTGGATATAACATAGAAAGACTGTAAATATAACGGTGGTGAAGAAATATATGCAACATTTCATATAAATAAATGCTTGTTTGGAAATAATATAGTTCAGCTTACACCCAGTTTATGAATCTTTGCATTCGCTAATCTAAACACCTGGTGTCTGGTAGGGCTTTCCTGGTAGAAATCCTTTGGCAGACACGAAGTGATGGGCTGTATTTGTTTGTTTGAAATAAACAGAAGAAGAAGAAGTGGGTAGTCAGCATCAGCAGTGATAGCCACCACTGACTCACACTGTCAACTGGAAATCCAAGAGAAAGATGGCATGACACTGGCTGCAGTGTTTGATTGACAGTGGTTTTTTTTTGTTGTTGTTGTTTTAAAGTGTGTTTTAACCATTTCAGCAATCAAGTCTTTTTTTTTTTATATATATATATATATATATATATATATATATATATATATATATATATATATATATATATATATAGCTAATTATAGCAGAAAAACCTAAATGACTGGAGACTCTACAGTACAGTGACTCAGTGCATGTATGGATGTACGCAGTCAAGCCCAACAGAAGGCCAGACTGTCACATATCTGTGCAAAGACTCAATAACAGAGAGTCTGTCTTGCTGCTGTCTGTCAAGCCTTTGAGAAGCAACAGTGGAGGTGGGGAGCGTACATTCCTCACAGCGGCTCCATGCAGCTCGGCCAATTAGCAGCTGAGTGGTTTGTTTAAGTCCAAGTGATGATGAGATGTTGTGCTGGGAGGCAGCCCAGTTCATTAAGCACACTGTTGTCTCTGGTTTACCCAGCTTGCAGGCTTTAACAGCCTCTCAGCACTTGTTTACCAGCCGCAAATATGACAGACTGTATGTCTATTTGACCGTCTGTTTGTGTGAGTGTGCATGTGTGGAGGTGATGGAGGAGGAGGTGAGTTTGTGCGCATGTGGGGGTGCGATTTAAGGTACTGTATATGTACAGAAGGTGGACACAGTCTCTACAATATATGCATTTCAATATAAAAACTCTACAGACTCCTCAGAAATTACCATAAAGTCGAATCAACACCTGTCTGAAAATGTTTTAAACTTCACAGACGAAGCATTTACCGCGGGGCTGTTATATTGGTTACTGCATTGCATTTGATTGTATATGGATTCATTTTAATGTGTATGCCTTTGTGAAGAGTAAAGCGGATGCATCTTGATTGAAGCTTGAGCTTTGAATTGGATCATTTTCATGCCAAATTAATAAATAATACATGTTTCCCCTAGTATGCTATTCTTGTGGTGAGGATGCCTTTGAAACAGAACATTCCCATTGCCAGGAAAGAACATTAATTGCAAAACCATGAATTATGTCCAGTGCCAATGTTTTGAAATGACTTCCTTCTACAATATTTATGCACACCAACCAGCTAGGGAAAGATCATGGTTTCTGCAAATGCACGGTGGCTAAAGAAAACCATTTGACATCTTGTTCCCAAGAGTTTGATGAGAAGATCGATTTCAACCTGATCTCATAGGAAGGCGTATAAATAGCATGACATGTCCATGTGTCATGATAACACATTTTAGTCTTTTGCTGTGTCATTTAACAGCGCATAGTTAACCATGAAACGGTTAAGGCTACATTGTGGCGATACGATAATTGCAACCTGGCAACTGTATCCAAACAACTTTTTTGTTGCAGTGCTAGGTGATGCTGCCAATATGTGTTCCACTCTACTCTAAAACCATGCATACAGTTTTTACATGCAGAAATGACCTGTGGTGACCTCTAGGATAATCACAGCCTCATGAAACTTTACAGACACAAACTAGAGACCAAGAGCATTAAGAGGATGGATGGCTTTCCCAGGTAGATTGACAATAAGAGGATTTCTGAGCAGTTTCCAGAACAGAAGTCTTCACCATCCAATTGGCAAAAAATGCAATCAACCCAGAAATTGCTGCAACAACTTATGAGACATAAGAGAGCGTGTGAATGGTCATCATATGTTTCTATCACAATGTTCTAAACCCTTATACAAAAAAATGTAAAAAATAAAGTGAAGCCAAGAGGCGTGACAAAGTGGCAGTATGTGACAAGGTGGGATGAGAGCATGTCACTTTCCACTTCATCAAATACTGGGCACACTACTTTGTGCATAAATCCATCCATCCATCCATCGTCAACCGCTTATCCCGTTAGGGGTCGCGGGGGGGCTGGAGCCGATCCCAGCTGGCATAGGGCGAAGGCGGGGTTCACCCTGGACAGGTCGCCAGTCCATCGCAGGGCACATAGAGACAGACAACATATAGACAGACAACCATTCACGCTCACATCCACACCTACGGGCAATTTAGAGTCATCAATTAACCTAAACAGCATGTCTTTGGACGGTGGGAGGAAGCCAGAGTACCCGGAGAAAACCCACGCTTACACGGGGAGAACATGCAAACTCCACACAGAAGAGCCACAAGCTGGAATCGAACCTGCGACCCTCTTGCTGTGAGGTGACAGCGGTAACCACTACACCACCATGCAGCCCCTTGTGCATAAATATTGGTAGATAATGCAAATCATGCATGGCAGGTTTGCCCAAAATGAATGTATTTCAAAAGAAATGAGTTCAATGGGAGATTTTTTTCAAACAAAAAGCCATGAAAATAAATAAATACACTGAATTATAACACGGATTCAGATTAGAAAACATTGTCTGTGACATTTGAGGCAGACAGGTGGACTTCAGATTAAGGAGACTAGGAAACAAAGACAGGGAGAACACAAGGAGCCACAATTGTGCTTCAACTCGGAGAATGGAGACAAACAACCTGACAAACAGACAGGTATAAATACACCAGGTGCTAACCAGCAGACCAGGCTCAGCTGGAGTGGGCAGGGAACTTTAAATAGGAGGGAAACGCTGTGATTGGATAAGAAGACAACGAGGACTGGTAACAGGCAGGTGAGGCTGAAGAGGCTGGACACCAAACAGGTGTGACCAATCAAAGGAACGGGAAATACAGGAGGACTGGCACTGAAACACCAGGAGATGTTAGCCTTTCAAAATAAAACAGGGACCTATGAAGACATGACAACAAACAAAGAAAATCTCAAAGCAGATCATGTCACTGTCATTCTAAAAAAATGCTGTTAATGCTTCTCAGTGCTTACAAACATATGCAACACAGCACCAAATGTACAAAAACAAATTCATGAAGCTGCAAGAAGAAGCAGGCAATGTTATGATAGCCATTACATAAAATCTAATTTATAGTAGAGAAATTAAGAAGAAGAAGAAGAAGAAGATCTACCTTTATTAGTCCCACAGTGGGGAAATTCAATTTACACTCTGTTTAACTTATACATGGTACATGCACACAAACACACACACACACATGCAGTAATGGAGAGACGTCAGAGTGAGGGGGCTGCTCCAGACAAGCGCCCCGAGCAGTTGGGGGTTTGGTGCCTTGCTCAGGGGCACCTCGGCAGTGCCCAAGAGGTAAACTGGCACCTCTCCAGCTACCAGTTCACACTCAGTTTTTGGTCCATGTCGGGACTTGAACCGGTGACCCTCCGGTTCCCAAGCCAACTCCCTACAGACTGAGCTACTGCCGCCCCCAATGGATGGGATGTTTCAAAATGTTTTTCTGTGCTTCTGCAGGCTGAGGGGTAGATGCTTTGGGCACAACCAATGGTGAAAGACAAAGTTCAACAATGCCATGACAAAAAAATTGTGGTCTTTTCTTTGAAACACTAAATATTGGCCTTGAAAAAAACTAATATCTTTGATATTCCCTGGAAAGAGCTGCCTTTGTAGCGTAGACTGTCTATAAGAAACGGATGTGGTCACTGTGATGTTTTGAAGCCTCGAGTTCGGCATTTTGGCCGTCGCCATGTTCATTTTTTGCAACCAGAAGTGACACAAAAGGGTGGAGCTAAGTACAACCAAATACTGAGTAAGACATTTTTAGGCAATCAAAAGGATGATAATTAAATTTCATGAACTGAAAACACACTGTGAAAGGCTTTAAGTTCTAAGACGAAAACACAGACAACTCCCAGACCAAACTACGCTGAGGTAGCGACCTGTCAATCACAAGGTAGTCATGCCCTAAAACATACCCTGCTTTGTGTAGACCAGTGAACAAAACTTGGAAAGGAAAGACAAACAAAACACACCCCAAAATGATTTATTCCAATTAGACTGTACAAGTGGTACATCTACATAAGAAAACATCAGTGGGCGTTAGTGATTTATCTAAAGTTTGTTTTAATTCCTGTGCAGTTTAGAGGAAAGGACTTAATTACCATGATTACACTTGCCAAACGGTGATTATCTGATAAAATGTCTCTGAAAAATCACACATGATTGGCTGTCCTTTAATTAACTTTGATCAAAAAGTCACTTTAACTTGGAGACACAACTTTTGAGAATATGAAAATATTAAGTTGTGATATGAAACTCAAAGCTTTCTGCCAGCGAGGGCAACACTAACTCAGCTTCAGTGGAGAAAAGCAACTAAGTGATATACTTGTATTATACGTGAGTATTTCAGTATTCTAGCATCTTAATACTAAATACATCGACTGTACTGTACTGTTTTTGGACTGCCGTTTTGAAGCTTTGAGTTCTGCATTTTGTCTGTCGCCATCTTGGTTTTTTGCAGCCAGAAGTGACACGAGAGGGTGGAGCTAAGTACAACCGAATGCTGGAAAAGACATTTTAGGCAACCAAATTAAAAAAAGTAACTTTCATGGACTGAAAATATACTGTGAAAAGCATAAAGTTGTAAGATGAAAACACAGACAACTCTCAGACCAGACAGAATCATGGTAGCGACCTGTCAATCACAAAGTACCCACACCTTAAAGCATACCCTGCTTTATGGTCTATTGACTCTAAATGGGACAATAACATACTAAATAAACATCATACTGTGTTGAAGAAGACTTGAAACTAGCGATTGAGACCATAAACTTTTTTTTACAATGTTTACTGAGGTAATAAATCAAGTGAGAAATAGGCTCATTTTCTCATAGACTTCTATACAATCAGACTTCTTTTGGCAACCAGAGGAGTCGCCCCCTGCTGGATATTAGTAAGAATGCAAGGCACTTCAGCATTGGCTTTACTTTTCAGACCCAGACCCACTCCTTTCTAAGGGAGGATAAAGATAACTGCCAAGAAATTTAAGGGAGTTTGATTCACAGCAAAAGAAAGTGTGACGCAAAGGTTCCCCTCAGTAACTAAATGATTCTGAATGAACCAATCAACAGCTGCAAAACGTGTTCATCAGTGTTTATAATACAACTATTAATATAGTATCTGCACACTGAATGAGCTTTACCAACTCATAAGTTATGTTCAAAGAATATAAAAACATAGTGTATAGTAGTATTTGAAAAATCTGAATGTATCATAAACCAAGCCAATATTAGCTTGAAAGTTTGATTATTTTTCCATATATCCACATTAATGCTCAACATTCATCCAGCGTGTGCAGCCATTCAGCCCAATAATGACTCCTAATCAATGTGACTAATGTCGCCTTTCACCGCTCGGACAAATATTAGTCCAATAGCAGCAGTTAAAGTGCAATTATGCCTCCCCTCACCCCCTTTGTTTTCTCATTCAACACAGTGTGTCAACCGTGCCAAATAAGCTACAATATAAGACCAGAGGATGTTGACCTAATGAGACCCAAGCCCGCTCTACTCTTACTGATAAAACAGAGCCAGAATCGCCCTCTTAACACCCCGCACTCTTTCTCTGTGAAGACAAAGAGCAGTTATGAGCAACGGAGAGGAGGAATACTTGCCGTGTGTCCTTTTCCTTTTTTTTTTCTCCCCCTGCCTGCCCTGAAAATTTTTTGAAGGGCAGTTTATTCAAGATGTCACAGCTGCATGCGTCTTATTGGAGCGTTCAGGAGGGTCACGGCTTCGTGACCGGTGTGTGTGTGTGTGTGTGTGTGTGTGTGTGTGTGTGTGTGTCAGAGCAATTCTTAAGGCAGTAATGCAGTAGGCGATGACAGATCACTTCATTCATGCAAGACGAGGGCAATTACTTCAACCATGACAGATTGCCTCAGCAGAACTGAGTTTAGGATAAAACCTCCCTCTCTTTTTTCCTCTCTCTCTTTAAATTTCCCTCTCCCCTCTTCTTCCCCTGTTCAATAAGGAATCTTATGGTTTTCCCTGCTAATGACTTCCTCCTCAATGTTACACCATTGTGTGTGTGTGTGTGTGTGTGTGTGTGTGTGTGTGAGCAGGGGGTGACAGTACCATCTGTCTGGCTGCTGTAGCCCTTGCCCCTGCCCAGCTGGTGGGCACTGAGTAATGGGAGAGGACTTCCTCATCTCGCCCCCCTGAGAAACACACACATTAGTATGCAACACCTACTGTCAGACTGAGCGGGAGAATAAGAGACAGAGAGAGGGTTCTTTTTTTTTCTGTTTGAGCATTGAAACCTGAGCAGCTCGGGGTGTCAAGTGATGAGCACTGAATGCTCAGAGTCTTGAAAAATTGGCACATACAGCAACAATTTCTGTGTGTGTGTGACAGATTGAGAAAAGTAAATGAGCTTATACTAAACCACTGGATTGCTTATTGAATGGGGGTGGAATGAAGGGGAGAAATGCAATGTATGATATAAGGTGCCAAAAAATAACATGTGAATGATTGATTTGATTAATTACATTTGACATCACATGCCTGAACTTTTTCATGTGTGTAAAAAACATAATTCCTGTCATCTCTTTACTGTCTCTGTAATCGCCCAAAAATATGTAAAGAAAATAAAAAGAAACAAATATAAGATGAAACTGTGCCTATGTCATGTGAAATGATCCACTGTTAAACTGACATTTCACTGATTGCATTTTTTGATTAATATTAGTCATGAAGTTTATGAAAACTGATTGAAATGAGAAAAACAGGAAAAAGGCCCATCATTATTTCCCAGAACTCAAAGTGACATCCTCAAAGTGCTTGTTTTTGCCTGACCAGCTGTCTAAAACCCCCAAATACTCAATTTACACCACAGAGACAAGCAAAGCAAATCACTGCATATGACTTCAGCAACTGAGTTAAACTTCACCAGTTTTACCCATCACAGTACCCGTCATGAGGTGCACTGCTCAGCCTGCTGAGGAACTTTATAAAGTCTGATAAATCAGCCATGTCTCTCAGAAATTGTGTTTATTTAGCTTTCTACTAAACTGCTGCACCAAACATGTTTTGAGGGATATGTAACTCTAGGAAAGATTTTCAGTCTGCCAATTCAGAAACTTTTCATCAGCCCTAGCCGTGTTTCCATTTGATTGTCAAGCAAATTCTAGGAAAACTTCTGAATATCACAAAAATGAGATGCAAATTAAGTGTTTCCATCAACTGGTTTGGAGCGACTAACTTAGCTTGTTGGCTACAGTGTAGTTTGGTCAGAAGTTAGTGCTATAGGCTACACATGTATAGGTCATCTTGGATGTCCAGCCCATGTATGATAAAAAAATGGAGAGATGTCTTCATGGATTTGCTTAAATTGAGTAAGTTTTAATTGTTATTTCATGTAAGCTAGCATTGGCCATGTTTCATGTTGTGCAGAGGTGAATATGTGAGAATTATGGCAATATCCGGGAAGACACCGACAGCAGAAACAGTGAGATTTAAAGAGTGAAATGTTCGCTACTCAGGATTCATTTGGCAAAGGCGTTTCCATAATTCACTTAATGTATTAACTCTTTTTCACTAAAGGCAAAAACCACCTCAAGCAAGCATGAAACTTTTTTAAAATGTTTGCACAGTTGAGGTAGTTTCTCTAATTTTACAATTTCTTACACATATAAACATACATGAATGGAAACCCTGATACTGACAGCGTATTTTATTGGTTTCCCTCCCAATATGATCTTTTTAATACAATGTGCACACACAGCTGCTGAGGCACCTCCTTTAGTTTAGGGAAAGATGGTGGACATCATCAGGGTTAGCTTGGTTGGTTCTTAGATTCTACATATTTTCCTTGGATAGCACGCCTTACAATCTGTGGGTGTTGCGTTTAAAGACATGGGTGTTTACCAGACAGGAAAGGTCTAAAAGAGTGCGATAGGAATTAGTCCTAAAACTCGGAAATGAGTTAGCATTTTAGCACTTCTGGTTCCCTCATCTCAAAGTCGATGTTTTTCTTTTGAATGGGTTTTTAATTAGATGCTTGAAATATGGTATGTGGTTAACACAAGCTGAGGAGATTTTAACATTTTGTTCTACGATATAAAATATCAGTAAATATCCCACTCATGAATTTTGAGGCGGCTGCTTACAAATAGCTACAAAACATCATCATGCCAACTCATTTGCCTTCACAGCCTCGTTGTGTATACTCGCACTCATGTGACCATGGTGTAGTTTGTTTATAGCTTAACATCACGTCCATTTGTGAAGATTATCTTTCTGATCAAAACACGTAAGTATCATAAATCATAACGTATCACAGAGCTTATTTTCTGCAATAATCCAAAACACAAAGGCTTTTATTGAGGGAAGCCAGTGCAATGCAAACTTCCTGGTTGGCCTACAAAAGTCATCCTTGCAGCACTCAATTAAGAGACTCTACTGCATTGCATTGTGGGAGATGTAGGATCCAATATCTTCAGAGTTTGATGCCAAACTAGGGACTAAAAGTCAAGATATCTCAAGCTCTGCTCTGCATTCATTTTTAAAATCTGTCTCTCAAAAGTTCTACAATATGAAAATGTAACATAAAATAATTTCCATACACCTTTAATATTATAATCAAGCAGTTGATTAAAATGTCGTGCAACAAAGTTCAAGTTCAGTCTAAAGGTCTATGTCTATATTGAAATTAACTTCAAGGGAAAGTAGACCCTCCACTCCCTTAACAATGGCTGCCACGTTGCCTTTGAGCAACTGAACCAGAACCAGCTGCTCCACTCAATGTAGTTGTGTCTTCGAACAAGACAGCAGAAATAAAGGTAAAAGAAAAACTGGATTAAACATGTTCGGTTGGCATTTGACAGGAGCCATCCTGAATTAGACTCCTCCAACATGGCTGATTAATGATGTTTCTTTGTCTCCATGCTGGCTTCAGGCACCGGGTTGGAGCCGCAGTGTGTTGGCCCACAGAGTGTGATACCATCCCACACTGTGGCAAAAACCTCCTCTTTCTAAATCTCTCTCTCTCTGTTTCTCTTTTCCCTTCCTCACACTTCATCCTCTCCCTCCTCTCTCTCTCTCCCTCTCTCTCTCTCTCTCTCTCTCTCTCTCTCTCTCTCTCTCTCTCTCTCTCTCTGTGTGTGTGTCTCTGTTTCTTTCTCCTTTCAAGCGTGGAATCATTTAATTATCGCCTATAGCTTTTTTGGCAGGCTGTTGAATGCCCACCTCTCAAAGCCTGGAGGAAACAATTTACCCTGGGATATCCACACACACACACACACACACACACACACACACACACACACACACACACACACACACACACACACACACACACACACGCATGCCCTCTCACTCACACACACTTCAAGGGGAGGATTTATTACAGCAGGTCCATCCGCAGTTCACAGAAATCCATCACCAATTCCAGATTGAAGAAATATTTTCAGGGAAAAAATTAGATATTAGCCAGACTAAAAAAAATGTTTGGGCATTGCTCGGATCCTGTAACATTTTTGCATATGTCCTGAATGTATTTTTTGCAGATAACAGTTACGTTTGAGGCAACAGCTTGTGTGTGTGGGACTGAGCCTGTGTGAGGTAATGATTAAATGTCGTAAAGCATTTAGAGCGTTTAACTCCCCATTATAGGAACAGTAGGAGGTGATTCATTTAGGACTCTTGCCTATACTCGTGCATGTGTGTGTGTGTCAATTGGACCCCTATGGGATGGAGAAAGCCATCCCTATAGAGCTGGAGAGGGCGAACAAAACAGAGCAAGCAAAAGAAAAGAGGAAAGACAGGAGAAGAGGGGAAAACAACTGGGACCCATTGAGAGGAAATTAATGGCCCATCTCATATTGTCAGCATTGTTATTGTATACGGGGCTTTAGAGGGAGGGGAACCCTTTAAAATGATGTCTGTTGAGAAAAAGAACTCTAAAATTGAAGACAAGGCAAAGAGGGGGATGAAAGGCGAAGGCTGTAAATTTTCGACAGAGCTCTCAGTTCATTACAGGGTGATCAGAGACGAGGCCGGGCCAGACAAAGGGCCTCAGTGTTGTAAGCCAGCTACGTCAGTGTTACACCGGGGTCAGCTCTTTAACTCAGGGGCAATGAATAACTGGGCTTTCAGCAGGGACAATGGCAAGCCAGCTCTCCTCAGCTCCGCGTAGGACCTGCCTATTGTTGAGGAGTTGAACCGGGGAAGTCACCAATCTGTAGGAACGCTGAGAAGTTAAAAGACACAACGAATGAGTCGAGGAAAGGGAGCTGCAGACATTTAAGATGTGTGTGTGGGGGGGTGGTGTGTGTGTGCAAACCTGGAGGTCAAGAGTACTCTATCATCACCATGTCATTAAAGATTAAAGTGCATGGTGCACATGGGGCCCACAAGAATTCAGTGGCCTCTGTGTGTTTCTGCTGTGGTTTCTTCTACAGGTAGCTGCTCAAAGTCTGGACTGAAACAATCCAAGAAAAACCTATAAATGAGTCACCATCCCCTTTGGGCCAGTAGAATTAGATTAATCAAACAGCATCAACTTTACAATGGATTTGGTTGTGTGGGCTGCATTTGAATGAACGTGAACAAACAGCCGTAGCACATACTGGACAATATGTTATACAGTAAGTCACTGTTGGTAAGATGTTGAGCTCTTGGAAGGACAGATAAACTCAGAACTTAAAGGAGAAGTTAACTTCACATGCCATGGAGAGCAGTGTTAACTTTAGCACCAGATTTTGATTTTGTTTTAGTTTTTTTATAGCAAAGAAACAAAAATACATTTTAGTCTCGTTTTCATCAGTAATTTTTAGCATTTAAGAAGAGGGCATGTACCAGTGGGCAACCTCCGCTTCTGAAAAGTGAAGCCAATGCTGAAGAGCCTTAAACTTGCATTTTTTTCTGACAGTTAGCTGGGGACAACTCCTCTGGCTGCAAAAAGAAGTCTGATTATATAGAAGCAATGAGAAAATGAGTCTACTTATCACTTGATTTATTACGTCAGTAAACATTGTAAACATGGGTTTATGATCTCAATCACTAGTTTCAAGTCTTCTTCAATTCAGCATGATGTTCATTTATTAAATTATGCTCCCATTTGGAGTCAAATAGACCTTAAAGCAAGGAATGCTTTAGGGCATTGCTACCTTGTGACTGACAGGTCGCTACCACAGCGTTGTCCAGTCTGGGAGTTGTCCCTGTTTTCGCCGTACGCATAAAAATGTCTTACACAGCATTCAGTTGTACTTAGCACCACCCTCTCATGTTACTTTTGGTTCCAAAAACCAAGATGGCAACAACCAAAATACTAAACTTGAGGCTTCAAAATGGTAGCCCAACCAATGGGTGACATGCCTGTGACTACATCCCCTTCTTATATAGAGTCTATGACATTTACCAGTCAGGGAAAATCTATTGAAAGATGCTACTGGTTTGCATTATGGGAAATGCATTTTTTTAGGAGCTAGACCCTTACTACTGGACTACAATTTATTATATCTTGGTCTAAATCTGTCTCTTGCAGGTCTCCCAACTCATTCAATACAAAATCACTGTACACTTTTTAAGATAACCTGTAGAGATTTTATTATTGTTTGTTGTGGTGCTATGAAGCAGTTTTTCACTGACACACATGCAGGTGATGACTCACATTTCTACACCATATTCCACTGATCTACAGGTGGTGGTGATACACAAATATACGTAGCAGTCATAGACTGTATAGAATATGGCCGTAGTCTCCGTGACGTCACTCATAGCTTTCTGAAGAGCTGTTGTGAAGCTCAAAGTGGATGGCTCCAGCCATCACCATCTTGGCAGTAATGATGCAGCTGGAGCTGTGGCAGGCCCACATGATGCAGCAGAACATCCAAAATGGCAACTCACTCATTACTCACTTATTACTAACTTTATTACTAACTTAATATAATTTAAACAGGTGAGTTATATAAAAATTCACCCCGTACGGTTGTCATGAATGGGGACATTAGCTCATAGAAACTAAACAGGTTTTTTTGTACCAGGCTGTAAACATGTTTATTTTTGCTGTTGGGTATTTCAACATAGGACACTATGGGGATTGACTCACTTTTGGAGCCGGCCTCCAGTGGCCAATTGAAGAACTGCACTGGCTTCATTTTTCAGTACCGGAAGTTGTAGCTTGGTAGCAATGTACCAACAAAGGCAGGAAACTAGCTGGTAAACCTAAATGTAAACAATGCAGGCTTCAAATCTTTGAAGAATAGTAGCTTTGCAAGTTTTCTGAAAAAGGAAATGCATTCATTTCTATTATTTGACCTCAAGGGTAAAACAATTTTGAAGTAACACACCAAATGTTAACATAATTGCTCCACAGGACTGCATAGCATTTAGTTCATGTCAGCCCAAATGCACTGATTTAGTGCCAGCCAGACTGAAAACACATGCATCGTTTTACATGAGTGTCGTCAAAGTCAAATAACAAAGAATATATGAGACTGTGTGAAAAGCCAAACTGCAAGATTAAAACATCAAATCCAGTTGGTTAGGAGGAAAACAAATATGTTAGAAACAATGAAAGATGGATAAGTAAAATTAGGCTTTAAATGAAAACGTAAACATTTTGGTCAATTTTGGATGATCTGATTTTAGTCAAGTGGTCTGATGCCTCAGTTTTTAAAGAACTGGTCTAATCGCTGCTATTAGTGTAATTCTAAAAATGGCAGCCGTGAGTTCAGTTAAAATCTGATCAGTTGCAGCTGAAGGACAAATGAAAGCCCAAATGAAACACAGCAGAACAATCCTTCATTAGTAAGTTGTTGTCGTTCCTTTGAACAGTCGATATCACATTTTTGCAAGAAGTTGTAAGTTTGATAAATGCTGTGAAAACACTAAAAAGGACAAAAGACAACAACAAAAGGGCCAAATTCTAACCAATAACCTTTTTTGTCCCAAAATGTCTGCACAAACCATAAAATCTAATTTGTTATACAGCAGTTGCCTGTATTTTCTATTTTTTTTATCTCATATTTTCTCTCATGTCGCCAGTTTTATTTAGTTTCCGGCTGCTTCTGTTCATTAGATAAAAACTGTCTGTCTGCTCGCTTCTGTTGAAAACTCATTCAAATATGTAAATGAACATAACAGACCTGTCACTGTTGAGGCCCTTTTGAACCATCAGGGTCCCTCAGCCAGTATTATGCTCTCTGTGCTGATGGACACCTGCCTGCTGATGATCATCACATGATGATATTTACAGTATATCAGCGTCATTCCACATATACACTTCAATACGTTAAATGAAAAGGGTCCTTTTCTTGATTGACTGCACACTAGTGTATTACCTCTTAACACCTGATTTAATCCAGCATTTTAAACCCTAAATCAATTATTTTTTGCCAACAGCTGCGAGATCATTTAATTTGTTTCCTATGCAAATCAAGTCATGTGTGGGATACCACCTGAAAACTGATGCCTGAAACATTTGATGGACGGATGGGTGCACACACACAATTACCACACCCTCGCTGGTGGAGGGATAAAAAAAAAAAAAAAAGATTTCTTAAGCTGGGTATCACTCACAGTGACTGCACACACACACACACACACACACACACACACACACACACACAGAGAGAGAGACAGAGCAGCTGTCTGAGGCAGGCAGGGTCAAACGGTGGTTAATTAGTCCCGTCACCTGCTCAGGTCATCACACCTTCAGCTCTGCTCGGCTGAATAATAATCCTGCAATATTAACACTGTCACGTTGGCTGGGTTGCTGGAGTGAACCTGTTGTTGATATAATACATTACATCCCGCTGTCTCGCCTCACTGACACACACACACACACACACACACACACACACACACACTCTCTCTCTCCTGCTTCCCCAGATGACTGAAGGGCCACCAGAAACTGTCACTTTGCACTAATGACTGCTACAACGATGTGTGTGACAGGTCTCCTCTCCGTCTCTATCCTCACCGCAGCAGCACCATCACATGTGATTACTCAGCCTCTCGCTTCCTATCTGTTGCTGCTCTCTGTAAATTATATCAAATGTGAACCACCGCCGTAGTGGTCTGTCAAACTGTGAACCGGTTTTTGAAATTTACTCTCTGAAATGTGTCTCATTAGCTCGATCTGCCTGCAAGTTCCGGCAACGGGAGTTAATGATGTATTGAGAATATTCTCAGGTTGCGAAAAGGTAGATTTCAGCATCAAAGCGTGTGCCGGGAGGCTGTTTAGTGTTTGTTTTTCAGGGGTGGGGGGAGTCCCTCTGTATGGAAAACAGGCAGGTGCTTCACGGACGCAGGGAAAAGCAGGAATGATTTCCCATCTGTCTGTTCCGTAGAGAGATAACGGGACCGTCTTATCCGAGGTGGAGCGCATCTCCCTGCACTGGGAACCTTTTAATGGGGCGGAAAACCTGCCTTCCGCCCCTGAATATCTACCTTGGAATTCCCATTTCCAACAGCCTGTGACTACCTGTCTTTCCAGAGCTGTTTTCCCATCGACTTCTGCTCTTTTTTTAGATCCCTCCTATTCTTATCATTGCATTAATTTGCCTATAGATGCAATTTATGTTAATATTTATTTTGATGCAGACAAATATCACAATAAACGTAGCCACGAGATTGCTTCCACACAAGCACACACACAAGGGGATAGAGGGCTGGATAAATGCCAGCCAAGCCTCATTAGCTTCTTGCTGCTTTTCTGGAAAGACAGGCAGACTGAGACAGGAGGGGGAGACAGAGAAGGGGGAGGTTAGATAAGCAGAGGGGAGTTGAAAGAGAGTGAGAGGAGGCAGAAGGAGAGGAAAACCAGGTTTACGAGGGGCGACAGCGAGGCAGAGCCCAGCACGCTGACCTGTTGGATTAAGACTATTAGAAACCCATCTGGGGCTGCTTGACCACTTCACTGGCAGATCCTCCCCCAGCAGCCGCTCAGCTGACCCCCACTGACACAGCGCACCCCTGGGAGACACACACACACACACACACGCACACACACACACCTTCTCTATTGGAACAGATGAAATGCTTCATGTCAGTCCCTAGTTGCTGCATGTGACCATATCATATCTATGACAGATGGAGAGGTGACCCATAAGTCAGATACAGCTCCATTTACTATTCCACACAGGGGTGTTAATATATTAAATCCACAATACCTGGCCATATGAACTCACCTGGCTGCATCACCTTGGACATGTGGACTCAAACACTGCTCATCCTGATAATCAGAATTTCCATTTCGGTTTCTTACTTCAGTCATTCATTATGTGCGAGATTCAGTATGTGTGCTCGCTTATGCTGAAATTTGCAGGTACAAATGAATTAAAATGTCTTAGTGGTTATTGAGTGTGAGATTTTGTATGGCAATTGTAACTGAAGAAGTTACGCCTAAAGCAGTTGAAGTGTCAGCTGAGATTGATGAACTTGAAAATGCGCGTTGAAGAGCTAAAAGAAGCTGAAGTCAGTTGAAAGCAATTGAAAGTGTAGTTTCAAGTTGAAGCCCTGTGGACAGGTAAACTGTCAGCCTGTGAGCACCATAGCATGAAATTAATTAAAATTAAAATGCCATAGACTGTACATAAGAAGTGGACATAGTCACGGTGTTGTCACCCATTGATTTGTGGGCTACCATTTTGAAGCCTCAAGTTTGGCATTTTAGCCATCACCATCTTGGTTTTTGGAACCAGAAGGGACACGAGAGGATCGAGCTAAGCACAACTGAACGCTTAATAAGACATTTTTAGGCGACCAAAAAGTTTATAATTAACTTTCATGAACTGAAAACACACTATGAAAGGGTTAAAGTTGTATGACAAAAACAACAACTCCCAGACTGGACAACACCGTGGAAGCGACAAGGTAGCCCTGCCCTAAAACATACCCTGCTTTATGGTGTATTTGACTCTAAATAGGACCATAATTTACTAAATGAACATCATGCTGAATTGAAGAAGATGTGAAATTAGACCATGAACTCATATTTACAATGCAGACTTCTTTCTGCAACCAGAGGAGCCGCCCCCTGCTGGCTATTAGAAAGAATTAGAAAGTTCAAGGCACTTCCATATTGGTTTCACTTTTCAGACCCCACAGTTTCCCACTGGTGAGCACTGAAAGTATTTGAGTATTGAGTATTTGAGTAATGCTTCGTTCACAAGCTCAGTAGTAGACCGTCTCTGGCCTGTCGTGAAACTGCAGCTCTTCAGGTAAGTTCATGTTGCACTGAGAGCGTAAACCGAATTTAAATACTGACTATAATTCGCTAAAGTTCATCTGCGGTAAACTTTGACACATACATTTGCACCATTAATAGCAAGCTGTCTCACAGTGCTGACCTTTGTAGAGAATTGGATAGTGCAGAATAAAGGAAGCTATTGCAACTCATAAGCTGCCATCCGGTTTTATTTAACCTGAGTATGAACGACTTCACAAAAGAGAAATAGTTTGTAGACAGTTATGAGACAGAAGTCGATGGTAAAAACTGTGTGACCTTTTTGTTCAGTAATTTAACTATTGCTACCTAGTGGTTAACGTGCCTGCTAGCTATTTTCCCATTGAATGAAATTTCGTCAGGCAGGAGATTTATATGGTCACTTTCTGGGCTGACTGATTATTTTTGTTGTTATTTTATTTCATTCAGTTAATTGTCACTGTTTGTTGTAGGTAGAGTTACTGTTAGCTTAGATTCAGTATTAACTGAAAATTGCAACATCAGTTAAATATTCATTGTTGGTAATTCAATAAATTTGGTTTATTGCCCATCACACACTATTAGAGGTGAAAACACTTAAAGCTACAGTTGGCAAGATTGGACCAAAAATTATTCAAAAGACAGTAGTGCAAAAAAAAGGTCAGCTGTCAGTCACTCACAAACTCCGACCAAACGGTCAAACTAAGCAGCGCTGATCAAATATGAATCTGTATTATGTTACCTTAAAGCCCATTTGTCACCTCAAATGTTTTCAGAAACAGCTTGTAGTTACAGTTAGCCGTAAAATGAGAAAGTTTACGACCTGACAGCCATGTTGAGATCTCTTGAGAAAATCCCACACACTGCTCACATGACCAGAGCACAGCCAATAGGAACTCTCTCTCTCTGAAGTGACCTGTGATTGGTCAAATAATTTTTTTTAAAGCCTGAAAACAGAGCCATGAGGAGGTGCAGAAGTCTAGTTTTCTCTCAGAACATTTGAATTACAATATACTGAAAGATTATTATGGTATTTCTGCCCAGTAATGCCAAAAAATTGTTGCCTACTTCAGCTTTAAATATCAGTCGACTGATTCTGAAAAGACATGTTTTTTTCATGATCTGAGAAGATTTCTCTGCAACCTTTGTTTTCCAAAAAGCGGCAAAAATCCAATATGGACTGACAGCTCCTCGCTGTTTTTCTCTGTTCGCTGCTTTCTCTTCTCACTCTTATCTCATTAGCCCATTTTGCATCGCTGAAGGGTTCCATCCCTTTTGGGAAACTTTTGTGGGTGGTTTCTTTGGTTTGAGTTCATCTTCAGCGGCTGTAAAATATTTCAGCCGGCTTCAGTTTCCGAGTCGTGAAGAGCCTCGCTACATGAGATTATGAGCTGTGGGGCTCAACGCAGACAGACGAGCTCCCAGCTGAATCACTCCACATCAAACCCTTCAATCACTTACCATTTACTGGGCTAAGCACAGATGAGAGGGCTCCCCGCTGGTCCACACACACACTTGTGTACACACAAACCTGCCGCACAAATGCTCATGCGCGAGAGAACAAAACGCAGAAATACACTTGTACACACAGACGTGCGCGGGCAAGCACACACATTTAGATCAAATGCACGCCACACACACAAATGAGCAGCCTTTTAAATATGCACTGTCTTTGAAAAAAAAAATGCAAAAGAGAAATATTTATTAGGTTGATATCGCTGCCTCTGTGTGAAAGTATAGCCTGTATTAGTGAAAGTGTGTGTTCGTCCCAATGGTGTCACCATAGGGACGAGGTGATTAGTGATATCTATCCGGCAAATCATGTGCAAGCACATCATTACCATGCCTCCCTCTCCCCCTCGCTCTCCCTCCTCTCTTCTCATCTCTGTCTCTCTCTGGGGTGCGTTCGCTCCCAGCGCTCCTTAAGTGTTTTAACGTGTTAATAATCATTAGGCACTGTGCAGTCAAGTGGGAGAGGAGCGGGTGGTTGCTGTGGTGGTGGTGGTGGTGGTGGTGGGGTGGATCGGGGGGGGTGTAATGATCGAGTGACCTCTGACCTGTGACCCCCGACTCCCCTCCTCCCATCTCCCCTCTGTGTTGAGTGGCTGGCCTCTCATCTTGGGGGTCCATCAGGGACCTATTAAGGGCTGTCTCACACTCCGCCACCTCACTTAACTCTGCCTTGTCAATATGCTACAGCATGTGTGTGAGGGACAGAGAGACAGGGAGTTTGTGTTTATATTCACCTCCCCGTCTAGGAAGCCAGTCTCCTCTCCTCCCCCATCTCCCCCCTTCTTCTGTCGATCACACTTATTTTTCGCCTCATTTTTCTCTCTCTCTCTCTCTATTTCTCTGTGGCTCTCCCTCTCTCTTCCTCTCCCTCCTCTCCCTCCCTCCGTCCCTCTCGCTGCGTCTGTCTTTGGAGATGCTAATTCCTGGTCCAGGGAGACTAGATGAAACAGAGCTGAGTTTCTCTCATTAGCTGACACAGATGCCGAGGCGTGTGGACCTGAATAACAACACTCTGGCAGGCTGCTGCCTCCTCTTCCCTTCCACATGCTCTGTTGACGATCTCACATTCCAGCCATATTCCCCACAAAGCACAGAGAGAGTGTGTGTCTGTTTGCTTATCTGTATTGCAAGTTTTCTTGAAAGTTGCATGTGGTGTAATATCACTTCTAAAAGATCTGGGAGATTTCTTTGGGGAGTTTGACTAATTTTTAAAGTACCTTGTGTCTCCGCTTAACTTCAACAAGTATTTTTGTTTTGTATTTTACAGAAAACGATCAAGACCATCACTGAGAAAATTGGCAATAATTCACTGCAGCTGCACAGCAGCAAATGGGAGCAGCATAAGGGAGGTCACATCATTTCAGAATAGGATTTTGTTTAATTTAATTCTATATACTCGATTACAAATATTATAGATATTCTTTAAGTTTAGTTCACAAGAAAAATTTAAAGCAACACGCTAAAAATGAAATGCAAAAATGAAATAAAATGTTCAACGTCTTTAAGTCTAATTAAAAAGAAAAATGCTGTAATAGTTAAAAGCTAAAAATGGATGTAAAAATGCAATTAAATGCATGCAATCTAAAATAAATTCATACATATTTATGAGGTGATCAAGGTAGATAGGGAAGGCTTTTTTGGGTTTTTTTGGGGAATAGTTGTTTCTTTTGGGCTTATTTCTATAAAACCGGTTGCTTGTTTCTCTCACGAGATCTGTCAACACTGAACCAAACTCAAACACACACAGATGCATGAACAGATTACTAAAATGCACCTGTATAACTTCTGGTGTAATCTCTGTCTTTTCTCATCCCGAAAATATCTATAAGACCTCCTGTGCCACTAAATATTACGTTACACTGCTCAGTCTTTCTGTGTTTGCCCTGTAAATGCCTCTTTGTTGTCCTTGCCCTTTTGAACTGTTTCAAAATGCCAATGCATCACATTGGAATCATTTTGCATCAACTTTCGTGTTGTGTTAGCATCCCTTATCATCAGTTTACAAATAGCATTAGCTGGTAGCATTAGCTGGTAGCTGGGATGCACCATTCTCAATCAAAGCACCTGTTGCCCTACTTTTTCCACTGCTTCGTTTGTGATCTGAAGTTCCTCCTTGTTGATTTTCCAGCTGTTTCTGTCTTTGCTGGGACAAAATCGGCACTGATCTTTTTAGAAAACCTAGTTAACATTAGTTAGTTGATGGTCTTGTCAAGAGTGTCCTGCAAATTACGAAAGCATGTAAAAACGCTCAAAAACTAGCACAAGACTGACTGCCTGATGACCTATCCGAACTCTGAACCATTCAAGGTCAATGCCTAACCTTAACCATCAGCTACCTTCTTGACAATGACCAGCTGATGCTTTACAGCTGTTAGCTCTGAAGCATAAAACATGTTTAAAGTTATTAATCTGATAAAAAAAAAGTCAGTCTGTCTATCAAAGAAGATAATTAAAATGTTTTATCCTGATGACTTGCATATTCATGACTATCCATTCACCACATCTGCACAAAACTATGTGGTGTAAATAGAAATTGTGTGTGTGTGTGTGTGTGTGTGTGTGTGTGTGTGTGTGTGTGTGTGAAATCAGGTCAGGGCAGATTTGGCAGCAAATGTGCAGCCCAGTACAGTAAGCAGGTTCCTCTCTTCCAGCACAAAGAAAAGCTTCAGATTGGTCATCACTTTACCTTTATGTTCATCCTCTTCCACAGTGAAGTCCAGAGAGTTGTGACCATCTTCATCATGAAATGCCACTGAGCCATTTGGTGCCTTCAAATGGGGTCGTGCTTACCGTGTTTACGAGTTGGGCCCATACGAACGCCCTCCTTCATGTCGTATTCACGACCTCATAAGTGGAAAGTTTCTGAAAGCTCCAAGTTCACGACTTGTGACGTGTTTGTTGACGTGAGAAATGATGGTGCTCATGGAAATTCATTTATCGGTGCATAATAAGTTAATATATTGTAATGTTAGTTGCATATTGTTTTTCTAGGTAATTTTCTAACATGTCTGAGGAAAATGTTGAAATTTTCAATGACCTCATCTTTCTCCTCTGTCATTATGCCTTTGCATTTCCTGTATTATGTTACTCACCTGTTAGCCTCTGCGGCTTCTTAACTCGGTCGGGAAGATTAATATTTCCGTTGCTAAGCAGCGGTGTTCTTCACGACTTAACCACTTGAACAGCAAGCATATCGTGTACACGACTTCCCATCTCATGAACACGGTAAACACGACCCCATTTGAAGGCACCAGTTTTATGCAAATAATCCAGTGTATATGGGAAATGTAGTCTTAATTGGGGAGACACCAACACCAACAATAGCTCTGCTGTGTGGATGCTGTCAGTCATCGTCACCATGGTCTAATTTATTTGCAGAATTTAATTAGCACCATTACAGTAAATTAGCCATCTCTAAATGCTATGTATGGTATTGAGTCATCGTCTTGTCTAGTACGCAGTAGTATGAGTTTTCTACATTGCATTTTACCCAAACTGTTAGATGAGTTTAAATGGATTTTTAACATGGCACTTTATACAGATTCCACATATATATGGTTAAATTATATGTTTGTAATTCATACTTACAGTATATCAACCAAAGAAGTCAGTAAAACATGAAACTTGTGAACAAACCTGAGAGAAAATTAATCAAACTTATATATGTCATATTAGAAGCTTTTCCGTAATGAATAGTGAGTAAAAATAAAAGTAAACCTTTGAGAAATTACTTGAAAATAATGGCAATAAAGGAATTAGACGCTGAATAAAAAACTCACAGGAAGTTTCAAGTCAAAAGAATCATCAGCTTCAGTCTTCCACACCACTCAAACGCTAATAAAGAGCAGAGTATACAGAGAAAACTCACATAGAAGACAGAACAAAGGAGAAACAGTGTGTAGCAGCGCTGCGACAGGCGGTAATCCAGTAATAAACCAATCCACATGTTGGCCAGATGACGCTGTCTAGCGTTTGGGGGGCTTCCCTGAGTGTCAGACATGACCTCACCGGCCAATATATGTCACCATCATCATCATCCTCGTGTCCTACCGGATCTCCACCTCTGATAGTCACCTCTCCATGAAGGTCTTCTCTCTCATGCACGACGTTGCTTTACATAATTCAGCACTCATTTATGGGAGCCCAGCTCCTATCTCCCTGCATAATGGATCAAAGAATAATCTGGCTTTAGCTGTGAATATAACTCTAGTTTTATATTTGCACACACACCTACACACATTGACACACACAGCACTCTTTAACTGAGAGATTGGTCTGAAGTGACAGTAATGTAATATTAATAGCCAGGGGGGATGACAGTCTGTCCCCATTGTGTTGATACCCGCAGGCTTGACAGAGCTTTGGTCACACATCCCACTGCTGTACATCTGCTAACACTGGTTCAATAAGTCCTCTCTGTCTCTTTCAATCTCTCTCTCCTTCTGTTGCTGCCTCAGATTTTTAAGATTTTGGGCCTTAATTCTCTGTCCAAGAAATTTTAGAAAAATGAATGTTTACCACAGTTCAAAATGACCTTATTGCACCTTAGTTACCTATACATTAACTCACCAAAAAAAAATCAAAACCTCCCTCATCCACATTAGGTAAG
Organism: Pterois miles; assembly: GCA_947000775.1. NCBI lineage: Eukaryota > Metazoa > Chordata > Actinopteri > Perciformes > Scorpaenidae > Pterois > Pterois miles. Next base: position 21,044,806 of record CAMQGK010000638.1, read on the forward strand.
TTAAAACAACGTAAACAGGGGTTGACTTATGCATTTGCCAAAATATCCCACCAATGGTAACCTTTGATTAAAGAGGAACTGCTTTTGTGCTTTCCTTTAGTGTGTTATATAGTTTTGTTGTGCATGGAAAAGGTCTGCAAAGTTACAAAGCCCAAAGTCCACACCAAAGAGGGTTACTGTCCCCCACAAAAACGCTGGCCCTGAACTGACTGAAACGCCTTGCCCCATTCATAGTTTCATTCTGATTGGAAAACAATTCTATGTAAAATGCTGAATAACTGTAGTTTTTAGGGGAATGAAAAAACTGCAAGTTACCTGAAACATATTGTCATTCTGTTTCTCTATATCTAATATTTCCTTATGTGAATCAAGCATTTAAGGGTAGATGGTGTTGTATGTTGTGTACACATTTGGGCTGTATGAATAAAACTGAATTGATTTGATACAATGTGGAGATGTAATAAAGCTATCCTTATTCTATGATAGCTGAACCTGTGTAACAGCACAGTGTACATATACCTGAACATACTAATGGAGTGAAAGCAGTTCTCCCTCAGATGACGTGATGTGTCCGAGGTTCTTGGCCCTCAGCTGTTCAGCCCTGATGTGCATGGCCACGGTGCCCTGGTCTGAAGGATAAAGGATCTTTTTCTTCAAATAGAGAAGCAGCGCCTTGACTTAACAGTTCTGTGTCTGGGCCCTAAGAGTCACAGAAGGGAGAGGGAGAAAGATGGAGTCTGTCCGGCTTTAATCAGACGAGTACAAGTCAAAATCCCCATCTGAGGCGCAGATGCAGACGAATGGCGATGGAGGGTGGAGGGATAAGGGGGAGGAGGGTGAAGAGAGGACGAGGAGAAGAGAGGGAGAGCAGCAGGGGAAGTCATTATCACTTCCCAACCTCACTCGCCGTCTAATGTATTCAAGGGGAAACAGTTAGATTTGGTCCCTTTGGCAGCCGACCGTAAGCAAATCGATTTGAATGGGAGAGATATAAAGAGCTGTTTATAGTGCCCCCACGTCTCTGAGCGTGTGTGTGCGTCTGTATTGTGAATATACATTTGTGTGACACAGTATGGAAATGCCATTATGCACGCTCACTGTTTGGCTTTCACGTCTGCTGCAGCTTTGAACTGTATATTTCATGAAGAATAACTGATGCAGCACCTACATACTCGCCCGTGTGTGTTTGTGCAAATTTCGTGCACAGCCCCATGTGTTTTTTCGTCTTCTTCTATGTGTTTTTTTTTTTTTTTTCTGCAGCACTAGTGGTGGTCTGCTGTCTGCTGTGGTCTCTTGTTTGAGCTGCAGTGAGCCGGTGTGTGGTTTAATCGAAAGTTCGAAGAGTCCCAGCTCTGTAATGACTTAAGAGGACGTTTGTGTGTGTGTGTGTGTGTGTGTGTGTGTGTGTGTGTGTGTCGTTGAGTGAAGGTTCAACAGCCTGAAACCCGTTCAGGTAGAAGGGGTTTTACCAGCCAAACATCCGCACAGGGCGCCGCTTGTCCCGATTTGATTTCGAACATATTTGGGGATCCATCAGAAAACTGATGAAAGGAAAATACAGAGCTAATCCTTGTTAAAATGGAGGGTCCTGCAGACACCGCACACACACCCACAGGCATGCAGGCGTATACACACACACATACGCAGAGACACACCCTGTAGGACATGTGTAACCTAAGTCTGTTGTGATTCCTTTCCTGGTGAGGCCTGGAGGAGTCTAGGAGAGGTTAAAGAAACACTGCGCAGTGTGAAAACACACTCGTGAGGTGTGCGGCCTGAAATCTGACACGAAGACACACACACACACACACACACACACAAGGCTTTGATTAATTGCGTCTGCGTGTGTTTGCCAGTGAAACAGTATTCATTCAGGTTAGGGACCCTCTCTTAATAAAAGGTCAGTGGATAAACAGCTCGGTAAGGCAGCCATTTTGGGGATTAATCCCTGGGTTTGGCCTTAGTTACCTCTGAGACGCTGAGGTTCAGAGGTGAGGGTTATGAACTATTACAAGAGAAACATAAAATGGCTGCACACATTTACTGACTAATGAACAAGAACAGGATTCAGACAAGTGTCTGCAGCAGTTTTCAAACTACAGTGTATTCAGTTTCAGGAAAATGAGGATTTGTTTTAATTCATTGTAAATGCATCCATTTAATATAACCCTATAAGGAAATTAATCATTTCTCAATGATTAAATCACCAACAACAAAATACATAAGATGAATAGTCAGCTATAAATTAAAATAGGATGTGTAGTTTAAAGCATGAGGCTGGTGATTTTCATTGTTTTTCTTATAGTCAATAAATTCCCCAAAACAATGAATTGATCATTCTAACAAGTTCTGTGAGTGTAACCAAAGACTGATTATTCAACACAGTCTCACAGCAGTTCATGAAATAGTCACGAAATTTAATCTGTTTGATTTGTGTACATAGACTTGAATTTCTCTGTTTTTTTTGTGACACTGTAGCACTACTTTCAAAAACATATTTTCTGTGCTTTTCCCACAAATGTTCAGCAACATGTGACGCATGTCAATTCCCCCACCACTCTCCTCAAAATAAAACTACTGTGTTAGGTTTAGAAATAGATCGACTTACACAACAGACTGCTTAGTTAGGTTGTGGAAAAGATTGCGGTTTGGGTTTATATAACACCGGGAGTGCTGTAACTTAAATACAGATCTTATGTAACAAATGTAACTTTGACTTGTTTTATACCGGACGCGAACACCTAGGTGAGAGTCCTGTGTTTTTGACCCACCCATCCACCCCGACCTCCACCCTGTTCAGCGGATTATGGATTATGGATTATGGATTACATAAAAATTGATTTTGTGCTGACCGTCACAAAAGAAAGGTGAAATACATTAAATTTCATGACTATTTCACAAACTGATGTGCAACTGGGCTGGATTATTCCTTTGTGTCACAGAGCTCCGGTGTTGTCCAAAACTATTAAACATCCGTGTCACATACATATACCGTGTCACAATGGTTATTCATCCACTGCTGAAAATAGTTCCAATCATTTCTGTAATTTTCTTCCATTTGGGATACATTTGCAAAAAACTACAGAGCCCAGCTGTTTTACTGATTAAATCACTCTATTTTTGAATGAAACCATATAGCTGTGACTTGTTTTTAAAGATTTAGATTATCAGCAGGAATCAATTAGCTTGGCTGAGAGCTACAGACGGGGAAGAGGAGTTAGAAAGTAGACGGGAGATGGACAAACACATTGGATTTATTGACAATGAGAAAAATACAGAACTAATGACTTACTCTTTGATTAAAACAGATTAAACTGAGAGCTCCTGCAGTTTGGTAATGATTCTGATGAAATGGTATTTTACTGATGCTCATTACAAGAAAATATGTGTCAGTTTCTGCACAGAAAAGCCTTAAACATGCTATTGATAACATTGATGACATTCAGCCTCTAGATGTCATATTCTCCCTCCCCCTGCATTCACTTCACAGCAAGTCGTTTCCAGGCAGTTAGCGTCTAAAATGTGTCTATTTAGCAGTTAATCCATTTTTCTGCACTAACTGACGACCCAGAGTCACCACATTATACCAGCGTTGATATGCTATTGGCTCACAAGCCTTGTTAAGAAGTGGGAATCAAACGTCGGATGTCTTCAACAGAGATAAACAAAAACTAATTTTGGGCCAGCTAAACATTTAAAATGATTAATTCACATCATTTTTTCTCCCAGGAAAAGCCATACTTTACTGCCACCTTTTTAAAACCTCTGTAGATGTATTATTAAAAAAAAATGTTATCATTAAAACCTTTAATTTATATAGATTCAACCGTGCTTATAAAGCTTTAAAGGCTACTGTATGTGATATGATAATGGCATAGCTAATAATGGCCACTCCAGCAGGTGTGTGTGACCTGCTCCTAAGAAGTGTCTCCCTCAGTTCCTCACACACACACACACACACACACACACACACACCCCAGGAAGGCTGACGCAAATGTTACTCCTCAATTATTCAACTGCTTTAAATGGCAATCTGCACTAAGGTAGCGCTGTAGGAGGAAAGAGCAGAGCCACTAGAATACTACAGTTTATATACTGTATATATATATCACATAGACATATTTGCATATACTGCACAAACTGTATTTTTAGAATTTGATATTCACCATGGGATCAAGCAAAGCTCCACCATAAACAACACGCAGCAGCACATATTTAAAGAGTGACGGTAACACTGCTGTGCTGTGTCATTAGATTGTGACTTTGTGATTTAAGGAAGCATATTGAACACATTTGGGAAGACACCGGCATCAGCAGATTTCCTGTGTGGACAGCAGTCGTCGCCGGGCGCCTCGACTCTCACATGTTACTGATTCAGAAAGCGTTTCATATTCCTACCGTATGCATTCTTTTGTTCAGCACCACATGTTTATTTAGGATGACAAACAATCAAACCCAGCGACGCTGAGGCATCAACAGATGAATAGTGATGAGGTCAGGGTAAATATTAGTCATGTGCTGATAGCAGAGATGATAAATGGGGAGAATACACACACACACACACACACACACACACTTTCACTCGACGCTCTGTAGCTGGGATCACTTTGTGGCTCCGCTGCAGGCCAGCACAGCTTGGAAACTATGGCGACAGTGTCAGCAATGTTTTGGTAACACAGTTACCACAGATTTGAACAGTAAAACGTTGGCTTTCATTACTTTAAATACAGATTTTTCAATAGATCAGTGTTCCACATCTTTTGAGCTGCTGCTTTGATGAGATTTGTCTTGATCTTGAGGGGAAAACATCAATAAATGGTGTTGACATCATTAAAATCTCCTAAAATTCATGTGTGATCATCTCCAACTGACAACATCACTTCATAGAATTATCCCACTATACTATTACTGTTAATTAACTGCTCATCTTTCTATTGAGAAGACTGAAACACACTTTTTAAAAGATATCATATGTTTATATGAAAAAAAGTTTTTTATGTGGTTAAAGAAATAGAGATAGACAGGAAGGTAATCCAGGCACTCCAATATACTATCAAGTGGCAACGAAGAAGGAAATATATTAAAAAGCCTTTATTGTAGTGACTAAATCATTTAAAAAGCCAATATATGTCGACCATTTTCAAAAAATATATATTAATGCTTTATGGATTGGTAATAAGTGATAATTAAGGAGAAGCCAAGTGACTATTGTTGCTAATATATAGAAGCTTAGAAGCATTAAAGGATAAGATTATTTAATATTTAAAGGTCCTATTGATATGATTATTATGTACACATAAAAAAAAATACATTGACAGCTTTTAAAAAGGTGTTGAATAAAAGTATGGCTTTTCCAAAAAAAAAAAAAAATTGTGATTATGAATTAATCATTTTTAAAAAATTGACGGATCCAAAATGAGTGTTGTGTTTATATCTGAGTTTCGGTCTCCACTTCTAACAAGGCGCGTGAGTATAATGGCGTTGGCATCATGTGGTATCACTGTGTCGTCACTCGTCAGCGATCAAGCGGCCAGTTAGTCTGAAAAAAAAGGGATAAATTTCTGAGGGAGACAGTGACTAAATATTATCAATATTACCAATTATTTGTTATTGTCAACAAATCCCATGAAAAGACCACAAACAGCTAGTACCTAATACCTTCCCACGTCTGTCTGTGGTTCTCAGCCCCAACACCACGGACTCCTATTGAAAATGTAAATCTATTTTTTAAAAGGGTAATGTACATATGTTTTAATTTTTTATAAAGCATATTAATTTCTTTAAAAACCTGGGCACTGTAGTTTCTAGTAAACATTACCAAAAGCGGAGTTTATAATGCATTTGTTGGGGACTATTTTCAGCTGTGGATTAATATACATGTGATGCTCTAGTAGTGTTTACACACCAGGAAGTGTGTGTGGGATTGTTTCAAAATAAACAGCAGTGCCCATGTGTATAATAAAGCACACAGTGCAACAGTGTGGCTCATTGATTTAACTGAGAGGAAAAAGCTTTATCAAGTAGTAAATGATTTAATAAATCAGAAAGTGTAAGCAAAAGATCCAGTGACACATGCAGTGAAACCCTCCATGATGAGATGATTGCACATTTAAAAGTGAAGATCCAGGTCAGCTGTAGTAAAGGTGAAAGGTGACAGTCGGGGTGGGTGCTGCAGCACCTGGTTAACTGGCCTACCATCCCCACCTTTGTATTTAATACAGCAGTGATGGGATAATCCTCCCACTTCTTCGTGATAAAGATGTCTCCATCCTCTGGCCCTTATCACACACACACACATACATGCAGCGACATCTGAGGCGCAGTCTGTGTGTTTGAGGTACCAATCTCATAGGAGCAGCTGTAGCCTACAGCCTATATGGAGATGGAGGGGACCCAGTCACCCTGACCCCGTCACCCCGCGCACACTGCACAGTTCTCGCAGAACAAGAGGCGAAGGCTGGGGGAGGGCTGCAGTTCACTGGAGCTACTTCAAACAGCTCACTATAGAGCCTTAGAGAGCATTATCTGATCTAGGTGTCTGCGAGCAGAGATGGTGAAACAGCTCTGTCTACCACCGAGTCGGAGGTGGGAATAAAATGGATGGCTGTTGATGGCTGTGTGTTTGCTTGTTCTTTAAAATCCAAGCCTCTGCTACAGTTTTTGTTTAGCATCTTTAGAAGTCAAAACCAAAATATGATATCAGTATTTTCCATTCAATTTGCTCTTTCCTTTATAACCTCGGAATAATTAAATAAATAAGAGCACGATTATTTGCTGCACGCCATGACGAAGCATCCGTTTGGTTAGTGTTTGTGTTTTTCAAAATGAAGACCACATTTCCCATAAACCCCCTAATTTACTGGAGAACATAATATGTGTGAACTTGTGCCACCTCCTCCTCTGTAGTGTTTGTTTTCTCGTTTGGCTTAATTGAAGAAAGTAAATGAAATCTGCGTTTTTTACCAATTTGCTTTTTTGTTACTTTCCCATCAGCTTTTACTCTTTCGATCATGTTCTGTTGAGAGAAACTGAAAATGTTTTATTAATTTGCACATAAACAAGTCATCATGTCTGTGAAAAAAACATTCTTTTGTTGTATTATCCTTTTGATGACTCTGACAGAGACTGACATATTGTTATAAGATTGTCAATTGATTAAAATAGTTGATTTTTTTTTATCTGTTTAAAATGAACCTTTAAGGGACATTTGTCAAGTATTTAATACTCTTATCAACATGGGAGTGGGCTAATATGCTGCTTTATGCAAATGTATGTATATATTTATTATTGGAAATCAATTAACAACACAAAACAATGACAAATATGGTCTAGAAACCTCAGTGTGCTCAAATCATAACATGGCAAACTGCAGCCCAACAGCTGTCAGTGTGTCAGTGTGCTGACTTGACTATGACTTGATCCAAACTGCATGTGATTATCTTAAAGTGGGCATGTCTGTAAAGGGGAGACTGGTGAGAACCCATAGAACCCATTTACATTCACATATCTAGAGGTCAGAGGTCAAGATAAGATAAGATATTCCTTTATTGGTCCCACAGTGGAGAAATTCAGAGAGGGACTCTTTTAGAAATGGCCTTGCTAGTTTTAAGCATTATTTCCCTCCTGATAAGCTAGTATGACATGGTTAGTACCTATGGATTCCTTAGGTATTCTAGTTTCATATGATACCAGTATCATCACTCTAGTTTTAAAACTGATCCCACTACAACCTAAAAATTACCAGATGTGTTAATGCGTTATAGAAATCAGTGTGAATTTCCCCACTGTGGGACCAATAAAGGAATATCTTATCTTATCTTATTTGCTTCGCATTATTATCACGTTACCTTTGACCAGTCCAAATTGTAATATTTGATGTAGAGGCTAACAGTAATATGTTTGTTTGTTTTTTAGTTATAATGCCTCAAAATAACACTGCAATGAATTCTTGCTACATGTCGCAGCTACAAGTAAGAACCCCAGAGAGTGATTTCTGTTTCTCAAAATGAAGATCACATTTCCCATAAATCCTCCTTTTCACCGTAGTACAGCGGATGGCTTTTTGCTCCTTCCATCATTTGAAGATTTTTTATTTGACTCATTTTGCAGAAAAAGCATTATTACAAATTATATTATTACAAAATTGCATGTTTAATCAGCACCCATTAAGGCAATTAAAAGTTGCTGTGGTGCCCCAGAGATCAGTTCATATTTCAGCTGATTGTTGGTGCGTCATGTTGCGGTGCTGTGGTGTATGAGGAGCTGATGTTAGCAGCAGCTTCTGGGTTATCAGGTACCTGAGCAGCCCCAGCTAGTGTGTATCACAGCAGAGCGGTGACTGTTGATTATAAGGCTCTGCAGTAGGGATGCTCATTAATCACCCCGCTACTGATAATCTCATTTAGTGCCGCCAAATTACCTCAGGCTATTGCTTGCGTGTGTGTGTGTGTGTGTGTGTGTGTGGGTGTGTGTGAGTGTGTAAACATTCACCCCTAATTATGGCCCATTACTCACAGTCAACCTCCCATACTCTCGCTCACCATGAGTACACACACACACACACACACACACACACAATCATATTGATCTACAGATAAGAGTGTGTCTCCGCAGCTGAGGAGGATGCTTGAGGTTTAATGACTCTATAATTACTAATATAAACAGCAGAGGAGATCAGTCCCTGGTGCCTCGCACATGTTCTCACATGTTGGTATCTGCTGCCACCTACCTGTCACAGTGGAAAGTGACTCAGTAAAGCGCTCATAACTCAGACAGCCTGCAGAGGGCGATGCTCAAGTCTAAATGAAGGAGTGTAAACTATGGCTATTACATGGACATGGACTCAAGATATGTAGAATTGGCCCTTTCTGAGTGGTATATTGTTGTATTTATATATTGTTGTAATGTTGTAATTTTGTAATATTAATCTCAATCTGCAAAGTAACTAGTACCTTATCAAATAATTGTAGTCGAGTAAAACATACAACTTGTTCCTCAGACATTTGGTGGAACAGAAGTATAAAATAGCAGAAAATAAAAATTCTCAAGTAAAGTACAAGTACTTCAAAATCGTACTTAAGTACAGTGCATGAGTAAATGTATTGTTACTTTCCACCACCGTATCATGTCACTTTACCTTGTCTCTGCCTCATATGTTTGTTTTTCATTGCGCTTGTTCATGCTTGTTTTGCATACTTTGTACTCTAGTAAAGCGTGTACTCTGCTAGTTGTATGTTCCCCTTATTTTATTATATTTAGTATTCTTTATTTTTACTTCTCCATTTATTTGTTCTTATTCTCTTTGTGCTGCTGTAAGAACTGAATTTATTATTATTTATTATTGATGAATTAACATGAGAGCAGAATTTTTGTGGCACAGAGGTTCTCAATCTTTTTTTCAGCCGAGGATTCCTTAAAAGATAAAGAATATACTGGAGACTCCTCATGGACAGTATGTCCCTTGGAATAATGTAGTGATGTGATAGTGATGTGAAAAGAGCAACACGAGAGAAATGTATTAGAAAGATGTTTGAGAATCACTGTTGTATCAGATCAAGGTGGAGCTAGTTTTAAGTTCTTTCTACGCTGTTCAGTAGTTTATTCTATGATAATGCATTGTATAAAATAATATGTCCTTTGTAAGTAAAATGTTCAAGGCAGAGTCACGCCTAAGGCAAAAAGCGCTGGTAGGGGTCTTGGCAACAGGGAGAGCAGGCCAGGGCTACTTCCCAAAGACCCAAGTGAGCCAGGCTTGGGGAAAGGAGAGACACCATCTACTCCAGGAAGAGGTTCGAGCAGGCGTGGAGGAAGAGCGAGTGAGCAGGGTAGTGGGACTCTGGCAGCAGGGGGCAAGATGGGAGAGCACGTTGCAGCGCAAAGTCACCTGGTCGAACATCATGCAGGCAGACTTCCACCGCGTCCGGTTCCTTGTGCAGGCAGTCTACGACGCCCTCCCGACGCCAGCGAACCTCCATGTGTGGGGGAAGAATGAGACACCGTCCTGCCCCCTTTGCTCCGGAAGAGGCTCCTTGGAACATCTCCTCAGCAGCTGCCCAAAGTCCCTGGCTGATGGTCGCTACCGCTGGCGCCATGACCAGGTTCTGAAAGCAGTTGCTGAAAGCATAGCCTTGGCCATCAGCACCAGCAAAAACCATCATGCTCCGAACAAGGCAGTCCCCTTCATCAAAGCTGGAGAGAGACCCCCAAGAACATCAGGACTCCTCCACTCAGCCTCTGATTGGCACTTGCATGTTGACCTGGGAAAACAGCTGAGGTTCCCCCAGCACATCGCATCAACGTCTCTCCGGCCAGACATGCTCATTACCTCTGAGGCTTCAAAACATCTGATCATGCTGGAACTTACAGTGCCTTGGGGAGAGCGTATTGAGGAAGCCAACGAAAGGAAACGTGCCAAGTACCAGGAACTGGTGGAGGAGTGCAGGAGAAAGGGCTGGAGGACATTCTACGAGCTGACAGAAGTTGGCTGCAGAGGCTTTGCAGGACGTTCTCTCTGCAAAGTCCTAGGCCATCTGGGTATAACAGGGGCGGCCAAGAAGAGGGCCATCAAATCCGCAAGCGAAGCCGCAGAGAAAGCCACGAGGTGGCTGTGGCTCAAAAGGGCAGATCCGTGGGTTGCTACTGGGACGCAAGCCGAGGCATGATCAACCCCGGCTAGGTCACCTAGGGGAGGGTGTCTGATGTTGCGAGACCTGAAACACCCAATGAGCCCAGGATACATCACTGATGATGCGTCCCAGTGCATCCAGGAGATGTTTCTTTCAAGTTCAAAGTAACTAGAGACAGCAGTCAAATAATTGCACTGGAAGAAAAAGTACTAAATCAGACGCATAAAGCAGAAACATTTTTAATTCTCAAGTAAATAATGAATTGTAAGCACAGTACGTGAGTAAAAGTACTCACTTCCCATCACTGAATGTGGTTTGCTTGAAATTCAGTTTCATTTTTGTGCAGCTTCACTCTAGACCTGATAATGCTGCTAGACATTTTGACTTAATTTCAAAGAAAAAAAGTCAGTTTTGCACGCACTTATCACCACTGCATTGATTTATTTAAAACCAGTCTTGAGAAAAGTCTCTCTGACTCAAACACCCAGAAGGTGACACAGTGCTTAAATAGCCTAGAGCTCATAATTGCACTGTGTTGGATGTGTGTCAACAACACTCCACGTTGCATTAAAGAGGACTCGTTATGTTTTTGTGTTTTTTCTCTTTCCTTTAGTGTGTTATATAGTTTGTGTCATAGATTTTTTGTGCATGTAAAAGATCTACAAAGCCCAAAGTCTGCACCAAAGTGTGTTATTCCCCTCAGAAAAACTGCTCCTGAACTATTTGAAAGGCCTCGCTTAAAGTCCCGCCTTTGCTTCTGTAACATGATGATGTTACCAAGTAACATATTTGCATAATATCTGCCTTGTGGCTAGTTTGGCACACTCTCAAACATAGCTAGTTAGAGCAGAGCTGAAGCAGAGTCTGAAGAGTTTGGTTCTGTCTGACCAATCACAACAGAGTGGGCCAACTGACCAATCAGAGCAGACTGAGATTTTCAGGAGGGCTGGAGCTGAAACAGTGCAAGAGACGGTGAAAAGAGGCGCTGCAGCACACCTGGGGTGAGAAAAATAAATCGTTTTTGTTTTTTATATATTAAAACATGTAAAGTATGCAAGTGAAAACGAGCATGATAGGTCCTCTTAAATATAGCAGCAAACTATGTAAGCATATAGAGGAGTAATGTTTGTGTTGTAATCCGAGCTTCTCTGTGTTTTGTTGACATCGCCGGGCCGGCTATGTGTGCTTTGAGTACATGTTCATGCATGTGAGGATGCCCCCATTTGCTAGCTTACTCTCGGTTACAGCTGATAACGCTGTACGACCGATGGCGTCCTTGCAGAAGCATAGTAACCACCGTCCAGTTCCCCCTCACACTGTTAGCTCTGTCGGCAGTTTGGCCGTTGTTTTCACTATTAGTGTGTTTGCACCGTCAGCTGCGAGCAGCCGTCTCCAACCTGCTAATAATGCCATATTCATCCATGTGGTATTTCCTCTTATTTTTACTGTTGGATGTCATTTTATTTCAGCATCCAATTAATTTATGTCTCTATAATTGTGTTAGTTCTTGTTTTCTTTAAAGAAAAGATGTCCGTTTATTCAACACACACTTTGTAGTTCTTTTCATTTTCCTTTTTATCTTCAGTATTATGCATACGATTCTAAATGTCCCGGATCACAGTTTGCACCGTGACATTCCCTTTCAATTCCCCAACCTATCTCAAATCTCACCTTCATTATAATTCTCATTCGGTGTCATCCAGGTCTGCTGAATATCATTACCAACTTCAAAGCCGGAGACAGAGGAGGACTTTAATCAGAAAGTTCCAGCGATAGTGAGGCTGTGTAACCCCAGGGTAGTCTAGTGCAGCTGATTCCAGCCAAATGAATATGGAGATGGAGTCCTATACATGTGGGAGGACTTGTGATAAGTGGAGGATGACGGTGTAACAGAGCTGAGAAAGTGAGTCTCGCAGTTTTGCGGTTATACTGGCATGGACTGTTGATGTAGTTCAGAGTAGTTGCAATGGATCACAGGCAACTTAAAAATTGAGACAAATTTTAAGATCTCTGTGTGCAAGCTGCTGGATGTGACCACCAGGGGGCAATCGTGTTACACCCAATAAGTTTTATACCTTACATTGTAAGGCCAGAGACTTAGAAAGAATACTTACTGCTTTTTCAGGAGGAATTTCAATAGATGGTGAAAGGATCAGACCTCTTAATTAAGAGCATTCAAGCAGAACATGCAAACTAAATATGCAGGATGCTTGAGAGCAGAAACACATCCAACATGAGTGTTCATCTCTTTAGCTGAAGAGCAATATTCAAAGTCAAGGCACCCTGACATGTAATAAAATCCATTGCATGATCAGAAAGAAAACACTCTAATAAGGATGTGAGTCGCAGAGGATGGTTGGCTCAAGGTCAGCAGCATTTTGGCTACTGAGGTGAAGGACAGAAGGGTTAGAGAATTAAAGGAAAGAGGATATAAAGAGACATGAAATCTAAAGGGAAAGAGAAAGACCAGACAGAGTGATGAGGTGACACGTTGTGTTTGCATGGTGAACCAGGTCTACGCCGTGCGTCCACCCCCCGGCTACTCCAACACAGACCTGATAAAAATGCAACAGGGCATCGTCCTCCCTCCTCCCTCAGCTCCCCTTGCACGCCACGTCCCTCCCCCTTCTTATCTATTTTCACGCTTTACTCTCCAAACACGCACTCGCCCTCCTTCCTCCCTCATCAGCCTGATAAAAACCCTCCACAAACCTCTCTCTCTCTCTTTCAGCGTCTGAGAGCGCTGCTGCAGTTCCTCTCTTCCACGTTTTGCTCTCACCCTCCTCTTGAGGAAATGTGACCCCGGGGGCTTCATGAATGATCTCATTTCTGCTATGCAAACAACATCATGTACACTGAGGCACAGAAGCAGCTTTGAAAGAGACTACCTCTTTGTGTGTGTGTGTGTGTGTGTGTGTGTGTGCAGATACAAGTGTGTGTGTCTGCATAATGGAGTGACAAATTGGCTATTTTGTTCTAATAATAACATATCGCGATGATTTTCCACACCCATCTGATTGATTGCCATGCCAGCATCGGCCTGGCAACCACACAACTTCCTTCGGCTGGCTGAAAAATCACATGCGACATGATTATGCTTTGCTTGGTTAACCTTTATTTAATACACGACACAAAAAAGGATGTGTTAGAATCAATCTCTGTGTAAATCAGCTTAAATAAAGATGCCCCCTCTAATCCTGAAAGTGTTTGAAGTACTTCTCTAGATTAACTTCATTAGAAATATTCAATGTGGACTCACACAGAGCAGAAAACTGCTGGTGCAGTGCTCTCGCTGGGTTGGGAACTTCAAGCATGTTGCACTTTTCACCACAACCCCAATCAGTGATGTCACAGCGGGGTTTCCCATCAGCTGTCAAAGTCACAACACCTGCTGTGACATCACTGATTGGATACGCAAAGTTTCAGTCGACAGAAAGTAGAGCAGCCATACTTTTATACTGTGTGTTTAAAGGAACAGTGCGTAACACCTTGGGGTATCTATTAGCAGAAATGGAACATAACATGACTGTGTTTCATTCATGTATAATCACCTGAAACTGAGAATCGTTTTTGTTAGCTTAGAATGAACCTTTCATACCTACATACGGAGTGGGTCCTCTTCACAGAGTCCACCATCTGGCTCCGCCATGTTTCTACAGTAGCCCAGAAAGGACAAACCAAATGCTAGCTCTAGAGAGAGATGTTTACATTTTTATGTTACCTGAAGGCCACTGTAGTTGTCCGACAGGTTTGTGAAACTGCGGTAAAGTGAGCTGCAGAGTGCAAAACCGCCGTCTGACTTCCGTTGCTCCTGAAGTAGTGTTATGATGGTAAGGATGGCCTCTGAGCGAGGTGAACAGCGTCACCATGGTTTTGAACTCTGCAGCTCATGTTACTGCAGTCATGGAAAGGAATGAGTGAACAGAACACACTGTCCCTTTACAACTGTACTATTTTTCTATGCATCATTGTATTTATGGGTAAGGTGTCACTCATAGTGACAAACCCACTGAGACTCTGCAGTTCCCCTCAGCTCTGCTTAGCATTTTAGCATCTTTGAGCTGATTTTTTCGGTTTTATACATGGATATATAAAGAGAACTAGATACAGCGTTGTAGGAGGGCTCCCATTCATTCCTATGAGAGCTTCTCAGTGGCGCATGACTGGCGAGTGATAAAAGTATCCAGATCATCCGGCGATCTTCTGCATCCACCGGGGCCCATACAGCAAAAAAACTAAAAAAACTAAAAAAACTAAAACAAATGCAGGTTTAATTTAACTGAACATTAAATCGCAATGTGGGAGCATGTTTCTCTCATCGATGAATCTGGGAGAAAGAAAATCAATGAAGGACCATTCAAACATGTAAATCAAAGTGACATATTTTTGAGTCAGATATTTTATAATTTGATATTTTTTTGGCATTAATGCATAAATCAGGACTCCAAAACAACAAATCTGTATTTAGAAGAGTCACTTCTGAAATATGGCTGTGGAAATCACAAAATCTCCAGCAATCTGGAGATTTTGCCTAATGATGGTTCTCTGAAATATTGTGGTTGGTAGTTTTTTATGAGTTTTGGAGTCATTTATTGTTTCAGATCCTGATAAATCATTACATGGGTAGTTAAAGGTGCAGTGTGTAGGATCTGGCAATATCTAGCGGTGACATTGCAGCTTGCAACCAACTGAATCCTCTCCTGTGTGCCAAGCATGTTGGAGATGACGTTATCGGCTCATTGTAAGGTAACGAAAACACATTGATTTTTATTTTCAGGTGATTATGCACTAAATAAAACATACTTATTAATATTAAATTCCATGTCATCCAATAGATCCCCTTAATTGTTACTCACTGTTCCTTTAATGAGAAGCCAGTGATTCATGGAGGAAGTAATTCTGACGCTGACTACACTGTGCAGAAGTGAGTGTGTTTAACTGCTGTCATTGAGGAGGTATTTTTAGCCAGCTTGCCCGGTTCACAGCAGTGAATATAAAACACTTTTGCTCTAATTATCTTTGTAGACATCGATCCTTGCCGCACAAATCACCATCATTTCCTTTGGCGGTGTCGCTAATGCAGCTAATCTGTTATGATTCGGTGATGGCAGGAGGAGAATGAGAGGGCAGCAGCGAGTGCGTGTCTGAATAAGCTCTTTATTTTAGTCATGTTCTCACACTACAGTGTGCGGTGGGTGAGAGCAAACCGGATGGGTGCACACCTAATGGGACACTGAGGCCCCTGTTCATCCGGTGGCTTTACCTCATACTGGCTGTGACTCTTATGCCCTTGTGCTCACCGGGAATAAATTGCCCTGCAATGCAATGTGGTCCACAGAGAGCAGACTAACATTCATTATGTACTCGCCACAGGGTAAGTCGCCGACGATGGAGGGGGGGGGAGTACCAAGGCTCAGGTTTGAAACAAGAACTGTGGGAGAAGAGTTTTACATCCTCGGTGTGCAGTAAAGGAGGCGTTCACCTTTTTTCACCCTGCATTCAGGGCTCCTTTCTCTCCTCCCATTTATTTTCTGGTGTTTATCTTCACTTCACCACCAGTCCCTTTCATCTTGTCTTCCACGCCGCCTCCTTCTGCTCTTCTTTTCTCTCCCTCCCCTCCCACCCCCACTCCCCTCCTTTAGTTTCTCTATCCAGACAGACCAGAGACAGAGAGAGAGAGATCCCCCAGACACAGTAGATCAATGGCGGTGATAGGAGCCTCCGAGGCTCAGGAAAGGAAATTACACGGCTGTGCTCACCGCCAGCAGATTTCTTATTTCCAAAAGCCTCTCATTCCTGCTTCTCATCTTGATTTCTACATCTCTGATAAGTTCCACTGATGCCGACTTAAAAGGAGAGGCTGGTTGGAAACGTGATGGCATCTGTCTCTCATTCTCTCCTCTGCTTTGTGTGAACAATATCCACTTAATAAAGCCTTTACTCCCGTTCTCAGCTGACTATTATGAAGCATGAATATGAGTCATTGTGGTGTAAAGCAGCCGTGATGGTGTTTGGAGTGAATGGGACGACGTTTGTTTTGTACACAAGCTACCATACAGTCCACCATGTCTGTGTGTGACCTCCGGACGTGTGTGTATATGTGTGTATGTTGGGGAGGGGTGTGTGAGGCGTTCGAGTGCTGGATGAGTGACAGAAGAGAGCATCTGTCAGAGAAACACACGAGCAGACAACTCATACATTATTCACTACATGGAGGCATAATATAGACAGGAGGCGTGTGCATACATACTAGTTTGTGAGTGTGTGTGTTAGTGTGTGTTGGCTGGGTTGTGTTTGTGTTTTTCATGACTCGTGTTCAAGTGAAATGTGAGCTAGAGACCAACGAATGAGGTGACATAGCTGACATGAAAACAAAAGATTAACAGCCACCAGTCCTTACAATAATAATACCAGCATCCAGATTAAAAAATAGTCTTGATAAAAGCAGATAAAACATTTGTATCTGTGTACATTTATTGAGGCTGATCCTTTAGACATTTATAAAATATGACCATGCATACCCTACTAAGCTATTGATGTTTTCTTTGCTAACATAAAATGGAGAAATCTAGCAAACAGTGCTGAGCAGATAACTGAAAATCTGAAAAGTGACAAAGCATTTTAATACAAGAGATGGAGCATTTGTAGATGAAGTAAAGGGCCACACTAAAAGATTTTTCAAATCTTAACAGATGTTGAAACCGTGACAGACCGCACACATAATGGCATGTTATGTTAAAATTTACAGTTTTGTTTCTGTAGTATTTGGAGAGTCCTGACTCCAAAATGGAAACCTCACTAAATCTCTTGTGATCAAACATGATTTTAGTGTAAACAAACATGGTGGACAATGGACACGAAGAATTAGCAATGTTAGTTTTTGCATTACTTTGTACTGAATATCCTTGAAGGATGGATGGATGAAGTCATTTCCATTTCTGAGGTCCATCTTACGAACGTTACTACTTAGTGCTTTGCGTTTACCGCAGCTGCCATGACTGCAGTTGTTGTCCTTCTGCTTCAGTCAGCTTTGTTCTTCAATTGGCTGTCGCTTATTCCCACATGACTGTGTAATCGGCTGTCCTCTGGGTTCACCACACACAAGAGGATATCTGATCATCAACACTTAACATGTTTAATAGTTTCGATTTGAAATTAGTGTGGCGAGGATGGATTTCCGAACAGACTGCGGGATGTAAGAAACACTTTAAACATATATATCGTCTCATCTCTGAATCGACCACATTTTTACTCGCTTTATTTCAAGGCCGGTCAAGACCACACCTGCTGGGATAGACGTTTCTTATGGTGCACTTACACATGCGCACATATAAAGTATAAATGACAATAAAAGAGAGGAATGAAGAGGGATCTTGACTTCACTTTCAGTTTTCTGTGGGTGTTTCTGTATGGTCTTGACTTGGTCTCGACTCATCAAATCTTGGTTTTATCTCTGTCTTGGTACACTCAGGTGATTTGGTCTCAGTTTAGGTGGTTTTGACTACACTGTCACTTGTAAGAAACAGAATATCATGAGTTTAAAACGTAGTTCAGTATTAAACTACGTGGGTTGCATTATAATTCCTTTGACTTAATTATGTGTTAATTCAAATTAGTTCAAGCTATATTTTTGGTGACACCTGTAATGTATTTGAGCTGACTTTTTCAGATTTATGATCCAGATAAGTGTCTGTCTGTTGAAAAAAAAAAGTCTGCTTTGTGCATTATTGTTTCCAAATATACAGTATATTTCACCACCGTGATGCATTTACAGAGTTTCTGGACTGACTTATATCTAAGAAGCAAATCCTCTTAAACTTCAGAAACAAACAGGGAATGGAGCTGCATGATCAGTAATCTGGAAAAAAACATCTATTCTAATGTGTACTTGTTGAGATTACTGTATGTGTTCAGGATTTTGAGTTTTATTCATCTTACAGAAGCAGTATGATACTAGCTGGAAGTCCATTATCCACTTCCGTACGTTCTGATGCTAACAGGTATGGATGGGCGATGCATCCATCTGTCCGTTCCCTTTCTTCTTCTCCCCAGAGACAGGACCGGAGCCCCTTCCTCAGCATTCCTCAGACGGGGGGTCGTGGTGACATTGCAGCGTGACCCTTGATCCCATCCTGTCACTGAACACATCTACTCTTCTTCATAGCTGTTGCCTCGCTTTTCTTCCTCTTACTCCATCCCCCACTTCCCTTGCCTTCAGCCTGCCAGTTACTGCAGGCCTCTCTCACAGCAGATATTTGGACTTGCCATAGTAGCAAAAGCTCAGGTGTAACTAATAACATTAACCGCCCTGTCCTATTGAAGTGCTACTATGAGACAGCATGCACCATAACCTAAAATAATTCATTATTTCATTAATTACACCTGTGCTTTTCCTGCTGTGACAAGTCAAAATTTGTTAAATTAAACATTTTTAATTACATTTAAAACATTTGTTGAAAATTCAATTCAGTTAAATACAACTTTATTAATCCATGAAGGCAATTTGATTTTTGGGCAAATAAAAAAGCAAAGGAGCTGTTTTTGGTTGTTGAACTGATGGTGTAATATGAAAAAAATAAGTTATAATCAATAATTATAAAAATAGATGAATAAGAAATGCATCAAACTCTTTTTTAGCTCAAAGTTCAGTTGAGCTTCTGAAATGGCATACTATAAAATATTAATAGGTAAAAACTAATACAGAGATATAAAAATATGATAATGCGACAATAGCAATCAATATATTTGTCAATGTACACATTTAAAATATGTAGAAATACTGTAAAATCTGTATTTTCATGGATCAGTACTCTCTTTTTTTCATTGTCAGAGTTTTGTCTGAATGAAGTGTAGCTCACTTATATCATGTTATGCTTCCGCAGCACATTGTAAATTTACACTTGGGTTAAAGCCTTCCTAAATGATTATACTTATCATTTTTACAAAGATGAGACTACTGACATTTCTTCCCCAGACAGACAGAACAGCTGCCGCCACTAATATATCTCAGTCATTCTTCTTCTCTGTTTCTTACAAGCAGAACAGTACCTTCAATTTACTGTGTGAAATCCATTAAGTGCTGACCGGATCACACTGCAGATCACAGACTGTGTCTCCACTACCACTGGACAGAACTGTACTTGAGATTTTGACGTAATTTGGTGTCAGTGTCTGCGCAGTAGTGAATGGGAGCCGCAGTATCAAGGTCACCCGCCCGAACCAATCGCGAACCAAGCACAACTGCAGCTTGTCAGTCATGACATCTCAACCCCTTTTTATAGCATCAAAAAGCTAAATAAAATCAAACTTATTAAAAAAATTAACACTTGGATATACTTCAGCAGAATTAGAACTATGTACCTAAAATAACAGAAAAAGCTGGGGAACTTTTATTTGATGTGTACTTTGACTTTTTACTTTGGTCCATGTCCCATCCGCTAACATGGAGGAGGCGGGATTTATGACCTATACTGCAGCCAGCCACCAGGGGGCGATCCAGATGTTTTGGCTTCACTTTTAAGGAGCTCTCATGTCATCCATCTTTATAAAGTCTATGGTACAGATGTAGTAGATTATTTATATTGTTGATATAAACACATAAAGTTACTTGAGTCCACCAATTCAGTGTTTCTCAAAGGTTAAAGCCTGATACAACAAGCCAAAGGTCTCCTGTCAGACAGTTTGGGGGCTTCGTGAGCATCTGTTGGTCTAGTTTTTGCGGTGTGTCCCGAACCGTCGGCTCTAGTCTGCCTGTGTCCGAGGCTTTTTGGCCGATTTTGCATGTTGAATCTGCTCATCAGTGAAAGAAATCACTCTGACCGGTCGTTCAGCTTAAGCGAATCAGTGCACGAGAAGACAAACAGAAGTGAGGATCACAAGTCAACAAGTAAAGTCAACATCTTCATCTGATCATTCCAATACACAATATTTTCACAACAAAATGGCCATCTGGAATGAAACTAAGTGGTGAGTGAAAGTGGTGTGAAAATGGTGTTGTCTCAGCTTGTTTATCTGCCATCCACTGTCTTCCAGTTTCTACTTTTAAATGATGAATTCAGATTACCGTTACTACCTAGCTGTTTCCTCACATGCACCTGGAAACTGGCCGGCGGCTGTAGTCTTTGCGGTGTGTTCAAATGCATCTTGTCAACCAAAAGCAAAGGTGACATGAGGCGACGCAACAGTCGACCTTCATCGCAGCTAGTTCTTGTTGGCTTGGTGTGTCTGGTCCATAGAAAATAATAATTTACTCCCACTGAAATGAGGAGTGGAAAGGCGTTTATTCACATCTGTCAAATGAAATCACTCTGTTTACTGAAAGCTCTGTCTTCTGTTTCAAATACTGTAGTGCTTCTGTGTGCAAATGTAGACTTTTTTGTTACATGTTTTTTAAACTTGACACAGTTACCAATAAACAGATAGCATTGTAAAAATCCATACAGATTACAAATCCATAACTCTTTGGGCAACTGTGGAGACACCACATTGATTTCAGTTGGGTTGATGGAATTAAAATTAGATTCAATACAATCTGTGAGATGCTGATTATGAACTGATTATCTCTCATTAGGTTAGCAGGTCCGCGGGGTGCCTCCCATGTGTTCAAAATAATTGTGTTTTCTGGGGCGTTTTGCCACTAGTAATCAGATGAGCCGTTGCTATTGGGTTTCATAATCAATTCTTACCAGTCCATTACACCAGTTATATGTAGGAAGTGAGTGTCAGCAAGAGGAAACCTGCGTCAGTCTGAGATGAGTGAAAACATTACAGGGATTTCCATGAAAAAAAAAAAAAAAAACTTCCATTTTCCCTGATGTCATTTTGGTGTGGACTAAACCAGCATAATTCGGTGGGGGCTAAGCTGTTAATTGAATTTGATGGCACATCTGCTGCCTTATAAAATGACATAAGATGTCACAGCCTACTGCCTGGTACCATCACACTGTGCTCCGTCTCTCTGTTCTCTATATATATCTATCATTCTGTCAAGACATGGAAACAAACAGTATGATGGATTACAGAGCAGACAATCACACAGAGCAATTTGACCCAGATATGAACTGTGGGTCATTTGCAGCTGGTTATAGAACAGATGTGATGTAAAACACCCCCCGGCAGGCATATCAGAGGTCCCTAGCTCTTGTGACAGTGAACAGCTGGTTGCATTTTCAAATTTACAAAGACATGGGCTGTGTCCGAAATCATTAACTCTTTCACTACATGGGGAATTTTATCTTGGTCTGTCAGATGATAAAATCAGCTCATTCCTCTCATCTGGCCATCACAATCTACCTTTTTTTCTCCATCAGCATAATTCTGAATGGTAGATAAAAATTTGGTAAGTGGCTGTCCGTTGTCGCATGCTCTATATTAACTGTATTGCATTGTTCAATATGATGTGCACATCAGTAATACAAACTTCTGTGAAGTGGATATCATGTTTCATCTCAGATATTTTACAATAAAAGACAAACAATACCAGGGAGTAAAAAAAGGCAAAACCAGATCAAAAAACACTAAAACACTAGCAAACACACAAAAATAAATAAATAAATAGTAATAAATACTACTACTAACTACTACTACTAATAATAATAATAATAATAATAATAATAAAAATAAATAAATGAATAAATAAACCCACATACAATGCCATAAAACACACACAAGAAATTAAAAAGGTCTAACTAACCAAACTTAAACAGTACCCCGTCCACCAACCCCACCAATCTAACCTTCATATCCCTGATAAAAACTATACTGATAAAAAATGCGCTGCATCTTAACTGTCCGTCCCTTCCATCATCGGCCTCCAGATTCATTCAAATACCTCCTGTCTGTCATTAAGGATAATTTTGAAAAACGTAATGTAATGCAATGTGATTTCACAGAAATTCGTGGCAGGACCATGACCTCTTGACAACACATTTTGTGCACAGACTGTGTTAAAATTACATGGCGCCACCACAGAAACAAGTTAACATTTGGTTTTAGAAACAAAACTATGTTGTTTTATTAAGGAATGGACACATTGTAGTTGGGGTTAAAATGACTTCTTACGTAGATGTAATTTAAAACTTGTCCTTTCACAGGGACATGAACACTGGTGTTCTGGGTGAAAGTCCCATGTTTTCCCCAACCTCCTCCCTACATGGACTTTGATTAAAATGTATGTCTGTTGAAGCTGGAAAATTGAGTGTCCACCACATAGAAAAGATCCTAGCTGACTTTCCATTGGCGTGGTTTCTTATGTCGAAGTCTGTTGTCTCACTGAATAGTGTTTCCCTCCTGTTAAAATGCTAGCGCCCTCCTTGGTGGCTAGGGTTAGGGATAAGGGTTGGTTCAGGTTTAGGCAGGGGGAAACATATTGACAGGGAAGCAGTAGTCAATAATGGCACAGAATTTTAACATATTCCGTGCCATCACCACATAATGTACTGTTGACAGGTAGTCGTCATTTCACATATTTCTGTGAGATCATTGCAGGATTATTTGGGTACAATATGCAACATAACATATTATTTCAGATATTCAGACAACGCTGCAAAATGGTGAACACAGCAGAGAAGTAAGTAAATAGTGAATGGTTTTGGACGCAGCCATACTTAAATGTATGTTTGGGTTTTCGTTATGTGGCTTGTTAGCTAACTAGCTATATCTGCAGCTGCCATCACCATCCCATCAGCTCATCTTAATCGTACCCCAGCTAAGGCACCATGCTGAAGCAAACGTAGCATTAGTAAGACACACAGACAACAATACACATATTTTTTTCATTTTATTTCAGTTCATAATAAGCCATTATTTGCTGCATTGTCTCGTGATGCTGGTGGTGCTCGACTATGAAGAACAGTCCGAGCTAGTTCAGAAGTTTTACTTGATAATAGGTATTATATGTTAGATGAGGGCTAGCCGTTGTCTGACTATTTGGAGAGAACAGTGTAAGGGAGGTCATCAGCACTGGTACAGGGGAAAAGACGAAGATAGAAGGCAAAGATGAACGAGGCCGAGAGATCGAGATAGAGAGCAAGCAGGAAAGAGAGAGACAGAAAGAGGCTGAGAGATGTGGGCGCTTTGCCGTGGTTCAGCGAGTATTGATCTGGTGTCAGGTGCTAGAAGATGGATCATGAACCCTCCTTCTGTCTTCTCCTGCTCCACCTTCCCCCATGTCTAGTCCTCTTCCCTCCGCCTTCATTCACCCATTCATTTCAGTGCTCTTTACCCAGCCCTGGCTGTCAGGAGAGCTTGAGGAGGTAAAGATTTTCATTCCTCGGCTCCTTTGTCTTCTCCCTTCCCTCCTCAAGTCCCAAAACATCTCTCCATCTCTGTCCATTTTACATCACGCCACAGCCATCCATCTCTTCCATCTCTCCAGGGGCTCCTGTCCCACCCCGGTGGCTTCATCCTGGCCTCATCTCTGCCTTGTTTTGTCATGTTTTTCCATGACAAATGTAAAACACTGTAAAATCCAGCCATGTATTGTGTATGGCATGTGAAAAACCGAATAAGGCAATATGTCCCTCTGTAGTTGCCATGGCAACCATAAGCATCCAGAATCAGAAAGACAACACTGCCTCATCGTGGATAAATTACCATCTACCTCTGTGTTTTGCTCTGTTTCTCTCACAGCCCGTCTCATGTTCATCATGCCCTGCCTCTTACAGTGAAGGACTAATGACTCATGATGTCCTCCCTGTCGCTCTCTCCCCCGCCTCATTTTCTCAGCATATCACCCTGGTCGTGCAGCCAGGGCTTGCCCCAATTATCGACCGGCCGCAGGACCGGAAAGCTCCTCAGAGGATGCTGACTGGCCAAAGGACTGCCCTGCATTCATACGGTTAAGGCCATGACAGAAAGAGACAGATGAACCTGCAGTAAAAGAGAGGGTGAGATGTGGATATAACCAGCAGAGGCAAGGTCAGAATACAAACGCTTACAAAATGAAACCTTTAGTTTGACATAAGGTGACCATGTTTTCAAAGCCCAAACCGGGACCCCTGAGTATTGTAGTTTGATGCACCTGTGGTGCACTTGGGCAAAGGGTGAGATCAGAAAAAAAAAGGTATTATTATAGGTGGGTGGTTAGAGGCTGTGACAGTTTGACATATCACATTTCTCCTCCTTTAATCACAGCGTTACAGCTGTTATAACGCACTGACAGTTTGAGAATCCTGTAGAGCATTTTCCTAAGAGGAAGCTTATTGTTTTCTGGGGCTAAGATGGAAATTATTCATATCTTGTTGTTCACCACAGCCACACATCTATCTGCAGGCTATTAAAATTAAAACTTCAGAGCTCAGACATTTCGGCCAGGATGGAGACACCAGGTGAAAAACTGACAGGAACGAACGGTCCTGAGGGAGCGAAAAAGTTTTAAGTGATTCACAATTATTCACATGGCTGTTCATGTGTAGAATAACTAGGGTAATCAAAAAGACACATTTGATGTGGCGTGGTTATTTTACAACAGTCTGATGCTGATTGTGCAAAACATAACTGTCATGCCTGTGTGTGATTGCGGCAGTGCTAGTTAGAGACTGCAGTGGGGTCCGCTATGCGTCATAATAATGAGTGGGACAGAGCATGATAAACATCGTAGTATAATATTGTTGTTATTATTTTAATTGTGGTGAAAACCTGGATATTTCCTTAGTGAATATAGAAAAGCAGGACAACTGAGTGTTTTACAGATATTTGTCAGGGCTCAGGACACCCAGCTTGAAACTGGGACAGTCACACACTGTTCACTGTAGGTGGACATGAGGATGAAAGAGGCATTGATATAAGTTTTTACTTACTAATTCTCTCAACAGTCACAGCTTCATATGAACGAACAGATATTTTCAAATGCACACACAGTTGACCACTAAGCCCCCCTTAGTTACTGTTGCTACAGTCAAGCTTCTCACAGCACATACTGTATGCAGCTCATGATAACGGAGGCAGATTATCACTTGAATTTATATCTAATTTTTGAAACATTGGGTCCCTGAATTTAGATAGAGGTTGACAAAAGCAGGCAGCCGATGATTTTGCCTGCTGAAATGATGTCAGATTGAGCTGTCAGATTGTGTCAGCTAACTAGGTATCTAGTTAAACTACCACTAGAAACTCTGCAACCAAAACCTCACAATCCTTTTTATTTTTTTAGCAATAAAATGATGCAGACATGCAGCATTTGAAATACTGCAACAACACACCGATATACTTAAACACTGCTGCCTTTAGTACTTTCAATACCTTTTACATTTTCTCATACAGGCTCTGTGAAACACATATAAAAATACATATTTACAGCTTTATTTTTTTACAATAAAAAAACACAAATAAAAGTAATCGGTGCAATGTTAGTGTAAATTCACTGAAACAAAAATGTGCTGGTGTACAATCAAAGTCCCGGCCCACTGGTGCTCCTAATGCCCAGTCTGACTCTGGCTCAACCCAGCGTATCCCATGGGGCTCTGAGACTGTGTTTTCGTTAGGTTTAGGGGATCATCCAGGAGGTCTA
Organism: Pterois miles; assembly: GCA_947000775.1. Lineage (NCBI taxonomy): Eukaryota > Metazoa > Chordata > Actinopteri > Perciformes > Scorpaenidae > Pterois > Pterois miles. The sequence continues at coordinate 21,070,939 of CAMQGK010000638.1, forward strand.
GGAAGTTAATAATCTGCTCCTTGGCTTTGGAAGTAACGCTGGGTTAGGTTACTACCATAGTATGGTAAACCAGACATGCTGTGTCAAGTCAAGTCAGTTTTATCTGTAAACCCCAAAATTGCAAATTTGCCTCAGGGGGCTTTACAGTCTGTACAGGATACGACACCCTGTCCTTTACTGTACGACTCTTTCATCAGATGAGGTAAAACTCCCCCCAAAACTGGAAGAAACCTCAGACAGAGCAACAGAGAAGGGATCCTCCTTCCAGGACATGCTAACAGAGCAGACAAACACACTTTCATCTATTCCCATACAAAACTCCCCTCTACACGCTGCATAGCAACAATCAATTTATATACGCACCACTGTGACGTGTGCAGAAATCCAAAGCTTGAAAAAACATGCCTTTGCTAAGCTTGTATTGGACAATAGCTGCTTAGGGGAGGGGTTTAGCGAAGGATCAATTCATATGTACACCCATATGCATACAGACACTCAATATAAAACATAATCCAGCTGTCATGGGATATTTTGCATCTGTGTGTGCTTCAAGTAAATCCTGGGGGAGTGCTGATAAGAAAAAATACAACATACCTGTAACCTTCAAGAGATCTGCAAAGTCAGAAAGAAAGAAATACAGGGTGGTGTGGAGATGATACAAAGAACACACATGGATGCACATACTGTATACACACACAAACAGGTAATCGGGCAAAGTGAAAGCGTGGGTCCTGAGCCCACGTGTGTCCTGCAGGGGGGCCAGCTCAGCTCCAGATCACATGAGGTGGGAGGTGGATGGAGAGAACTTAAAAAAAGGAAAGGGAAGTTGTGAGTCTCTGTAGTTCTGCCTACACAACAGATTGCTCTGTGTGGCAAAGGAGGAGGATGGAGGTCGAAGAGGAAAAGATGAGTGCTGTGCAGCCTCCTCTGGATGTTACAACATACAATAGAGGCAATATCTGTGTGTGTGTGTGTGTGTGTGTGTGTGTGTGTGTGTGTGTGTGTGTGTGTGTGTGTGTGTGTGTGTGTTCCTGTCCTATTACACTGTGTTTGATTGACAGTCAGGCAATATTTCATCAATTTGCATGTGTTATTTTCTGTTAATAAAAAGCTCTGTCATAATCAGATATGCAGGCTCACAGTAGCAGCAGGAGGAATAAAACACTTTTATGGACTGGTGACACAACATAGTGTGACATGAGACCCCTTTGCTGCATTTATATCCTCAGCACAATTTAATAAAATGCATGTGTCAAGTGTGCTTGACTCAGCTAATTCCTTCATCTCTTGCCTTAGCCTCTGTAGTCCAGTGTGTGATTTCCTTAGCTTCCCAAGGACTTGGTGGTGGCAGACCTGGACACACAATATGTTACATTCATGTCATATGGAAGTTGTTATGAAAACTGATGGTAATACATAAATGTCTACAAAGAAATATGCATCAGATCAGACAAGGTGCAACAAAGCAGCTGCATCCTACTTAATGGTAGTTTGGTAAATGCAGACTAACAGTCATTAATATATTCAGTGCGTACATCACAAACATTGTTTCGGACTCATTTGGCAGTATTCTCTAAATTCATCCTTTATTCTGTAAAGAGAAAAAATAGGAGAAGTCAGCTCCAGATGTGCCAAATGTTGTCACCCAGGTGTGCTGGGTGATGAATCCCACTTGATCTTCAATTGGAGGTGGGCAGTTTAATGATAGTTATTAGTATAACTCCCCTTAAACACCAGTATTGTGTCATGTGCAAATACTTTGGCACATGCCCAAGAATTGGAGAGATGCAACCAAAAAAAGGCAATTTAAGTAAATTATTTTCCAGAGCATCAGTGCTGGCATTACAGGGAAACCAAAAAGCATCTAAGAGCAGTATATAGGCCATTCACAAGCTGTTCACAATATCAAAAGTTTTTATTATTTTGTTTTGTTGTTGTTGTTGTCTTAATCGGGATCAATGTACCAGTAGTATTTCTTTAGCACACAAATATAATCCAATCATTATTTATCCTCTAAAACACAATAGCTTTGGTTATATGACATTCATTCATTTTTTTTTGTTTTTTTGATTTTATGTTCATGTAAATGTTTTCCTTGCATTTTCCTTGAAGAGTCTCAGCTTTATAGTGATATCAAATTTATGTAACTGTTTAGGAACCCCAGTATGCAGAAATATTCAAACATCCTTTTTATTATAGATGGAAAAAACATTTATACTGTATTCAAAACTGCATAGTTTTTCCCCAAAACTGCATGTGGTTATCATAAAGTGGTCTTGTCTGTAAGTGGGAAGACCCATTTTCATGCATATATCTTGAGGTCAGAGGTCAAGGGACCCCTTTGAAAATGGCCATGCCAGTTTTTCGTCACTAAAATTTAGCCCAATTTTGAAGTGTTATTTAGCCTCCTTCCCTTCACTGTAGCCCTAAAACTGAACCTGCTAGAGCCTCTGAACAACAGTAAAGTTGGTTGGGATCTGCCCCAAGGGTCTCAAATAAAGCTGTGATAAACCTACAGCACACTACCCACTCAGCATCAAACCACTGACAACAGGTAAAGTTACTACCTAATAAACATAGTGGAGCATTTAGCAGCTAGATATACAGACATATTTTCTCAGTTTTCGACTAAAGCAGATAAAAAAAAGTCTCCAAATGAATGCTAATGTTGCTCTTTTTCCATTGAATGCTTAAATGGGCAAATGCTTGCAACTTTACAAGGTGATAATATGTCAGTGTCAGTGTGTTTTCAGCTTGTTCCGCTTCCATTGAACGGCCAGAAAACGTAAATCAGTTACAGTATTTGAATTCCTTTTGGCATACTTGTACGTTACCCTAAACAACATATTGGTACTATTTGGAATTTGATCAGTTCACCTGTGTGAGCAAGTAATAGACATCTAGTACTTTGTGTGTTTTAACTGAATGATAAACACACACAAAACATCAGCCAATCACTGCTTTCATCATGTAAAATGACTCATTATATCAACATTTTGTTTTTGTGTACAATAAAGGCATAGACTGTTGAAACATTTGGTGTTTAATGTGTTGTGTGTATGTGTTTATCCATGCAGGCATGTTTCTACTGTGTTTGTCAGTGAGCGTTGCAGCCATGCATACTGTGTGCACACAGGTGGTTGTGTTTGTGCCCATATTAGAGTTTGTTTACATGTAAGGATCAACAGTATTTGGACAGAAATGCTAAACTGTGCTTAAGCTCTGATGAGAGTCAACAAATCTGAACACAGTAACTCGATGCACGCTGGTAACATTCAGTGTTCATACAGGGTAAGATTTAGTTTTAGGCACAGTGACGCAGAGTCATAGTGAGCACATGGTGTCACATCCTTCATATGTGTCACGTGTTGTGTAGCAGATCTCAAATGACAGCATCACACCTGAAAATGTGTACATTTCTTGAACATTTCCATGATTTCATGATACAGATAACGTGCTTGTTGCGCTCACTATAAAACAAGCACGTTTTATATAGAAAATTACTTTTTTTTTATCAGCTGAAAAAGTCCCCACAGGGATCCATCTACTGAAGGCAATTTTGCAAAAGAAAGCCAAATCCTAATCTCTCTCCTTTGTTGCATTTGTCTCTGTTGCACCTAATCGTCTTCATCCATCTTCCTGACGTTAAGACAGGAAATTAATTATGAGGCAAACTTCCTGTTTAATGAATCCACAGATGCACAAACACACACGCATTACAGCCGAGCAAGAGACGAAATCATGACAGGAGTCCACGTGCTCTGCACATTAACGTACGGCACCCAGACTCAAAACCCATTTAGCTGCGTTGTGGTGGCACTTTTATGTGCAACAGGAAGGCATGAGGTGGAGGGTTTGTTAGGGCTGACGCACGGACAAGACAAGGAAGCAGGACAGGAGACGTGTGAACACAGAGAATGGGTGAAAGAGATAGAAAGCCTTACATAATGACACAGCAAACTATGAATAATGCAATATTTGTGTTTACTGTTCTCTATGAATAATGCAGTGTGTGTCTTTGTACGTTTGTGAGTAGATGTGTGTACTTCTGAGTCGTGTCCCCTTGAGTTGGTGGATATGCAGGCATGTGTTAAGTGTGTGTATACAGTGTGTGTGTGTGTGTGTGTGTGTGTGTGTGTGTGTGTGTGTGTGTAACAGAGATCAAACAAACCCAGACAGACACTGGTGAGGACGGTTCTTAGGATTCGCTTTGAACTGAGATCGAGGGCGAGCAAGCAAGAAAAAGAGCAACGAGAGAGAGAAAGAGGTAAATCAAAGAGTCAGTCTTCACTTTTCATATTTCATTTTCTCACTCTGTGATCTTCCTCTTCACTCGTTAAAACTCCTCATTTCAAGGTCACACTCCATAACACCTCCAGGAATTTTCACGTTATTGATTTTTGTAATTAGAGCCGCTCCACGCTCATTTTGAGACTGTGGCCCCCAGGAACACGAGCCTATAAGCACAAGTCAAATATCACAATTAGCGCTTAGCAGAACTTTGTTTTCTCAGCTTCCTTTGCTGTTCCAAACTAAATTAGCATCAACAACATCATGTTCAATAAAGCTGCTATTCCTATCTTTACTCGCTCAGCTGTAAAACTGGAACTGGGTCACACATTTACTGACTGACACATAAAATTGGCCATGAACAGAATCAATCATTCGGTGGACAACAGGGCCACTCATGTTTGGAGAGTCTTTTGAGGGTCTTTGATTCTGCAGCTGAACACTACGGTAACAACTGAACTGCTCCGAAGTCAGGACTGTGCAGTTTTAAACCTGCACCATGAAATAATATTTTCTTTTTCAGCGCTATGTTGTAACAGTCATTTCATGCGTTCTGTATGTCAGCCGATTTATGTCCTGGAAAGAGGCACGTCAACATTTTTGGGCCTCTTCACACCTAGTTTAAGAACTCACTACTTTAAGAATAACATTGTACACCTGTTAGGCGCAGTTTGAACTTTAAGGCTACAAAAAAGAGAGGGAATGTAATGAATACAACGCAGAGAGGTCTAATGTACTGGGATCTGTGAAGCTTACGTACAGTATTACACTGTCCAAACAGGGCTGATTCATTAAGTTGAAATGAATCTGTACCATACGTCCTCATTTCACTACAAACACCTAAATAAGGTGACAGCTGGTTAGAAGGAGATCACCAAAAAGGTTGCATAGGCTACTGTTGGCTGCATTGTTATTTCTAAACAAACGTCGGAAGATAGCAAGTATCACCATGGTTACGACTCCAGTCTGATCTTGATCTCACAGCTGATAGGTCCGTGGTTTGTTTACATGGTGTAACAAAAGTACATATTTAACGGTATGTGGACAGAGAGCGTCCGATATTATGAGGCTGTAAGTAAATATAAAGGCCACAAATCTCTCTCCTTATCTTGTGGTTTCTTATTCTGTCAATACGGAGACACAACAAGGTTGATATTATTCATCATTATAATGAATTACAAGTTCTGCGTTATTATAAAATATAGATGCATTTCTGGGGGGTTCAGTGAGCCTCCTGACATTGACTCAGTGCTCCTCTGTGCTCAACTGTGAATATGGCCACGATAATGTTTTATTTTGTTACACAAAACCTGGTTCAGGAAGGTTCAGGAAAAGATCGTGGTTTGGGTTAAAATAACTACAGAAGTGACGTAACTTAAGTACTGAAGGTACGTGATAAATAAATCAACATTGTCTCTATGTGTCAGCCCGGGCAAAAGTCTGGTGTTTTTGATCCTAGTTATCTGGATTACATACAAGTTGATTTTTTGACAAATGTTATATGAATTACGGTGCATTACTCGTCATAGGTATAGCCATGAAGTGTGTGAGACCAGTCTGCAGAGAGCAATTAGTGTAAAGTAAAAATTCAGTTTATTAAGGTCAATAGGGAGGCAATAGTCAATGAATCTGACAAGGGGCAGCCAGAATCCAAAGTCCAAAAGGTCAGCCAGACTGGTGGGCAGGCAGGCAGGTAATCAGATGGTTGGAAAGGATGCACTCGAGACAATCTGGCAGGGAATGAGTGAAACCGGGAGGCTGATGAGGAAATGAGAAGCAGGTGATGAGGTGGGCGGGGAAGCTCAGGAGAGGGGAACGGCAGGGACGGGGGTACAGGAGAGAATCTGCAATGACAGAAGAGTTAGCGGTGTGGAAACAGAACAAGCAAATGAGATATGTCTATAGCAGCAGGCTGGAGCTGTGACTATCACCCTCAGGTGCAACATCTCCCTTTGCACACATACAGTATGTACTACATCCAGTGGGCAACCTTCTGTTCTGGAAAGTGAAGACAATGCTGAAGTGCCTTAAATTTGAAGTCCTTCTAATAGCCAGCAGGGGGCGACTCCTCTGGTTGCAAAAAGATGTTGTATAGAAGTCTATGAGAAAATGAGCCTACTTCCTACTTGATTTACTACCCCAGTAAACATGAGTTTATGGTTTCAGTCAATAGTTTCAAGTCTTCTTCAATACAGCATGATATTCACTTAGTTAGTTCACATATTCACATTTAGAGTAAAACAGACCATAAAGCAGAGTATGCTTTACGGCGTGGCTATTTTGTGATTGACAGGTCGTTACCACGGTGTTTGGTCGGGGAATTGTATTCGGACTTTAACCCTTTCATAGTGTGTTTTCAGTTCATGAAAGTTGATAATAACATTTTGGTCACCTAAAAATGTACTATTTAGTGTTCAGTTGTACATAGCTCCACCCTCTAGTGTCACTTATGCTTGCAAAAAACAAGATGGCGACAGCCAATAAGAAACTCAACACAAAACGGCAGTCCCCAAACAAATGTCACGGTTACGCTTACTTTTGTGATGAATTTGTTGTTGTAGGGTTAGGACATTACAGTGTTGTTGTCAGGTGGAACAGTGAAACCAGTCCCTTACTGCTTACCTTTGTTACCCCATTTACACCTTAATTAACTAATTAATAATACCAGTTACTACAGCAAATAACACAAGCTGGCTGTGATAAACTTATCACACAGAATATGGTAATGTCCTAAGTGGAATAGTCCTATTATCCTGTGCTCATGTAGGGCTCTCAACTCAACACTTCCTGTGGATATTTCCCAGTAAAAGCTTGTAGGGAAAGCTTTTAATTTGAAACCAGTGGAGGCAATGTGGACTTTTCATCAACATTAAATAGCAGCAGCAGAAACATGGAAACAACATCAGGCTTAATACAATATAACCACATTTAATTATAAAACTGAAAAAAATAGAAATAAAGGCCTGCCAATGACAGCAGTCTTCATACAAATAAAAGCCTGGCTCCCTCTCCAGTTGATGCCACCACCATTTAAGAATTCAGTTACAGCAGTATAGTTTTGCATAGTAATATAATATAGAGCTTGATTAATGGCAAAATCTTTATTTTAACCTCAAACTTTGAATTTATGGACAAACACTTCATCACAGAAACTTCCCAGCAAGATTAAAAGCAGCCCCCTCCATTTTCAACACTTACAGTAATAATATATACAGATTGTATGTAATAAATCTAATAAGATAAATGTGATTCAGTTAAGTGTGATCCCGACCCATCGCAAATGTGCACACATATGCACATACACACACAGAGCTTGCTCACACCCATTAGATATGAAGGAGTTCACATGTTGCGCCACCCAAACGTGCAGTAACAGACGTACAAAAACACACATACGAGAGAGATGAGCGATGCTCATCCATCTGGGATGACGTGGACACAGAGACAAAGCTACCATGACTAACAGAGATCACGGTGAGAGCGGAAGTGTGTCTTGGCATGGGCAATCTTCTCACTCGGTCCAAAGGCATATTTTAATCCCTTCCTCAGCTCGTTCCACACAGCAGGTGCACTAACACGCCTTTGTTTCGTCTGCTCTATCACTTCCTTTTACTGCTGCTCCCCCTTGTTGTTCCCCTCTTCTCAGACGCTGCGGTCATGCAGAAAGCGGAGACACTGACATCTCCGAGTGCTTTCCCCCTTTTCTTTTTCTCTTGCTCGACTGTGCTGACAAATAGAAAGAAATAGACATCAGACTCCCTCTGTGCTGTTATCGTTCAGCTTCTGCACTCACTGAAGGCTACTTTTGAAGGTTCTGCAATATGAGGCGTTTTGTAGACACTGTAATGATGAGGTAGTGAATGCTTTAGCTACTCTACCTGCTATGTCAAAATGGGGACGAAGGGGAATAAACACACACACAGAGAGACACATCCTATTTATTTCTTACGCAGCTTTGCTGAATAACTAATTGTAATTGGTCAATCATAGCTCTCTACGCTCTGCTATTTCTCTATAACAGACTGTTGCTATGTATAAGACTTGATTGCTATGGCCACAGCTCTGATGTCAGACTCTGGCAGCCCATTTTTGCGTCAAATGATTGATTTCTTAGGAAGTAGCTGTGTAATAAGTGGGGTATCATTGTGAAATAAACCTCGACATGAAGCTTACATAGACTTTTTCTAACTTGACAACATAAACCTTCTAAATGGGTCCCTTTGTGTTTTCTGTTGCAATGTTTGTTAATGCAAGAGCCGATAGGAAGTAATCTTGGGCTGAAGCTGTTGCACTAGCAACAGAATGCCCATGAAATGGTTAATAGCGGGCTTCATGTCCGTCACATGATGCCCAAAAAGACGTTTTCCCGTAGACTTCAGTGGATATTTTTTTTTTTTTTTTTTTTTTTAGATAAATCATCTTCCATGTACAAACATTTGAATGGGCCTCAATTACATCATTAGGTCCTAGAGGTTGTAAAATGCACTAATTTCCAAATCCAGAGTTGTTTCTCTTCCACCCAGACTGAGCCTGGACTGAGATCAGGGAGGCAGAGATAACAGAAACATTACTGCACATGCTCTATGGGCCCGATGGCTGTAGAAGATGATCAGAAGAGCCAGGTAATTTTATGAAGAAGTCAAGCTTATTCTCCTCATTCACCACTGACCAACTTTCATAGGAATGAACAGACCCCCGCCTCCAACAACACTCTATCTAGATCTATAGTCTACAAGGCAATAATCCCAGTGTGACCTTTATTTGCCCCTACAATAGAAGTGTGGACTGCAGATGGGGGCATCTTTCACGGTGTATAAGCACACAAACCAAACACACACACCGGGTTTGCTCTCAGTGGGAGAGCTGCTGGTCAAATACGTCCAGCTGAGGAAGTCACCCACCACCATATGTCACACCCAAACCCCCAAAACCAGATCCTCATTAGTCACCTCCCTAACCCGCCACCGCCCTCAAAACCACCATCATTCCTCATTCTCCAAACCATCCCATACCCCCATTTTGCCTTTGGCTTCATAAAACTATTATTTTCTGATGTGGTGACATCATCTGTGAGCAACCTGACACGGCGCTGTGGCGTGACAGCTCTGTGTGTAAGTAACCCGAGCGGCCGACTGTCTGCGACGCTGACACTCAAAACGGTAGTCGACCTATGACTCAGCTTCCCATTTACTCATTGTTGGTGGAGAGGGGACCAGAAATACAGTAGGTGACTCAAGTCCTGTGACTTTTCTCAAATTTAGCAGAAATGAAAAGGTTAAAAGTAACTGTGAGTAATAATTAAATATTAAAACCAAATGCCAACTGAGAGTTTGCTGGAATATTAATGTTGGTGGTTTTTATTAGCGTAAAGGCCAGAGAGGGCATTTTAACAGCCAGGAGTCAGTGTTTTATGAATGGCTGATTAATATCTACAAACAAATGAACTGGGGGTTAAAATAATGCAGTAGCATCAACAAAACCATTAGAATAATAAGTAAAACACCTCTAGATTTCATAAATTATTAGTTTTATGTAGCCTACAACTAACTAATACATAAAGGGATAATAAAGCATAAATTGTTTTATTTCCACGCAGTGCTAGTAGCCCCTGTAAAGTGAACAATGCCTAATACTTAAATATACCAAAAAATAAAGTTTTATATATTTAGTGGTCTGAACCCAACACTACATGCACCAAATTTGTCTCCTACAAAATTTGGTTCCCATACAGCTAAACTGCATTATCAGTTATGGTCCGAAGGAAACATATTCCTCCCACATTACAGTTGCAGTTTCAAATAGTTTTAAACGTGTGTAACATTGTTAATTGTTAACAAAATAAAACAAAATTTTAACAAAACATCTTTGTTATGTTTAATAGAAAATATGGTTTGGGTCATGTTTGTTATGTTATTTAAATTACAAACGTAAATTAGTTAACATTAACTTTCGGTTTCATTTGGGACAACAGTGGCCTCCTGGGTGGAAGTCCTGTGTTGACCAACCTATCCACAACCATGACTCCATGACTTGTGACGTGTTTGTTAATGTTGTGTTGAATGGTGGAGCCCATGGAAGTTCATTTTTCAGTGCACAAGTTAATATTGTAGAGTATATTGTAATTCTTGTTATATATTGTTTTTCTTGGTAATTTTATATGTCTGAGGAAAATGTTGACATTCCCAATAACCTCATCCTTCTCCTCGTGAGCCGATGTGGCTTCTAGAGTCGGACAGTAACATTGCTTAACAGCAGCGTTCTTCACGACTTAACCACTTGAACACAAAACATTTTGTGTACATCTTGTAAACACAATAAACACGACCCCATTTGAAGGCACCAATAACATAAACAATAACATAACAACTTATGGTGGGTAGAGAGTTGGATGGGTCCAACAAACACTGGTCACAGTTGTTTTCCATTGTCCATAGACTGGTGATTAGTTTTGTAAGTTACATTGTCACATGTCAACGTGTCTTTTTGTGATGTTTGTGATGTGTTTTCCATAGGTGTTACTTTGTTTCCGCACATATTTCACTTCATTGATGTCCTTTAAGACAAACCATGATGTTTTTCCTTAACCCAACTAAATGGTTTTGTTGCCTATAAGCCTAACTGGACGTTTGCCTGACATACAAATGATATGCAAAAAGGCTAAAAGGCTTAGTCATGACACATGTAATGTCGTGCTATTTATACACCTTCCCCTGAGACCAGATTGGTTCAAGATATCCATCATGGCGTGAGGTATTCAAGAAAAATGTAGACACAGTAGGAGATGGCAGGATAAATTCAGTAGTTCGCTGTAGAATCAAAAGTTCAAGTGGAATGATGAAGGTCTGGCAGGCAGGTAAGAGACAAACAAAACACCACATGACAGACTGATCAGGAATAAAGGAACTGGGCTGGTATATGTAGAGCTGGATCTAATCAGAGGGAATGGGAAGCAGCTGGGTGATTGGGTGGTGCAGGTGAGGAGGTGAGGAGGTGGGGGCGTGGAAGACCAGGTAGAGCAGACAAGGAAAGTGGAGGCAGGTGTGTAGATGGTGTCAGCCAGGTGATTGGGAAAGAAGGGAGGGTTTGAGGACATCTGATTGATGAAAGTGAAATGGCAATGGAAAGGCCCAGGGTATGAATGGGCTGGAGAGGAGGGAACAAATTGTGATAATATCACTGGTGAAACCTTCAAACACAAGAGTTAAATTGAGAGGTTAAACTGCAAGATGTGGTACTTTGTCCAAAACATCCCAAAATTAGATTAAAAAATCTCTTTTGCAAATATTAGTTACTGCCATGGTGTGAAAGCTCACAGTGAAATTACTTCAACAGGCCTTTATTGCATTTTATTACATCATTTTTAGAAAAACAATGAGAGGCTGGAAAGTTCAAACATGTTCCTAATGATCTGAAAAACATGTTCCCTTTTGTTTAAGGGTGCTTCCACAAGCCGTAGTCCATTTGAGCTGATACTTTTGGTTGGTTTTCTATTTAGTCTGGTTCAGTTTCACAATGCACAAATTATAGTGGACCAAATAATAAGCTGCTGAGGGGCGTGCACGCCGCTAATTTATCTTTTTCATCTCGACAGCTGTCACCTCTATGCAGGGAATCACAGACTTGGATGCTGTCGACGTGTTTTCAATTTGATTCAATGCTGATCGACTGTACACACAAATTCTTTCTTTTCTCCAGTTTATGACTTATAAACGTCACTGTTTTGTGGACCTCATGTTCTCTTCGGCCCAGATGTCAAGTAAACATCAGAGTTCTGCAGAAGTCAAGGTCAGTCCTCTCCCACTCATGTTAACCTAAATGCCCACATAGGCAGTCTGCGGTTTGGTTCTCTTAAAACAGTCTGACACCACCTCTCGCAATCGGTCTTTACTGGTTTTGGTCCGAACCAGAGTTTGATTACTATGTTCACAACTGCTTCAACGAACCGCACCAGAGTTTGATTAAAGCGACTAAATGTTGGCTTTTGAAAGCACCCTAAAAAGTGACATTGGGGTACATCCATCCAGACACTCAAACAAGCTGATAACTTTGATGTCTCCACTATGTTTATCTCATTTATCCTTCATAATTTCAATACCCAGCACAACCCAGACATGTATGAGAATAATTATATTTTATTGTTATTTATTATTATTATATTGGCTGATGATACGTACAGAAAAGGTTCAGCCGGTGGAGCGTGGCAGTGATGAGGCTAAAGTGAGTATTTAGAAGTACAGGCCAGAGTGGGACTGGAGTGCCATACTTCCCTCTTTTGTCCCAATTATGACCATAATTCATTTCAGCATCACTATGGAAACTGAGAGGCCATAATCAGTGAGTGGCGTCCTAAGTGGTGCCTGAACAAAAAGACAGTAATGAAAGTAAAGGCTGTGAAAAATACTGTTGACTTTGGTGGGAGATGGGGAGTGAAGAAAAAAATGCCAGTGATGATTTTGTATTGTTCATAGTGAAAGATTGGGTGAATTAAGTATTGAATTTAAGTGCAATTTAAGTCCTTGATAATTTGAGTTATTATCCTGGAGACAATAAATAAGAGGCAATCAGTCAGCCCTAATGAGGGGGTGATGGGGAGCACTTCAGTGAATAAACGCTAAAGCAGCTTTGCAAAGGCTTAAATGTCTTTTTATCAGCTGGGGTGATTTCAACAGAGCCAGTGTCGCTTTGTGTACAGCTTTAACAGCATGCGGCGTATTGTGAAGGCAAAACCTGTCAGCAATAGGACTCACACACACGCTTACACACCGTGCTCACAGCTACGTTAACATCTTTGTGTGCTGTGAACTGATCTGAACAGCATCTGAATTTCTGCAGTGATTTTTGTTACCGTGTTGCAGGATTGAGACGGTTTGTCCAAACGTTGCATCACATCTTCTCAGAGTCAAACTGAATCACACAGGCATCATACACACACTGCTGCAATCAGCTGAACTCTTTACTCTTTACAGTGGTGGCATCGTAGACATCAGTTTCATATTTTTCTTCAGTGGCAGAAGTAATCCAGTGATTCTTGTCTGTACTAAGTGAACAGCAACCGCTGGAAGCAATGACTTCTCATAATGCAAAAATTTCCAAAATGCAAACAAGAGGCTAAAAACACAGAGCCTTAGTTTTAACTAAAGCTATCAAATATTCAACAGGGTCAATCCGCAATAACATTTCATCAGGTTTCACCAGATTTGTTGTACGATGCAGAATAAACTTTGATGATTCACATTCTCGATCTGATATTGAATCTGGCAGTTTGTTCAGTTTGACATAGACACGAATTAACGTGTTCAAGTTTGTTAATCTCCTTAAAAGTGTAAATTTTCGTCAGCTGCTTTCTCTGATTTTTTTCCTCCTATTACAGGAACAATACACTTTTTTTCCCAAAATAATGGAGCCTAATGAGCTCTTATGGACTGTTTTTCACACTGGCCAACCCTGTCGCCTGCAAAAGGATGTTTCCATACAACTAAACTGCATTCTCAATTATGTTTCAGGAAACAGATTTTCTCCTGTATAACGGTCACAGTTTTAAACAATTTTAAAGGTCTTATTTCTAAATGAAGTCCTAAATGAATGTTTTGTTAATGTCTGCGGAAACCTGTGACGTTGGTATCACAACATATCTCTGTGTCGTCAGTTAGTGTGTAAAAAACAGATTAATGGCTGAGATCGACGGTAAGTGACTGGCAACGACTTGTTATGAAGTAAATTCAATGGAATGAGGGAGGGAGAATGCAACATCTAGTGGCTGACTGTCACCAATAGCACCTTTAAACGAGTGGTTAATGTAAATTGAAATGAAACAAAACAAAAAATGCAGCGACACCTCTGAGTTAGGTTTAGGCAACAAAACTGGATTAGCTTTAGCAAAAAATGACGTTGACTTTTAGTTTCACACGTGAGATGAACAGCAGCCTCCTGGCTGGAAATCATGTGTTTGACCAGTCTACCCTCTCGCCCACCCTCAGTGGACTTTCTCACTTTTTATACTCATTATTATACCACGTAACTTTCAATTATGTTATTCCACTTAACTTTCATTAACAGTCACTCAATATGCTACGTCACTCGCTGCAGCCGTCCGCTTTGTGGCACATCAGAGACAATAAGATAAAATAGAAACGTAATTGGGGATACAGTTTAGCTGTATAGGAACATCATTTTTAGAAGACAGGGCTGCAATGGTGTTTTAGTTGGTCCACAACTTTGGTCCAGACTGAAATAACTCAACAGCTATTGGATGGATTATTGTGAAATTGTGTTCAGATATTCAGAATAGTTTTCAGTGAAATGTCGGAACAGCTTTTGGATGAACTTTAATGATCCCTTCACCATTTATACAGCCTCATCTTCCGGTCAGTTTTTTTGTTTTTCACCAAATATCTGCAAAATGAAATACATTACGATCAGTCTTAGCTGTACTTTGTGTTTTGCGCAAATTAGCATGCTAAAATGCTAAACTATGATGGTTTCATCATATGATGGTTGGTCTTACATATTATTGACAATAACAAATAATGACCACACCCAAACTGCCGACCCAGGTCAATAACCAGATTACCAGAACTTCACCTTCTCAGCTGAGTGGGCAGAATGATGAAACATGGACAGATGCCCCCTCACCTTGGTGAGCAGATCGGTACCACAGCAGGACAGAGCGATGGCCAACGCATCCTGGGGAGGTTTGTGTGTGTGTGTGTGTGTGTGTGTGTGTGTGTGTGTGTGTGTGTGTGTGTGTGTGTGTGCGCACGCTCACGGACGAGACAGACTGGCAGCCCTGAGCCCCCTGTAGAGAAAGGAGATGGAGGAAAGAGCCAGAGAGAAAAGTAACAGTGGGTGAGGGGCTGACACAGTATGAGACGAGGGTGATGGAGGGGGGTAAACCCACCGATGAAGCAGGGTCTGAAGTGGAAAAGAAGCAGATGACAACAGAATTAAGGTGAGAAAGATGAAAGAAAGATGAAAGAGACGCTGTACTGTAGGGAAAAGGGAATAGAGGAAAACTAGGGGAGCGGGGGGGTGTAATTGTGAGGATGGCTGGATGAAGGGGTTTAGCTAAAGGGAAGGCTCTGAAGAAGATGATACCTACTTATCTGTGCTTTTGTCTGGGTTAAGACATCATCACTAAAGAAGTCTTTGCCAGGCGCCGTCATTGCAAAGAGTCTGCACAATGTGAGCTTACCCACCTGTTTAGGGCTGAAGCATTTATGATTTAAAAGATAAGATGCAGGATTGGAGCCTTTTAACACATCTGTGCCCAAAGAATATATTTAGTATGATAAAGAAAAATGCCATAACAAAACAAAAGTCTTGAAATTTGGTATGGACTTAGTTTGGGAAAGTAACAGTACAACTTTTTTTAAATCACATGAAAAATCACACTTTTATCAATGGTCAGTCTTTTTTATAAATACCAAAAATTGATTGTGCTCCTTGTAGTTTTTGATATACAGACATTTTCTTATCATTTACTCTTTGGGCACTTTCAGAAAATATGTCTGCTTCTATTAGGGGGAGATACAGGTGAATAGGGTAAAAAAAAAATAGATAACTAATACATAACTAATATATATATATATATATATACATATATATATATATATATATATATATATATATATATATATATATATATATATATATATATATATATATATATATATATATATATATATATATATATATATATATATATATATATATATATATATATATATATATATGAACAAAAACCTCAGTAAAAAAAAGTGAGAGAAAAACCTCATTTTGAGAAAACAGCTTTAATAAAGATATGTATTGTAAAAAAAAGACACAACAAATAAATAGGGTAAAAAAAAAATTAATATTAATTCCCCCACTTGATTATTTGCCTCAAGACAATTATCTTTTGTATGACAAGTTTTCTGATTTTTATTTATTTATTTATTTATTTATTTTTACTGTTGGTGAATTTAGAAGAAATCTACAGATGCAAAGTATAGTAAAATAAACACCTAAAAGTGTACTGGTTTTTTTCTCTCCACTAGCCTGAATGAAGACATTATGGAGGCTAAATAGCCCAAAATCTCAAAATTGAGTTCATGAAAAACAATTTTTTTGCCTGTCAAACATGGAAAAGTGCTTTTTGACAACAATACATTAGTTTGTTTTTTTATACTAAAAGGTTTGTGTCTTGTAATAGTACATATACATGTACACACACTCATCCATCTGACCTAAAAAGCCACAGAGAGACAATGACCTTATGTTCATGTCACACACCCTTTAGGTCCAGATAGCCTTTATGGCCAAATGTCATTTTTCTCGCTTCCTGTGTGTTTTGTTCTGCTGCTCAAACCTTCTGTGTCCGTGGTTGTTTTACTGTGTTGACTCTGTGATTTATAATCACAGTAATATTACATCCTCAGGGCACTGCCAAGACCTTTGTGTTTAAGGTTTAGTCTTTTTAAAACCAGTATTTTAGCATCAATGAGGTTAATGGAATAGTTTATGGTCACAATTGAGCCAATCTGACTCATTGAATTGCATAAAATTTAGCATAAAGCATTTTTTATTGAAACGTGATCCAGAAAAATGTCAGTCGATGTAATTGTAGTCACCTCGTTACATGTGACCGTGTGTGTGTGAGTGTATGTGTGACTGATGTATTTTTGATTGGTAGTGATTAACAAGCAAAGCGAGCACAGCGTCTGTGATCATATTGTTCCTGAAGCCAACCACCTCCTACCACACTGGCATGAGTCCCTCCACTGCAGCTTGTAATGAGGAAGCATTACAGCAATTAAACACACACACACACACACACACACACACACACACACACACACACACAGATGTGGTTTTCACATTGCGAGCTGCATGGTTCATGCATTGCTCTGTTCTGAACAATTATGGACAGAGTGAAAGGCTGTTATTGTAACTATGTTGTGATTTGCAGCTGCAAAACGTGGACCCAGTATTGCGTGCCCTGGCATAATATTATCTGTCATTATCACATCTCATCTCATCATCAAGTGCTTATCCGGGGTCGGGGCGTGGGGGTAACAGCTCCAGCAGGGGACCCCAGACTTCCCTCTCCTAGGCCACATTAACCAGCTCTGACTGGGGGATCCCGAGGTGTTCCCAGGCCAGTGTGGAGATCAAATCTCTCCACCTAGTCCTGGGTCTTCCCCGTGGCCTCTTCCTAGCTAATCGTGCCTGGAACACCTCCCTAAGGAGGCGTCCGGAGGGCATCCATACCAGATGTCCAAACCACCTCAGCTAGCCCCTTGCCCTTTGCTGCATGTCATCCCCTCTATATTCCCCTTTCATGGCTGTCACCATCACAAATACAAAAAAGGCAAAAAGCCAAGTTAAGCTTGAAGGCTCTGAAATATCTTTAGAAATAGCTGAAATTTCTCAGCATGAGGTCCACATTATAGAAATTTTCAGCCTCACCTCTTAGCCATCATTAGCCGATGGAGTCGTCATGGAAATTTCTGTTAGGACCAATTCCATAGTTAGTTCATCATGGGACAACAACTGAACCGTCTTCATATAGTAAGTAAACGTTTTGTCAAACAAAATAACAGATTTATCTATTTTATATTAATCTAGTGGTATCCAGCAATGCCAGCCTATTCTCATTCCCAGGGCATCAAAATATTGGTGCTTTGTCATGGCTGTCAGCGTTCGGTACCACAGCACAAGGCAACCTTAAGCAGCAGTGTGAGACGCACCAGGCTTTCTATTAATAATGTAAATCCACCTGCAGCAAACGCTCAGAGAAAGTGCATTGGTGATGTAGTTTAAAGAGCAAAAGAGACACAGAGTGGGTGGGAGTGGAGGGGGATGGGTCCAACAAACACAAGGCTTTCATTCAGGACACAGCTGTTAGTGTCCCGTGCTTTTCGTTTCACTTTCACTTCACAATCAGCTGATCTGTCATGTTCATGTTCACAATGTAAAGTCAAATTTTTATTATACAAACATGGTCATTTTAAGTCCAACCATGTCATTCTTTACTGTACCTAACTAGCTGCCAAATCCTAAGGAGGTGTTTTTAATTCACAATATTACACGTGACTGAGAAGCTACGCTGAGGGGTCAGTATGTGACAAGTTGGGCCAAGAACGTGTTGGCTATGAAGATAGTGGTGGTTTCATTTGTTCAGGTTTTGAGACATCAGTCTTTGAGATTTCTGCTGCCATCTCAAATATAATGGAGGTGGAGTGCTCACAGCATTGGAAAATGCCACACAGAACACGCTGTCAACTGTTTTTAATGTAATTTTTCATCATCAGTCCTTTAATAGGCCTTTTTTCACAGAAGTTATTTTGACATGTCACAGAAGTAAGAAAAGCGCAGGTGTAAATAATGAATTTAATGATGGCTGAAATCCATTTAGCTGTTTTAAGTTCAGCGTCCTGGTATCTGCATGTTGACTCACCGTCACTCTCACTGGAACACTTGAATAGGACGGAGCCATTGTTAACGTTAGTAACACCTACTTTTCCTACTGTGACAAGTCAAAATGTATACTGTGATAAAGTCCTATTCAGCTACATCGATCACACTAAGGAAATACGATTTCAGCCCTAATGGAGGATACTTAAATTATCCGTCATGTTATCCATCATGTTTGAGATATATTTGAGTCATATTATTTTGAGTTGTACCCTATCTTTGTCCGCCAGTAATCAACTTGTCATCTTGGCAAGCCCAACGCATGGCTGACACATTAAGAAGTCGTTGATGGCTGATGATCAGGAAAAGTCTAGAAACAACAGCTGACAGGCTTGGTGACTGTCCAGATATCAGTGAAGTTCTCTCAGCCAGGTTTGCCAACTGTTTTTTTTTTTTTTTTTTGTCTGTTTTTTTTTTTTGTCTGTTTTTTTTGTAAAGTAGTTATTGGCTGCTTGCAAAGCTTGAAAAAAAAGTGTTCATATCCTGTAAATGCAGCAAGACAATGAAAGAAGCGGGTGGCTGTGTGGAGGGAATAAAGGGGGTTTGTCCTTTAATAATTGTTGGCGGTTCAATTCCCAGCACCTCCTGTCTGTGTTTGTGTGTGTGTGTGTGCTTGAAAAAAAAGTGTTCATATCCTGTAAATGCAGCAAGCACAATGAAAGAAGCGGGTGGCTGTGTGCAGGGAATAAAGCGGGTTTGTCCTTTAATCACTAGGTTGGCGGTTCAATTCCCAGCACCTCCTGTCTGTGTGGAAGTGTGGGACCCCATGTTACTCCCCTTTAAAGCATCCAACTACTCCTAATGCTTAGGAAGGGTTAATACAGAGGTCAAAATTCATGTGATGGAAATATAGTTTACATTTTTTAAGAAATACACTATAGGAAAAATCCTATATGAAATGGTGATATTTGTGATAGTAGATTATATTGTATTAGCCTATTACATTAAAGCAATTAAAGTAGCCTATTAAAGTGAAAAGTATTCATCATGAAGAATGGATTAGATTGCATTACTTGATGTGCACACATGCATGCAAGGGGTAACAGACAAACCAAAGTGACTGACTGACAGCTAATGAGGAGATCATCATGAAAAGTTGTTTTTGTGTCTGAAACTGTCAAAAATCACAAAGTAACAGGTGGAAAAATGTGAGGATAGTTTTGCAAATAACCTGGTGTAGAAGTAACACTTGTTTTAAGAAGTCAGACAGCTCACACTGGGGCTGTGTGTGATGGCTATTGAATGAATTGTTGGAACATTTGTCAGGCTCTGTGATCAATGATTTACTGATCAGTTTGATACGTGAGCAGAGTTTCAGTGTGTGACGTGATGACAGCTGATAGAGGTGCAGACTGATGGCTCTGGATGGAAAATACATCGCATTATTTTGCTGGAAAATTTTCAGAGTAAATGTGACAAAAGTGCAGTCTCTCTCTCTCTCTCTCGCTCTCTCTCTGTACATCAATATCTGGTATACATGCTGGCATTATTCTTATAATATCAGGCGACAACCTCCGGGTCTGAGAAGTGAAGCCAATGCTGAAGTGCCTTAAGCTTGCATTCTTTCTAATAGATTGATGTATTGATTGTATAGAAGTCTATGAGAAAATGAGCCTACTTCTCACTTGATTTATTACCTCAGTAAACATTGTAAACATGAGTTTAAACATTGTCTAAACATGAGTTTAGAAGAAGAAGAAGAAAAAGAAGATCTCCTTGGTCTCAATCACTGGGGAAAGTCAATTTACACTCTGTTAAACTCATTCATGATACATGCAGACCTGAAACACACATACATGCATTAATGGAGAGATGTCAGAGTGAGGGGGTGGTCCTGACAAGCGCCCCGGGGAGTTGGGGGTTTCACATCCTCTTCAATACAGCATGATGTTCATTTAGTAAATTATGGTCCCAAGTCAAATAGACCATAAAGTAGGGTATGCTTTAGGGCGTGGCCACCTTGAGATTGACAGGTCGCTAACATGGTGTTGTCCAGTTTGGGAGTTGTCCATATTTTTGTCTTAAAGCTTTAACCCTTTCACAGTGTATTTTCACCTAAATATGTTTTATTCAGTGTTGTACATAGCTCCGCCCTCTCATGTCGCTTTAAAACAGAAGTCCACAGACCAATAGGTGACGTCACAGTGACTATGTCCACCTCTTATATATAGTCTATGTAGGCTTATGATATAGAGGATGGGGAGGTTGTGTGCTCTTCACAGTCAGCTTAGCAGTCAAAGAGCAGGAGTCTCATACTAACGTTACTTGTGTGATGCTGCTGTGCTTTTAACCAGTGCTGTTGGTTGATGTTTTGGGACAGACATCATTTCTCACTAGAGTCTTGGTTAACATCATCATTGCTCCTGGCTGTTCTGATGCAATTGTCTAAGCTCCTTCTTTGCAAAAAAAAAAAAAGTAAAATCACTCCCCACCATCTGAAAAAGCATCCCAGGTAAAGAAATACTGCAAAAGATACCTCCATACATGTCCATACCAAACAGCGTCGCAGTAAAGTGCTCGCTGGTCCCCTGAAATAAACTATCAAATAAACTATCAACTATTTCATTACAGCCATGGACAATGAAATTGATTTTCTCACCTTCAGAAAATGTTTGAAGCAGACCTGGGTGTAATATAGTGTTCTGGATGTAATATCGTTTTGAATTACAGACATCAGATGGGTGTAGTTTCCTGCTGCTGCACAAACACACATCTACACACCTGTGCACATGAAAAGGAGGGATGGTGTTATACTGTACAAGGAGAACCTTTTACACCTTTTTGTCCTTTCGTGGCTCAGTTAATGGTCTTATCTAACAGAAACCAAGACTGGTAGGAGGAGACGTGATTCAGACTGCTGTGTGTGTGTGTGTGTGTGTGTGTGTGTGTGTGTGTGTGTGTGTGTGTGTGTGTGTGTGTGTGTTGTGTGTGTGTGTGTCGTCATAAGATTGAGTCTGCCGCTCTGATCAATAATGCAGTGAGAGAGGGAGCAGAAAGAGCATCATCTCTGATTCAGATGACTCACAAGTATACGCTGGAAAAAAAGACAAAAGACAGCAGAGGATGAATAGAAGGAGGACAAGAAAAGAGGAGATCAAAGGTGAGAGGACTGAGCACAGGAAGCAGATAGTCTCAGTATAATTAAATTAGTCCACAATAAGCTGAATATTAGTTTTATCATTGTGGGAACTCTTGACTTTTCTGGCAAACCCCCATGCTGCTAAATGGTAAATATTCACTTTTTTCACTTGGCTAATAATAATAATAATAATAATGTCATTATATGTAGCAAAATAATATTAAAAACAAATGTAGTCATTAACTAATAAAATGTGACATAATTTGATATTGATTAAATTTTCTACTTTCTACTTTTTTGTATTAATTGCCTAATTTATTTATGCTTCTGTTTAATGTTCCCTTTTATATATTTATGTATGTATTATTTATTCATTTATATCTTTATGAATTTATTATGCATTTTCTTATCTATTCCACTTATTTTTGTTATTTATTTTTTATTCATTTTTAAATGTATGCATTTATTTTTTATTTATTTGTTTATTTATTTATGCACAATTTGCATTTCAACCCTTTATTTGTTTCCACACAGCCACCCACATATCTTCATGCATTTCTGCCCCGTTATGCAAATTAGGGGTTGTCACTCAATGTGTGTCATCATGGGGTCAGCATACATGACTATATGCCAGCATACATGACTATATCCTAGACATAACTTAGAGGTGCAAATTTTTACTTTCCTTGTAATGAACCCAAAATCTGTCATTTGGATATCTCATACTATTTCCAAAAGCAGCATCAACCTTTAAATCAGATTCCCAGTAGTAGTATTTTTGTGTGTTGACAGTCACAGTGCACTCTGCCTCCTCTGCAACCCCCTCTGTCAGTTGTTCACTGAGTATTTCAAGGGTTTAAAGTAATACTTCACCCAAAATCTCACCAAAACACTCATCCCCGTAGGCCTGACAGGTTGCTGTGAAATGTTTTCTCATTGACAGAGAACAGCAACTGAAGTCAGCTTGGATTTGTGACAGTCTTCAAGTAGGTGAAGAAGGTGCGCTGGCTTGCACACATTAGAGCACCAGTGCTTGTTCATCAACATTTCATCATGTGGTTGTTAAAAATCTAATTGTAGTTTAGGCTCCCAGGTGCACCACACAAAAATGTCAATCAATCCGTCATTAAGCCCCACCCTCCACTACCAGGGAGCCCACACTGTCGCTAACTGCACTCTATGGATTATTATCACAACTATGATCCATCCATCGTCAACCGCTTTTCCCGTTAGGGGTCGCGGGGGGGCTGGAGCCGATCCCAGCTGGCATTGGGCGAAGGCGGGGTTCACCCTGGACAGGTCGCCAGTCCATCGCAGGGCACACAGAGACAGACAACATATAGACAGACAACCATTCACGCTCACATCCACACCTACGGGTGTGTCATTAAGAGTCATCAATTAACCTAAACAGCATGTCTTTGGACTGTGGGTGGAAGCCAGAGTACCCGGAGAAAACCCAAGCTAACACTAACATGCAAACTCCACACAGAAGAGTCCCAAGCCGGAATCGAACCTGCGACCCTCTTGCTGTGAGGCGAGAGTGCTAACCACTGCACCACCGTGTAGCCTCACAACTATGATAATTACTATTATTATTATGTAATTTTTGGAAAAAAGTAATTTCACATAGAAGCAGACAGAATGGTCTACAATATACATCTGAAGGATATCCAGGATGTCAAACTGATTCAGCAGCAAGAACAGGTTAAAAATATAAAAATATAAACTAAAGCCTACAGATCAGAGTGCAAAAGTGAACCACCACATCACCTGGCGATCGCGAACACAGACCGTGAATAAGAAATGGACGCAGTCACCCATTGGTTTGTGGACTGCCATTTTGAAACCTTGAGTACGCCATATTTGTTTTGTTGCAACCAGAAGTGACACAAGAGGGTGGAGTTAAATATAACCAAAGAAGACTGCAACCACATGAGTCGCCCCCTGCTGGCTATTAGAAAGAAAGCAAGTACTTCCATGTTGGCTTCACTTTTCAGACCCGGAGTTATCCCAGTGATCGATACAGAAGACAATGAAATTAAGGACAGCAAGACTATTCCTGTAAAGCTGGGTAGGTCTTTATTCACTGTTACTATCATTAAAAAGCAGCATGTGTATACATCCAGTACACCTTCAGTAGCTAGCGTAGTTAATGATGTGTTAACATACTCTGCTAATGTTAGCTCCACAGGTTTTTATATAGAAATGCAACATTTTAGAAACAAACAAAACAAAACCAGCCTGAAAATTAAGAAAATCTGAAACAATTGCATTGGAGTCTATGGAGCAGATCCAGATAGTTGTCGGGCCCTGGTCAGAGCTGGCCAATGCTACTCCATAATTGACCAGTCTGTATTCCAGGGGTGGGACATAGAAAAGGGTCAATTACATCCTCTAGACTCAAGACAGCTAGTTACAGATTCAAAACCAAATTCAAGTTTCATTCTCTTCTCTGTATCACTTAACGTCACTTGATGTATTGTCAGTAAAAGCTCTACATGCATGTGTAGGAATTACAGAAGTGGTTTGAAAAGCTTCTATCGACTAGAAAAGCGTTGAAAAGCCTTGAAAATTACAGTCCATTGTGCACAGCTATGCTGGCCACAGTTGCTATTGTCTGTGAAGAATGAAACTACAAGTCTTTAAGGCCTACAGGGTTGAGTATTTCATAGTAAAGTAAAAGATTGTGGGTGATGTACTACTTTAAAAACTTTGCAAAACTCAGCAAGAGTCTGACAGATGTGGATGTGTATGAGGGGAAAGTGGGAACTGCTTTCATATACTTTCAAAGTGATTTGTAAGTCCTATTGTGATGAGGGAAGCTGTGATTTCAACTTTCATTGGTGTGCAGTCACCTTTGATTCAGGTGATCGTACCCATTCAAGAAGTTAAAGGTACAGTGTGTTGGATATGATGATATCTACTTGTGTAGTTGCAGATTGCAACCAACTGAGTACCCTTCAGCTCACTCCTCCCTTACCAAGACTGCGGTAACATCAGCCACCCAGTGCAAAACCGTGGTAACATTGTTCACCTCCCTCAGGTCATCCTCACCATAATAAAACTATTTTAGGACCAATGGAAGTCAGACTGCAGTTGGCAGTACCACGGTTTTACATTCTGGGGCTCACATTACAGCAGTTTCATAAGCGTGTTGGAGAACTACAGTGGCCTTTAGGTAACGTAAATATGTTTGGTTTGTTTGTTCTGGTACTGTGGAAACATGGTGGACTCCGTGAAGAGGCCTGTTTGGCCTGTGTAGATACGAAAGGCTCAGTCTAAGGTTAGGAAAACAGGATTCTAAGTTTCAGGTGATTATACACCAAAGAAAACATAGTTATGAATGTTATATTCCTATTCTGTTAATAGATTATTACACAATATTATACATTGTTCCTTAAAGCTTTTGGTGATGTGTCAGTGCAGCACATTATGGTGTTATAGATGAACACAGGCTATTGGTCATTGCAAATATACACACAAAGACAATAGATTTAGACACAGTTTGCATCTAAAGTCTGACCGATTTCAGCAGATGTGTCATACATCCTGAGAGGACAAGGACCGAGAAAGAAGTAGTTTAATACAACAAGTGTGTCACAGGAGCAGTGAGCTCTGTCCAGCCTGCCACGCCAGAAGTCGACAGTTACCACAGACATGTACATTACAGGCAAACGCCAAAAACACTTGTGAGTCACCCTGCTTCCTCTCTGCCTGTCTATCACCCTGACCCAGATACAGTAGCTAAAGGAGTGAGAGGGGGTGGCAGAGCCTGCATCCTCACAAGAGGAACAAGAATCTCTCTGGGTTGTGTACTTTATCATGATGTCTGAATTTCATTTCATGACTGGCTGCATTAACACTTGTCCCATTTACTGAAGCCGCTCCTCTTTGGTAGGTTTCTCACACTGCAGAGTGAATGTATGTCTAAGTCTGTCACCTTTTTTATACCAAACCTACTTTGAAGTAAGATACTGGTTGGTTTGGGCTTCTTTGCATCTGGGAACATGGAGATTTCAGCAGTGGGGATGAATACAAGGGACCGTAACTAGTTCATGCATCAGGACCACTTGTAGTTGGCAAACTACTGTAGCTGGCTAACAGCAGTTACTGCTACCTCTAGGCCAGATGATACGTCTTCAAGCTTCTCTCTATTTTGTCTGACGTGTACTCACCCCTGGCATTTTATTTTCAGGATTGCACATCATTTCATTGAATAACAAATATCTGAGGAGGATATTAACTTTGAATCTCCGCTGGCAGAGCCAAGTACTAGTCTTAAAATGGCAAATTGTTTATGTAAACACTGGGAACGTGATGAATAAACAACAAAAAATGTGACATGGTCCCCTACAAATTGTGTATTGTGCATCAAAACTAGTGATGCAAATGTGTGACAGTTGCAACACTTGATCAATAAAATGTTTGAATAGATTCACAAAGGCAAAAGACCAACTACAGGGACCCCAGAACAGCGTCTGGCATTCTGTCTGAAGTAAGGTGTTGTTGTAGCTTAAGCTACTATAAGCTATTTTATTGAATTTACTTTTAGTGAAATGTTCTGTGTGAATTTGCCTCTGGTATACACTTACTCAGTGTATATGTCTTGGGCTTTTAATGGGAAAGGTAAGAATGGAAGGAGTGGGTTTGCTTTTGTCAAGTTTGAAAGGCGTAATAAAGTTTGCCATAGGTTCGAACTACAGAGTCTCTGTGTTGTTCTTTATAATGCTAACGAGTACTATAGTGTAGCGTATGTTCGAAATATGTTCCACATATATTTATATATACAGTATATATTTAACAGACAGCTATGAGAGTGATATTGAATTATGCAAATATTTTCCCCCGAATGTCAAACCTTTTCTTTACGACTCAAAAACATATTTCCCACTTGCTGCACTTGTCATTGCAAACCGAGTGGAGAATCCAATATCTTCAAACAAGTAGAGATGTCAAAATAGCGAGGTGAGTGGCAACCTTTTCCTCACTTAATCCTCTTTCATCCGTCTTCCGTCCTGCTGGCTGTTGTGTTGTTCCAAAATACAGTCAGAGGTGTTTAAACAGCCAGGCGTGAGATTAGGTTGAGAGGGATGATTACTGCGCACCCTTGTTTTCTTAGTCCCCATGTTCTCACTTCTCTAGGGGGTCAAGGGTCACTGGTAACCCACGGTGGTATTGTGACACCTCATTACTCTCTCCAACCCTCCACCCCCCCACCCCCCGCCCGCCTGGTCACCATGTTGTGTTGTTATGGCAACGACAAGACAGAAAGCTTATCTAGATGCTGAGAAAATTGCACCTAAGCAGCGAACCCCAGGGTGTAGCCGGTGCACATTTGTGTCTGTGTGTACGTGGCATATGGTGTCCGCTGCATGGGGAGGTTGTGGGCACAAATGAGAGGAGAGTTCCTCTCATGCTGTGTAATGTTCAAACACCCCCACAGTGATGGAGGTTTCCCAAATAATGGGGATGAGGCGGAGGGGCAGAAGGCAATGCCCGAACATAAAAAAAAAAAAAATGTGTATTCACGGCAAAAATCCTGACTGGAGGGCAAAGAGATTTGGTAAGGTGTAAATTCATCACATCATAATACATTTCCATGATGGTGTGCCATCGCATCTCCAGCTACTGCTATACTATATATTTTTTATAATTTTAATAATAGGTCTTATTGAGAGCATTTTTTGTAGAATAATTTAGAATAAATTATATGTTCACAGAGCTTTTAAAAAGGAGCCAAATAAAAGCTTTTCCTAAAAACAATTATTATGACTGTGAAATATCCAAAATGAATGTTTTGTTTATCTCTGTGGAAGATACGTGACATTTGGTTCCCACTGTGATATCTAGTGGGTGACTGTTAACAATGTTATCAATAGCACTGTTAAAGTAGCAATAGACAAGATTGGAGCAAATGTGATTTTAAAAAGTTAGGTTTACCAGTGACCCCTGACCCCAGGAGCAGTGAGAACATGGGGACTAAGGAAACAAGGGTGCACAGTAATCATCCCTCTGAACCTAATCTCATACCTGGCTGTTTAAACACCGCTAATTGTATTTTGGTGCAGCAACTGGGAAATATGTTTTAGAGCACAATTTCTCATTTCATGGCTAAACAGTAGACTACAAGTTGTTTCTGAAACCATTTTACACAAGAAATGGGCACCCCCATTTTAATGTTTTAAAGATGCATATCTGCCTACATTCACTCCAGTTTCTAGATGCTTTTTTGCCAACAGCGGTGCAGAAGCGAGCAGCCACATTATCAGTCTGTAATTAAATCAGATGGTTCTATCTGCGCTAATTCAGATGGCATGGGCTTGTATTATTCAAACCAATTAATGTTATCCAGTAAGGTCACTGACTGGAGGTCTTTCCCACACACAAGAAGCGACAAATTAGAGCTTCAGATTGAAACACAATACAAGAGTGTCTCCTAATTAGCTGTTGGCTGGACTCAGCTTGCTAAGACACACCAATACTTCTTATACACTGATGCCAGGATTCAGGACTACCATATGTTTGCCATTGGTATGAATGGGTAATTATGACCACTGACAGGTGAAGTGAATAACTGATAATCTTGTTACAATGGCAACTGGCAGTGGGTGGGATATATTAGGCAGCAAGTGAACATTTTGTCCTTTAAGTTGATGTTGGAAGCAGAAAAAATGGGCAAGCGTAAGGATGTGAGCAACTATGACATCGGCTAAACTGTGATGGCAAGATGACTGGGTCAGAGCATCACCAGAACTACAGCTCTTGTGGGATGTTCCCAGTCTGCAGTGGTCAGGACCTACCAGAAGTGGTACAAGGAAGGAAAACCGATGAACTGGCAACAGGGTCGTGGGCGGCCAAAACTGATGCACATGGGGAGCAAAGGCTGGCCCGTGTTGTCCTACTGTGGATATTGATGTCTTTCAGCTCTATTAAAAGTTGAACACTTTACCTGAAAATGCTGAGTTTCCTCATGCAACTGCAAGCAATATTATAAATAAAATTACAATTTCTTATAACTTGTATATAGTTACAATACAATTTAATTAGATCTCAGAATGAGATGACACCTTAAAAAATGGGTCCAGCAGGGCAAACAACATGATGATTTTATGCTTTTGTCATATAGTAAACTCAGTATCTTCGGGGTTTGGACTTTTAGTCGGAAAAAACAAACAATGTGAATATTAATGAATCCATTACTCAAGATAATTGACAGATTATTTGATAATGAAAGTAATCGTTAGTTGCTAAATATGTTTATATGTTGTCATTATTATAAATGATAGAACTGATGGCTTGAGTTACCAAAATAACACCAAAACTGTTCTTTTCTTTTAAACTAGTGGCTTCAGTTTGCCATGTTATGATTTGGGCATGCTTTAATACTAAATGCAGTACCTGTGAGGAATTCTGGACAAAATTTGTCATTGTTTTATGTTGGTAATTGATTGTCAATAATAAACATATACATACCTTTGCATAAAGCAGCATATTTGCCCACTCACATGGTGATAAAAGTCACTTTATAGTTAGAACAGATAAAAAAAAAAAAATGTGTGATTAATTTGCAATTAATCATGTTTAACTATGGACAATCATGTGATTAATCACAATTAGATATTTTTATCGATTGACAGCCCTACTTTAAACTAAGACTTTAGTCACATAATAATGAATAACCATTATATAATTTAGTATTTTTTATTTCACAAATAACCAACTTTACAAACTGAAATGTAAACTTTTCACTTTTTCCTGTGTGATCTCAGAAAGTAGCCATCTTCTCCCGCCCTTGTAGACAAACATACAACATTAAGAACTGATGATATTATGGCACGCCTTAATAGCAAATCCTTTATATGCCTTTTCCCTCCAGTTGTGTGATTTATAAACAGAAACAGGCAGACTTTTGGATGGTCAATCACAGATAAGGAGAAGGGAAGCAGAGAGGGTCAGACTGTCTTTATCTCTCTGTCTCTCTCCCTCTTGCTGTTTGACAGTCCTCTCATTGTGCCAGCTGATAACTGATTGTTGAGGTAGACAGTTTAAGGAATCAATGTTCATTTACAAGTCTGTAAACACCCATCACGCACGCACACAAAGCACACACTCGGTCTGACGTAGAGCTAGATGTGAGTCAGACCAAATGGATAGCTATTCCTGTAAGGGCTATCGACCGTCCTCTATTTCCCCGTAGCAGAGATAAGACACGCCCACCCAGAATAGTTTGGCCTGCGGACCTAATCAGCTGATAGCGCCAACGACCTGTCCGTCAAAGTCCAACATACCAGTCAGACTTCTATTGAACCAAAACCAGTCAGACAGACTGAAACACAGCTGGCATGAGAAGAGGGACTGAGTCACTCCTCTGCAATATGTTCCCATCTTCCATCCCTCCTCCCCTCCTCCTCCTGTCTGCCTTCTTTCATTTTTCATTATTTCATCAGGTGGTTTCGTTCAGATTGAGATTCTTGTCTCGCGAGGAACATGAGCACAAAAGAATCCATAAAAATGATAATCACAATAAACAAAACAAAGAAGCAATCAAACAGCCAGACAGGGATGCATCATGAAAAACAAATTCAAACCTCAGAGAAAATGTGAGATGTGAGTTAATTATCTCTGCCTAGGCGTAGGCCAGGTGGGGTCATGTGCATGTGCTTGTGCATGTAGAGCTGGGTTTCATTTATAGAATTACAATACCAGTACCAATACCAGTACCCTGAAAGCGATACTGTTATCAATAAAGTATTTAATTCGATACCCATCATGTGAATTTTGTTCTAGATCTTGGTACAAAAAGAATTGATTGCAGGTATAATTTGACTGAAAAAGTTTCAATACTACTTGCTGCCGTGTGGGTGTAGTCAACCAAAATGGTTATAATTAACTTTCATAAACTGAAAACACACTGTGAAAGGGTTAAAGTTCTGAGACGAAAACAGGGACATCGTCCACACCGGACAGTAGCAACCTGTCAATCAGAAGGTAGACATGTCCTAAATCATATCCTGCTTTATTGTCTACTTGACTCTAAACGTGGCCATAATTTACTAAATATAAATTATGCTATGTTGAAGAAGACTTGAAACTAGCGACTGAGACCATAAAGTCATGTTTACAGTGTTTACTGAGGTAATAAATCAAGTGAGAAGTTGAGTCATTTTCTCATAGACTTCTATACAATCACACTTTTTTGCAACCAGAGGAGTCGCCCCCTACTAGTGGTAGTCCACTGCTTGATACCAATCCTTAACTTACCTTTAAGGTATCAGTAGATCTAGCGTGTTTGTATCTGTTGGTCTGACTTTATACAGCAAGCCTCACTTACGAATGGAGCTATCAGCCTAATATTTTTTTGTGCTCGTTTATGACTGCATGCTCGAGAACCTGCCGTGGTTGCAGTGTTTCATCATTTCTGAAAAGCCGATTTTATTGACTTTTTTTTTTTTCGTCTTTACAGGCTTGTCAGGGCTGCAAGTGCAAGCAAAAGGCAAATCTGGTAATCAGACATGCCACATTATGGCCTTTGTCATAGCCCAAAAACTAACGTCCATGGAAAAGTGATCTCATTTTGAACAATCAATAACCGATATGTTAATATCCACAAAAGCTGGACATGATACAAGATGAATAAGTCCTTGTTTCTGTTTCAAATTATTGAGATTCAGGAGGACAGAGGGAGACACACCTGGTGGAGATCTGCACTCTACTGAGTGCACTCATTTAAATGATTTTGCTTCATTTTTAAGACATACTGCACAAGATACCATGTTGGGAATTTTGGCATAGTATTTCAATCTGACTCACAGTGTGATCTGAAACTATAAATAATGGAGCAACACAGTAGTTTGAAAAGTCGAGCCAAGTGAATACTTTGAATTTGATGCAATTCATTTCCCTTCTGAAACACCAGTGTTTCGATATCAAACTCCATGGTGACTGTGAAATGTATTGCCTCTAATAAAAAAAACAAGGCACCGAAGGAAACCCCCAGTATCTTCAGACTAGAGGGCTGCATGTGAATAGAAAATGGCTCCATAATCAAATTCAGGGATGATGCATTTTTCTAAATATTAAAGGAATAGTTCAGTATTTTGAGAAATATGATTTATTTACTTTTTTGCACACTAAATATAGCTGTTATTGTGATATAACAAGGAGAAACAGTCCTGCTCAAAATCCATTATAAACTGTAACCTTTGTACAGGTGGGATCGTCTGGGTATGAAAAGTGAAACCACTGCTGAAGGGCCTTAAACTTGCATTCTTTCTAATAGCCAGCAGGGGGCGACTCAGTAGCCTAGCTGTATAGAATCTATGAGGAAAATGAGCCTACTTCTCACTTGATTTATTACCTCAGTAAACATTGTAAACATGAGTCTATGGTCTCAATCGCTAGTTTCGAGTCTTCTTCAATACAGCATGATGTTCACTTAGTAAATTATGGTCCTATTTAGAGTCAAATAGACCATAAAGCAGGGTATGCTTTAAAGCGTTTCTACCTTGTGGCTACCACAGCAACTGGGAGTTGTCTGTGTTTTTGTCTTACAACTTTCACAGTGTTTTCTGTTCATGAAGATTAAATATAACATTTTGGTCACCCAAAAATGTCTTATTCAGCATTCGGTTGCACTTAGCTGCACCCTCCCGTGTTACTTCTGGTTGCAAAAAACCAAGATGATGACAGTCAAAATGCCAAAACGGTTGACACCACGGTGACTACGTCCTTTTCTTGTATACAGTCTGTGGTTTTTACCAAAGGTATAGCCAGAGCCCAGTATTGTTTATTATCCACTGTGAACCCTTAAAATACCCTATAAAAATAGGCCAATTTGACACCTCCCAGATAATCCTGGCTAAAACACTTTATATATTTTGCTTGTTTTTTATGCATTAAACAAACAAGCTATTACATGTGAATTAGTGAGCCTTGTGAACCTAGAGGTTTGTGACGTGTGGACAGAGTCAGGCTAGCTGTTTCTAGTCTAAAAACTAAGCTAAGTTAACCAGCAGTAGCATGATATTAAGTCTACAGATATGAGAGTGGCATCCATCTTCTAATCCAACATACCTAATGGCAAGAAAATCATGTTTAACCATTTCTTTAAGAAGATGAAACAACAATTCAGTTTTCACCCTCAGCTCAAGTCTCTGCTCTCCTTCACTATTTCCTTCACCAGTTCTCTGCACATTTCCATCCCTCCCTGCAAAGTCTTGACTGTGTTTCTCCCTCACCAGAAAATGCTTATTGTCCTTCTCTGCTGTGCATAAGGTTCAGTAGCTTCTCCTTCAGCAGACTGGCCATAGTTGCCATGGAAGCCAGCGCAGATGGAGAGCGACTTATACATACAGAAGCTACAGGTGCAACACGGTGAGATGTAATTGCATTATGCTGGTGTCAGTGGATATTTTAGCAGGATACTGTACTGCAGTCCTGATTTTACTGCTAGAACAGCTT
The DNA here is from genome assembly GCA_947000775.1 of Pterois miles. Classification (NCBI taxonomy): domain Eukaryota; kingdom Metazoa; phylum Chordata; class Actinopteri; order Perciformes; family Scorpaenidae; genus Pterois; species Pterois miles. The sequence goes on from CAMQGK010000638.1 coordinate 21,104,225, forward strand.
TGTGTTGAATTTGAGTCACACTAAAATGCGAAAAAAACTTTTTGCTTTTAAATGGGGAGAGAATCAGATTGAGAAGTCAGGCTTTGAGAGGTAAATAAATATGTTATCATCTTCAACCCTGTCACATTATTTTGACTCAGCCAAAAAAAAAAATAACCGGCACCGGCATCCCCAGCTACTTCACTGCTAAATTGAACATTTCTACTTTCATTCTAGGTTTGCCAAAACACAGCAGTCTTATCCCCGAGGTCATCAGGGATGTCAGCAGCCTGAGTTGATAGAAATCTTTTATTAACCTTTCATTTCATTGAAAACTCCACGAATATTCAACACAATGCACAGCTGTAGCATTCAATTTGACATTCAGCAAGATGACGAAATGGGAAGAAATAATGTGTTTGAGTGGTTTGTGTTGGTGTTTGAGTGATTCAGAAAAAAGTCTTGTGACAGCATTATTTAAAAGCAGCGCCGCCTGTTCCATAGGACTTGGATGCCATTGGAGTGGGCAATCACAGAGTATTATGAATCATGCTGTTACAGCGGGTACAACAAATTGCTGCATTGCATCCTCCTCCAGTGATGCCTGATGTGCTGTAGAGTCAATGTTTATCACCGAGGCCAGAGTGAGAAAAGCAACTGAAGGGCTTTGGATGCTACAACAACAAATCACCACAACATCATAAATAGCCAATATGCAGTATATTTTATTCACTAGCTCTGTGAATCGAAATAAATCACAAGTGGTAGCTGCTTCTACTCTGAAGCAGAGATGAGAGCAGGGTTGCATTGCCATTCCCAAAACGACTGACCGGATGAGATTTACAGTAACACAGAAAAACACACATACAAGCAGACATGATTTTTCTGGTTCAGACTCTGATGATTTCCACTGAGTTTTGACCCAGACTCTGAAATAATCTCAGGGCAATTTCTACTCGCAGGTCATAAAATATTCACCCCGCATCAAATGAATTATATATCCAGTATTATTCACTTTTACTCATATGCTGTTCCAGTGCTTTGTCTCCCTCTCACTCTGTTGTCACAACAGGACAGGAAATGAAATGCATCTAATGATATATGCTGCTGACATATGAGTTATATAACCAATAAGGCTGAGATTTGGCTGAGGTTTTTATAAACAGTGCATGATTGATGATGACATATTCTGACAGCTTCTTGACATGTTTTAGATGAAAGCTCCACACCAAAGCCAGCGCCTGGATGGCTTTTCACCCAATTCAATCGGCAAATCAATAAAAAGCATGTTGATTTTAATCCCTACTTTCCTCCATGTGATTTTAAAATCATTTCAGTTTAGAGTGCTATAAATAGATACCCTCGATGGAGAACATAAACTCCTCACCGACTCCCCTCTTAGCTCCTCCTCCCTATCTCATCCATCCGTCACCACAGCGAGCGGCAGGTTTTTTTCCCTCCTCATGCCTTCACTCATTCCTCCTCCTCACAGTGGGATCCATACAGGTGCCATTGATTTAGAGAGAACAGTAGTGGGAGACTCACAAGTGAATCCAACCTTGACTTCATCTGACACAAAGCATTACATCAGTCACAATGACGAGCGCTATCACAATTGCAGGTTTGTTACCTTCGGGAGCAAGAAGTGTTTCAGTGGGTATGTCGTCAGGTTTGTGTGTTCTAAATCATGAATGCACTGTTTTATTGTTTTATAAAACCTTATGACACACTGCCATGATGGAAATAAAATACAAAAGTAGTTTTAAATGAAATCTACAACATTTTAGAGGATGAAGATTAACTGATCCTTCTCTCAGTAACCAGACCTGCCAGATGATTTGTTACACAGATCTTAGGTGATTGGATGAACCATCTGTCAATCAAACTCTTGCTGAAGCCAGTCGGGAGAAGAGTGAAAACATCTTTTCTATAGAGAAAAGACTTCTTTGCTCTTATTTCAATGAAGAGATACTCTCCAGTTCCCTGATATAACTGATGCTATTGCAGCTATGCAAACCTCTTCATGACCCGTCGTTATTTAGAGCAGTCGCCTTTCCGTATGGTCACACACATCTAAGCCACAACCATAGCTGTCAGTAGTTCCTCACAGGACGCTGAGTGGTCCGTGCTCTGGCTTGCTGGACATAAACACATTACTTGAAGCCTGACAAGATGGATTTTTGTGTCATATATGATCTCGCGATTCTCGCAATCTCGTGACATCGTGAGAATCCAGCGGCCATGCATTGTAAGTGAATCATAGCATTGCACATATGACAGTTAGAACACTTCTAAAGCTTGGATGGTTATGAATCATCAATGGGAAAGATGAGCAACTGCGTTAGTTATTACCTAGTTATTTGTAAACTACCTTAAATGTCTGTTTAAAAAAAAAAAAAACTAAGGAGAGAACTAAAGGTCAACTCATAAAGAGCATTTCCATACAAAATGTCCAATAAGTTTGCTTAAAGGTCTGTTGCAATGCCCACTAAAGGCAAGTTCAGCTCTTGCAGAAACTTCAATTCACTTTCCAATTTTTGGTGAGCTTTTTGTTGTCCCATATTTGAAAGATGAGGCACCCTGAATTTGTTACAGCTCTGATGCAAACCTTCGACTGGTCTCTTTGTGGCTGAGGCTCATTGGTGTCAAACTATTTAGAGCCACTTGTTGTACCAAACTAAAATAAACTGACATAATTAAAGCTGCACTGACAAAATGTTTTATATTAAAGCCTCTGAACACCCACACAGACGTTTCAGTTATTCTAGCTGATTAGACTAACCCTCAAGTTGAAGGAAGGTTACAAATCTTCATCTACCAATAACAATGATGAAGGTGTTAGTTGTCCCACCCCAACAGGTACAACAAAGCTAACAGGAGACTGAGGAAGATGTCAATCAACTAGTCTGTACACGCCCACACAGACCTGAGCAGGGGTCTGATCAGCCAGATTAACTGAAAACACCTGTGTGCTGTTCAGAGCCTTTACCAAAGGAAAAAAATGACAATGTATTGCGTAAGGTGTCCATCTTATCACCCAACTTCCCCATGGAGCCTTTTAGCATCTTTCAGCTCATTGTTTTGGTTTTACTGTTTTGGTTCACTCTCACAGCTCTTTGTGACCTTGTTTCCAGCCACAGCACCAAACAGCTAACAGACAGAGTCAGCAAATTGCTGGTGAACACTGTGGAGCAATTAGCAGCAAAACAGACATATTTTGCTCATGGAAACCAAAACAGACTAAAAGTAGAGTCAATATTGGACTTAAAGGTCCAGTGTGTAGGATCTGGTGATATCTAGCAGTGAGGTGAGGAGTTAACAACTAACTGAAGCCTCTCGTTTGTCTGGAGTTAATTTTGTTTTGGTGATTGTCAGGATAGATCTGAGGTGCTGGTCAGTTAACTCGGATCTGTGACGGGCTTCGTTGATGTTCATGACGCTGAACATCTGCTCGCACGCGTAGGTCGAGCCAAACAACGCCAGCGTTGTGCAACTTGTCAATAAAACAAGTGTTGAGTTGTCTTCAATGCAGCAATAATACACCACACTCCAACAAAGGTCAATGTGTCTGGAGTGCGCCAACTATTGGGGAAACACAGGCATTGCAGGGAAAAGGCTAAATGAATGAGGTATTTACTATAATTTGGACAAGGTCAGCAGGCCGGATTATAAAGCCCAATGGGCCGTATATCGCTGTGGTCATTTGGAGCAGATTACGTGTATGTGGGAAGAGAGTGATGAAGCAACAGAGAGAGAGAGTGGCAGCGACGGGAGCAAGTAAGGTTATCGATTCCAGCCCAAGCAAGAAAAGTTCAGTTTGGTTTGTCCATTCTGGGCTGCTGTAGGAACGTGGTGAACTCCATGAGGAGGACTTGCTCCCTTTGTCACTATAAACGGTTCATTCTAACAGTCTCCTCCTTTCCTGTTCTGTCTATTTCCATTTCCTTCTCCTACTCTCTCTTTCCTCCAACAGCCCAACCCATATCTTGCATCATTTAGTGTAATCATGGATGGGGAATTGTAGGGGGGATGGTGGCGCTCCATATGGCCTATTAAGAGTTAAAAGACCTGACAGGTATTTGCCAGTGTTCTCTCCTCTAATTAACGCACATCCTTCGCCTCCCTCCCCCCTTTTCTCCCTCTCCTTTGTTACTCCTCCCTTCTTTTCTTTTCCTTTTTTCCCTAAACAATCAAACACATTAATTCCTCCAAAGACCCTGACAGCATGGCAGGAGTTCACTGACAGCCAATCAAATGTTAATCGCTGTCTCTAAGGAATGCTGCTACCATCTCCACCCTCTCCCGGTCCTTTTATTAAACCATCCTTTTCTTCTCCTCCAAGGGTGCACTTTCAGACTGTCTTTGTTCGCCTATATTAACGCTGTGCATCACAGTGGGTATGGGTGCTGCAGCCCTCTTCTGACAGGTTGAGTGGTTTTTGACAGTCAAGGATGGTGCGATCGTGTCGTCCCGCCAATTTAATTCTGAAATAATTCCCAACTTCCTAGCAGTGCCATTAGTGCTTTTAATTTGCCATAACAAGGTGGCATTTAATTCTGAGAAGCAGCTTTGTGAGCACTCAATCACAACTCTCCCAGTTTCTGAAAGTTTTTATCTGTAAGATACTCGTTTAGATTTTGTTTATTTTGTTCATATCTGTGCTCGGCTTTCACTGCTGTGGAGCTCCCCCACAGATTATCTACGCATTAAACCTCTGAATGCATCAGTATAATATACGTGCACCAAAAGACTTTTCCTATGAAAGACTAGCCAAACACTGTCCAGACAGCAAATTAGTTTTGTGAGTGGTCAAACTGGTCAAACTGGTCAAACTGGACGGTTCATATGATATTTTATGAAATGTTATTCCTTATTTTTTGTTTATTTTCCCATAAATGTCCAGCATCAATTTCCACTCCAGTCTTTTGTAAATAAACTTCGTCTTCACAGGAAACAATTTTGCTTTGTTTAGGCAAGAAAACCACTTAGTTAGGTTTAGGCAAGAAAATTACTTAGTTAGGTTTAGGAAAAGATTGACTTGATTGCATTTAGGCACAAAAACTACTTAGTTAGGTTTGGCCACGAAAAAAATAGTTAGGTTTAGGAAAAGGTTGGTTACCTAACGACTTGGTTGGGTTAAGCCACAAAAACTACTTTGGTTTAGACACAGATTGATTTGGTTGCATTTAGGCATGAAGAGTACTTAGGTTTAGGCATGAAAACTATTTAGGTAGGTTTAGGAAAAGATTCATTTGGTTGGGTTTAGGCATGAAATCACTTAGGATTAGGCAAGAAAATGTCTTGTTAGGCTTAATAAAAACTTGACTTGGTTAGGTTTATTCAAGAAAACTACTTAGTTAGGTCTAGGCAAGAAAACTATTTAGTTAGGCTAAGGAAAAGATGATGGTTTGGGTTAAAATAACTCTGGTGGTGACAAATACAAATGAGAAATAAATCAACGCTGACCTCTGGTTTCACATTTTTCACCCTAACCTCTTCCCTATATGGCGTTCACCTCTCTTTATACTTCTTCATTCACAATTAATTTATGTGGATTACATATAGCTTGATTTTGTGGGATATACAGTATATATATGAATTACAGTGTATTTACTCTTAATAGGCATAGCTACGAATGGTGCATGAGACCAGTGTGAACTGGAGCAAAGGAAAAGATTATTCAGAGTTTATAGCTTATTGATTTTTTTGTGTGTTTATTCTCTGTATCACTTTGTCTTTCTCTTTCTTTTACTTCCTCAAAACTGAAACCTAAGATGGTTGGTTGGTTGGTTGGTTGAACTGATGGATGAATGTGCAGACAATCTGTCTGGAAACACCATGTCTACCAGTCCCGTGGGTGCAGTGTGGACTAAATTGACTACACAGCAGCTGAGGAGCAACGCTATGATAATGATATGATAATTGGGAGTAAAATAGGGTTGAAACTGAACATCCGCCTGATGCACCATCACTGAGGAGTCTCAGGCTGTTTGATCTGATGTATGCTAATTCCAGACATGTGAAGCATGGTAATTTGATAGCATTTCATATTTGGCGGGGCTACCTCCCACCCCCAACATCTTAACCTTTCCTTTCTGCATGCCTCAGCACTGTCAAGATGTCAGGACTATTGTACGCTCAGGATTGCACATAAAAACAAAGCCAATTACTTATCATCCTCTGGAGAGAGTAGGAAATGAAAATGTGAATTCAGGACTTAATCATGTCTCATCTGGGTCAGTCTTCACACTCTGAGCTACTTTGTTGATTTTTGGTCCTTTTATTCTGACTGGCTGAGGTTGGCATTAGAGACTTTGATTGCATCCATATGTAGCGATCCACAACCACAAAGAACAAGAGGAACAGGAAAAATGGGTATTTTCTGCTTCTTTGATATTGTTTTTTATGATTACTGTAATGAGCAGTGAGCAATAATTGGGTTTGATTACTTTTACAAGCTTACTGTCGACTCCAACAATGAATGTGCGACCCTGCGACCTGGAAGAAGCTGGCTATTGTTTGTTGTCCATTTTGCACCGGCTTTACAGAAATATTATTCATAAAACAAATTATTTTTTCTGATAAGGATGGGGACACTCGTGTCGAGCTGAGCCGTGAGCAACTGTGAGCCATTCAAGCCACGCTGCACCAACTGTCGCCTGCAGCTCTTCATGAGCTCACTGTGGTTTCTGCTTGTGCTGTTCCTCTCGAAAATAATTAAAACTGATCTCTGGACTAAATCATGCCAAATAAGATAAGAATAATGAGAATAAAGATTTCAATGTATCCTCATCAAATGATTAGTATGTTAGCTTTAGAAAAGTTATTCCTCAATTTTCATGCATTTTCCTACGAATGTCCAGCAACACATGACGCATGTGGTAATTTTTGCTCCAGTCTTTTCAAAATAAACTTCTGTCTTCATAGGAAACAACTTAAGTTTCAGGAAAAGATTGTGGTGTGGGTTAAAATAATAATACATATATAATGATAATAAATAATAATAATGATAAATAAATCAACGTTGACTTCTGGTTTCACATGAGGTACAAACAACAGTCTCCTGGGTGAAAGTCCAGTGTTTTTTGACCCACTCATCTGCCCCGACCTCCTCCATATACAGCTTTTGTCACTCTTCATACGTCCAGGTTCACAATTACTTGGATTACATGCTAATTGATTTTGTGGGGTATATACAAATTACAGTGCATTACTTTTCATAGGTACAGCTACATATCCTTCACAACATTTGTTCTGAGGCATCAGAAACACTAGTTTGAACCAGCCATAACTCTGATGATCTATCATTAAAAAGTGAAATAATAATACAAACAGGCACATAGGAATAATAGTTCATTCAAAACAACAACAATTTAGTTAGAAGCTACAACATGTTGAGCACAGAGAGAATTACAAAACAGGAGCATCCAAAATGCAGTGTTGCCATGTTGTTTTTGGCCTTAGCAGAGTGCACAATCTGGCTGGATAAACAAGGTAGCACATCTTGGATTTCTAAGTCAAGGAAAACTAACATTATACTGGTTTACATGGTTCAGCATGGAGCTTTTAGTGTCTGCTATGAGTGTCAGATATCATTACAATGACCCATAGACTACGCAGTCAGAATTGTTTTTGCAACCAGAGGAGTCGCCCCCTGCTGGCTTTTAGAAATTGCAAGCTTAAGGCACTTTGGCTTCATTTTCAGACCTCGGAGTTGCCCACTGCAATCACCCCATGCCCTTTCAAAGATGGAGGAGTGTGGCCAGGGCTGGCACCTAACTGAAATCTGATAAGCCACTCCAAAAGGCGATGCTATTGATGAACTATCAAGCCAGTTTGTTCTCCAAGAAACATGCATTTGCAGCCATGAAAAGCAATGCTCAGTGCTCCTTTAATGTGAAGAAATAATAAGAATTAAGGGATCCAAAGCCTCTTTCTTACTGTGTGTCCTGTGTCAACCTGTCTGGACACAGCACTGAATGATTGATTACCTCCATTTACATCTGTACACTTAACTTACATGCACCCCCAAATTGCAGTAACAAGCCACGGTGATAACTGCATTTTCACACTTGTTTGCGGGCTATTTTGAACCAGTTACTGTCCTGAGCCTGCACAGAAAAACAGATTAACAATCTATAAACAGATGAGAAGCCAGACACTCACTATGAAATCCAAACAGACACCTCATAAGGAGCCAAGTGAGGATGTAATCTTAAAATAGCCACGCGATGACATGGCATGGCGGCAGTGTTTTTATTTTTTTTTTTTTTTTTTTGCTGCGTCACCCTCTGCCATTTGCCAAATAAGGGGAGAATCACCAGCGACTCATGAGGCAGCATAAAGTCTATTAGATAAGAGCAGGACAGTACACAAGCAGCGAGTTTATGGGATTATACATGTGATTGAATTGTGTTTTCTATTAACTCCATTAAGAGGTTTAATGCCTCTATTCAGGGAAATAAAATCATAATGCTTGCTTGTTTGGATCACTTAGAAAAATCCTGAGAACGCTTCACTGATGACTGAAGGGAAAAAAAAAAGCTTAACTCCATTCAAAGATCTGTAACTGTGTGTGTGTTTGTGTGTTGATGTATAAGCCCATTATTAGGGCTATTCCTGTCTGTGCCGACTGTAGCACACAGGTGCTTCCATAAGCTTAAGGAGCTGAACTGCTCTGAGTGACCAAAGCATTGTGTGTGTAGCTACGCTGACCTAACTCAGTGACATTCAAGCAGAGTAGAAGGCCAGATGACACCCACATTACGAGACCCTCTGCGTCATTTATACGCTCCACACAAGCTGTGCCTCTCGCTCTATCACACACACATGTAAATGTTCATTAGGTGGAAATTATAGGTGAGGGTATATACAGTACAGTACAGGCCCACTTTGCAAATGGAGTGTGACTGCATGGTATACATGGATTAATTAACGCATATAGCAGACATGTGCACACAAGCCCATCAATCAGCATGCAAATGATCCCACCAACACCCTGGCAAGGGTGATATGGCACCGCACTCACACACACACCAAACCAGTCATGCAGAAATTATAGTCTATTGAAAGCCTCTCTATAGAAGTGTGAGTACCATTATGATGAACACAAGAGTGATGGATGTATTGTAGTGTTTATCATGCCTCATCTCTACCCGAGCGGCATCTGTAAGGCCTAACTCTGTTAACCTCCATTACAGCAAACTCCCAGCGGTGATTTCTCTAGAAAGACTCAATGCAAATATGATTTTGGCAAACACACAAACAAACACACTCATACACATAAAGTGAAATGATCCACAAACTCAATGTGTCCAGTCACTGGCTCCCAAAGTGAAAGACAGCAGGTGGTCCATTATTTTTTAGGTGTCTGAGTTCAAAAGCATCGAGGGAGTGTGGGGTTCACAGCAGAGGCTGCAGCAGCGCTCTGGACCCTCACATGTCTCGCTTTAATGTCGCCACATCAGATGCAAGCAGATGGCTGTATGTGGTCCGTTTGTTCTGTCTGTTTGTGGCATTCAAACCATCTTCTTTTCCCTCCCAGTGTTAGCATCCATGTCTGAATTTCTGTCTACTGTGTGGAATTCAGCTTACAACATGTTGGGAAGTATGCTTTCATGCTGAGCGTTAGCTGAGATTAAAACCAATGTCATGTCTGTAGACTAAATACTACAGTACTACACTACTGCTACAGCCGGCAGACAGGTAGCTCATAGCTAACATACCAACACAGTCTTATAGCAGTTCGTGAAATACTTAAAAAATTTAAAATATTTGATTTATGTTCATATAACACAAATTTTGGTATGACTTTCAACAATATGCAATTTTCTTTGGGTTTTCCTGAACTTGTCCAGCAACACATTGTTTGATCACGCTTTGAGTGAAAATAACACCAGAAGCGCCATAACTTAAATATGAACAAATAATTCAACATTGACTTCTGGTTTCACACAGGACACAAACCGGTCTCCTGGGTGAAAAGCTGGTATTTTTTGGCCCAAACATCCATCCTAACCTCCTCTGTATATGGCGTTTGCCTATGTGGATTACGTGAGAACTGAATTTGTGCCGACCATTACAGAAAAAAATGGAAATTTGTGTCTATGTACATGAATCACTAGATTCACTTTTGTGAGTATTTTATAAACTGCTGTGTGACTGGGCTGACAACACACAATACAAATAACAGCACATAACCCTCCCCAACTTGTAATTTTTCATATTTTTTTGTATAGATTAGATATGTACTATATTTAGTATGAATGTCAAACATAAACTATGATTTTATGAGCTTCAGAGGTGCAGATTTTTGACTTTGGTCACCCCCTGACTTCCTCTAGCATCACAATGAGGTAAACTTTTGTAGTTTTATGTCAGGGTTAAATGCTGGATAAGCTGAAGTGGCTGGCAGGTTTTTACTGGAGGGTGGAGAGCAGCAGGCAAACAAGCTAACACACAAACAGAAAACAAACTGGCAAGATCACTAGCAGGAGCAGGAAGCATGGCACACTGACAAAACGGCAACGATCCGGTGGAGGCGGGCTGTTGGTGCAGGGTTTATGAAGAGAAGAGGAGCTGGCTTGATTGGCAGGCAGGTGTGCTGATTGCTGGTGACTGGCAGATGTGTTGATTGCAGATTATGTCCAGGTGAGTAGTGTGAGAGAGAGAGAGAGAGAGAGAGAGAGAGAGAGAGAGAGGGAGCGAGAGAGAGGGAGGACCAGAAGAGACACGCAAGCAAACACACAAACAAAACCAAAACAGACCAAGCGCACATCACTCATAATAAAACGTCGAAAAATAATAAAACCACTCTCACAGCAGGAAGGCAGCTGAGGGAGGAGGGAGGGAGGAGGAATCGTGACAGTTGTGAATCGACGGGCTCAACATTTGGCACAGACATTCATGTCCCCCTCAGGATGAACTGTATTTATTTTCATGATCCCTTAACTTTTCATCTAGTGCCACAATCAGGTCAAAATTTCCCTTCCTACAATAGATTTATGACCAACATTCCCATCAGCCTCAGCTGTGGATTGTCGTTAGTGTTAATTAGTAAATGCCAACTGTTTGCTCCATTGGGGCCCAGCCACAACACTATGCTTCCACCATTTTGGAACGCCACGAAAACGTCCACCTAAAAAGTTCTGTACAGAAGTAACACAAAGTTATTTCTATTCTATTGTACGGAAATGGCCCGTGTTGAGCTATAAAATAGCACAAATATAATAATAATTTTCAGTCCAGAATGGCAGCAGTGGCTGTTGTCAAGAAAACACAGTTTTATCTCTTTGCTTCTATTCTCTTTGCTAAGATGAGAAACATGGCAAACATTGCCTGCTATCAGTTTAGTTAGCATTGTCAGTGTCTCTAAGATGTGTATGTTGACTATGTTTATTAGTTATGTTTATTTGTTTGCCCGTTTATGAATCATTTGGTCAATCTGTGTAAATATTTCTGCCGTCATATTTCATCTACATAAACCTGTGTCTTTTGTACTGCGTCTCTTCGTTTCTAACTCTATTTAATTTATCTTATTCATTTTCATTCTCTCAAGTTATTCCCTCCATTTTACAGATTTCTAGTATTGTTTCCTTACATTGTTGAATTGATGGGCTTCAAGGTTTTGCTTCAGGGCTGCAGCTCGAAGTACTCTATATAAATACCGGTCCATTTCCTGCATTACCTCAGATGGCTTATCAAATAGTTTAATGTGTGTTATTGGTTTGGAAGTTGCACTGCACTTTGTCAGAAATGTAGATAAATGTATTTCTGGTCTAGACTGCTCCTAGATGCATCCTAACTGTGCTGTGTACCTGTATTTAATGCATCTTTTGCCTTCACATCCCAGTCTGTTCATCCTGCAGGCCTGTTGGTGTCAGATGAAAGGTAAAAGCCTGGAGGTAAGAAAAGAGGGCTTGTGACCAAAAAGTTCAAGGTGAGGAATGCGGGTTTTTTCCTCCCTCGAAAAAAAACACTACACCTGCATCACTCTGTGGTAGAAGTAGAAGACAGTAATAGTACTACAGAGCTGCTAATGTGAGCAGGAATAGCTGTGAATGTGAATCAGTCTGTTGGAAAGCAGCATGCCTGCTTATTATTCCTCTGTGACCCTGGAGAGTTGTCTGTATTAGCCTTAGAAATCTCCAAAACAACAACACAGGAGTTCTGCTTGTTACAATTAGCACAATTCCCCCACTGAAGCCAGAGCTAACAATGCTGGTGAGACTAAATGAGGTAAAGAGGGTTTGGTTTAATTAATAGAGATTAGCCTACTTTTCTACAGACCAGAGGGATGCCCAGAAACTCCCACAATGCAGTTGGAGTAGTTTGACTTGAGCTTTATTATTCCAGGAACCTCTGTGACATACTTCCAATGCAGGATGACATTTTCCTAGAGCATGAATTCATGACGTCACCATCTAATCCGTCTTCATCCCTGTTCTATTCCCGTCAGGTGAACGGCATGGAGTAAAGGAGTGAGGGTGACCCAGGCTTCTAAATATAGATGTAGAAACCTTTGGCGAGTCTTTACAAAGACGTCACACATGTTGTTTGTCAGGATTTTCTGTGAATATCTTACTCTATTTAGAGGTCTGCGCTGCTTTAACCACCTCAAAGAGACACAGCGCGGTAGCTCTTGTGATATTTTATTTGGGGATTGTGAAAGTTTGATGAGAAGCAGAAGCCAATAGATGAGATATAAAAAAGTAGCAGCAGGCTTTGAATAGTATGATGATGAATATGTATAAAAAGAGTGCATGCATGCCCTTTAGTGCCTGTGTGTGGGGGTGAATGCATGTGTGATGTGAGAGAGGATTACCAGTAGTCCTGACTCTAAAGTAGGCAGAGAGTCAGATGAGTTTAATACAACAAACAAAAGGAACATCCCTCACTGTAATACAGTCTCTGTATTCAACCATGGGAATTAAAACCTGTAAACCCAGACAGATTAATTGTCTTAAATAAGCTTATGGACATGGATAAGAAAAGCCAAAGACATCCTTACCACAGCGCTGCTTGTAATTTTCATTGTGTGGAGGCACGAGGAGGGAGAAAGTGAGTTAAGGGGAAAGAAAGATGAAGGCGGAGGGGCTGAAAAATTAAATGCAAAGCTGTTCGGTCTTTGGTGAGGGATTAGTCTGTAGTCCCTGCACACTCAGAAATGATCTGAGACGCAGTTTAAGTCCGAGACATCACGCAAGAATTATTATAGGGATGAATAGATTGATGCACAAAGGTCTCCGATAAATTTTTGCTGGTGTCCGTGGTAAGGGGAATAATTGCTGATCTGACATGTCTGACCTTGACTTCATCAGCTCACTAATGTCTCAGATGAACCTTTAAAGGGATAATGGCATTTTTTTTTTTCCTGGAATGTGAATCCTGCACTTACAGAATGTCTCGTAGCAAATTACATCAGTTATGTTCGACCAAATGAAAGTACTGGTCTTTGTATGTGTTCCACTCTACTCTTAAAGAGGCTTTCCACGGATATTTCACAGGTTAAGTGAAAACTTTGACCTAATGACCTTAAGTTAAGGAATCACCAAAGTCATTATGGTTCATCCTCATGCACCTCATGGATATATGTACCAAATCTCATGACAAAACCTCACATTGCTGTTGAGCCATGCCACTAGAATGTCAAAAGAAATGGTCAAAATCGAAGCAGCCAAAGATAGTTCCTTGTATGAATGAAACGAGAACTATTAACAAGTACTTGGTACAATCGTCAACCGCTTATCCCGTTAGGGGTCACGGGGGGGCTGGAGCCGATCCCAGCTGGCATTGGGCGAAGGCGGGGTTCACCCTGGACAGGTCGCCAGTCCATCGCAGGGCACATAGAGACAGACAACATAGAGACAGACAACCATTCACGCTCACATCCACACCTACGGGCAATTTAGAGTCATCAGTTAACCTAAACAGCATGTCTTTGGACGGTGGGAGGAAGCCGGAGTACCCGGAGAAAACCCACGCTTACACGGGGAGAACATGCAAACTCCACACAGAAGAGTCCCAAGCCCGGATTCGAACCTGCGACCCTCTTGCTGTGAGGCGACAGTGCTAACCACTGCACCACCGTGCAGCCCCTATTATAATAATATAATTATTCTTATTATTATATATCCCAAAATTTGTAAACTTGACAATACTAGTTTTGCTACTGTAATGCAGGTACTGTAGGTACCAGGATCAGCTCTCAGGACTAACGCTGTCCCGGCGTTCCAGGTTACGATGGCAAATGCTCCCGATTTGACTGTTATCAGGCCATTAAATTGATGTTATTGGGTCAATAGGAGCCTACTAGACCCATTATGTTGTAAAAGTAAAACTGAAACTTAGAGGCAAAACTTTATCTTGTAAAATTTAGTTTTTTGAGGCAGATCATCAAGGACGAATAATTGTGAATTTCCCCACTGTGGGACTAATAAAGGAATTTATCTTATCTTATCTTAATAAATTTGCAAAAAACAATATGCAGATGGTAACAGAATGGTGCATGGATGACATATTTTTTAGGCCAACCCAGAAGTTAGGATTACATGGGTTTCCTTGATAATGCAACTTTTCCATTGAGTTTTGGATTTTAGCAGAAAATAAGCTGTGTGGCAAATTAACCACCCTGATGATTTCTGAAGTGTGAATGCAATTGGCAAAAGTAAAACGCTAACATTAGGCTGCAAACAAACTACACCATGGTTGTATGAAAGCAAGTATACATAATGAAGCTGTAAAGGCAGATGAGTCGGCGTGAAGACGTAGTCTCATTTAGCCACTTGTTAGCAACCAACATATAAAGGCATTAAAATTCACAAGTAGGATATGTACCTATGCATTTTATATTGTAGAACAAAACAATAAAATCTCTTCAGCTTGTGTAAACCACAGACCTTATTTCAGGCATCTAACTAAAAACCCATTGACTTCCAGACAAGGGAACTGGAAGTGCTGAAATGCTAACTCATTTCCTGTTTTAGGACTCATTCCTGCGGCACTCCATAAAGTAGTGTATAGTGACACATGTGAGATTTGTATTATTATATAGTATTAGTATCAACTACCAACTACTACTACAACTAACTTCTACTTTCTGGTATCATGACATCCCTAGTCCTTTTGAATGAGCCTCCATTTCCCATAATGCAAATGGTAGTATTTTCATTAGACTCTCCTTGCAAACACCCACCACCATGACCTCAGTTTGTAATGCAGGCGCTCTGTTATATATTTGTCTCAGAGAAAGATTTAACAATGTCATCTGGGTTATTATTATTTTCCGACTTGACAAAAGTCCTCCAGAGCCACAGAAGTCATAACACAACTGTTTTGTTGCTGATCTTTATGTGTAAAAGGTGGAGTACACATTGAATTTTCTCCAGTAAAGAAAGATAAAGTGAGGGTGCTGGATCTTTGGTGATTGGGACAAGCTTGACAAAGTTTCTTTTTCCACATGGACTCCACCTTATTCCTCTTGCCTCTCTTAATTTCTCCATGTGTCTGCCCCAAACAGACAAATCGCTGACGATGCAGGAAAGTCAGCAGTTTGCTGCCAGTCTAAAATATGGCCAGCTCACGACTGTGCACTTTAAAATAACCCCCTTCTCTCCACTTCCCCCTACCCTAACGCCCTAGAGACTGAAGCCCAAGCAAGGCAATTATAAATTTCCCCTTATAATTTCTGAACGTCAAACAGGTAGAGCTGTCAGTCACACAAGTACATCCACAGATGTATGAACACACACACAGTCCCTGATCTTAATGCATTGTGGTAGCTGGTGTGCAGCCTACTTTCAGCTTGTCTGGAAGGATTGTTTCGGGCATGCATCATTACTGTACGCAGGTGTTGCCGCTTCTTTCTGCTGCTTTGCTAATTCACAGTCATTGCTTTCTCTAAAACCTGGAGGAGACACTTTCACAACCACAGCTGTGGCCATACATTGAGGAGGAAGGAAAAAAAGATGTGCTTTTAACCATTTCCAATCCCACGCAAATGTAACTTATTTATGAAGCTGACTGAGTGCATTCTCTCTAAAAAAAAAAAAAAAAAAAGTGTTTGGTTTGGGGCTTGGAAGGTGAAAATAGTGCAACTTACATGAAAAAATCAGAAATATTTCATGACCCTGTCTTTGCAGGTTTTTCTCAGGTCTAATGATGCCAGCAGTGATTCGCCACAGTGCACAGAGGTTCCTTGAGGACAGCATGAATCTTAATTACAGATTAACTTGTCCAACGGCTGAACGATGGCATAACATTAGAATTATGTCTGTAAATGGTTCCAAGAACAGCTGTGAGTCAGAGAGAAAGGCCACATCCAGTTCCATGACGTAGCATTTTGTAACTCTGGGCCAGTGTTGCGACTGACGGTCTGCCAGTTAGGACAAGTCATTAAGCTGCTCGCCCTGTGAGCACAAGTTAACTGGGTCTAAATTTGACAGTTTAGGCTTAGCCAGGCGGCAATGTGCTGACAGACTGACTGAAAGCGGTGTCTGAGAGATGACCAGAGACTCTATGTTTTACTCTGGGCACTCGCTCGCTCAGGCTTCAGCCACAGAGTGAAAGCACACGGTGTGTTTGGTGAACAGCAGGTGTGGAGGGTGAAGCGCAGCAGCCGTGAAGGTAACACGCTGCAGGATTTGGGTGTTTGGGCACTGAGGTCTGTTGGACGCAGCCAGTGAAACTATTATGTGACATGCTGATACCAGCAGCGTTTCCTCCCTAAGCTGCTTCATTTCTGGCTAGCTTGGTGGGATTCCAGACTAAGCTCTCCTTGGTTGTGTCCTACCAAAAACACTCCAGTGCCTTCCAAGAGACTATTTCTACAGCTGTCTGCAGTCAACACAGTAACTAATAACAACTCAGACAGGTCTGAACGGTGGTTAATTAACAACCAAAGCTTCTTTTGCATTCTCAAAGGCCAAGGTATTGCAGATAAGTCCCTAAATTGGATTACTAATCATACTTTATTTTTAATCAAACACTGTTTAAATTGATAATTTACTTTGTCATTATGCAGATTCTGCTGACTATTAATGAAATACATGATTTAAATCGGTCAGCAGCACTTTGCAACTCTTCATACCTTTGGTCTACCCAAACAGATCATGACCTTATCATTAAGGTTTCATTCACACAAGATCAGGCATTGCTTTGATTCTCCGTAGGGTTGTGCGGCGGTGTGGGAAAGTCACAGTAATGGCCAATTACTGCGACGATAAATGTCTTTTGTTCCCTCGTGGCTGGGTTGTAAATCTCTGGATTGCCAGTTACATGATTGGCTACCACAGCATGACGTCAGGTTGCATTTCTCCAAAAGTGGATCTGATATCTCTGCAAACAGAGAAAAAAAAATCAGAAATCCTGTACACTGTTGGGCTTTTGAACTCACTTTAATTTAGTTATGACATTTCAGTCACTAGACCGTTATCAAATAAGATTCTCATCTCATCAAGTAACAAATCGTACTCTCATAGGGTAGATGATTTTTTTTTTTTTTGATTTTCTTTTTTTTTTCAATCCATCTTGAAAATAAAATTGTGCCACAGATCCTTCTTTCTTTATTTGATAATGTCATTGAGATGCATTTTTTTATCCTTATAATATATTTGAGGGCTTTTTTGAGGGTACTTTTGGACTTTACAATGTTTGGAAATGTTTGGATCATGTGAGTCGGAAACAATCCTACGCAAAATGGCACCTTAATGCATGGGCTGGCAGTGAAAACGTTTCTGAGAGGCTAGACAGCAACAAATATGGATGGATGCAGAATATTCTGTGGCACAAAAACATATTGTGAATTTTGTAAATGATTGCATCTATCTTTTTTAAATAAATTTTGATTTTTGGGGTGGCCCTGGCAGCTCACATGCCCCATGTACCAAGGCTAAAATCTTACCGCGGTCTGGGGTTCGAGTTCAACTCATAACCCTTTGCTGCATGTCATCCCCTGTCTCTCCCCCTTTCACAATGGTCGCTGTCACTATCAAATAGAGGTTTAAAAATAAAGCCAGAAAATGTGATCTTTGGACTTTTACTCTGGAGTTTTTGTAAATGTTTGGCTCACACAAATTGGAAACAATCCTATTCAGCCACCACTGGAATCTAATTCTAGGACAGCCCTTCTTCATATTATGTCGCTGTCCATTGCTGAATTAATGTTTCTATGGTGGTATATTGTGAAGGGAGGGAAGGGCCTCAAACGTCCATATAGGCCTAAAGTAATATTAAGGCATTTCTGGCTATACAGTATACCTGGCTGCTGTTGTTTTTCCGGCCTGTTGGTTGGTCTTTGAAATGCTAGCACATGTGCATGTGTTGGAACCTAGACGTTAAAAGTAGCCGATAAGCAGGCGGCATCTGGCGAATCCTGCCAGATGGGTGTTCAGACTAAAAACAGCCCAAATTAACAGGGCTGCACTGATGTTGCTTTGTTTCAGGTACCAGTGAGATAAAGAAATATAATTCAGGAAGTCAAGTTGTCGCAAATGATAACAGATTTTGAGGCCTTATCAGATCACTGCACAGTAGAAGGACTTTTCTGCGTTGGAAATTTATCACGGCAGCAACAATTTCATCTATTGTCATGATGATCCTGAAGTAAACAGTAGAAGAAGAAGAAGAAGAAGATCTACCTTTATTAGTCCCACAATGGGGAAATTCAATTTACACTCTGTTAAACTCATACATGGTACATGCAGACCTGAAACACACATACATGCAGTAATGGAGAGATGTCAGAGTGATGGGGCTGCTCCTGACAAGCGCCCCGAGCAGTTGGGGGTTTGGTGCCTTGCTCAGGGGCACCTCGGCAGTGCCCAAGAGGTAAACTGGCACCTCTCCAGCTACCAGTTCACACTCAGTTTTTGGTCCATGTCGGGACTTGAACCGGTGACCCTCCGGTTCCCAAGCCAACTCCCTACAGACTGAGCTACTGCCGCTACCCAGTAGAAATATGGGTTCAAGTTATGATGTAATCCATCAGGAATATGTTTCCATATATTTGATTGGCCAGTGCAGCATCTGGCCACATTACATTGCATTGCATTGCAGCAAAAGTTAAGCCATGTTCCACTTTTTTGCTGGATGAACTTGCGTTTTCTCATCATTACCCATGCTTGAATTTCCCAAATGAGTTCACAGTTAAAAAGTTAGAAAAATCATGTCCTTGAGTGATATTTACTATTCAAAATGAACAATAGGAATGGATGTCATGTCCTCATTGAATGTGAAGATGACATTAGACGTCCAAAGTGGAAATTGAACTCCATCCATTCTGTAGCTAAGCTACTGATCCCATAAGCAAACATCTGGACCTCCTCCAGAATCACTGATTAATTCTGCTGGAACAAAAGTCATTAAGCAAGCCGTGGGCAAACATCAGCGTGATCCTCCCTCCGCAGATGAGGACAGGAAGCTTGTGCTGCTGAAGACACACGTTAGAAGAAAGGCAGAAAAAAAGAGAGAGTGGGAGACAGATGGGGGATGATTTTGCTTCTTTTGTCCATTCACTTCTTTTAAATAAGTCAAGTGTAGGCAGCAAGTGGGTTTGAGCCGTGTGGGTTTGAGTCATCCATGAGGAAGTGTGTGTATTTGTGTGTGTGGGCAACGCAGTACAAACTGCTGCTGACCTGATCAAATACAACACGTAATTGTTGGGAGGATCCAGAGAAACAGAGCAAAGTGAATTGTGTTTATCCGATTACCGCAAGTCTCTCCACACCTCCTCTGTGTGTCTATAAGTGTTTAAAGGAGCACGACACTGTTTCTATAAGACCAAATCTCTGGAGGTCTGTGTGTGTGTGTGTGTGTGTGTGTGTGTGTGTGTGTGTGTGTGTGTGTGTGTGTGCTTGTATAACTATCCTTATGAGGACCGATTTGAGTTTTAGACCTTCAGAGTGAGGACATTTTTGGAAAGTGGGGACACTTTGGCTGGTCCTCACAGGTACAGTACATTTATGTGATGCCTCTGTCGGGGTCACATCAGAGGGCAGGAGTCAAAGCCAAATAGCGAAACCAAGGCAAGGTGTGGCTGTGAGTTTTAGGGACCGTGGTGTGTGTTTGTGTGTGTGTGTTTGTGTGTGTGTGTGTGCGTGTGTGTGTGTGTGTGTGTGTGTGCGTAAGCAGAATCAGAGAGAGACGATAGCTGCTACTGGTGTTTTATGATGTTGCCGTCACATGATAGCCCCCCCAGCTAGACTTTGAATTAGACTACTGAAGACCCCACCCTGTCCCAACACACACACACACACCAGGGAGTTCACACACTGCTCACACTTACATTCTTTAGGCCGCTATGGGATCAAACTGTACGCACAAGTGACTGCGCTTGCAATATGCACACACAAGCACACACACATAGAGCCTGAGGAGGCAGACAGAAATACATGCATACATGCAAAACAGCCCAGCAGAACAAGAATCCTCATGCACAAATCCACACGCTCTAGACATTGATTAATGAGCTTTTCTTGTTGCTGTGTAACACCACATCTGCTGCCACGGGGACTTCAGCACGAGCCGGAAACAATATGGCCTACTTGGCCCATTATACAGTGGCCAGTCGTATTAACACACACACACACACACACACACACACACACATACACATGTCTGTCCTCATTATGCTGGTGGCAACCTCATTTTGTCCCAAACCACCCCCCTCCTAACACACACACACACACACGACCCCTGCCAGCACACACATATGCCATTATAGGTTTTGTATCCATCATCCCCCTCAACACCAGAGCAGCCTGCATCCTTAAGAACTCCCAGAATGCTTCATTCAGGGTTTCTACAAAGACTCTCCTCTGATTGTGACCTGCTGAGTCTCAGCCCTACCACACTGACTGCAGGCTATAACAGAGACCAAAACAGCAACACAAGCCACTTTTCATGGAGCTTTTTTTTTTTCAAAGAATAGCAATAATATGCTTTATTAAGGACTAAAAACATATAAAATCAACAGCAAAGGATTACAGAAGCCAGACAAAAATATTAAAGTTAAAGTTGATTCAAAAAACACCTCTTTGTTTGTAATCTAGAATACTGAGGAACTGGTTTTCCTGTTTTTGTCTGGATCATCTGGAGATTCAGTCACTTTTTTAAACGTATTGGCCAATCTCAGATGCTGAAATAATAATCCTTATGGGTGGTTTATATTGGTGTTAATGAGTGATCCCGGTTTAGCTAGCTACCCTTCTACACATAAACACAACCTTTATAACTATTTCAAATACGTTTTTAAAATGTTTTGATTGGACCAACTTTCATCATAATTTAGCTAAACGGTATGAGTGACAGATTACCATCATGAAAAACGGAAGAAAAAAAAGATATAAGGAAAAGTTTATGTTCACCTTACTTTATTCCTTTCATTTCTCTCTAAAAACATGAAAATATCTGAAAATAATCTCAATGGAATTGTAACTAATGGTGGGAAATTACTTCAGGGATGCACAGTAAATGATGAAAATGGTCAAATTTAACAGTGGTTCTTCCTAATATACATTATATATAATCAGAGAGAGTTTAACATGCTTTAACTGAAGAATAATTTACATATTTTATAGTTTAATGGCTTAAAGTTGATTACTTTGCACTGAGGACAAAAAAATAAAATTGAGCACCTGTGCCAAAAAAAGACAGAAAAATGGATTTTTAATGTGCATTATACTTTGCTGATGTTATAAAGAAGACCTTAATCCATAATGTTAGCTATTTGTTATAAATATTTATTTATATTATATTATAAATTATATATATTTATATAAAGAAAATATGCAGTAATTCATGGAGACAGAAATGTTGCTGCAGAACAGGAATGGCTCATGTTCCTCTGAGCTGCATCCCTCTTGATGTATATGTATAGGGCTGGCTCGTGGTCAGATGTTCGTGGGTGGAAGTTTGTGTGACGTGCATGTGGCCGGGTCACCTTGTGTGTGGTGTGGTGCTGCATGTTTGTTGGGGGGGGGCAGCTTGGCATTTATGTGATGGCCTCTGTGGGGGTCAAGTCAGAAAGCAGAAGTTGAAGCCAAATGGCGAAACAAAGGCAAGGCGTGGCTCTGAGTTTTATGGAGCCTGCCGTGTGTGTGTGTGTGTGTGTGTGTGTGTGTGTCCATAGGGATAAAAGAGACACCCCGAGGACAATGGAGGTTGTGTGTAGCAGCTGACTATGGGGGAAATTATTCAAGAAACAAATTAACATTTCACTCGACCACTTGGGACACCGCCTATTAATCTCATAGAGCTATCTGAAAATGATCTGCAACATTTCTGTTAAATTCATTCTGTTGTACTAATACAGTTATATTTCAGCTGTGTTTCTGCCTGGCTCATTAAAATCCGTCTTTCAAAATATTACAGAAGTGACGTATACTGATCTTTTTTATTTCATTTTTCTCAAGTGATCAGTTAATGATCTTGTCTATAAAATGTCAGAAAATAATGAAACACGCCCGCCATCACAATTTCAAAGAGCCCAATGTGACACCTTCACCTTGCTGGTTTTGTTTGACTAGCAGTCAGCAAACCCAACAATATTTGGGTATTGGGTAAAAAATCAGTAAATCCTCACATTTGAGAAGCTCAAACTGGGTAATATTTGGCATTTTTGCTTGGAAAAATATTGATTATTGATTAATCTACCAATCATGCCAACTTTAGTATAAAGTATAAACAAAAATGTATTCAGAAGTGTCTAAATTGAAGCAGAATTACCTCTTTCAAAAGTGTAATTTCTTATTATTAGTAGCAGTAGTAGTGGAAGTATTAGTAGTTTAGTAGTAGTTTAGTACCAGTAGTATTGCTGTTTATTTATTTATTATCATTATATTATTATATAATATTATATATTATTATATTATTATCTTATCGGTGCATTAACATATAAAAAGTATTTTATTGTTGTAGCTTGTAGAGCTTATTTTAATTATTCTATCTGTTGGGTAGTTCTGTGTTTTGTGTGCAGCCCTAATATGCAAAGAAACTGCAGTAAGAAGTATTTGTAGTTAAAGTTTCACTTTCCATTGTCCCCTCACTAGCAAACAAGACCCCGAGGTACTTGAACTCCTTCACTTGGGATAAAGACTCATTCCCTACCCGGAGTAGGCAATCCATCGGTTTCCTGCTGACAACCATGCCACTTACAGCGTTCTACTATTGTGTACTCTGGGACACTTGATTGGACTGAGCCATTTGTAATGTCATCAGTTACACCTGAGCTTTGCATGCTAGTCATACTGTGTGCTGTGACAAAATTATATCACTGATGGAGAGATATAAAATAAAATCAAGACATACAGTGTTTGAAACAAAACAACCAACAACAGCAAACACAGAGTGAAGAAGAATTCCCCCAAGGCTTGTCTTCATATCCTGAAAACACACAGCCTCGGGGCAAATCAGCCTCTGGCAAGCACCAGTATCACAACAGTGGTTGTTAAAATGTGAGAATCTTCACTGATTGTCTTCCCATGCATTATTTAAAGGAGAATGGATCATTTAGAAGCTCTAATCACACTCACTGCATCGGGGGGAGTTCTGCACAAGTGCAGAGTAAATCATAACTACGGATATGACGGCTCATTGACTTGTGTAATCATACGGTGACAGCGGGTGCTGAAAATGATCGATTTCCTCTTTTCGCTGTGTAATGAGCGAGGTTTAAACATTACAGTGGGATAAGGCTATTCCCTGCTCGGCACCGACGCTGCGGCTTGTGTTTTGTTGTGCATGCCATTAATGTGCACAGGGAAAAAGGATATCCCATACACATTCTCACCTCTAACATTTAACAACTAGAGAGAAGGAGTAGGGCTGTCTACAGACTCAGATAATTAAACCAGAGGGAAATTATAACAACCCTCCTCCCCCCTTCTCTATTTCTTTTCTCTCACTTTGTGTGTTCACTCCCACTCTTATTGCTTGTCAGCAAATCAGCCTGGCTGCAGATGAAAATGGCAATCCTAAAAAAGGAGAAAGAAGAGGAGGAGAGTATGCATGCCGGCCACAAAGCGGACATGAAAATAATAATTTTCCATCTATTAACCTCCATCTGTGGTGTCTTTTTTGCTCAATAATTCAATCGCTGCTGTTAACGGGTGCTTTGCTGCGGCAGGTGCGAGGACCGTCGTGCAGCAGACATCATTGGGCTAATTTATAGTTTTCATTTAGCATCTTTATCACCCCATTATTTGCCATCACACACACGTACGCACACACATTCAAACAGACACCAGCACCACTGAGAGAGTCCAAAAGGTGTAATTGTTGTGCTTTTCATAGCCTTTGTGTCGTGTGTCTCATTACTGTTTGCAACACAATCAGGCCCTGCTCACCTCCGCAGCAGGGCTCGTTGACTTGACTCACACTGTGCATGCATGCATGTGTGTGTGTGTGTGTGTGTGTGTGTGTGTGTGTCTGTGGAGTTACTAGATGTGCAGAGAGCCATGTGTAGGAGTGTAACTCCCGATGTGATTCATATCTGAGCCCTGGAATACGGTAGAATCACCAACACAAATCAGCTGTGATCAGACAGGGCCTATTACCCCAACACACACACACACACACACACACACACACACACACACACACACACACACACACACACACTTTCAACATTTACCATACAACACACATACACACAGTAAAGGCCATTGTCCAGAGAGGAGATAGAAAAGGTGGGTGACAGCGAATGGGAGGGGTGTTTCTATGGCGACCAGGGCGACAGAAGGAAGAGGGGGTCCGCCTCCTGACCTTCATTGAGGTGAATGTATGAATCACTAAGCTGAGGCAGGACAGCCAGTCGTCACAATGCTGGAGACGAGAGCGACAGAGAGAGCGATCAGACGCCGTGTAAAAGACCATCACGGCTGTGAGCTGTGCGAGCTGCAGCAGTTAGTCTGAGGCACTTAGCATTAGCATCAGAAAGACATTATGCTAATAGCATCAAAGGAAGCAGCCCCCGCCTTTGTGTTTCCTGGGCCGACCCAAGGGCGCGGGAGGATTTTACATTTCAACCGCCGTTCCAGCCCTGAACTCCCAAAGCATTTGCATGAAGATACAATGAAAAATAGGGAAAATGTGATGCATTACACTGAACGATGAAGCAAGGCTGTGCTTCTAAAAGGTCCACAGTCCACAGGCACTGAGAGGAATGGGTTCAAAAAAACAAGTTTAACGCAGTATACACGACACACGAGTCTTGTGCTCCACATTCAAAATCTCACTGACATTTGTAATAATGCAATTACTAAAACTCCTAACTTGTATTATAACCTTGCTCAAAATATGTCAGGGTTTGCTTCATTTGTCTAGAAGTTGGTACATTTTAAATAAAAGTGTTTCTTATTTCTGTTTTCATTTCCCAAAAGCCCAAGACCTTCACAGGTTAACGGTCACCCAGCGTGACAGACTGATATCACTCAAGACTTGTGGTGAGCTGCCGCGCCATGATGCTGAAGGAAGACATACCACAGGAAGCTGGTCTCTAGTTGTTATAGCTGGTCTAATTGACAGGGACAAGAACATTTGACTCTAAAGTACAAGTAATAGTACCCATGTGTGAAAACATACTCTGAGTAAATGGTAAACTGAGGCTCTCTGTAGCAACCTGATCTCATGAGAGGGCATATAAATAATCACCCTCATTCCCACGTCCCTAAATACTGAGGCTTTGTCATGGTCATCAGCATTTGGTTCTACCACACATTGCATCCTTTAGCATCGGTACGAAACATACAAGGAGTTGCATTAATTACAATGGAAACTGTAACAGTAAATGCGGTGAGAAAGTGTATCAAGAGTGTGGTGACATAGTTTAAAGAGTGATAGAGACACACCGAACAGGAGGGGAGGAGGATGGGCCCAACAAGCACAGGGCTTTCCTCCAGGAGACTGAGCTGTTTATGTCCAGTGCATCACGTTATACAGTAATCAGTTTGTTCATGTCCCATGTTTACAACATTCAGCATCATTTTCACTGTAAAAATGTAGTCATTTTATGCCCAACCATGCAGTTCTTTCCTAAACCCAACTATAGTGTTATTATGTCATCATTTCAGGTTTAGTAAAGTGAGGACAAGGGTAACCATACAGGTTTTGATGCAGAAAATCGAGTGACGCCAAGGAGTGTGATGGATGAAAAAGTGTTGTCAAAACACACCATCTTAGACATTCCACATGCAATGATAATACATTTTAGGCTTTTCACGTATCATTTAACGCCACATCATTACTGCGAAGAGGTCAAGGCTAGGTTTAGGCAATATAACTACTTAGTTAGGTTTAGGAAAACATCATGATTGGGATTAAAACAAGTACGTAAACTGAAGTACAGAAAACATGTCATAAACGTAACTTCAGAATAACTCAGCAACACTTTGACATGAACACCAGTCTCCTGGTTTAAAGTCCTGTGTTTATTGGACCCATCTACCTCCCCTCACACCCACATAAACCACTTTTTCTCACATTTTATTCTACGTCACTACCTGTGAGCATAGCATATTCACACGGATGCATTTACGTCGCAGTCAATACAGACTACGTGGCATATAAATGACACACCAAAAGCAAGAATGGCATTGTTATTGCACGCAAAATGACAAATGGAAGATGAAACATTTGCTGTGTCATTCATACGCCATTTGAGACTGGGCTGTATACAGAGTTCGACACTTTTTTACAAAACAGGACTGCAGGACATGAATGTATGTATATGGTGATCTAAATGATGTAGATCAGACATAAACATAAACGAATAGTATTGTATTTATATGTATTTTAAGAGGATAAGATCTCTCAGCAAAACAAAAACAAATACTGGAAATAAAATTGATTTCTTGTTTAAACTGGAGGTTATTTGTCGAGTAATAACCAGCTGAATGCCTGTCAACTAATTGTTTAATGCCTTTCTTTGACCTAAATAATGTTTTCAAGGAACTGAATTAACTATTTAGAGACTGCAAAGGCAACAGATCACCTGACACTACACCAAACTCTCCTCCACAATGTGATACCTGCAGGACAAAGACAGTGGTGCGCTGCACTCACGCCTTTGTTTTTGAAAGCAATTTGTCGAGTGCCCCATTTACACCATGAAATTGGAGAATGGAGGGCTCTTCCAGCAGATAAAATGAAATATCACAGGATCTGACTATAACAGCGTTTACTCCATCCAGTGTGTTATATGAGCTCTGTCCTTCCTGCGCTAAAGCACGCTTCAAGCCTATGAGAATGACTAATAACAAAGAAGAAGAGAGTCCTCCTCCACATGTATCATGTCAATCAAGGTACCACTGCTCTTCAGAGAATGCAGCAAAAGACTCCACAGGAGAAGAAAAAATGTTTGACATTGAAAAAGAAGGAGGAAAGATGATCAGGTAAAGGAAGACCCACACAAGATGAGGAGGTGAATGGAGGGAAATAAAGGAGAAAGAAACTCTGTCACCTTGGATGAGTCATCCAAAACACCTCAGCACTTCATACTGAGACATACAGTATAGCACAATACACTCCCTCTCCTCCTCCGGTTAGTCAAGCATCACGACACACATCCTCCACACATACAGTCACAGACACAGTGTCACCCTGTGACACAAATGTCACAGTGAGCAGACACAATCAAAAACTGGATAAAAACAGCATTTAATTTGATTTCTCATCTCTCTGAATTGGCTTGTTATTGGATTGGAAAGGGTGCCCTTGACTGCCGCCGTCGCGGTTCGCTCTGCAGCGAGGATGTTCGTCATCCAGAGACAGAGAAGCGTGCTGGTCAAAGGGTAAAAATAGGCTGGAAATGAAGGGCAGAGGAATAGAGGTGGCTTGCGTTAATGCTCAAGGTGCTTTGAATTAAAAACGGGGATGTTTGCATCCTCACTGACAGACTATTGACAGGTCAGTTTGTTTAATGGCGTCAAACTCAAACATCATAATCATCATGGGAGAAAAATGTGTGTTTTGACATGAGTAGGAGAGTGGAAAAATGAAACGTATTGCTACTCCTTTTATCTGCTGATGCTTGTTAAATGGTGGTGTTCTCTTTGTTTTTAGGCTTGTTCAGGTCGACCACATTTTGGATGAGGGCTAATTATCCATGGGTTCCCTTTGGGTCAATGCTTTTGTTGTAAAATAATTTAAATGGACTGCATTTATGTAGGGCTTTTATCCAGTTCATTTACAAATGCTTAGATAATGGCATGGCATGAACATAGAAATGAAATGATGAATACAAAAGAAAGGTACCTGCACCCTGGAATCACATCTCTCTTTAGCTTTTTTTTTTTTTTTTTTTTAACAAACTGAATAAAGCTTTCTTTTGTATTCTCATTGTTTGCATCTACCACCCATCCCACTAAGGTTTTGTGGATGTGTGCACAAAGAATAGTGTGTGCTAACTGCATATTTTGCAGGAATAGTATGGTGTATAATAATATGTTTGTATGGTAAATATGAAGCTGCAGACAGTTAGCTTAGTACAAAAACTGGAAACAGAGGGTAGCAGCTAGCCTGGCCCTGTCCAAAGGTTACAGAATCTGCCTATATACAGTATCAGCACCTATCATACAGAACGACTGAGTTTAAAGGTAACTGTCACAACCTGGCACAAGGCTGGACAAAGGAGGGGAGGACACACATGAGTTATAACGAAAAGGACGTTTATTTTACAGAACTAAAAGGGAAATTAGGGTAATGATAAGCTAAATGTAACAAAACCAAACGGGGGGATGCCAGGGGAAAAGCAGACTAGCTGACTGCCACTAGCTTATATAGTCTACAGCTAGACCAGGTGAGCTGAATTTCCCTGATGACCCGACTGCACCCACCAGTCTCCTGGAGGGAGAGGCTGCTTCAGAAAACCAGCCCAAATACATTTTCTGGCATATCCAGATTGTATCCAGATTGATTTTAGAAAGTGTGGACGAAAAAAAAAAAAAACACATGAAATGTGATTTTTGCAAGTCAGATCCAAACCATATTTGGAGGTGGTTTGAAATGCGATTCCTATCAGCTTTCTGCAGATACGTCTCAGTCCAGACGCTCAAATCAGATTTAAAAGTGTGGAAGTGCAGAATTTATGCAGCTACTCCATGCAGCTACATGGAGGAGAACAACAGTATGTGGACAGAAGCCAAAATAAATTGTCTGCTGGCACTTTCACGCTTTCACTTTTTGCTGCTTCCCCTTAACATTGCAATGGGTACCGGCCTCCATCGCTGAGTTTGTCTGGTGCAATGGAGGAGTGTTTCTATATCGTGACTTGACAGCAAACAGTATAGAAACAAAGAGGATACCAGTGTTTTTAATTTTTTTTTTTTCTGACAATAGCCACTGCCGCCATTTTGGACTGAAAATGCTTATTATATTTATAAGGTTTTACTGAATCAAATATGACCATAGAATGGAAATAATATTGTTTTA
Organism: Pterois miles; assembly: GCA_947000775.1. Lineage (NCBI taxonomy): Eukaryota > Metazoa > Chordata > Actinopteri > Perciformes > Scorpaenidae > Pterois > Pterois miles. The sequence goes on from CAMQGK010000638.1 coordinate 21,133,628, forward strand.
CTTTTGGACGGCACTTTTTAGGTGGACTTTTCACAGGCATCCGGCAGTCACTTTCAGTCCAAAATGGCGGAAGTGTACTGTAGCTCTGCTGCAGGGGCGCTGATGTTGCAATGGAACAAACAACTGACTTTCACTTCTTGGCAATATAACTTCTTTGTTGACGGTGTGATAGTTTGAGGAGTGAATGCTTCCACACTGGAAAGCTGCATTACCAGCATACATAAGTATTTGCGCTGATGTCATTACCACAGCAACCCATTCAGAGAGGCAATATCTGGATACAAATCTGATCTGATCACTGGCAAATAATACTGCAGATAGTTGGTCTTAAATATATAGATTTGAGAAACAAGTCGGATTTGTCTGCAGTCTGAACATTGTGAAAAAAAACAAGACAGGCCTATAATGTGTTAATTAGTGAGCTTTTGAAGTGTTGGAAGGAGGATTTTGTTACCTTTGGACAAAACCAGGCTAGCCATTTCCCCCAGTTTTCAGTCTTTATGCGAATCTAAACTAACTTTTGGCAATCCCGAATTTCCCTCCAGGGATTAATAAAGGTTCATCTTATCTTATCTTATCGTAGCCTTACATTTAGTGTACAGACATTGGAGAATGGTATCAACCTTCTCATCAACCTCAAGATAATGAATGAGAGTATTTCAATAATTAAAGAGTAAGATTTTAATATTTGATGTTTAGGCTGTATATTAACCTTGTATATTGTATATTGTATTGTATATTGTGAAGAATTAATACATTGGCAGCATCTAAAGAGCAGGTTGACAATAAAATGAGAAACAGAATTCTTTGGATGTAAATATGGCGTCCGAGGCTCTCCTCCTCCCCCAATAAAAGATGGAAGCTGAGTCCTCACTAAACCACGGCTGACTAAATGAGACGCGTGTTCGGAAATCCTCAGGGAAGATTGACATTGAGGGGAGAGGGCCGTCTGTATCACTTCGCTGCATAGATCACAAACCAATAACAGGGCTCATTTCCCTCCTGTCCCAGAGGGTCGGCCTCCAGGGTCAGAGGGGGGTGTCGCCGCAGTTAAGCCCCCAGCAGGAGGAGGCGTGGTGGGCCGTAACCTGCCTGATGACGCAGCTCTATCTGTTTCCAGAGCATCTGTTCCCATCTTATAGACGGGCAGACACACTTACACAGGACGTCTATAGTTACAATGCAAGACGACACCTGAGCTGAGTGTCGTCATGTCTGCAGGTGGCCCACTAACACATTTAGCCACATTACAATTTTTTATTTATTTTCTATATATATCTTTATACTGTATACTAAAATACCATTAGTTTGAGCAGTAGTTAGTGGTGATATTCTGTAGTATTTATCAGTGGTGGAAGATGTATAAAGAGCTTATACCTAAGTAAAAAAAAAAAAAAAAAAAAGCAACACAAAACACTGCTACTTTACACTTTGGTACAAGTAAAAGTCCCGCATTCAAAGTCTTCAGTTAATATGCAAAGATATTAGCATCAAAATATACTTTAAGTATCAAAATTTAAAATACTCATTTTGCAGAAAGGCCCATTTTGCAGTAATATATACTATATTATTGAATTATAATTAGTGATGCATGTGTTCTTCACTATAACGTTGCAGCTGGTAAAGGTTGTAAGTTCAAGTATTTCTGGGGAACATAACCTGTAATACATAATAATGCATTATTTTATTTTTGTTATTTTCTATTAATAATCTGAATATGCAAAGTAACTAGTTACTAAAGCAGTTAAATAAATGTAGTGGAGAAAAAGTATTTGCTTTCAAAATGGAGTGGAATAAAAGTATAAAGTAACATAAAATGCACTCAAGTGAAGAACAAGTATCTCATAATCGTACTTAAGTACAGTACTTTAGAACATAGTTATATTCCACCACTTCTATTTATAATAGTTTTTCATCCCTGACAATAATATTTTAGGAGAAAAATGCACTCGAGTTCATGAATACTAGCATTTTTACAGAAATAATCAAAAAGAAAAAGTCAAATACTATAATGGCATTTCATATTGGCACAAAATATCAGCCTTCTCACCAACAAGTGCTTTAACATTATTATCATTTTGTGTATGAAAAATTAACCTGCTTTCTGTACATCTAGAATATTTTTACGTTACTGTCTCAGTGGAATGCTCAAAAAACATTTCAAGATTTACTGGAGGTGATCAAATATTTTCCATGTCCACTACAAGCAAATACTACATCAAATTCTATTAATAATGTATTATTTTATACGTGGGCTGCACGGTGGTGCAGTGGTTAGCGCTGTCGCCTCACAGCAAGAGGGTCGCAGGTTCGATTCCGGCTTGGAACTCTTCTGTGTGGAGTTTGCATGTTCTCCCCGTGTAAGCGTGGGTTTTCTCCGGGTACTCCGGCTTCCTCCCACAGTCCAAAGACATGCTGTTTAGGTTAATTGATGACTCTAAATTGCCCGTAGGTGTGGATGTGAGTGTGAATGGTTGTGTCTATATGTTGTCTGTCTCTATGTGCCCTGCGATGGACTGGCGACCTGTCCAGGGTGAACCCCGCCTTTGCCCAATGCCAGCTGGGATCGGCTCCAGCCTCCCGGCGACCCCTAACGGGATAAGCGGTTGACGATGGATGGATGGATGGATATTTTATATGTCAATCATCTTATATGTATTATAAGTGTACAAACATCATTAGTGACTTATTGGACTCAATCATTTGCCTTTTCATCTTTGTAATGAAACAATGTCAAAACACGTAAGCAGTCCAACAAGGATCATTTAATAACAAAAATTATTATAATACAAACAAGTTACAAATAAAGAGTGGACTCATTTCTGACCATGTCAAGTGATCAGGCACTGAATTTCCATCAAACAGCATCTGCATTCAGTACTTGTGGCCATTAGAAACCTGAGCTTGATACAAAATGGCATGAACTGTGTTGTGGTACAAATGTATGTTGAACGAGGAGTAGGAAGCATTACAAAAGGTAAAGTGTAATAACAGTATAAATACACTGTATGTACAAGATGGAGTAAAGGCCGTAATGCAGAATCAGACAAGTGCCTCGCAGCTTTTGAATATTTTCTTCTGTACAGTTGGGAGTTGTAGAAATTGCCTCTGCAGCCCACTGAGTGCCGATGCATCAACAGCGTCATTAAAAACAAATGTGTCTCCTGGCAACGTAACAACCCAGTGCTTAAAATTATTTGTTCCTCCTCTCTTCTCCTCCCATATACTTGCTACTGATTTGCATTTCTCTAAAATAAGTTTAAATGTAGAGAAAGGAGAGGATTGGCTGAGTCAGGGTGCTGAGCAGAAATAAAAACTTTCTCCCTCTGGGTGCTAGTCAGCAAGAGCATCGCAATATTTACGAAAAACAATAACAGGTTATTATCATATTCTGCGGGCGACCACAGAGGAGCCTGCTTGGTTGAATTCCATTCAAGCTTTCATTTCAAGGGTCACAGGTTGAAGGTCAGGGTTCATAGTGCAGCAGTCACTAGGAGGGGGCATCTTCTCCATGTATGGCCTTGTACTTAACCATCTCCTCTGGAAAGACTTTGCCGAGCTCGGAGATCAGAAGGCTCTTGAATTTCTGTAATTGAAGACAACAGTAGAGGTTTGTAACTAATTTTCATTTTATGTGGAAGTTAAACTTTTTTATGTCAAGATCACAATAACTTAACATTTGATTAGATCAAAATCCGCCTTTACCTACTTTTACTTCCAAATAACAGAAATGTTAAAGGACCTGATACACCAAGCCCAAGGATCGACCATTGGACAGTTTAGAGCCGTCAGTGAACGTCCATCGCCGTAGTTTTTGCGGTGTTGAGCACCGTCATCTCTAGCCTTTCTGTGTCTGGGTTTTTTGGACAATTTAGCATACTTAATCAAGTGAAGGAACTCACTATGATTGGCTGTTCAGCTTAAGAGAATCAGTGCACGTTTTCATCTTCATCTCATTTGATCATTCCAATACACAGATATTTTCAAAGCGACACGACCATCTGGAATGAAGCTACATGGTGAGTGAGAGTGGTGTGAAAATGGTCAGCAGACGCTGCTATGTGTCATTTAATTATCATAACAATCCTCGGTCTTCCGGTTTCCCTTTTTGAATGTGGAACACAGACATTTAATTCATCTCACGCAGGCGCAAAACATACATGGTAGCTGGCATCGGCTGTAGTCTTTGCGGTGTTCAAGTGCAACTTTTTGGCCAAGACAAAGGCCTTCGTCGCAGCTAGTTCTTTGATGTCAGGTTGGTGTGTCTGGGCCTTAAGACATATCTGAATATGAAATAAATATATCAAATAACTGATTTGAGCTTCTACTGAACCATGACAAGATTTAAGCATTGTGTCCAAGGACAATTAATTCATCGTCAATAAACAAAGCTAGTTTAACAGAGAGGGCTATCTCAAGTACATAGCTCTTTGTGTAATGAATATAATGCTTGAAAGGGACATTTTTATCTTGAAATTCTTAAAAATGCTTGGGAGCATTTAATCAGTGAAGTTCTGTTTCTTTTTGCAGGCTCATTGGTGAGGATTCTCAGTGACCCTGGCATTATCTCTTACCGTCATAGTGTCTATCTTCCCTTTGACCTGCTCGTTCCTCGCCAAGGCTCTCTCCAGACATTCCTTGGTGTATAGCTGAGGGTTTCGACCTTGGTCGATATATCTACAGACACAGGGCATAACATTAGTCGAGGGAACCGTATGAAGCTATGAAATGCTGAAAAGGAATTTTGAATTCCTTTAGTTAAATGTGGTAACTTGGCCTTCCTACTTGGTTGTGGCTACTGTAGCAGGTCACTGAAAATTTTTACCAGCCACACAATTTTTTTGTCTTCCACTTCTGAAGTCTTTGTAGAATGCTTCAGAAATGTAAACCCTCAGTCAGAGGTTCTAGAAATATGCATCATGTCAGTATTTAACATAGGAACTGCTTTTAAAAGATAGCATTTCTTAAAATAAGGACAATCTACCTGCCATGGTGGCAGGTGACCTGAAATGTTTACCTGTCACAGCCAACATTTACCTTGTATTGTGGTGGTGGTGGCAGCAGGTGCTAATTTCATTCCCTGCTTTTTGGCAAAAGCCTATTCCACAATATATGAGACTCAAGAGTTTTTCTAAATCATGTGGGGTCACTTTTTGATTTGCTATATGATATTTCAAGTGTTGTTTGCTCATTTTCATTATTTCAGCAACCTTCCACCTACAGTTGTTTAAGAAGAGCAAAACAGCAAAAGGATGGTGAACAAATTCTTATGACTATCAACAACAAAACAGGATAATCCTTATTCATTATAGTTCACAAGGTTATGTATGATCTCTCATGGTGTTTGCAATCCTGCATATGCATCTATATATATATTCTATTCAGGGCGGCATGTGCACTATTTGACATGCTTTTCTATTGCATATTTGGTGCACCACTGTTATGTCTTGTTGACTATCTATTGTTTTAAGCTGATTGTAGCTGTGTGCAGCACTACTGCCCAAACTAAATTCCATTGGGGACAATAGAGTATATTTCATCTTAAATGTTAAAACTTATTTTGTAGTAGGCATAGGCCGAATTTAAAAGTTGCTCTCGTCGATCTAGAATAAATAGTAAAATGAAGCATGTAAATTACCAGATATGCAAACAAGTAGTGACACTATAAAATCGTCAGAATTTTGAATGGGGTTTGGTGTGGCTTTAAGACATGTATTCTCTCAACACAACAGATACGCGTATTCACAGCATTACAGCAATGACATACAGCAGCAGAGATGTAAAGAAACGATTATTAGAAAGTTATGAGTTAAAAAGTCGGGACAGCCGCAACAATATAACACCTCACGATACTGGACTCACTCAAAGACCTCCAGCGGTACGTTGATCTCATGAAGCTGTTGACGGCACTTCTCAATGTCTTGCAGTCCAGATATCATGAAATTTCTGAGAAGAATAATCAACAGAACAGGTAAACATAATGCATATTTGCAGAATCGATCCGTTATAATGTCCTCAGTAAGACATGACTCACAGTTTCTGGTTGAGTCCTGCTTGGCTGCTGGGTTGGAAGTCGCTAACGATAATTCCCAACTGTCGAATATTCTCGATAAATTTCTCTAGATGCTCCTCCAAATTATCAAATTTTTCAGCCATGTTAATTTACTGTGATCAAACTACTCAAAACAAATAGAAATGACTCCGTTTAGAAGTATCCTTTTGTGAAAATAATCGCTGTTGACTGTTAGCTACCGACTCTACGACAGCCACGGCGCTGAAGTGCTTTACGGCAATAAAATAGCCAATCGCAGTGGGTACTGCTCTGCTACCTAGGTAACAAGCAATGACAGAATGTCGTAAAGTGACTCGAATTGCCTCAAAGTGTCGTGCTGCCAGTAAAGCTGGAGCTTCTTTGTCAAGAATTGAGTTTACTACTGCAGACTAGCACCGGGGACTTAGCTACATCTAAACCGGTAACGAACAATGTCTGCGCCAAATGATCAGTATATATTATTTCATTAGACTAAAGGCGAAAGAGAGTGACGTTGAGATTACATTCCTCTGGCATCTTTCTCAGGTAAGCACAGGATCACCAAGCTACACAGAGTTAGCCTGAATAAACCAGGAAATACACCGTGAACCTTCAAAATAAAAGTAATATTTCAGTACATAGTACAGTTCAACACTTTGGTCAGCTGCAGTTGTTTTTAAATGTGCTATACAAAGTTTGACTTGACCAATATCAACACTACATCTATAGTATCTAGATCATTTATTTTTATCTTATTGTAGAATATATTCTACAGCTAGAAAAGAGAAACATAGAATAGTAATCACATATATTAGCAAACTTACATTTTTTATCTTAATAACAATTAAATGAGGTAATAGACTAATTGCAAATTCAACATATGCAAGATTATTGCAAGAAATTGAAAGTGGAATATGTCAATGCTGTAATTTCATATATATATTTGCTATATTTCTCTGTAAACTGGCTATGTTTGTGATTGGTTTACCTTGAATGTAACCTCAGAGCTTTTATTTTGAAATGGCATAGCAGTTGCAGCGCTCCGCCGGTGTGAACAGACTGGCTGAGGAGGATTACCGGGGGCTGGTTCGTCCTCGGCTGCATTAAAGCTGGAGCTGCCGCAGCTGCACACACATCAGAGGCTCTCCTCCTCTTCCTCACCGCAGCTCCCTCCGACGGGTCGACTGGATGGTGGAGCCATCGCTCTTCTTTTTACGCACGGTGTCCGGTCGACATAACGGGATATATAAAGCGGACATACTTGGAGTTTCACCCGTCTACGGTAAGTATGGGCTACTGTCGGGTTGCTGGTGTAATATTGGTTCTGTGTGGGCGGGAGGGCGCACGTAAAGAAAAATGTATGATATTCTTAGGATAAGGACTGATATTTTTGGACACATCGGGCTTTATGGTATTTAATCCAATATATTCCATATTTTACAACAGTTTATGCATAGAGTCTATAGTGACAGTAGAAATATTAATATTTATGTGTTTAATCTTCTATAGCCTATGCTGTTATATTCCTCCTATAGATTTCCTATAGGAGTCTAGTGCGTCTAATCATTAGTGAGATCATTTGTTAGAACAACCTTGTGATGCGTTATGATGCTTTCTCCTCCCATATATGATTTCCCTGCCATATTCCTGTAAGGTGTTTTTTTCGCTATGACAGTGTGCACCCTTCTGTTAAAATGCATTATAACATCACCTCAGTGCATCTGCGTAACGCATCGTCCTATCATTGAACAACTGCAGTCATGATGTCGGTGCACTTGTGGGGGAAAATGCTGAATTCCATTGATTATTTTTTTGACAAATCTGTTTTTATTTTTGTGTTGTCAAAGAGAATATCCATCTAAACTCGCATTCGTGTTGTTGTTTTACTGTTTTGTCTTTAGTCGAGCCGTGTCGAGATGATGCACTGAGGAGAAAACTGGACAGGCTCCCCGGTCGTGTTCATCCTGAGGCTGCAGTGAACGGAGGGGGGGTTGCGGTACAACAAGGTTGATAATCAGCATCCATAAAGGTCTTCTGTGTGAGCGGGGACTGACTTTAAAGGGTGATTCTTGCCCCTGTGCGGGGGGATCGGCGGAGAAATATAGATCTATAAAAAATTATGGCCACCCTACTGCGGAAGATCGGTCTGATCCGCCTGCACGACCGAGACACCGAGGACCCAAAGCACCACCAGGGCTCACTAAAGGGGACTAAAGGGAACCAGAAGAACAACGCCAACAAACATTGCCAGACTGCCAACGAAACCAACATCCTGAGCACCCCGGAGATTAAGGCGAGGAAGCTGGACCAGCAAGGCAAGGACAAGCCGTCCGGCAAGGATAAGCAGGGCAAGGATGCGAAGGAGAAGCAGCAGACGGGGGGAGGCGGGAGTAAAGCGACCAGTACCTCCTCGATACCACCGCTGGCGCCTCACCGGCAACACTGCACCCAGGTCCGGACGCGGAGGCTGATGAAGGAGCTACAGGAGATCAGGAGGTTAGGGGACAACTTCATCACGGTGGAGCTGGTGGAGGACAACCTGTATGACTGGAACGTCAAGCTGCACCAGGTGGACAAGGACTCGGCGCTGTGGCAGGACATGAAGGAGACCAGCACCGAGTTCATACTGCTCAACGTCACCTTTCCCGACAATTTCCCCTTCTCGCCGCCGTTCATGCGCGTCCTGACGCCTCGGTTGGAGAACGGCTACGTGCTGGACGGCGGGGCCATATGCATGGAGCTGTTGACCCCCCGCGGATGGTCCAGCGCCTACACGGTGGAGGCGGTCATGAGGCAGTTTGCAGCCAGCCTCGTAAAAGGACAGGTGAGGGGAGGGAAGGGCTGGTGTGTGAGGGTACTTGCATGGAATATCATCAATCACACTGCATGTTAATCATCTCTAGTACATTTATATTCAGCCATGACACGCACTGGATATGAGCAATTGCATTAGGCGTTCATGCGTAATTAACGCGTAAAACTGCTTGTACGCATGTGTCCACCAAATGTCCACAGTGGCGAGGCTTTTAGTCTAATATGGGAGTTTAAATCTGGATTTCGTTTAACATTATTGAAAAAGAAATTCTATATGTTTTTGGTCATTTAATCTATCAAAATCAACTTGCAATTATCATTTACTGAATGAAGTGTCATTTTTGGACACCAATGGAGTTATCTCTCAAGGCAACATGTTTATTGGTAAATTCAGTGTATCCCAACAGGAAATACGCCCCAATGGGAGGCAGTTTTACTTTTTATTATTAAAATACAAAATTATTCAGGTATTTGTTATATGTTTAGCCTATTTATAGCCTTTCAGTGTGAGCAATAGGGGCTGTACTGTCATATCTGCAGGCCTGTCCTCTCCTCATTCCCCCTCCTCTCTGCTCTCAGCCAACCCATGATTGTGAATATTATTAATCTTTATGTGACTTTACGGCAGCCATTTCATGCAGCGCAAACCTCAGTATCTCCTTGATGCCAGCTTCACTGCAGTCCCTGGTTTGCTCTCTTTTTATTGCCTCCATAAATCAGCATCCTTTGACAACAAAGACCTGCTGCCATGCAATGGAACAGTCCCCATACAGGCTCTAACACTGTGCACTCTTATCAGATTATTCTAAAGGAGGGATAAGACTGTTATTCAACATATGCGATGATGGATGGAGACACATTTGAATAAACAGAGACAGCAGGTAGCCTACCTACCAGTCTGGATTATGTAATCCTGTCAAATCTGTTTTTCACATCCTCAGTGCACTGCAGCAGTAGCAACAGCAGCAGCGCAGCGATTCCAATGGAAATGGTTGCATCTCCTAATTCACTCCAGGCTATAATCGTTTAAACTCTGAATAGATTTTCTATTTTCCACCCAGATAAGAATCACACTTCTCTAAAGTGTTTTCAAATGCTCAGTTTTTTGTGTCAGATTCCAGTCATTTCATCTGCTGTTTCTTCTTCTTCCTCACTGGCTCTTTGTCATCTGACATCAGCAGTATGACGGTGCTGTGGCAGGAGACCTTATGTAAACTGTCACTGGGTTCTCCTGCCCAACCCCCAACCCTTAGTGCTTATTTTTGTCTTTGATGATATAACTGAACATTATTCCTGAGTCCTCTGTTGTCATTAAGCATCTGCAACCAGGCGAGGTCATGCAAAACCCACAGCTGAGAGCGAGAGTGTGTGTTCATCTTGATTTGCTGCTTGAGGAGATGAGCTAGCAGCTCCGCAGTGCTCCCTAATTATGGTGCAGTGTCTTCCCTCTCCAGTTTGCTAATGGAAACAATATTGATTAATTATTCCTGTGTGTGTGTTTGTGCGTGTGTGCACCTCTTTGTTTGCCTCTTTCGTGGATATGTGCAAGCGCTTGCATGTGTTCCATGTCCTAATTTTCTGTGAGGTGTACTCATCTCTCATGCATCACGACAAACACAGAACTATATATAAACCTTAATACACAGGATATATTTATTTGTCCGTGGGCACCAGTTCGCTGTGATGTGGCTTGTTTAGAAGATCCCTGCCTATTTTTAGTGTGAGAGGATACACACGGTGACAAAGTGGTGAGGTGAAAGTCAACAGAGCTACACCTGCAGATGTGAACACATACACACAAGCTGAGATGAGGTGAATCACTAAAGGTAATCACCAGTTAACCAGTCTGGCCTTCAGGTACTTAACTTCAGATTTTAAGACACTCTGTAGCAGCATGGTGCCTTCTGTCTTGTATGATAGTGAATTAAGTGAATAATAGTGCTGTTCAGGTGGTAGAAACAGTTGTCTAGTGTGGCCAAACTCAGCGCCATGTTCGATACAAGTGTCTGTAGTGTGAGCCAGTTTGGTAACTGATCTGTACTGTTGCATTGTTGTCTGTACAGCAGTGTTTAGAAAGTACTTGTGTCATTTAAAAGTATACTCCTGACTATAATATACTGTCTTCCCAAGTAGCACTGCAGGCATAGCTATAGATTTCATTGCAAACCTTTGTTCACTTGTTCTCACATCAGCAGCGTTTCAGACCTTCAGACCTTCAGACCTTCGCCACGTTAAATTCAGCTTTGTTGTAATTACTAGCTATTCATTATTCATTTGAAAAATACAAACCTGTTAAGTGTAGCTTGATGTAAACTACTATTAGGTGCTAAAAATGACACTCAGTAAAAATAGATGTGACACAAGTTGGTGACAACAATTCATCTATGGAACAAAAATGCACATTTGGTGGTTCTCTAATGTACTAATTTCCTAATTTTCTCAATTTTATGCAATTGAAAATTGATTATCTTTTGGACTGAAATTCAGAAAAAAATAGTATTTTGGACAGGAGGATAGAAACCTGAACAAGCCAAATTAAAGGAGTATTCCAGTGATTTAGTGTGTCACTTCTATTATATTTGGAGACTCACAAGAGACAAATCAAAACAAAAATGGTCAAAATTGAAACAGCAAAGGCCGAGATATGCTGACTTTTAGTCCCAGTATGGGTTAAGCCTCAAAAACACTGGAGCCTCCATTTCCCACAATGCAAATGGATAGTGTTTTTCATTAAACCCATAATGCAGACTTTCTGTTAAAACATGTAGTTTCAGAGCCGAGATGACCTCTGATGATGATGAGGGTTATTATTTCCAGCCTTCCTTCTGAGCCACAGAAGAAATTACACATTTTTAAAATGAGGGAAAACGCTCATATTGTGCTTATTAAATGTTTTCTCTATGATTTTTTTTGTGCGTTTTGTGCGTATGTTTAATAGTCAACTTGATATGAGTTCATAGATACCAAATACTTGATTGTGCTCCTCATCATTTCTGAGATACAGAACTTTTCATATCTGTCTATATTTAGCAAGCATGAAGCATTTCCTCATCTCGATGAACATTTCTGCTGTATCCACATCTTCTGAGTGGTTGAAATTATGGCCATTAAAGTTAGCTTGATAATAACACACCATTCATGTGAATCTAGAAAACCTAAGGAAGGAAGGAAGGACGCCAACTGTGTCGTACTAGCTTGTCAGGAAGGAGGTTAAATAACGCTCCAAACTTACATTAAACTTTGGCGAGGAAAAACTGGCATGGTCATTTTCAAAGGTGACCCGTGACCTTTGACCTCAAGATATGTGAATGTAAATGGGTTCTATGGGTACCCACCAGTGTCCTCTTTACAGACATGCTCACTTTATGATAATCACATGCAGTTTGGGGCAAGTCAGAGTCAAGTCAGCACAATGACGCACTGATAGTTGTTGTTGCTTGTTGGGGTGCAGTTTGCCATGTTGTTGTTTTTTATGCTTATGCTTTATGCAGTACCTGTGAGGGTTTCTGGACAATATTTGTCATTGTTTTGTGCTGTTAATTCAATTCCATAATAAATATATACATATATTTGTATAAAGCAGTATATTTGCCCACTCCCATGTTGATAAGAGTATTAAATACTTGACAACTCTCCCTTTAAGGTACATTTTAAATATGTGATTAATTTGCGATTAATTGTGATTAGCTATGGATAATCATGCAATTAATCGCAATTAAATATTTCAATCGATTGACAACCCTAGTTGAAATAGAGTGAGATTAGAAAAACTCACTTTTCAGGTTCAACCAATTTTGAAAATTTCTTCAGATTTGTGCAAAGGAAAGCGCAGAGAACCTTTCCAGCAAAATTTTAAATTTCAGTCACAAATGGGTTAACTTTTTAAATTACACAGAATTTTTGTGGAAAATCAGTGCAGTTCCCCTTGAAAGTGTCATTTTTCAAGTGTAGTTTATTTCATTGTTCTGTTGAGGTTCATTTTTATACTGTACAGGATGAATGACAGCAAATTGCAACAGCATGCTGGAGGACATTAAAACAGTGGTATCATCCTTTAATGACCCTGCCGCCAGTCCCACAGGGCTCTCCTTAATGATCTGATGAGGACTATGATGACATTGATCCCTGTTTGTTTATCCTGACCCTGTTAAGCACATGTCTGCGTTATGCAATCCCCCCCCCCACCTCCCCTCCTGCCCCCTGTGCTGCTTCCCAACATGCACTGGGGCCTTCCCTCCTCTGCCCATTGACTGATCTCCATTCACACGATTACCCAGCAGCCACTTTACACGAGTGTGCACCTCTCAACGAGCGAGCGCTTAGCTGAAATAGATAAACACTGACATGGCACTGTATAGGCCCAGGGCGTTCGCTCAGCCGAGCGGCAATACACATACACTCACACACTTTTGTTTGCCCATTCTTTCTCTCACAAGCGGATATTTTTACTCTCTCCCTTCGTCCATCTTTGGATGCATCACACCGAGCCATTCTTGTAGATGACTGCGAACACAATGGGACTAACTAATGCTCAATTTCCCCTTTTCATGCTGAGGTCGTGAGCCTTTGTGGACGCTTGCGCATCAATACACACATTCACAAGCATATTTTCACTCTCATTTACACACTCTCTTCCTCTCTGCCCATCAAACTCTGTCTCACACACACACAACCGCTGTTTATAGTTTAGTTTAGTTTTATAGTAGTTTATATGTATAGTCCATCAAATGTTTCCACACACACTCTGGGGAACATGTCCATGATGCTCATATTGGTTTAATGACAAGACGAGGGTACATTCCTCCCCGCCATCTATCACCGAGGTAATCACACTTCTCTAACATGTGATGGCGTGTGAAGATATGCACGGTTACGAGTTTGCTCATAATCCGAACAGAGAACAACACATCCCAACTTTTTCACCAATGCTCTGTGACAGTAGCCAAGAGGTGCATTATCTGTGTTTGTCAGCCTTGGTATAATCTGCATTACAGGCCTCTGGCTGCACAGCAGAGAGGCAGAGCAGGTTTTTTGAGACAGCGCTGCTTAGATGACACCCATTTGATTTGTTTTCCATTTTAAAAGGCTTGTGTGGATCAAAGCGAGTCCCCGAGGAACGCTGCATACATCTAACTGAATGAGTCACTCGTTGCGTCATGCATTGAGTTTCTCTGAAGACGACAAAAATCCCTGCCAACGAAGGGAAAGTTTTCTTGTTTCATTGTCTTCATGCTAGTCATGAGTTCAGCCATTTTCTACCTTGTTTCTGCTGATTTGAATATTGATTGAAATACAACTCACAACGATAGGACAAGCTCTTTAAAATGTGTGTCTGTTTGAGAGAGGCGAACTGAGAGAGAGAGAGAGAGAGTGTGACTAAGCCTCGCAGTGAAATGAGGCCAGTGTTGCTACAGGAATGGAAACTGTAACCCTAATCTCCAGATCATTCAACGTTATCACCTCATCTCCCTTTATCCCCTGCATCACTTTTGACCCAAAATAGCAGAGCGAGTATGCATTGGAACACGCTGATTATCCATGAGTTGTCATAGGAGCAGAGAATTAAACACTGCACTGTATTTTCTTGAAGGGAGAAGCGGGCACTTCAGCATTGTAGTCCTAAAATGATATATGATATCAAAGAACGAGTGCAGACAAAGGCCACCAGTTGCATCGCCTCACGTCGCCTTTGTCTTTGACAAAAAGTTGCACTCAAACACACCGCAAAGACTACAGCCACATACATTCTGCACCTGCATGAGAGTCCGTTTAAGATTCATTGAAGCTGAACAGCCAGTCAGAGTGATTTCTCTCACTGACGGGCACCGCAGCCGATTCAACATGCTGAATCAGCCGAGAAGCCTCCGACACGAGCAGACTAGAGCTGACAGTGCGAGACACACAAGAAAAACTCGGCCGACGGACGCTCACCAATGGCCCTAAAATGTCCAACGTCAGCTTGGTGTGTCAAGACCTTGGGCCCTGTCAAGGTATGAAAGTACCATAACATGTCTGTGGCTCAGTGATACAATAACTACTGTTAACCAGAAAGAAACCAAAAAGAACAAAAGGAAAAAAAACACAGAAAAGGGTAAATATAAAAAGTCCCCTTATTCTAAGTCTTTAAACCAAGAATACACAGTTTGTTAATGTTGTAAGCTAGCAGTGTTTTCTTTGACGCCAAAACCTTTAAAAAATTCCATCAAGGATTGATTTATGTTTTTTTAACTTATTAAAGTTATATGATACAAAAGAAACTAGATTAATTAGCACTGACACAAATTGACACCACTGACACCAATCAGCCATTTTGTTTTTCCCTTGTAAGAAAGAGACAAGAGCAAGTTCACCCATATGTATCCTGCATGTACATACATCCTGTTGACATTAATTTTTCCCATCTGAAATCCTGTCTTCAACAAAATGACAAATTTACATTTAAAATACTATTTTATATTTACTTACGTTTTTATTTATTTTAACTGTGCTATTTTATGCGTTAGATTATCATCTTGCTTTTACGTTTACTTTTCCCATTTACTTTACATTTCCCCTTTTATATAAACATTTTATGAGCATTGTTGAAGGAACCTGAGACGAAAGATTGTCATTGCCGGTGACAGCTATTTGCCATGCAAATACTTTGGATGCGGATGGTTTAAGTTGCCCAGGTCGTGAGATATGAAGCTCCGGGGTAGACCCCAATAAAGGTGGTGAATTGAAGTTTTGTTTGTGGTGTTGACAGCAATGAAAAATGTCATTGTGTCTTCCTAGAAACGTCCCATTTACTCTGAATAATCCACAACCTGACCTCTCTGGAGGTTTAGATATAAGAAATCGTCTCTATAAAAACTATTGCCAGTGCGAGTGAGAGTGCTTTTGTATGGACAAACGAGATATTGAGCTTTAGAGGTGCTGGTAGGCGGATTTTGATGCCTTTGCACAGAGCAAGGCCAGCTGTTTCCACCTGTTTCCAGTCTTTATGCTAAGTTAAGCTAACTGGCTTTAGCTTTATATTCACTGCACAGACATATGAGAGTGGCACCTTGAATAAGTGCACTGTCGAGCGATTCCTTTCAGCACCAGATGGAAAATGAAACCTTGTGTATCAGACACTGTGTCGCTACATACCAAAGTTGAATCCCTGGGTCCTTGACGGTGGAATAATGCCTCCATTTATCAAGTGTTTTCCTCTTGAAATACTGGACAGGTGCAGCCCACGGATGTTTAACACAGTAGCATGCAGAGGAGCTCAGCAGCTACAATGATTTCATTAGTATTGGTTTCAGTGGGGCCTCAGTGCCATTTTCTCCCTGCCAGCAAACGTTCTGGGTAGAGGGAAGTGGTGCAGTGTTACAGAGCGTGTACAAACAAATACTGTAACCTATCATGTCACACAGCAGCAGGCGAGTGTCCAGTGAGTCAGCTACAACAGAAACTCCACTATAGCTGCAGTATGACCAGAGATTCATAGCGCAGTCGGACTCGTTCCATCCATTTGTGATTTTTTTAAATGAAACGGTGCATCTCAAACAGTAGCAGCATTCATATGAATCAGACTGTGAATCTATCATAGTGTAGAAGACAGTTGTTTCTGTTTCTATTCATCCTCCCACGCTTTCTTCTTCTGTAGGGAAGACTTGGCACCGCTGCCAACTTTGTTGTCACACCCACACCTCTTTGCTTCTTTTTCTCCCCCCCGTCATCCCACGCTTATTATTAGCTCCGGCGTGTGAAGGAGGGAGGTGCCTCGGTGAAAATGTCTCTGTGAGATGTCACGGTACTCTGAGTGAGATGCTTTTCACACTGAGCACAACAGAGTTACGTACTTGTATGTTTATTCTGCCATGTTTACAACCCTTTCGTCATTTGGTGCAGTGGGTTGGTCCTGGCCTTCACGTATCTCCCCGTTGTGATGTAATGTAGTAGACGGTATATTTTCACTTCTGATGGGACCTGACGTCTTAAAAGCCCTTTCCCTCCCTTTAAACATCGGTGTTATGTTGGCCAACCTGCATTCTGACCACTTGTCCTGTCAACATCTCCCCTGCAGCAGTGCATTCACCAGCGAGTTCATTCATGTGTCTCTGTCTTTCTATATTTTGTCTGACTTGAAGCAGTTTTTCAAGGATGAACCTGACATCACCACTGACAATCAGGAGACCCATCTTTCCTTTCATCTGACAATGCACATCTACATCAGACTAATAATCATTTGACATATGCTGTTTTTTAAATATATCATAATGATATTCTTCTTTTGACCCAGAAAGCAAAATCAGTGTCAAAATGAAGAATTTCTTTCCTCCTACTTCTATCCAATTTGAACATTTCTGGTTGTCCAGTGTGACGACTTGTTGCTTTTCTCTGTTTTATGTGATTGGAAACTTCTTCATCGTCATCTTCATCTAAACATTTGAAGATGTCACTGTGGCCTTTAGGTAATTGTGATGGCCATTTTTCACCAGTTTCTGACACGTAATTGGCCAAACAATTAATGATTTACCAAGAGAATGGTGAGCAAATTAATCAATACTCTCTATGATTGCAGCTTTAAATAGATGGAAATTCCTCACATAGCAGTTTTAGAGCAAACACAACCACAGGACTTGGATGGTCGGCTCTATCTCCGTTAATTTATGGCCAAACAAAAATACATGAATCACCTAATGGCAGGCATCCTTGATTTAGATCGTCGCCAACAACTAATCAATTGTTCTTTGGCTCAGGGCCTGTTTGTCTATCCAATTTTGTGAACATCAATACCATATTCAGGTTTTTCTTCTGAAAGACAGCCAGACAAACAAATTCACTGTGTGAAAGCAGCATCTTTGGCAGACTGTTTTACGCAGGCTGTCAGCAGGAATCTGGAAACACTGAGGTCATGAGTCCAACTTCCTCCAGCACAACATCTTTCTACCAACATCTTCAACTAGACACACAAAAAACATTTGAATGTAACATTTTTTAATATTTACATTTTTTCCACATTCATGTACCTGCTCGGTTATATTTCTGTAAATTTTATCTGACATTTTTGGAAATATGTTTATTCACTTTCTGTAAATTAGATGAAAAAAGTGATACCACTCACAAGACTTTTAAATATGAGGCTACAAACCTTTACAACCTGTGGGCTACCTCCAGGTCTGAAAAGTCAAACCAACGTGAAATGCGTTTAAACCTGCATTCTTTCTAACAGCCAGCAGGGGGCGACTCCTCTGGTTGCAAAAAGAAGTCTGATTGTATAGAAGTCTATGAGAAGCCTACTTCTCACTTGATTTATTACCTCAGTATTGTAAATATAAATTAATGAGTTTATGGTCTCAATCACTAGTTTCAAGTCTTCTTCAATACAGCATGATGTTCATTTAGTAAATTATGGTCCATTTAGAGTCAAATAGACCATAAAGCAGGGTATGTTTTAGGGCTTGGCTACCTTGTGATTGACAGGTCGCGACCAGTCAGGACTGGATGTTGTCTGTGTTTTTGTTTTACAACTGCAGCCCTTTCACGAGTGTTTCACAGAGTGTTTCAGTTCATGAAAGTTAACTACCATTTTTGGCACTTAAAAATGTCTTATTCAGCATTTGGCTGCTCCATCTTGTGTCACTTGTGGTTGCAAAAAACCAAGATGGTGACAGCAGCCAAATACCAAGATGGTGACAGCCAAAAAAAAAAGCATCATAAATCTTCATTTAACTCTCCACCAAAGTGAATAAGCTTCCCAAAATATCTAAAAAGTGCAGAAAGTGAACTCCTCCTCTGGTCTTTAAAACCCCTAAATACCCCAGAGACGTTATGAAAGATATGACCTTGGTGTCCCCAATGTTCAGGCTGTTCTGATACACTGTTATGTAATCCTGCACTGTACTTGCCATTAGAAATGTTTGAAGTATATTCGTAGAAGTGGTTTAACTTCTACAAGCTCTGGTCTCCTCAGCGTTTGTTGCTCTTTATACTTATACTACTCTTTTCCTAAACCAAACCAATAGTTTTGTGGCCTAATCTAACCAAGTATTCCAAGTGTAGTGATTTTAATCCAAACCACAATCTTTTCCTAAACCTAAGTGGTTTTGTTGCCTTAACCTAACCAGGTTGTTTCCAAGACAGAAGTTTATTTTGCTACACCTCTGTCATGGTGTTTCCTATGCACCTGCGATGAGATGAGGGAATACTGATGTCTTTTTCAAACAAAGTAGGAATGTGTGCAGACCCTAAAGGAATGAATTTATCCCATTAGTGGACATTTTGATGGTTGAAACTCCTAACCTTGTTTCCCTCTCACCCCCTTCCTTCTCTCTGTGTCCTTACAGGGGCGTATATGTAGGAAAGCAGGGAAGTCCAAGAAAGCTTTCAGCCGTAAGGAAGCCGAGGCCACCTTCAAGTCCCTGGTGAAGACCCACGAGAAGTACGGCTGGGTGTCCCCGCCTGTCTCCGACGGCTGAGTGCTCGGCCGCTGACCCTCCGCCCCCCACGCTAGCCGGACAAAGCCCAGCTAGCCCCCAACACGCGAAACGACACACCACGCTAACTCAACAATCTCTCATTTTCACCTTTTGCTGTTTTCACTCAAAGATTTTTCTTTTGTGTGTCTGTGTTATTATTCTTTTGGATTTTTTTTTTTTTTTTTTTTTGCCCTCATCTCCACCAAAACTCTCGGAGAGCAGACACGCCACCGTCATCACCATCACCACTCCTCCACCAAGAAGCGACTTCCCCTCCCTCTCCCACAGGTAGACACTTTCCGCCATTTTGGAAAGACCTGAGAGGGAGGTGTGTGTGTGTGTGTGTGTGTGTGTGTGTATGTTTGTCACACCATCAGACATCAGCTGGGAGTGTGTGCATGTGCATCGGAGTGTGCGTTACTCTCGGTGGATTTCTTTTTTTGTCTTAACGCACACTCACGCACATCCAGGATAAACCGGACGGTGTGGACTTTTCCACCCATGTGAAAGACTACTGAATGAAGGAGACTCATTCCCCTCTCCTCTCCTCTTCATCCTCTCCTCTCTCCTTTCTTCTCTACAGCACTGAACTGGCATCACTCCCCACCGCCTCTCTCTGTAGCTGTCAGGTCATTTACATATAAATGAAGCTGTTAATGTTTAATAGACGGGCAGCGCACTGGCGTTTATACTCACTCATTCACTCCTTCATTTCTCCTTTCTTTTGACTGTGCTGTTGCTCACAGTTCAATGCAACAAGATTGTAATTTACATGGAGCTGTGCTCTCTCTCTCTCTAGCTATCTATCTATCTATCTCTTTCTTTAGCTCACTTGTTCACTTTGTTTCTCTTTCTTTCTCTCCGTCTCTTGTGGCTAAATTTAGAGCTCACTGTTGCGTAGATGGATTTCTAATGGAGAAATTAAAAAGTCACATGTTGCTTTATGCAGAGACTCTGTAGGCTATATGATAAATAGAATGACAGTCAGTCACCTCTCGTTCTTTCTCTACTCTCATGTTGTGTGTGTGAATGTGTGTGTGTGTGTGTAGGAGGGGAAGAAGACTGTAATTCCCATGATTTAGATACCAGATGGTACAGCTGAAGGCCAGGCCTCAGTGTGTGTGTGTGTGTGTGTGTGTGTGTGTTTGTGAGCAGGGAGACAACCCTTTAAACAGAGAATAGTATGATTTACTGTGAATGACACTATAAGGCCTAAAGGGAGTGCTGTTTTTTTTTTTTTTTTTTTTTTTTTTTCTGAATTACTCGTAGCTGTCTTGTTCCACTTTCTATGTCAGCTCCTGATTATTAGTACTGTAAACATGTGTGTGGTTGTGACTGAATATCTGTCTCTCTCTCCGATCCATGTAAAAGGTCAGTAGAATATTTACGCTTCGGACGCTCACACACGTACTGTAAGCTCGCCCACACACAAGACACACACACTCGTGCGTACACCTGCTGCTTCGACGCCGGCGCTAACACCCAAGAAATGGAGACAGACAGACAGCGGCTCGGGCGGATGGAGTGGTGCTCTAAATGAGTGTACGCTTCAGAGCCTGCCTGATTGATGTCTGCTGAAAAAAGAGAAAGCAATAAGGGAGGAGAGGACGAACAGAGGGAGAGGAGGGAGCTTTGATCACCACCGGCTGCTTCTGGAAATGTCAGGTGGCTTGCAAAATGGCTGAAGACAGATATTATTTGCTCTCCCCTGCTGTGATTACTTAAGAAATACACAGTTCCCGAGTTCCAACCTTTAGAAGGACTTATGAATATCTAATATTAACTCTACGGCTGCAGCAGCGTCAGTCTCAATCAATCGGACGCCTGCTAGCTACAGACTATCTGTCCATCCAATCCAGTGGGCTGTTTGTTTTGATATCTGCCAGTTAAATGTCAGAGGGAAAGCTGCTAATTGGTCTGACATTTCAGCAGAGCGTCATTAGAGGAGAGCAGAAGGATGGAGGATGTCAAACCTCCCGCTCTGCGCTGACATTTCCTCACTTTCTGCCTGTGCCCTGTATTTTGGCGGGTGGGTGAGGAGGGTAGGGAGGGCAGACAGCGGGGTAGGTGTGAAGAGACAGGGGTGTGGGAGCATCTCGAGCTCTCAGCAGGCCCAAGTGGAATCCCAGCCCGTTCTCATTCCCGGGGCGTCAAATACCAAGGCTTTGTCACGGCCATCTGCGTTCCGATACGCTATGAAACGCACCAAGCGTTCCATTAACTACAATGTGCACCGAGGTGTTGGTGATGTAGTTTAAAGAGCGAATAGACACACCAGACGGGTGGGAGAGGAAGTGGATGGGTCCAACAAACACAAGGCTTTCATTCAGTGTCCCGTGCGTCACGTTACACGTTACAATCAAGTGTTTGTTTGTGTCATGTGTTCACAACATTCAGTGTCCTTGTCAACATACAAACGTAGTTTTAAGCCCAACCATGTTGTTCTTTGCTGAACCCAACTATAGTGGTTTTGTTGCCTAAACCTAAAGTGACAACAGGGGTAACTATATGCCGAAAATTAAGTGACACCAAGGGTGAACGTAGACTGAAGTTCTTGTCAGTACTACTAGGCTTCATGCATCACTGGATTCAATGCCTGTATGGTGTAGAAAGAAATTAGAAACACTTAACATCACGTGTAGCGTATTTAAATGGTGAAAGTGCTGCAGAATAATTTGTAAATGTTGACAAAAGTTGTTCAAGTTATTCTGACTCAAGGGGGCATTCATGTGAATTTGGTGGGGTGTCGCTCCCCACCTGAAAAGACCTTAGTGTATGTACAAACAGACAAACCGAACCAAACTGAAAAAAAGTTAACTAACTTTTTGTTAACCTAATGTTAGCAGATGTGTTTTCATAATGAAAATGCGATCATGAATGACGGCTGTACGTGGGTTTTGGTAGGGAGCTGCTCCTTTTATCCCGGTACTGCGTATCGGCACTGAATGTTTTCGTGGTACGCAGTACCGGACCGTACCGGCCTACTTTCACTACTGGGCGTGACAAAGCGGCGGTATGTGACAAGTTGGAATGAGAGCGTGTTAGTAATCCTAGAGCAGGATGTTTAAACCACTGAGCTGAAGCTGCCAGCATGTGACGTTTGGATCGGCGCTGCGCCGCGTTTCAAAGCTCGCCCATGTGTTGCGTTTGTGGTCGATAACAAATGTCCATCTGTGCGTGAGTGCATGTGTGAGCAAATGTGCGTGTTATGCTCCCATTGTGATAAAAAGAGGAGAGTTAAAAAAAAAAAAAGAAAAAAAAACAACACACCATCTGGTATGTGATCATGTACGAAAGCGTGTTTGAATTTGGCTAGTCATTTCAGGGTCGATCGTATAGTGATCTCTCGGCTCGTCAGCGGAGAAAACTGTAAACTGAATTATTATTATTAAGACAAAATATCTCAAAAAGCTGAGTGTTTGCTGGTTTCAAGAGAATAATTTTGTGATATAGTTTAGATTGGTAGTTTGCAGACACTAACTGGGTGAACTGATTATGTTGTATTATATCTGCATGTGATATGTGATTGGTAGCTAGCTACTGTATATCTTTTTTCAAGAAAAGCAAGAAAAAATACGGGGGAAAACAAAAATGCAAGTGCTTCTCTTTTCTTGTTTTCTTTTTTTGGGAGGTTCTGTATTGTATGTATATTTCTTTTCATTCGAAACGTCCTAAAAAAATGTCACATTGTGTTATATGAATGTTTGTGTTTTAATTTATTTGTGGTTTGCCAAAATGAAGATTTGAAGCATGTTGCAGGTATTGTTACAAGAAAATGAGAAGAAAAAAAAAAACTTACAAAGAATGATAGCCTATGTATATGTGTGATGGGGAAGGTGTGCTTATTTGGGGGGATATCAGGGAGTAAAGAAGGACAGAAGGTTGCAAAGCCTCAAGATTATAAAAGGGAGTATTTTCTTCATTTGGGAGGGCAATTAAGAAAATGTCTACGCTCCCTTGAATACTCCCTAGTCCCTTCCGTGATGTCACTACTGTCCCTTCCCCATTGGTCCTGCTCTAGACAGTGATTTGGCTTATGGGTAATGCAGTCAACACAAAGAATCTGGACTGAAGTTTTCCCCAGTCACAGATCAAGGATCAGTATGACCTCCCTATGCTTCAAATCTCACTCGTAAAGGGAATGTGCACATCTGACCCGTGATCAGTCACTCTGGGCGACTTTATCCCACTCCTGACTTGAGTGTTGGGTCGAGACCGAGGTCTTAAAAGTTCAAAAAGGTGAAAGGTCGTTGCAAGACCAAACAGGAATGTGCAATAAAAGTTACAGCTTATTCGAACTCTGCTTGTTTGGATTGTGGTTTTGTTTCACATCTGCATTATGAGGTAATGTCACACCTGGGCTGCCTGCGTTTTAATGACCTACTTCAGTCCGCTGTGTCCTCCGCGTGGCCTCTGCATCGTCCTAGTTTCAGTTACTGTGGTCAGACAGTGAGACATTGTCTCTGACATCCTCAGTAAGGACAGACTGTAATCATCCGTCCTCTAAACCTTGGGTTTTTATCAGACGGCCTCCAGCTTGATGGAAACACAGTGTTCCCGCTCGCTGTGTGAAGTGGTTGCCCTAATCTGACACGGGCGCCCATGAGAGGATGTGTTAAAGAGAGTGTGTTCATGCTGAGAGATTAAGGTTGGACTCCTGCTGAACATTACATCCAAGCAGTTTTGTGAAGGTTAAAGGCAAAATTTGCCACCTTTTATGTGGATGTACAGTCAATCCTGCTGCCAACATGTTCCAGGATGCATTGCACGCCAGTTGTACAGCATCTGAATTCAAGTTTCTCTCTGACAATGGACGAAGACTGCCTTGTTAACTCATTGCAAAACACATTTCATCTACCCTTAATTCATACGAGTAATGCCGGGCACACACTCCATCCTGGCTGCATCGATTTCAAATCGCAAATGTTCAACGCTCAGTATTTACAGTCAGATATCTTGTTGTATGTCGGGAACCCCGAAGACAGCCGATGACGCAGTCAAATGGGAAATAAGAAGGACAACTGCAGTCATGGCGGCTGTCGCTAATGCAAAGCGCAAAGCACATAATCCTGTCTCTGTGACTTAATCCATAATTTTGCTTTTTTATTCATGAATTTTCAGTACAAAGTAGTAACTTACATGGCCAATTCTTCCTGCCCGTCATACGCCATGTCATGTTTGATCACAAGATATTTTACGAGATTTACCTTTTTTGAGTTGGGACTCTTCATAAATGGAATCTGTTAGTGTGTGGTGTTTTGGCTGTTTTGACCAAATCATTTCTCAGCACATACTATAACAAAATTGTTAAATGTGACACGTCGTCTCACATTTTCAAAATATTTTAAGATTTGAAAAATCTTTTAGTGTGGGACAGCGATTTTTCCCCAGCTGTGTTTCTCTGACATACTGAGACCTTCTTTGGAGGCAGACCCTTAAATTAGCAAAATCCAACAACAAATATCGCCCCAAAATCACCCTGCTGGTCTTGGTTGTGTTTTCCAGTTTATATTTGGTATCTTGGAAAAGAACGGCTCGTTCTCTTGGGTTGTCGTTGGTGCCAGCATAAGAAAAAAACTGCCCATGCTGACATTCGTTACTGCAGAACAATTCAGTTTCTGCTCGCATCTGAGAGCAATTTGAGCAAAAACTCCACCAGTCGGTGTTTGTACTCAGCAGCTCCCTGCCAGCGCATATCTTCCCCACTTCCCCATTTCACTGTTGGAAATGTAACACCAGCGAAGAGAACAACACGAGCAACATTACACCTTACAGCTACCAAAGCTGTAGTACTGTGTAGTTCTTCTGTATACCAAGTACATCGCTGTCATGTCACTGGTATACAGAAGAACAATAAATATTGCAGCTGTAGAAAAGGGCTGAACAGATTAGGAAAAATGACTGTAATTATTTTGACTGATATTGCAATTGTGATATGATTTGTGATATTAGAAGAAATTATCATTTTTGCATCATTATTCTCATTTATACTGAAAACCATTTCAATGATGGTGTGATTTTTTTTGTGGGGATCTGTACCAAAAAAATGTTTTCTTATTCGTCTGTAGAATATGATGTGTAGGCCAGGACATCTCTGCAGCACCAAAATATTTAACTTAAAATGGTATTTTGACAATGTTTCACCCTCAACACATATTTTGCAATTGCGGCTGGAATATATTTCAATTTTGATAATATTTCAATTAATTGTGTAGCCCAGCCAGTACAGCATATACCGAGGAATTTATTGCTTCAGTGGACTACATTTACCATCAACACTAATTGGACAACCACTTCAAAGTGGCAAATGTCTCTTCTAAATTAGGTACACTGTAAAGACGTTACACATCCTAAAGGAAATTTCTGTTCTAACAGTAGTGATAATGTTTCACCAACTTCATGGCAGGAAGCTGGAAACATCACTAGCATGGAGTCCAACTTGAACAAGGGTGACGAGCAGACTCATTGCAGACAAACGTCCAGTTTTACCTGTAACTTTCAAGCCTGTGAACGCCACACAGGTGTTTTTAGTTAAGCTGTCTGATTAGACCTAATCTCAGCACTGGGTGGGCGTGTACAGACTAATTGACTGACACCTTCCTCAGTCTCCTGTTAGCTTTTTTTGCACCTGTTGGGGCGGGACAAATTACAGTTTTATCATTCTTATTGGCTGTATGTCCTAATAAATTCTCATCATGGCTCTACCTACCTCCAGAGGTCTAATATAACTGAAAACACCTGTTTGACACAGAGGCTTTAAAATCCTGCCTGTAAGCTGTTCGTTGGACATAGTCAAGTCAGGATTTTGCAGACTGACTTTGACCTATCATATCTGCTGTAGTTGTGCAAACACATGGGGTTATCATTCAAATATTTTTAGTGAAACATTTGTGCAAAACTTTTGTCATTCGCATAAAACAGGGAACTGCTTAAATGTTTACATTATTTATATAAATAAAATAGTAAGAGACAGAGAAAGGAGCAAGAAAACAGAAAAGGGCAGAACTACTTGTGTTGTTCAAGGAAATAATATATGAAGAAAAAAATGCTTTTACATTTAAGATAAATCTAATTCTCTGTAGATCTAATGTGTCACTTTGGTGATTTACAACTTTTTGCTATACCATTAGCCCACGGGAGACAAAGTGTTGTTGAGAAGCAGTCAATTTACTTAAAAGCCTGGTGTGATATCAGGTTGGATATTCCCAGCATGATCAATTGTGTATCTGGCTCCAGTGTGATTTTCAATACACTGGAGAAAATGCTGAATATCTCAATTTTGGACCAGAGTACAGAACTGATGGTTAAAGTGGCTTTTTGGAACCGATGCAGTGAGGGATTATAACTTTTCTAAACATATGTGGCGTGTTCACTTTTACTGTCACTAATGGAGAAATGGAGTGGAGACTATGGATAAACCAGCTGGTTTCTTTCCATGTCTGTTCTTGATAATGTCAGCGTTCTCATGAATAAAGTTGTTGAGTATCATGTTATCAATAACTGATTGAGCAAATTGGGCAAAAAACAGGGTTTCCATAAAATCCATAAAACAGCATGAACAACAGATGATGTACTACCCTGATCCATTCTGTATCACTGCACCACCTCCAACCTGAGCAGAGGTCTAATCAGATAATTGAAAACCTGTGTGGGTGTGTGGGGCATTTAAGGTACCTTGATTTTCTTCCAGTGAAAATCAAGTTGTTCCTTGTGTTGTTAACAGGTCCAGAATATACCCTTTTTACTGAGGACATTTTGTCATAGTAGGAAAGCACAGGTGTAAATGATAAAATGAATTTGACTGCTTCAGTTTCAGGGCAGTGCACGCCGGCTGTCTGGGGGCCATTATTAGCATGATGAGCAACACCTGTGACTTTCCCACTATGACAAGTAGAAATGTGTGCAGTGAAAACGGCCAAGAACGATACACTGCGGTCTGTCTGTTTTAACACCAAACTATTTACCATTCCTTCAGTCGTTCACATTTCATCAGAACGACTCCTTTCACAGATGGCATCTTGACTCATCATAGCGTGAGCAGCACAGGTGGGATTTATTGTATAACATCAGTGAGGACTGCTTTAGGTGTCTCAGATCCAGGACCCTGGTGTTGTGTATGCTTGCTGACATGGTTTTCTGGGACACTTTAAGCCGAGATGAAATGAAAAATGCCATTTGAACCCTTTTAGACCACCTCCCAAAATAGTGAACATATTTAACAATATATAAACAAAAAGTTAAAAAAAATGATTTCTTGTGTTTTTTTTAATTAAAATCCAATCATCATCCTGTAAAACAAAATACGACATGTGCTCACATAAGCTAGTGCAGTACAATCGAATTTAAACCAACACAAGGATGGAGGCTCCGAATCGCCCTATTCTAAATGGCGATTTATGCATGCCGTATCCGTGAGATTCGCGAGTGTCTGCCAAAGTGACGTCACATGGTCAGACAGCCCTTCACTGGAGCTCCGTGTGGCAGGTTTTTGCCTGTCCATGCACATCATAGATGTATTGTATAATAAGACCTGGATCCTGCTGCCGCTCAGCCTTGCTTCCAATTTTTCCCAGTGGTCACTGCAACGAACAATCCCCTGCGGTCCAAACTGTATTTTCCCCATAGACCACCATTATAAAACAGGCATCTGTTAAACTGTTGACAGGACACCCCAAAAGGCAAACAAGGACTTTTTGATTTTATATTTGTATCGACCTAAGAAAAGTGATTCAAAAATCTGCGATGTCATAATGTAAAGGTCTGAGTGGGAGCTCGCAGGCAGGGCCAGCAGGGGAAATACTACTGTGAATATTCAGTGGACTTCCTACCCTTGAAGTAAACCCTGAAGTTCGAAAACAGAGCATCCAAACACTTCATCACATCACAATTCAACGTCAACTCATGTCCTTGAAGAAATTATACTGAACAAAAATATAAACGCAGCACTTTTGTTTTTGCTCCCAAGTTCTTGTTGCATAATAATTTAATATTGTACAGTATATTATAATTTGTCATATATTGTTTTTCTTGACAATTTTATATGTCTGGGGAAAATGTTGATATTCCCAACAACCTCATCTTTCTCCTCTTTTATGTCTTTGCATTTCCTGCATTATGTTACCCACTTGCCAGCTTGCTACATTGTTAGCCTCTGTGGCTTCTAGACTCGGACAGTGACATTAACATTGCCGTTGCTAAGCAGCGGTGTTCTTCAAGACTTAACCACTTGAACACCAAACATATCGTGAATACGGCTTCCCATATCGGAAACACGACCCCATTTGAAGGCACCATATGTCTGCTGTGAAAAATTCATGTCTGTATGGAGATATGAAGCTGCAGTCAGCTGATAAAGACTGGAAACAGCTAGCCTGGCTCTTTCTAAGAGGCTACGAGCACCTCTAAAGCTAATGTACGTGTTGATTATCATTTGCTTGCAAAAACCGAAGTATAAAAACTTGACTTGGCAGGGGGTGAAGAAAGGTCATGAAAACTGACACGAATACTCAATCTGATGCCAAAGTTTGGTCTTTGTCAGCAACTGTTCAGCAGGTGTTGGTGCAAAAACTAAGTGAACACACAAACTGTGCACCCTCACACACACACACATTGCTATCATCATTGCTGACATATCCCAATTAATTGATCCCTGAGCACTCATGTTTTTGTCTAGTTGATAATTCTCTGCTGCTCATTAGAGCGGCAGAGAGGCGGAGCAGTGCATGGATCAGAGACGGCGAGCAAGATATTGATGACACCGGGGCAAGAGAAGAAGCTTAATTTTACTGATTAGCTAACTCAGTGAGCATACAAAACAGCCAGCTCTGTGTGTATGTATTTGTTTGCACTCCTGCTCAAGTGGAGGCAACAGACAAAAACATTCATTATTCAATTGTGAGATAACAAGACACAATTCCCTGAAGGTTACCTTGACACACAAAACATCCAAAAGAACGTCAGCGCAGCTCCGAGAGACTTAAAGAAAAACAGCCGGCAGAGTGAGACGAGAGCGAGAGAGAAGGGGAAGGTGACCGTCGCTGTGTTTATGTATTCAGGTTATTGCTTTTAATCGAGAAAAAAAAGACAACCCCCCTCCTGGAGGAAGGTGTTTGTGTGATTTGTAAAAGCAACATGCAGCGTGATGAAATAGCACCGAGATAAGCTGAGATGCAAGCATATGGCACCTGTTTTCATGGGGCAAGCTTAATCAGAATGAGATTTTAATAGGGGTGAAAAAAAGGGTGAAAAGCTTCTTCTATAGGTGGTGTTGTACCTGGAGTACTGTTTTATTTAGGATTATGGAGGCAGTGGATGGTATTACCTCCTAAGTCTTGTCATGTTTGCATCTGTGAATATGTTCATTTTCACAGCGAGCGTAAATCTTTATGATAAAGTCAGAGGATATGTTATTTCAACTGGTAGCACACTGGAGTGTTATGAATATGTTTTGAAGTGAAACAGCTTAAATATATGGTTTCTTTATAGTAGCCTGTAGATTATAATGTGTCATGTATTTTGCTAGTGCAGTGTCCATGCAAAACGTGGCTGTTCAGAACCAGCCAACTGCTTGGCCCATTGTTGTATTCTCATACATCAGTTTGTATGATATTTTCTTAAGTTATTCCTCATTTTTGTGCTTTTAACATCTTCTCAGGAAACAATTTGGTTAGCTTTAGGCAACAAAACTCCTTAGTCAGGTGCAGGAAAAGATTGTGGTTAAGTTCCGCTGCTCCGGATGCTCCCGAATTTCCCTCCGGGGATTAATAAAGGTTCATCTTATCTTATCTTATCTTATGTCCTGTGACAAAAACTACTTAGGTTTAAAAAAGATTGTAGTTTGGGTTAAATTAACACCAGAAGTGGCGTACCTTAAGTGCAGAAGGTATGTGACAAATAAGTCAGTGTTGACTTGCACAGCAGTTTGTGAAATCGTCACAAAATTGAATGTATTTATTTGTGACAGTCAGCACGAAATCAGTTAATACGTAATCTACATAATTGTGATGTATACATATCCATAATGTGAAGGTCAGGGTGGATGGGTGGGTCAAAAAAACACAGGACTTTTTCCCAAGAGACCAGTGTTTGTGTGTCACCACAAATCAGCATTAATTTATTTGTCACGCAATGTCCGAACTTAAGTTTTGGCACCTCTGGAGTCATTTTAACCCAAACAGTGATCTTTTCCTAAATCTACTGTAGTTTTATTTCGATAAGTGGAAATTGACTCATGCCTCACATGCTGCTGGTCATTCATAGGAAAAAGCATGGAACAATATGTTAAATAAGTCGTGCTGGGCTTCAGGAATTAAATAGAAAAAGATTTGTGCACTATTTCACAAACTGCAGCGGGACTATTGTTGCACATGGGCCACAAACAGCAGTCTCCTGAGTCTGGTCTGGTGTTTTTTACCCACCTATCCATCCCAACCTCCTCCTTTTGTTGCTCTTTATACTTTCTAGTACACAATTTAATGGATTACATACAAATTGATTTCATGGGATATATATACAAATATCAGAGCATCTACTCTTCATAGGTATAGCAACGAATGATGTAGGAGAACAGCCCGCATACAAACAACTTCACACTAACACACTACGCATCTATGAGTCCTGAGCAATACACCTGCCATAACATCACACACCCAAGAAAATTGAAAAATGAATGCGGACAGGGAAAGCACCTGTGGTTGAAACCACCCTTGCGAAGTGGCTTGATAATGCCTGGTCACGTAATGCCCCCAAAGTGAAACGTTTTCCAATCCTCCACCTGCTCTGCAGCACACATACAGAGAGAATAAATATACAAATGTCAATTAGATGGTAATCTGCATAAGAAATGATGCACAACAACAAACATGATTTTTTTTATCTCTTCATTTTCTTTCATTATTATTTTTTTTTTTACTTACTTATTGAGTCATTTTATTTATTTATTATAATGGCAACATCAGTCCTCCATAAACAATTATTGACTGTCCTCATTTGAAAACCAGCAGTATCGGTTGTTAGCTGACAAGTAACTTCTCGTGGTTATATTGACCGTCCTCTCAGAGGCAAAGGTTATAGCGCCGCAAAATGTCTTAGGGAGAAGGTCAGGATGAATGAATCCTTTTTGTTGTGTTGTATTTAGGGCTGTCAAAGATAACGCAAGAATAATGTGTGAACGCAGTAATAATGTGTTAAAGCAGAGCAGAGATACTGGTATCATGAAACTAGAAAACCTAAAGAATCCAGTGGTACCAACCATGTCATACTAGCTTGTTGCAAAGGAAGCTAAATAACACTACAAATTTATGATGAGGAAAAACTGAGATTATTCAAAGCAGTCCCTTGACCTCTGACCTCTAGATATGTGAATGAAAATGGGTTTTCTGGGTTGTCTCCCCTTTACAGACATGCCCACTTTATGATAATCAAATGCAGTTTTGGGCAAGTTATAATCAAGTCAGCACACTGACACAGTGACAGCTGTTATTGCCTGCCTCAGTTTGCCATGTTATGATTTGAGCATAATTTTTATGCTAGATGCAGTACCTATGAGGGTTTCTGGACAATATTTGTCATTGTTTTGTGTCGTTAATTGATTTCCAGTGGTAAATATTTACATACAATTGCATAAAGCAGCATATTTGCCCACTCTATGCTATGAACTCCAATTGGATTCGATATTATTCGATATTATAATATTACTAAACTAATCAACTTATCATTGCAGCATCACTGGGAAACATAAATGGATAGTTGGACCTCCGTGAAACAAGCAGAGACAAAGAAAGAGGGGGATTGCGATGAACAAAAAGGGATGTAACAAGACAGTGAAATAAGGCCACACAGCCCGAGGACCAAGGGGTTAGCTTCTCCTCTCCGTCTGAATTATATTAGCTTCATTAGATGAGATGTGATTTGTGAGCCTCCCATTTCCGCTGCCCCATCCTCGCTGACACAAGCGACACCGAGGAGATTTCCCAGAATGTTTCTGTATGAGCTGGCACGAGGACGCCTGCAGAAACACACTACACACCATTAGACACACACATGTATTGAACGCTCTCACACACAGAAACACAAACCGTTCAATTGGTGATGGAGTTAATGTCAAAAGGATCAGTGGAGGTAGAAAGGAGGGTCAGAGAAGAAAAAACAGCAGGACAGAAATCTCTTGGGAGAAGCCATCAAAAAGCCTGCGTTGAATTATAGATCCCCCCCCCCCCCCCCCCCCTCCCTGTACATACATCAATCCATGATGTATATAGCTGTCTGAAATTCTGGAGCGTTTGCATTGATGATGTATGGATCACACCTAATATACAGTCTGTTGATTATGCCAATTTCCACAGGATGACATACGGTGATGCTTTCTTGGAAAAGCATACATCTTAGTAGAAGCTGAAGGATGCAGCAAGATGAGAAACAATAAGCAACATTGTGCACATATATGATGCTACAGTGAAGGATGAAATGAAGCTTAACTGTGCAGTCTGCATGCATTATGCATCCACGGCCCAACACACTGAGGTGTCTCACTTGGAAATATGGTGTTAAATAATGAATTTGTTTTCCCTGTTGATACACAGATATATGGATAAGATGGGTGTGTGTGTGTGTGTGTGTGTGTGTGTGTGTGTGTGTGTGTGTGTGTGTGTGTGTGTGTGTTTGTGAGTATTTGCACAGAGATCATGCATGCATTGAGCATGTGTGCAGCTATCAAAAATGGATTTCGCTCTATGGGAAAACATCCGCCAGATAAATTAGAGGACTTGAAGCAGTTTGAGGAATGGAAGCTGTTTGCAGCAATGAAAGTAAGGGTGTCTCTATCTGAGGTCAGTTAATATAGCGGCTGCTGCTCATTAGTGATGTTTACCGAGCTAGGTGGCTAACTTTCATGTATGTCATGCCCTCTAAATGATGCTGATGGAATTTTCACCCATACACAGAACATGTTCTCATCCCAACTCGTCACAGTGAACACGTGGTTGATGTTGTGAATACCAGCAAGGTTAGGTTCACACTTCTTCCCAACATACAGCGAGCAAACTGGTGAATGGAGAGCAAAAAATTGCCAAGATATGGTGGTATTGGAATGGGTTAGGAAGGAGGATGAGGGATGAAGAGATGGTGGTTAAGGGTTGCGGGATAAAGGGTTGCAGGTAAGGGGAGAGGGGAAGAGGTGTTACAGAGGATGGATGGATGGATGGATGGAAGAGAGCGATGATGGATTATCTGCTGTAGGAGGAGGGAATCGGGGGAGTTGAGACTGAGTAGGGGAGGCGTCTCTTTGTGAACTCTGATGTTTGCAGAGCCTCCAGTGGTTCCTGTAGTCAAACGAGAGAGAGAACGGTGAGAGAAAAGAACAAAAGGCTTTGGGGGGAGGGATGTAAAAGCTGTGTCAAGGGGAAGTGAATGGACCAGGTGTGCTTAAAAATTTTCGCTGCAGAAATGGAATGAGGCGTGGTCTTTGTTCCCGAACTTAATAGTTATAAAACTTCATAAAGTGAGTGGTGCTGTGTGTCCACAACGTTAAGGGACGGGACTCGAACAGTGGTGTCCTGGATGAAAACCTTGTGGTTGTTGGATTCATCCACTGTGTGTTTTTTTCACTCTTTAAACTACATCACCACCCTCCCCGACCACTTTCTCTGAGTGTTTGTTATTGATGCAGATGGTTTTACAGTGTAGTTAAGCCCTGTTTGTCTCATAGAAACACTGAAGGGTGTCTTGAGCGGCGGTACCACACGCTGGGGGGGACGTGACAAATCAATGACGCCCTGGGAATGAGAATGGGTCACTTTGGCTCCACATTTCTGTATTGTTCTGTATCACTGCTGTGTGTTTCTTGTTTTTCAACATTTTACAGGAAATCCGACCTCTTTCCTTTAAGCACCATCAGTTTTCTCTTCTCCGTGGATGTAAAGCATGTTTTCTTCATTCGTGAAAAAGTAACTTAGTCTGACTGTAACATTGTTGTTAAGTGTAAAAACTGTCACAGGATCCTGTTCCCAGACAGCGAGATGTAGCCAAGGCCAGTGTCAGCTCAAATTGTTTTATGCAGTTATGGCGCAGTATTAAAATCATATAACTAGAGATCTGAACATTGTTTTGAACTGGCATCAGAAGCATATTATGGCCAGCCAATTGTGGATGTTTCATTCATGTTATATTTACAATTTTTCAATTTTAGTGAATAATGTCTATAATATTTGTATATATGTTTTCATCCACAATGATCATTAACCTTTTCCACAATTTTCCATTACCTTGATAATAAATGCTCTGTTTTCCACCACTGTCCAAGCGAAAGAACAAAATACAGTTTGTACTTTTGAAATCTGGTTATATTTGCTAGGTCAATCTGCTGCATTAATAACAGGGTGGAAAAAGAGCCAGATTCAGAATGAGGGGTCCGCAGATGTTTTTTTAATAACATACATTTCTATTTCATTTGTGCCACTAACAAAACTAAAGTTAATCATAAATTGTTAAAGAGGACTTATCATGAAAAATTCACTTTTTCAGTTGTTGTGCTCATACATTTGGCTGTCTGGAGTGCCTGCCAACCCACAGACTGTGAAATAAGACAGCCCTGTCAATTTTTTGTGGGCTGATCAGAAAATACGGGATTCAACAAGCCATGCAGATTTGACTCCCCTTCCTGTGTTACATTCATTAAAATACATCACTCACAGATTGAGAGCTACCTTTACACAGGTGCACCATATTTTTCTTAAAGTGACAGGCACTTCACGAGGGTGAATACAGGTATATTCAGACAGACAGTATGAGAAAAATAATGTGTGCTGAAAGCATGTAAACATGTTATAGTAGAAACCCAAAATACAATTATGAACCAGAAAATGAGCATAGTATGTCCTCTTTAAACAGTGACATCTCACTCTGAGGAAGTCTCCCACCGTCATCATCCTGCCTGTAGTAATGACACTACTGACTGTGAACTCATTTGTAAATTTACTGCTGAGAAAAAAATACTAGGTAGTTTAGAGGAAACTGTGGTGAAATGTGTGTAGAAATGTATAAATAATAGAAATAAAAATAATTTTGGCAGACATTTTACTGGCATCCAACAGTCGCTTTCAGTCCAAAATGGCGGAAGCGCAGCTTTACTGCTGAGCGCAAACTTTCACTTCCTGACAATGTGCATTCTGTGATTCATACCCTAATTATGGCAATTTCACATAAATGTCTAATAAGATGAAATAATGAAGTGATCACATTTTGGACATGGATATAAACTGCAACTTGACTAGTTGGTGGAGGCAGACAACCATGAGGTGTGATTCCAGTTCTTGTAGTTTCATTTCACCTGACTTTATTGTATACTAATGCAAATAATGTAATATTAATGGAAACCAAATCATAAGTTTGTGTTGTTCCCTAACACATCTTGGCTTTGAATGATGAAAAACTCCCACAACTGTAAGCTTGGTAAAATCAGGACATGCATAGTAGCGAGTTGTAAAAAAGGATGATAAATTTAGATTTCTGGAGAAACACACAGTACAATCAGTCGTCTCTCTCTTCCTGTCTGTCTTTCTCTGTCACTGTGTGTGTGTGTGTGTGTGTGTGTGTGTGTGTGTGTGTGTGTGTCCTCTCTTTCAAACTGCAGTTAGCTCTTATGTAAGCTCTGGCACTGGGATGGAGGACCGCAAGCTTTGGCAGCCACTTCCCCTCTCTCTCTCTCTCTCTCTCTCTCTCTCTCTCTCTGTAGCATCTTTGCCATTCTTAGCAGACTGGGGCTCACTATAAATATTTTATATGGCACAGTGCATGTGGGAAAAATGTATTTTTAGCCTCTTTCAGTGCTTTCAGTAGAAGCCAGCTCTGCCAGACAAGCTTTTTGCTGTGGATTAACTGTGCATGTGTACTCGCATGTGCATTAGGGTCAGCCTTGATTAATAAATCAATCAGTTGCTGTCCACTGGCAACAGTTACAGCATTGATTCTCAATGAGTTCTTCTATGGTAGGATATGCTATGTGAGCCTTTAATTCAATAAGTTTTAAGGACCTCGGTGCATGTGTGGATTTTACACAAGGTGATCTCTCTCTCTCTCCCACAGGACAATTAGAAAGATAGAGACACTGATAGCGCAAGACGGGGACTGCAAGGAGAAATCAAAGAACAGGAAAAGCCTTTGCAGACGTCGCTAGCGAAGGGATGGGATGTTAAAATGCAAAGCACGCCCTTCCCCCGGCCACCGAGACATGCATGCATGAACAGGAGCAGCAGACAGCGGTCACACACTCACAGTCGCAGCACTGCGAACACCCGAGGATGTAGCCTTTTGCATCTGCTTATACATAGCAGATAATAGAACAAAGAAGGAAAAAAAAAACAAGAGACACTCATTGGTAGTCCAGGCATTAGACACATCCTTGGATCATTAACCACATTAGTGATGCAATTTGTGTTTTTCCGTGCATGGACAGAGAGGGATTTTGAATGTGTTAACAGCACAGATACAATGTGATTATCTGTATTTTTGCTCTGTATTTTTTAACAAGGCTGCAGGTAAGTGGGTCGATTACACACCCAGAGTGCCCTCAGTCTAACCTTGATCAATGCTACGAAGGGCCATGATTGGATGGAAGCTGCAACAGCACGGCGAGTGCTTTATTGAGCCGCCTTCCTTACTCATTTTATAAGCTCTCTGGTAAGACGGTGAATACAAATCAGACTCATTAAAAGCCATCATGTTGGTTGGACGTGTGCTGCAGAATACTCGTCCAAAACAAGCTTTCACAGAGCAAAAAAAAAAAAAAAAAATGATGAGGAAGTGTAACGGAGCAACAAATGCTATGGCAACAACCTTGGTGGGTGTTTTTATGCAGCAGGATTTCATTGCATTTTCTCTCCTCCGTGTCTACTTTTCCACCTTAATTCATCTCTCTTCTCCTTGCCCTCCTTTCCTTGTCTTCTTCCTGACAGGAGGACAGCAGCCATCCTGACTGCTAATGAGGGACAGGGCTGTGTGACGGAGTCTGAGGGAGAAAGACACAGAGAGAGTGTCTTTGTGTGTGTGCGTGCCTGTGTTGGGATTTTGGAAGAGGGTTAGGCCAGGAGCAGAGAGAGAAAGAGTGGAAAGATAAAGGGAGATGTGCTCTCCAGCTCTCTTCCCTGGATCTGTTTCCTCTCTGTTACTAGGCAACACCTGCAGGCATGCACTAAATAAAGCCTTGTACCCACTATTCACCCCCTCCCCTCCTGCCTCTAACTCCAACTCTCACTCTCTCCTTGCTCTCTCCTCATCAACTTCATTCATCTCCCCTTCTCTCATTCATCCCTTAACTCTCCAGGACCCTTAGCCTTCACCCCATCATCCCAGCACCCATTACTTTCCCCTCACATCCTGTTCCTTCCTGTGGCACGTCTTCCTCCTCTATCATCCGCTCCACACGCCGGAAAGCAGGGTTGCTGTTATATTTTTTATTTTTTATTTTTTTTGTTCAGGTTCTGGTTTGACACTGAACAGGAATGACAGCACTCCTTGGTTTGAAAAAAAAGAAAATAGGTTTGGCACACAGTTAGCAAAGTAAATCAGATTACAGGATCCAGTGTTGTGTTTAAGAACTTCCTTTTAGCTACCCCTTAACCTGCTGCAGCTGTTGAATCCAAATCAACAATAACTTCTACCACTAATGATAAAGGCAAACTGCAGATAAATGTCAAGGACACAAAGATGCGGGGTCACCAGCTGAATTGCCTTGAACCAGTTATTCATAGATCCATTTCCAAAAATGTGACCATAGACTGGAAATAAAGATGGACGACACGTCTCCACTTCCTCCCATCATACAAGAGTAAAGCCAAATTATTCCTGATACGGGAGCTGCCATCTTGAGATTCGGACGTCATTTGGAGCCAGAGTCTGTGCAGTAGTGTTCGAGCATTGGAGCCGCAGTATTGAGGTCACCCACCCGAACCAATCACAAGCCGAGCATGGACGCAGCTTGTTAGAGAGAGAATCACAGCTGTCAATCATGACGTCTCACCCCGTTTATGGCATCAGATAACTTAACTTTAACTTATCAGGAAAATGAATACTTAAACATACATTAGTGTGGTAAGAACTACTTAAATTGACAGAAACCATCTTTGGGAAAAATGTATTATTATATAAAGTATATATAAAGTATTTATGCTTAACTATACTTTTGTTCAGTACGTCTCTGCTAAGTTCATAAAAAGTAAACTGAAACCATACTCTCTTATTTTAAGTTTTAGTATAATAATAGCACATTTGAATCAGCTTTTTGGTAATGGGAGTTAATGTTAATTTGATTTATTTAGCAGTTTAGCAGTATTAACAGTTACACCTGGCAATTACTGGGTGGAAATATTTAGTGACAATTAATTGTAAGAACTAGATTGTGTGGTCCAACCCTTTTTTTATTTGAGGCATTAATCTATAGTCAACACTTAGTTGACTTAATAGTATTACTAAGCTGTATTTAGGCTTAAATTTGAAATTAAGAAGAGCTGATGCAATGGGCTCCTGGTCTACAGAGGTTATTATCAGTGATAATAACCTAAACATTTCAGACATGGCACTTCCACAAAGACTTAATGAAAATCCTACAGTCTCTGACTCACATCAGCACATTCAGATTGCCTCTGAGAAGCTGCAATAAGTGCTTCAAGGCACTTTTAAAGCACAGCAGAAAGAAAAGTAAAAGTGGTCATCATGGATAACCAGACCATGATGAACAAAACGTGTGCAGAGGCGGGTTGGTTTCAAATAAAAGTCTACAAGCTGTTTTTTTGTAATTAGTACAGGGTTTTTATTCTATTTGCGAAATGTTTTCATATATATATATTTTATGCAAAGTGCCTCAGAACTCCTTCAGAGCACAAATAAACCAGCATCAACAAACCGCCTCCACAGACATCAACAGAAAAGCTCTCCATCCTTCTGTCTTTGAGCTACTGGTCTTTTAATACAGCTGCTATAGGGAGTGTTTCATGCATTCTTAAAGGGTTCTGCTGTGGTAAAAGCCTCCAGAACTATTCTCTGTTAGCTACTGTACTTGTTGAGGATTGTAATTGCCACTTTTTGAGCAGCAAGTTCAGAAGTGGTATGAGTTTTATCTGTTAGAAAAATGCCTCTGAGTGCACTGAAGGCATTGCTGCCAGTTTCATTCTGGGGAATCCACACAATATTAATGTGCAGAGTGAACAGGTGACCTGACCCTCAACTGGATTGTGCCCTGAATCCTCAATTCATTTCCCTTGAGAATATTATTATTTCTCTTTTGGTGATTTGTCAGCGGAGACAGGATGAGGGTTGAGGTTACAGAGACAGAGAAAGAGATGGATAGAAAGAGAGATGTAGTAGTTAAAGAAAGCACACTTGGGGAAACAGGCAGGTAAAACTAACCCCAAACTGTCATTCTGACATACTACCCAATCGTTCTCTCCGTGCTGCTGAGGAGGATAAAGCTTTGGACCATATTTGAGATCAGTCAACCTGACAGGCAGCAAGTAAGTACAGTTTGTAAGCAATGAGCCTGGACTGTGCAGTGAGCTTGAGGTTAGACCAATATGAAGGGACTTTGTGGTTTCAGAAACCCAAACCCTTCTTTTAAAACCCAGGAAACATACACATGCATATACCCCATCATAGACTGTATATAAGAAGTGGACATAGTCCTCATGGCATCACCCATTGGTTGGTGGACTGCCCATCTGAAGACTTGAGTTCAGCATTTTGGTAATCTTTGGCCATTATTTTATTTTTTTCCAACCAGAAGTGACACGTGAAAGTGGAGCTGAGTACAAACAAATGCTGAATACGATAAGGTGACCAAAAAGATTATAATTAACTTCCAGGAACTGATAACATACTGCAAATGAGTTAAACTTGAAAGACGAAAATATGGATAATTCCCACACCAGCCAACGCAGAGGAGGCAACCTGTCAATCCATCCAGTACTCAAATACGTTGTCTTGGCCGTCAGTGTTAGATACCAACAGGCATTATGTATCATTTCACTGTACAAACATAATAGTTTTAAGCCCAACATGTTTTCTCCTAAACCTATCTATAGTGGATTTATTGTTTGAACCTAAGCAAGTGTTTTTTTTTTTTTATTCACAATTAAATTGAATTCAAAATTTGAAGCCTGGAATTCAACATTTTGTCCAGAATCATCTGTTTTTTGGCCAGCACCATCTTGGTTATTTGCAACCAGAAGTAACACAAGAGGTCGGAGCTAATTAC
Organism: Pterois miles; assembly: GCA_947000775.1. Classification (NCBI taxonomy): domain Eukaryota; kingdom Metazoa; phylum Chordata; class Actinopteri; order Perciformes; family Scorpaenidae; genus Pterois; species Pterois miles. The sequence continues at coordinate 21,174,162 of CAMQGK010000638.1, forward strand.
AACCGAACGCTGAATAAGACATTTTTAGGTGACCAAAAAGGTTATAAGAAGAAGAAGACACCCTTTATTGATCCCCTGAGGGGAAATTCAATTTTTTCACTCTGTTGTTAATTTATACACAGTACATGCAGACCTGAAATACATACTAGCACAAACAGGACCCATATACCTGCAACAATGGAGAGATGTCAGAGCGACGGGGCTGCTTCGGACAAGCGCCCTGAGCAGTTGGGGGGTTGGTGCCTTGCTCAGGGGCACCTCTGCAGTGCCCAAGAGGTAAACTGGCACCTCTCCAGCTACCTGTTCACATTCAGTTTTTGGTCCATGGTGGGACTTGAACCGGTGACCTTCCAATCCCCAAGCCAAGTCCCTATGGACTGAGCTACTGCCGCCCCCAAATTATAATTAACATTAATGAATCAAAAACACACTGTGAAAGGGTTGAAGTTGTAAGACGAAAACACAGACAACTCCCAGATCGGACAACACCGCGGTAGCGACCTGTCAAACACAAGGTAGCAACACCGTAAAGCATACCATGCTTTATAGTCTATTTGACTCTAAATGGGAGCATAACTTACTAAATAAACATCATGCTGAAGACTTGAAACTAGCGATTGAGACCATAAACTCATGTTTACAATGTTTACTGAAGTGAGAAGTTGGCTCATTTTCTCATAGACTTCTATACAATCAGACTTCTTTCTGCAACCAGAGAAGTCGCCCCCTGCTGGCTGTTAGAAAGAATGCAACTTTGAGTCACTTCAGCATTGGCTTCACTTCTCAGACATGGAGGTTGCCTACTGACCCTTTAAAAAAAAAAAAAAAAGACAGTATGAGATTCATATCACTGATTTGATCAAATTGACCATAATTCGCTCATCATAGCGATGTGTAAGCAGAGAGATTCAGCGTGTTGTGGGTGCTGTTCAGCTGGTGATTACGACAAGTGTGAAGAGGACTCCAGCGCACCTCTTGGCTTTAATTCAGCCTAATGCAGGAGTGGGTGTTTTGTCACCTATGAGACATGATTTTATAACACATTAGAGGTTAATTCAGGTTTAAACCCCGGATGCAGTCCTGGGACACATTCGGTCCTAATGGTACCACAAGTGGAGTGCGCACACATGCATACTCACACGTTTAGCACGAGTCAAGGGAGAGAGGGGGCAAAAAAGGATTAAAGCCTGAAAGCTGCAGCATCATACCCTAGAGAACAGAGTGTGTTTCAGAGATAGAAATAAAATCGCATACAGGACGAGCTCTGTCTCTGTGCATGTGTGGAGTGGGAAGGCAAAAATTGTTATGTTTTGAGGGCGCACGTGCACACATGGATACAAACACACACAGGCTTTGCACAATAACACTATCAGACAGAGCCAACATCCATAACCAGAGATTTACCAGCGGATTTTAAAAGGGCGAGCAGTTGTGTGTGTGTGTGTGTGTGTGTGTGTGGAACTGAGTGGGCTTTAGTTTAATCCAAACATGAAACACCACACCACACCACACCACACACACACACACACACACACACACACCACTCTCTCTCTCTCTCTCTCTCTCTAAGTGTGTGTGTGAATTTGCCTCCGTCTCTTTTAGCCTTGCGTAACAGCTTGATTATATAATCCCAAACATATATGCATGTCCACGAGGCTAAGCGCTAGAGTGCATGAAGCATGCAAGAGCATCAAACTGAAGCGGGGGATGACGAGGAGGAGGAGGAAAGAAAAGAAAAAGAGGTGAAGTGCTATGGCGCTATGTCTGGATTGGAGCTCTAATGACGTCACACATTTACTCCTATAAATCATTTTGGTGTAAATTTGCTACAGGAGAGAATATCAGGTCTACTCGTTTCCTGAAATGGTGCATGGTGGATGATGTGATGAATATCAAATGATGTAATAACTTATAGGATATCATAAAATGTCCCTCAAACTAGGTTGAGAACACAATAAAGGCTGTGATTGGATACTAACTAGTATAGCAAATTATGAATTGATATAAAAAAAAGTCACACTGCGTAGACAATCTGAAAACACAGCATCACCAATCTCAGCAATATTCAACATGTTCGACTGGTTCCACATTCAATTAACACGGAGCAATATAAGCATTTGTTTGCATTTATTCAGAAGTACCAGTCAGAGTCCTGGGAAGTGCTGTAAGAGAGATCTGCAGGTTGTAGAACCAAAAAAACAACAAAAAGACTGTAATTACCACCGGTTGTATGCCTCTGCCACTCAGTCAAGTTGCAGTTTACATTTGTCCAAAATGTCATCATTTTATCCTATTAGACATTTGTATGAAATTGTCATAGATAAATTAGCATATGAATTCTTGAGTTACAGCCAAAAACATGTTTTATGAGGTCAGTGACCTTTGACTTTTGCCACGGCTGCCTCCAACACGGAGGCAGAAGAAAAGACTAAAAAGAGGCTAAAGGTGTGCTCAGACAAAGAAAACAGAAAGGCAGAAAGTAGAAACTAAGGTCAGTCAAAGGCTGAGCTGCCACACAAACACACTGTCAAACTACCTCTCGGTACAGTCAGTACAATGGCTGCTTGGAGCTAAAAAACAAGGGCTGCACATTCGCACAAATAATGTGATACTGCTTTTTTTTGGGGTCATCAAGTAACATTTTTCTTCTTGATTCACTGTAGTATAAAAATATTAAGTTGTGCAGCAATACCCAGTTAATGAATTTTCTTGCAACTAGTCGGTTTCAATTACACTTTACACTCTGATACGATGTCTTTGAAACCATGAAAACTATCTCAATGTAGCACACAAACACAGAGGATAGGAGAACACTAGTGCTCCAATACAAACAGTGTAAAAGCAGAGACTAAAATCAAGATGACAGTTTGAGAACATTGTAGAATCTGAGCTTCAGAAAGCTCTTCCAGGGAGAAAGATAATCAAAATGGAGAGAGGAAGTGAGTGGTATGAATAGAGTCGGAGACCAGGACTGGATGGAAATTTAAATAGAAGGTAAAAGACAGGAAGAGAGGAGAGTGTGAGAGAGGATGAAGGAGAAATGTTAACGTATGTATCCCTGAGTTGATGTCATTACTGGTGTTAGCAGGTTGGGTGTAAACTCTGAGGCTAAACTGAGGCATCACTCACACTGACAAACCAGCACACGCACTTTAAACGCACACAAAGACGGGCTTAGCTGAAGTATACACACATATTCATGCGCAAGCTTAGCTCAAGCACACACTCCCACGCACACAGACAGGCTTATGACTCAGTAACAACTTTTGCCTTATCTCCAAACCTTTCTCTATCTGTCCAATTCAATTTATTCACCCTCCACCCTCTCTGTAAACCTCCATTCACTCATGTCTCTTCATCCTCCCAAGGCCTTTTATCATTTTCAGCTCCTTCCATTTTCATCCTCTGCTTAGCTTGGAAAAAAAAAAAAGCTGCGTTTTTCTCCCCTTGTTCATCCTTGACTGACTCCAGCTCCCCCCTCTGTTATGGCACAACCTTGAAATACATTATACAAATTTTCAAAAACTCTCTCTCTCTCTGATCATCCTTTCCAACCCTTTCCCTCAGCTTTCAATCATCAACCATTTAGTTTTTCATTTCCATCTGTCTCTGTCATATTAGCAGAGATGAAGGCTGGAAATCAGCCTGATTTAGTCAAAGTGTGCCTTTGCTTTCCTTAGAAACAGAAGCAGGGAAAACGGGTCACAACTGGGTTTACCCTTCCTCTCGATCCGAGCATGTAACCCAAACACTGACTCCTCTTGTCCCAGCCTTGTCCCCTTCTGCCTCTGCAAACAGCTCTGTCACTGGCACATCCACAGCCGAGGGAATTGACATGACAGTCGCTCTTCCTGCATGGTTAATACCCGCTGTCGTGCGCCTTAGAGGTCACAGATCAAATTCAAAAAAAAAAAAAAAGAAAGAGAGAGTGAGAGAGAGAGAGAGAGGAAAGTGAAGAGGGAGTCGGGAGAAGAAAATGAAGAGGAGAGCGTAGGAGTGATGCTCTCTGTGGTCCCTCTGTCCTGTGTTCCCTCCCGTCACCAGAGAGAGGTGAGGGGGCTGGTTGTCATGACGGCTGTTGTCATGGCAGCTGGACTGGGTAATAAACAGGAGAGACGTCTGTCCATCCATCCATCCATTGCAGTGAAGCTGCCGTGGCAACCGCTGACAAGACGCGACAAATATGCTGCTGTCACAGGAAGTTAACTTTGTGTTTTTCATATTTTGATTCAAGGTTCTTTAGTTTCCCAGTTTTCCTATCTTAGGTGTTTGGGGATAAATATAATATCCTTGTTGATTAAAGAGACATGTTTTGTGTTGAGATGTCCTTTGGGCTTATTTGGTGTCATAGCAGCATCTGACAGTTTCATTTGACTGCTGCGAACTTGGGAAAGGTGCAATGCTCCATCCTTCAAGAAAAGAGCACAGGTTGAACTGTCCTGTCTATTCTTTATCTTTATTTATGCAGCTTTGTTGTCCTTGTTCCTTACTGTTATTTCTATTTATATGCACATTGAGAGCAATGCAAAGAGAACAGTAAAATTCCTTGCACATATACTTGCCCAATACAGCTGATTCTGATCACAACACTATCTTATTTCTTGTCATTATTCCACAGTTAAAAACTGAATATGAAAATGTAGTTTAGATTGTCAGTTAATATTTATTAACAAGGTGAAACTTTAATATAAATATTCTGTAAAATCAAATAAAACTTGCAGCACCCTTGGCCCGCCCCAGGATACACCAGTACCCAATTTATTTACAACTGTTTTATGGGTTCAAACTATTTAATTCAGAATTTTATTATGTCTGTCATTTGCAGAAGTAATCCATCTCTTCTAAAGCATGCCTTTATTACTTCGGTAAGACAAGAATGAGCATAAAGTCAAATAATGTGAACAGGTGGTGACACAGTTAACCTTTAATACTTTTAATCACCTCCATATTTTTGCTTAATTACAGGGATAGAAAATGAGATGGTAGTTTATATAAACCTCTCATGAGCAACTAAGAAAAACTCAAGCCACTTGAGCAGTGGAATAAGTTTGTTAAAGGTACACCATGTTGCATTGTCAGCTGCTGCATGTCAACACTGCAATCAAAGTGTCGCAAGAGAGTGAATAAAGAGAGGGAGTGGCGTTAGTGGTGGTGGTAGTGGTGGTGGTGGTGGGGGGGATAAAACTTTATTTTCTGATTGTTTTATGGCTGTTATGTTCTAATGCACAAATAAATACACCTGCAGCTCTACATAACCCTGCAAGATGGTGTCACATTGGTAAATTTTGAATGAAAGTAGCCGAGGAAAACACTAAAGCACATAAAAACACAGCAATTTAGCAACCTGTTGGTTGTCAAGTACCGCCACAAAGGGTGCTTTTTGCCTCTGTATCAGATATGTCGAGGAGTGAGACAAAGGGGCAGTATTTGACACCTTGTGCGTTGTTATTGGCTGGGGGTAATACACCCAAAGTTGCAGCATAGTATACCTTTAAAATACAAAAACAAAACAAAACCAACAAAAACAGTAAAATAAGACAAGCCATTCAACTAAAACTCCTGGAGGGAGTAAAAAAAAAGTAAAAATCCCTAGGGAGTCCATCTGTAGGAGGGAATCCTTCTGCCGTGGCAGTGTGGTGAGCAGAGAAACCCGCAGAGGCACATCACCCTCGTCTGCCACGTGATGTGGTCTTTGACATGCTCTTAAGAGCTCTGATACGTCTTCAGTCATTCCTCCTGTCTTGCTGCCGTCCCCTCTACATTCCCAGGTGCTAGTCTCCTGGTTGCTTCTTTGGTTCTGATGATCTGTTCTCATCACCGTTCTCAAAGTCCAGCTCTGCCTCCGCCGCTCCTTCCTCCTCCTCTGCATCCTTTTCCGCTTCATCCGCTACCTCTTCCTTTCCTTCCTTCTCTCCATCCCTCCCTTTCTGTCCAAAGCCCTGTTTGTCTCTGAAGACCTCCACACCTAACATTCGGAGGTAATGAAACCTCTCGTTGCGGGGAACGAAGGCTCGGATAGACGTCTTTCCCCTCCAGCCACACAGCTGGATGGGACACTGAGGCTCCGCTGGGTTACTGACAAACAGAGTGTTGTAATGGGTATCAGAAACAACCAAAAACTACTTCAAAAATGACATGCATACAAACACTTAAAATATAAAAAAACAGCTTACTTTGGGTTGGGAATGTACTTCAACACGATGCTACCCATAACTGTGGAGAGAAGAAATCATTCAGAACTAGAAAGTAATATCATGTACAGTTTCTTACATATCTGACATTGACCAGTGTATCTACAGTTTTCTTTTGCTGGAACTGCTCCTGAGTGAGTTTTTGGGTCAGTGCCTTGCTCAAGGGCAACACCAGTTGTTGAGGACGGAGCATTACTCATTCACTTCCCTCTTTCATTTTATGCCAGCCAAGCCAGAAACCTTCCAGTCACTAATGCAGTACACTAACCTCTAGACTGCTTCCCAAAAAAATACTTAGTTTCAGTATCAGAAATCAGTGGTAGTACAAACTGCAGCAATATCAATTGCACAGTTTCACTTTTCTGAAAGGTCTTATCTTATTTTTTTTACGTGCGTACCCATTTTCTTGGCCTGAGCGTGAGCGTCGTCCTCCAGTTTGCTGAGGAAGGGGTTCTCCTGGGTCAACAGCACTTTGATGTCCTCCACACTCACTCGGATTATCCTGGAGCGAATGTACGGCTGAAGAGTGTAGATACCCTTGTTGGACAGAGAGGAGATGTGGTTCACATTGTGAAGACCAGGGCTGTCGCTGTTAAGGAATTTCCCCTGCAGTGATGCTGCTCAGCTTTTAGTGCTCTATAAATAAGCATTACCATTAGGCTAGGTATTTTGTTGCTTTTTAAATGTCGAAAAGATGACAGTTTTAAAACGAAATATGTACATAGCTGTTTATTGATAAATGCAGACCAGAGAAGGTCAATGAGGCAAGGAGTTTTTTTCAGCTGACACGCTGTGGTTGCTATGACACAGAATAGCCGGAGAAGTAAAAATGACAGCACAAGGCCGAAGCACCTAGGAGGAGAGGACCGATGACCCGGTCTACGTGTATTCATTTTTCCTCCATTGCTGTTGTTGTTGTTCAGCCATTAAAGACCAACCCACCCCCTCCTCCACTGTGACTGGATGTTTCGGTAAAAGGGAGAGTGACGAACATGTTTTAACTCTCGGCAGCCAGAAAAAACACCAAACGTCCAGCGTTCAGTGCAGAATAGATACTCGGCATCTCGTCACGGTGTCGACATTTGAAGTAAAGTGTGAATATGTGACGCTCCGATTGCAAAGAGTTTGTTTTTTTTAAAAAGAATTTGAAAATGTGAGCATGGCAGTCGTGGCGGTTGCTTGCCATTGCAATTTTGCAGTTATTGCGACAGCCCTATGAAGACCAACAAAATCAATCCAGAGTCTTTACAGTTACGTGGTGCATATACAAATATACAATGATTTAATTACAAGTCATGTAAGAGTGTGAACTCTGCCGTCTGGCTCCTTTGTGGTGACAACAGTAAGAATAACTTACTGCATGTTTGAACACATAAAGAAGCTGCTTTAACAATGAAATTCTGTATAAAATCAAAGAATAAGTGTCAAAGTCCTAGAAATATAGCCATGCATCACTGCGTGTTTCACTTCAAATCAAGAGGTTGATTTGCATACACAAAGAGGATTATGGGAATTGTGTGAAAATATGCCGCTAAGGTGTGAAGACTCGGAAAATGCCATGTTTTCACAATAATACAGCTTTTTATTAAGACGCCGCTCAACAAAGAACGAGTCGGTTCGCAGCAAATTATTTTTATTCTGCTGAAGATTTAATGTGTGAGGATGAGAAGTGATGTCCAGGGTGCTGTGAAGAAATATAAAATACGTGTGTGGTGTGTGTGTGTGTGTGTGTGTGTGTGTGTGTGTGTGTGTGTGTGTGTGTGTGTTAGTTACCTCCTGAGCCAGTCTGAAGGCACATCCAAACTCCTCTCCATCACTGTTGCGAGACCACACCTTCACCCCTGTGTTAATGACCTGAGATTGAGAAACAAATAAACAAAAAAAGCATGCTGACATATTGCAAAAACAACACAATGATGCCAATTTCTACCGACTTTAACTGCTCGAATTAATCTCTCTCCTGAAAACATAACCAAGGGTGGTAATTTAAATCAAAATAAAAGGACTAATTATGTTACATGTGGTCTTGTAGTATTACTGGTAATGTGTTTTGTAATTACTGATGTTCAAGCTGCTCTGCTCAAGGCATCTACCGTACAAGATATTACAAAAGTGTGGGTAAACACAGTGCAGTCGGTCTCTGGTGTCCCGCCACGAGTGGGAGGAAACTGTCAGGGTTTTTTTTTTTTTTTTTTTTTTTGTGCAGAATAAAAGTCAACAACACTTCTGAAATAAATATGTGTGTTGAATTCACTACCAACCTCAGGGAAGTAAAGCAAGAACAATTAATTTTGCATAATAATTTAATATTAAACTATTAATAGGGGCGGAGTAGCTCAGTCTGTAGGGAGTTGGCTTGGGAACCGGAGGGTCACCGGTTCAAGTCCCGACATGGACCAAGAGCTGAGTGTGAACTGGTAGCTGGAGAGGTGCCAGTTTACCTCTTGGGCACTGCTGAGGTGCCCCTGAGCAAGGCACCAAACCCCCGACTGCTCGGGGCGCTTGTCAGGAGCAGCCCCCTCACTCTGACATCTCTCCATTGTTGCATGTTTGTGCATGTGTGTGTTCAGGTCTGCATGTACCGTGTATAAGTTAACAACAGAGTGAAAACATTGAATTTCCCCTCGTGGGACTAATAAAGGACTATCTTCTTCTTCTTCTTCTTCTTAAGGTAGGAAAAATTGAGAATACATGCACTTAAAGGATGACTTTTTGTTTCAATCTGGAACCTATTTTCCCTTTTTTTCCATTGATTTCATTACAGCAGGTTTAGCATCTGCCGTCTGCAGCGTTCTCCCTCAATACTGGACCAGTTTCAAAAATTGTGGCCCCCATTAGTCACTAAGACACAAAAACATTGAAAGATTGAAAAATACCAAAGTTGTCCTTTAATATTAAACTATTAACAATTTTCTGAATGAAACTTTAGAAACTATAAAAGGGGAAGGGAAGTAAACGTAGGCCTGGTTTTCAGTCACCACATCCAGAATCTGTAATAATGTGGAAACATGCAGCTCACTGTGGTTTAGCCCCATAGAAAGTGACTAAAAAGTGGGAAGCATCAAACACAGTGGGGAGAACAAAGAGACTGAGACTCATAGTGCCACCTGTGCAGGTGCTACAGGGTGAAGGACCCAGAGGGATTTGGGACAGGAGAGGATCCCATCTGTTAGGCTGGGCTGGTATAATGTATGTACACAAACACACACTATAAAAATAAACTACTGTACCAAAGTGAAGCCAGTATGTCTGCATCCAAAAACTGCCCTGTGCACTGTTATAATAAACATAATGCAATTTGTTAAGCTACACTATATATAGTGTGATCAATACTAGACGCATCGCCTCCTGGAAAGAATTGATCATTGATTGGCTGTATCTATTTTTATGGTCTTTGTCATCATCATCAAACCTGGCTTTCAATGTCAGCGATGATCTAATCCAGCTGTTCTCAACCACTGGGACGGAGCCCATAGTGCCACATAGTGAGCCATGGAGATGCTGCCAAACGGTTAGATTCTGTCTTTCACAGGTTGTAGCCGGCTCAGTTTTAAAGTTAACCATGTCATTACAGCTCGTCAGTGAGGAAGCCAAATAAAGCTCCACAGTTATGCTAAATATTGGTGAGGAAAAACTGGCATGGTGAGTTTCAAAGAGGTCCCTTGATTCCTGACCTCAAGATATCTGGATCGTTTTGTGTGTGCTTATATTAGGTATGCATATGTATGTGAGTGTGCGTATGCATGTACACACGATGAGTACACATATACATATATGAACTATGCGTACGTAATACAGTATGCAGTACTGCATATGACGGTGTATGTAGATATGAATGTATGTCTATGTTTACATATGTACGATATATATCTAAGCTTTTCTTCCTTTTGCCTCAGTTATCCATTTACATAATTCACAAGTAATTTCAATAAAAGTATTAAAAAAAAAAGATATCTGAATGAAAATGTGTTCTAATGGTACCCACTAGCCTCCCCTTTACAGACCTACATGTCTCGGATACAGCGACACAAAATGGAGCATTTTCTGAAATGTGTGTTACAGACAATGCTGCACCAGTAAACGCTCCAAAGCATGTAGTGAGGAAATATGACCCTGAATACTTTGGATTCATAATGGCAGGCAGTGAGGCAGTCAGGGTAAACTGAATATGTATGAGGGTTATTGCACCTGACGGGGGCATAACACATATTTATGACTCAGATTGTCATCTATTTAAGGGGGAATTTTTTTAACAATCAGAAGTGGGCCTCAAGTTACAAAAGGCTGAGAAACCTCTGATCTAAATGCTGCTCCAAAGCAAAAACAAACACACACACCTTCATGCGCTCGCTATTGTTGAGCAGCACATTGCGGAGCTCTTTGGACACCATGTACAGGTGTCTCTTCTTGCCCTCGTGGGTCCTGGTCAGAACATTGAGCTTGGGGAAGTTGGGTGACATATCATAGAAAGATCTTGAGGAAATAGAAGAAAAATATATAGTTTTGATGCACCAAAAATTCAGAAAATTATCATTTCCATGTCACATAGAGCAACTTACTGTATGGAAGTGAAGACTGGGTCATCTTCAGTAAGGAACACAAAGGGGTCTTCTTTATAACCAAACAGCCTCATCCTCTTAGAGGCTGGAGGCCTGGGAAACACACAGAGGAGACAGACATTCATTTATCCTGTAATAATGTATTGGGAGCAACATCAGATGTACAGAAACATACAAATAGAGCATTAATGTAAATGTCCCTCCATATTTTGGTATTTTCCCCCAACCTCCCTCCCTCACCCATTGCCGATGCCAAAAGGATAAAGAACAAAAAAACAAAAAAAACAAAGTAACTAAATACAAAAAAAAAGATTTAAAAAATAAAATAATATATAATAAAAAAAGCTCTTTCAGCTGTGTTGCCACGGTTTTCACATTTAGCGCTGTTAGCACCGTTAGCTACGAGCCGCTGGCTTAGCTGTTGCCGTGTTGACAGCTGTGTGGAGATGACTGAAATACTCAGACAGCGACTTAAGTCTGAGGAAGAGCCTGGTGCTCGAAACAATACAGCATAATAAAAATCCTTCAAAACTGGAGCAATATGGTGAGGGGATCTATCTGTTTTATTCAGCTACATTTCTTTGATCCAGCATCCTATCAGACAATGGATGTGCACATCTTACTGTGATTTAGTGGCAATAGAAATGCCTCCAATCTCATATTTAGCTCACTTTAAATTCAAAATACACTTGCTTGGGTTGTGCTGCAGAAATATCCCATTCCCAGTTTCAATAAATCTTTCATGGAAGGAAACCATTTTTTTATGAGTTTTTAATAATGACATGGCCAACGATGAATTGCTTAAAATGTGCATATTTCTTCAGGACCAGTGATGGGTTTGTTAATCCTAAGAGTAATTTCTCATTCTGTCATCTCTTTTTTATTGTAATGTCTAAAGACCTGCTTGCTGCAGTCCTTTGTTTATTAGCTCATCACACATGACTCACCCACACACTCCATCTTGTTTAGCAGCAGTCTCCTGGGCCAAGGAAGCTCCTTTGGGTGCCTCCTCCTCTGCCTCCTTGTCTACTTTTCCCTCTGGGCCTCCCCCCTGCCCCTCCTCTGCAGCACTGTCAGGGAGGCGGGGGGTGTCTGCGGGGGTCGAGGCCGCCGGGGTGCCTTCAGTCTGGGCCGCTGAGCAGGACGAGACGTCCTGCCTCAGCTGGACACGATAGCGGAGACAAAGAAGAAAGTCCCAGCTGTGGTTAGTAACAGGTGAGTGATGCAGTGAGGAGGAAAGCGGGGCTGCTGCTGCTTCAACGAGTGTACCCCACTGAATTTCCCTCCTCAAGTACGACCGACAATCTAATCATCCATTAAGTGTGTGTTTGCGAGGAAGTACCTTGGGATATCTTTTGTTCCAAGGCATCGGGGCTTTCTTCACCAGCACAGCCACAAAGAAACCTCCAGTGTTCTGGTGATGTGGCAGAATCCTCATACTGACATTAAAACACACACAAACATAAATCATGGCTTTCAGTTTTATGGTGCCACCTACTGTGAACATAAGGATTTTTTTTTTCGCTGGCATTAAATAAAACGATGCTCAGACAACGTTTGACAATAGCTCCCTCTGCTGGCCAGCATCATGCGGGTCCGAGCATTAAACGACAAGCTACAGAGGAGAAATGACATCATCCACCATTAAGTGAGAGTGCAGGTGTGTACATGTATGTGCATGTATGTGCATCCATGCAGACATATGTGTGTGTGTGTGTGTGTGTGTGTGTGTGTGTGTGTGTGTGTGTGCAAAGCTGTGCCAAGAACATAAATCAGGGACATTACTCAGCTAATGAAGTTGGCATCAATGAAAACAGAAAAGAATGCAAGTGTGTGTGCTTGAGCTTCCTCAGGGGTGAGAAAGATCAGAAAAATTAGCTAAATTAAATAAAGCATATACACTGAGAAAAATTCCACCTAGGGAAAATATTTATTAGACGGATACATTTTTATAGACACCCCCTTGTTACTGAACTCACCAAAAGAATACACTGATTATTTTGGCACTCAGAGGGGCGTTAATCAAGGCTTGCCGCTCTCGCCACTCCTATTTACTCTGGCTACAGAACGTTTAGCCGAAGCTTTTAGAGCTAAGACAAACGTGGACTTAAAGCTTTGTGGAGTTATGCCCTTCACATTATATAACAGTACCTCTAAAGTCCAGTGAAATGAAAGTTAGAGCGTCTTTAGCTTCTGTACTCAGTATTAGCCAGTGAAACTGAATATTTGAGCAGTGTACAGATATTAGAGAGATTTAAATCAAATTCTTTGCATTTCATTGAACTGATGAAAAGTGGGCGGACTTAATGTGTTGTCGCTAAAAGTTGCAAATTGTTTGACGGATGGATGTCATGATATTATTGGCTGAAACTGGCTGGTTCTATCTTACATAAGCACTAGGGCTGTCAATCGATCAAAATATTTAATCTGTGATAAATAGCAAATTAATCACACATATTTATATTTAAAATGTGCCTTAAAGGGAGATTTGTCAAGTATTTCAACATGGAAATGGACAAATATGCTACTTTATGCAAATGTATGTATATAGTTATTATTAGAAATCAATTAACAACACAAAACAATGACATGTAATTATCTTAAAGTGGGCATGTCTGTAAAGGGGAGACTCGTGGGTACCCAGAGAACCCATTTACATTCACATATCTTGAGGTCAGAGGTCAAGTGACCCCTTTGAAAACAGACATGTCCGATTTTTCTCACCAAAATCTAGTATCAATTTGTAGTTTTATTTAGCCTCCTTTGTGACAAGCTAGTATGGCATGGTTGGTACCAACAGATTCCTCAGGGTTTTTTTGTTTCATATGATGCCAGTATCTTTACTCTAGGTTTAAAACTGAGTGCACTTATGCATTATAGAAATTAGGCATGTTAAAACAAATTTGTGTTAACATATTATTGTTGCATTACAATGATTATGATATAAAAATATAAAGAAATTGCTTTTTTCATGTTATTTAATAAATGCACACTATGACAGGAATGTGATATAAAAGGGTGAAAAGGGCATTTTTCATTTCATATCAACTTAAATGTGTGTGTGAACATACCATCTCTCCAGATGCATGCTAGTGAGTTTCTCTGGGTCTTTCGGTGGGAACATAGTGGGGCGGATCTGCGTGTGACGACTGCTTGGGACCTCGGACCAGTCGGAGTACCACTGGCCCTCTTTGGTCATCAGCTGCAGAGACAACAACCGTTGAAGTATGTGAGACAAAGTAATCCAACACCGACCTATGAAAATCTGAAGCACTTCCACGCCCTAAACACTGTTTTCCTTCATGGTTTCTTGTTGTAGCGGTTGGTTTGTTGTTACTGTCAAAGACGTTCCAGTACCTTCCAGGAAGTGACCCCAGGCATCCACTTCAGTCCTGGCAGATCAGCCGAGCCGTCGGCCAGCTCCAATGCTCCTGGCAACGGGGATGGGAAAGACATTACAACTTGGCAGAAAAAGACTGAAATTTATATCCAAATATAACCACTCACATATACATAAGGACTCATTTAGCAGCTCAAAAGTGAATTACACTGTGGTGTTGGCTCTATAGCCCTGACCTTATGTGATCCAACTCCACTGTTTTGTGATCTTTGACCAGTTTTTAGAGATGTCCTCAACCAAAAAAAATTCTAAGCCGATATTGTCAACTAATTGATTAACAGATATATAAAACTGACTTTCTCCACAGAGTATAACAGTATATCATAGCAGTAGTGTTCTGGTGTTCTGTTGTGTTAATACATGTTGCATGTTGGCTGTTTTAGTTACATTACTATGCTACACAGGGTTTTCAAATGAATCTGAAATGGATGCACATGAAGTGATATGACCATACCAAATATTTTTCCACACTTATTTTAACGATGAATGCTTGTTTTATACATCTACACAAGGTTCAGTCCAGTTTGCGATAGCTGGCTACCAGACCAACAAATCAAAAATGAACAGGGATCGTTTGTGACAAATGCAAATAATGTTAACTTATTTACATGCATTTTGGAGATTTTTTTTTTTTGAGGATCTCAAATGTGGAGATTTAGTGCTTAGTGCAGCGCTGTGATTGGCTGAATATTGTTGGGTTCTAGACTGTTGGACAGAAAAAATGAGCAGAATTTTAAGATTTGGACTGCAGGAAATTATGATTGACATTATGATGGGTATTTGTCACTATTTTCTGCAACAATAACTAATTGATAATATCAATTCATAAACTGCAGCCCTAATTATCATATTAACAAATTAAGCATCGGTGCTCTTGACATGTTTCACCATAGAAACATCAAACTACTGCTACAACACAGACTGAGCTAGTTAACGCTGTAAGTAACTTTGTGACAAAGACCATCTTTGTAAATGCTGCGGTGGATGTGAGCCAAGACTTTTGACTTGCTTACTATAGCCAGCAATAACAACTGGAAATTAAGAGAAAAAAATGGAAATAGAACTTTGATTTGAATAAAAAGTCAGACACATATTGCTTTGTATAACTCTGTGAGTGTTTGTTACCTTCGCTCTTCTCCAGCAGCGCTGCGATGACAGCTTCGTCCTCTATAGGGTTGAGTGAACAGGTGGAGTAGACCATCCTCCCTCCCACAGCCAGCTGTTCAACGCCACGCACTGCGATACGCAGCTGGAGCCTGGTACACACACACACATGCACATACACTATTATACCACCAACTTTTTTAATTAGCGGCAAAAGAACACACTCCATTCCCTCATCCTTTAGTCAATTTGGTCTACCACACAAGTGATCCAGTTTCCTACGTTGTCAGGAAAGCACAAACACACACACTCTCTCCCCACTCACCCGTGGAGGTGCAGGCTGTTGCTGGTCGTCCATTTCTTCCACACATCTATGTTCTTCCTCATGGTGCCATCGCCGCTGCAAAACAGAGCAGACAGCAACACTGGTCAGACACATCTCCGGTTTAGCCCGAGGCGCCGAAACCACTGGAGATCCCTGACACTTCTTCTCACAGGGCAAAAATGTCTGCCAAGTGTAAATTGTCTAAACGACGGGCTTTAGCTGACTGGTCACATCACTGCTGCCTGCCTGCTTCTCTCCATTTTCATTACTGCTGCTTTCCTCCCTCTCTCTCTCTCGCTCCCTCTGTTGTGTTTGGCAGGAGCTCCTGGCTCCGGCACTACAGCTGGTCTAACTCAGGCAGCATTTGCAAACAAATGCAGTTCTGTTTTGGCCATAAAATGATGCCAGGAGGAGGATGTTTTATCACTAACTCCGTACTGAAACATTAAGAACAAAACATTATTAACAGCCCTTTATAAGGACATGGAAAGCCCTGCATCCGTCACACAAAATCTCCTCTCCAGCCAAACACACACAGCCGAGCTTATCAACCACGTTTCTCTCTTTATCCACTTCCCCTTCAGACTTCCAAACTCTGCTGCAGCACCATGTCAGTGATGGAGACACAAGCCCTGAGGGAAATTCCTGCAGCCCTTTGCTGACCTGCAGGGCACGTCGCACAGGATGCGGTCGTAGAAGAGGATGTCCTTCTTGCCGTCCATGTCGATCTTGAGAGTGGGGATGCAGGAAGCGTCGTGGTTGACCACCATGATGCAGGGGCTGTTAAGCCGCTTGGCTTGGTGCACAAGCAGGTAGCAGCGCTTGTTGTCCACATCATTGGCAATGACAAAGCCCTCTGGATGGTAGAAAAGTGAAGAAAAGTGAACTACTGTTGAAGTGGCAGGGACTGCTGATTAATTTCCTGGGTTACTTTGCATTGTGTAAATCTGTGTTTCCACCAAATGTTCCTGGGACTTTTAGTGCCTGGAACTACTCTTCAAGGAACTAAAAGGTTCCTTCAGCACACTATTGTCTGCTTTTCCACCATGGTCTAAAGACCTGCAAAGATTGGGCAAATTAGTCCGCTAATGTATGAAAAGCAACATGACATGAGATGAGATGAGGGCTACTGATTTCCGCCTGTTTCATCTAAAAAAAAAAAACGTGTTGGGAAAAAATAAACCTTAGAAAAAAATAAACGCATTTCCCAATGCTTGTTGGATGTAATTAACAAAATGCAGAGGAGGACTATGAAACTAAGAGCATCTGTCTCTACAGTAATTCATCTGTTGTGTGTTTGATGGTTATTTATTTGTGCTTTAGAACGTAACCGCCTTGAAACAACGAGAAAAGAACTTTTCTTTCTCTCATTCACATCACCGCCGCGCTGTCCTACTGCTTGCCCACGCAATCTTTCTCCCTCTTTTTTTTTAGTGAGTCAGGAGGCCGAAAACTGAGCCCAACTTTCTTTTCAGCAGTGTGTGTGTGTTTCCTATCAAAGAAAGACAAATGTTAGATAAGATAAGATGAATAATGAATTATTAATCCCCGGAGGAAAATTCTGGATTTTCGGGATGTTATCCACTCATCAATACTAGTATACGTCCTTGTTTATGAATTAAGTGGTACATAAGTTGAAGCAGCGGCGCTGTGTTTGTGTTTTTACCAATCTCAATCGTCATCCCTGCAAACCCCACCCAGAAAGTTCCTGTGTTTTCAGATAATACTAGCCACCACCAGGGCTGTTTTAGAGGGTAAAACATCCCCATAAAATGTCCCCAGAACGTAATTTAGACCCTGGCACAGTTGAAACTCAATGAACTCCTCAAAACAATCTTAGTTTTGGGGGAAAGTTCCTGCAATGGAAATGGGGCTCAACTTAAATCCTGTTATTGTAGCATCTTTCCAGGTTTTACATGCGTGTGTGTGTTACCTGGAAATGGCACATCCATGTCAGAATGAAGCATCTCAATCAGCTGGGCTGTCTTCGACCCTGGAGCTGCACACATGTCTAGAATCTGCACAGAAACACATGCATGTCAACATGTCAAGCCAAAGACAAAGTGTCTTACAAGGGGACACCAGGGAGATTTTTTTTTAATGCATTAAGTGCTGACAGAGCTCCTATTTTTAACCTTCAAAGGAGGGCAGTGCTTTTACCTTGTGGTGTGGCTCAATCTTCAGGAGGAGAGGAGGGATCATACTGACGGCTTCCTGTCGGCTGATGTTACCCTGCAAGGACAAACACACACATGATGCTCATCTCTTCTGACATTTTGTCTTCCAACGTCCTATCCAGGGTAAATTTTGTGAACACTGTCAATATGAACACCTGCAATGCTCCTATTATAAGTTAACTTATACATTAAACAGAGCAAAGGGTAAATTTTCTGTTTGCCTTGCGTTGACTCACCGACTCAGTCTCGCTGACCAGAAACTGATGGAACTTCTCCAGCAAGGGAGACTTCCTAATGATCTTCCTGCTCATGTTGGTGTGCCAGGCCTGCTCGTCGGGATACCTGGACAGGACAGACACAGTGTGAGTTTTTAGTTTGAATCTGTGTTCTTTTAGCCTGGGGTAAACCATGAGATCTTACCAGCTCAGAGGCTGTGGAGCCTCAATCTTCTGGCCATCGATCACCACCTCCTGAATATCTTTAAAATATTTCTCTTTCAGACAGTGGAGGATTTCCTTAGCATGGCTGGAACAAGTAGTAACAACACATATTTGCATCAGGCAGCAGTAGTCCAACAATATAAATACATTAATTCAAACCACTGTCCTTGCTACAAGCCCAAACATTAGAGTTTACAACGGAGCATGTGTACAAACCCTTATTCTTTCACATCTATTATCTCATAAGTCTATGTCTAACTGTCTCCTACAGCTTTAATACCTATAGTGACTCTTAACATGGACTTGATCTTTGGTAATATTTTCTTTTTGTGATCTGAAAAATGTGAATTTAAGTCAATCCAGGTTACAAATGTGTCCGGCTTACCTCTTGTATCCAGTGATGCGGATGGTTGCTGGCAGCGGTTCTCTCATTGCATCCATAAACTGTTCAAACTCTCCCCCAGGCACCAGGCCTTGCTCTTTGTAGTAGTGCTCAAACAGCTCATTCTCCTTGACAATGTCAGCATAGCCAGCTCCCCAGCCCTAAACACATGGATGGTTATTAATATATAATAATATTTGAGAACTGTCTTTGAGAGAGATAGAACTGGGAAAGCACCTACTAAATGGAGAGGCAATCTTTCGTATGAAAAAATGCTACATTAAATGTCATTCAAAAATATGTCTATTTAATGTTTTCTTCCTCACATTGAAGGATCATTAACTTAAAAACACATCATAAGACTTCACACATTTTAGTATCGTCTAATCATAAATTCGGCATGTAGTAATGAACTTACTACATAGCTATTCCAGATATAATGCTGAGTTTTTATCTCTGCTTGCTTCATCCCTTCACGGTGTTTTGACTAAAGACACTGCGCGCATAGCCACATAAAATTAACACATTTCTTAGCGAAGTCTGGTGTAGCCCCACACGCAAAAACAATAAGGCAGGTATCTGGACTAACGTGACAAATGATGACTACACATGGGTTTTTGGGAAGTTAACGGTAGCTAACAGTAAAGCTCTCTGGCGTTGCAGCTGTTTAGCAGTGATCACAGCAGCATGACTGCACACGCTTTATTAAGACAACCGTGTTCGTACCAGCTTCGTAAATGAAGCTAATATGTGTGATCCGACTGTGCACTTTTACACCTAACGCTAGCAAAAGTTGCTGCAGCAGAAGTGTAAATCTTACAGCGTTGTCTCTGTCGTCCCTTCCAGCAGGCTGGTTTTTCTGTCGCTGCCTGCCTCTTTTGCCCATGTTGTTGGAATAGCAGACAACTCTGGAGAAAAGTCTGCGGAACGACGTGGTGGGTGGACGCAGGGAAATGTAAGCCGTAACTCGGATAAAAATGTAAATGTATTGAGCGTTTGGGAATGAACTGCTATGCTATGTATCCTCGAAACGTGTTGCCTCTGACGCACGTGAATCAGGACCTCTCAAGGTGGCCACGAATACTGCCTGAATGAAATAAAAACACATTCGGGGCCCTTCGTGCGGATTTTTTTTATATATATATATATATATATATATATATATATATATATATATATATATATATTTATATATATATTAACACACCAAAATAAGATTTCGATGAAGCGCAAGAGAAAATTATTACACTGCTACTAAATTCAAAAACGTTTAAAAACATGTTTTAATTCCGTTAATTATTACTTTTGCTTTCATTATTGTACGTTTATGCTCTTTTACAGCGGCACGAACCGATACATAGATATTAAAAAGAAAGACGATACAAAAATGTTTACATTTCATAATGCCAGAGTGTATTGTATTATTGTGTTATAAATGCCGTTTACACGGTGCCTTCAGAGGGGTTCGTGTTTACCGGGTTCACGAGAAGAGTTCATGAATACATGAATATTTATCAGTGACATCGACACCGCACAAGCTAGCCTATGCAAAACAAAGCATTTTGATTGGCTGATAACATCTGAGGTCATATCGTTCAAGGACTGTGATTGGTCCAAGATGGGAACCCGATGGCGATGAGTCGCGTGCGTCTACTGACTGAATGCAGCGCACAGCAAAGTTCGCTTAGCTAACGATATAGCATTTTGTCAGATAGTTTGCTAATATTAATTTCGTTTGTGTTGTCTCTGTTTTGTAAGATTTAGGGCTTCCGCCGTGATGGACGCCCTCCTCTCCAGCGTCTTCTCCTCGGAAGAAGAGGAGCTGTACATTTTGGACTGCATGGCTTACTTGATGCTTTTCATGGCAGTCTGCACTTTCTTTACTTTGCTCTTCGAAAATGTCCCGTACGGGCGATATGCTACCAGCAAGTACGGATTCCCAGTTAATGTCAGGCTAGCTTGGTTCGTTCAGGAGCTGCCTGCCTTCCTGGTGCCTTTGTGTCTGGTAGTTTGGACATCTTCTGCGAAGACCTCACTACTGCCCAACCAGCTGCTCATTGCTATGTATTTCTGCCACTATGTTCAGAGGTAGGCAATGAACACTCAGTTATTTTATGATTTTACACCTGAAATGTTTGCTTATGTTCAACTATTTTCACCAGCATAAATACTGTAAGCTGTTCCTAATGTGTGTCCGTGGAGGGCCCTCAGATAAAATGATGAATATCTGAATTACATAACTCAAGAATGGACACATCAGCATGTAAAAAGGTGCATTATATTTAAATTGTATTAGTACTGCACAACAAACAGATGATTGATGATTTCAACACTTTTTCAGGGTTTATATAGCTTCACACCACTAAAGTTAACTCAACCGACTGGTAACACTGCTGAGAGACTGTTTTTTACACCCTGGTTAGTGTTAACTCCCCAAAGCAAAGGTGTCAAACATACGTCCAATCCTACAGAGTGTAAAAAATGCAGAAAAGTATGATATTTTAATTTTTCAAGGCTCAATTCTTAAATACTTTGTCACATTTATGACTTTCAACGGGAATTATGTACAATTTAAGTTAAAATAATTCAGGATTTTGACAGAAAACCAAAATGATGAGATATTGGGTCAAATTTATTGTTATCATAGAAAGTCATAATTAATAAAACAATAAAATATGAAAACTGAGATTTTAATTTTTCAAGGCTCAATTTTGAGATATTTTGTCACATTAATGAATTTTTACGGGAATGAAGTCCAGATTTTAAGTAAATGTCTAAATTTTGACATAGTAAGCCAAAGTTATGGGATATTAAGTTGAATTTCTAACTTTTGAAGGCAGAATGAATCATTAATTCCAATTGTGCAGTTAAATGCTCTTCTAGTTGTATTTTGGGCTGGATTTTTCATTAATTGTGAGACACTAACAGGAAGGGGACATTTGGAGGTGTTGTTATTTATAGGTTACTCAGCAGTGGGTTTACTGTCCCACTGGACAGCAAAATGTCCTGTATGAAGCCCCTGAACTACAACAACTGCTACTACTACAACAACAGTGGGAGGAAGCCCACAGTGTCAATATCATGCACACAGATTGTGTCACAACATACAAGTGTTATTCAAATTATAATATCATAACAACTATTACAGAGCATGAGGCTACCAAGGCTAACACAGTGGTTAGCACCGTCACCTCACAGCAAGAGGGTTGCAGGTTCGAATCTGGCTTCGGGCTCTTCTGTGTGGAGTTTGCATATTCTACCTGTGTTAGCGTGGGGTCCAGTTCCACAGGTTAATTGGTGACTCATCCGTAGGTGTGAATGTGAGTGTGAATGGTTGTCTGTCTCTATGTTGTCTGTCTCTGTGTGTCTCTGTGTGTCTGTCCATGGTGTACATGACCTTCGTCCAATGCCAGCTGATGAGACATGCAAGAACAAGCACAAGGCAAAAAAACACACATTAGTGCCAGCGCCATGGGGGCTGGAGCCGATCCCAGCTGGCATTGGGCGAAGGCGGGGCACACCCTGGACAGGTCACCAGTCCATCGCAGGGCACATAGAGACAGACAACCATTCACACTCGCACTCACACCAACGGGCAATTTAGAGTCATCAATTAACCTGCACCACCGTGCAGCCCCTTGTGCTTGTGCTTTCATATGATTTGTTAAATCATTGATCAAGTCTGAAGCGGTTAGCTCGACGCTATCAACTTAAGTCCAAGCAACAAACAAAGGCTTTGTATGGCATTTATCCTCCAAAGCTGTTTGGTTGCATGTAGTGCAGTTCACGACATCAGTTTCTATTTTTTTTCAGTTAAGTTTGTCTTAATTCCACTTACTGTGTAAAACTGCATGACATGAGGAAAAACTAGCAAAGTCCTCTCAATGTCTCCAACTGAGCTAGTGAGACTCCCTGGTACCTGGGAGGGGCTTCATTTTGAAATGACCTCTCTGCAGAGTTAAAGTAACACTGATGTGATCAAGTCTCTCAAACAACACTGAGCACCATTTAACTCATGATGTGTTAACATCACACTTCCAGAGCAGAGTTGAATTCAACTCCGAAATGTGTAACTCTGAAATTTCAACACTCCAAAGTTTGTTCTGTGGCTAAATGTTAACATGTCAAAGCAAGTATTTGAAATAGTAATATTTTTGTTCTGCTGCAGGTCCCTTATTTATCCATTTTTAATCCGAGGAGGTAAACCAACACCATTTGCTTCATTTGCCCTGGCCATTGTCTTCTGCATCTATAATGGCTTCATGCAGATCAGGTACCTGAGCCATTATGCTGAGTATCCTGCACATTGGGTTGCACGTCCATGCTTCATCGCAGGTTGGTGTTCTGTGTCTGCAGCCTCACTTTCTACAAGGGGAATAGTTTTATTTTGCACAAGAGCTTTTCTTTATGGCACTTTTTCTGATTTAACCCATTTGTGTCCGAAGAATATGGTTGGTCTGATTAAAAAAAAAATGCCACATTTGTTTTGATTGGTCAAAAATCTTGAATTTTTGGCTCAGACATACAAACAGTAATTTTTATCTAACAGTAATTTTTAGATCAAATGAAAAATAACATGTTAACAGACAGGATTTTTCAAAAATTAGGAAAATGGTAAAATTGTGTTTATTATATGTTTTCCATATACTACATATTTGTTACACGCATATGTGTGCATATCTTTGTCATTCAACTTCTTATCAGTTCATAGAAACCAAATACTTGATTTTGCTCTTTGTAGTTTCTGAGATACACCCATTTTCTTTCTTTTCTTCATGCTTCAAGTATTTGGGAACACAGGACGACTGTTTTTTTCTTTGTGGCATCCATTGCAAAAGTAGTAGTCCATGTTTCCAAATGCTAGCTATCGTATGATAAGAAAAACTCATTTTTCAGCCAAACGGTTTGACCAGGCTTTCAATTAATTAAAATATTTAATCGCATGATTGTCCATGATTAATTGCAAATTAATGAAATTTTTTATCTGTTCAAAATGTACCTTGAAGGGAGAGTTGTCAAGTATTTAATACTGATCAACACGAGAGTAGACAAATATGCTGTTTTATGTAAATATGTATTTCTTTATTATTGGAAATCAATTAACAACACAGAACAGTGACAGTTATTGTCCAGAAACCCTCACAGGTACAGGGGGCGGCAGTAGCTCAGTCCGTAGGGACTTGGTTTAGGAATCGGAGGGTCACCGGTTCAAGTCCCAACATGGACCAAGACCAGCTGGTTGCTGGAGAGGTGCCAGCATGACATAGAACCCATTTTCATTCACATATTTTGAGGTCAGAGGTCAAGGGAGCCCTTTGAAAATGGCCAGGTCAGTTTTTCCTCAGCAAAATGTAGCCAAAATTTGGAGCGTTATTTAGCCTCCTTCACGACAAACTAAACCTAATGTGTTATTAATGTGGTAACTTTGGTTTGGCATTCCCAGTACTCATGATAAGTAATATCAGATTGATATACTGTATGTTACATTAGCATAGGAGAAATGATGAATTTCCAATATTGTAGAGCAGGAGTGAGCATGGGCCGGTTCTGGCCCGCGGGCCGTATAATGCCCAGGTCTGTTGTAGAGGGTGGGGTGGTGTGTAAACTTTATGAAGAACATTACTCCAACATTAATGTTTGACAACAATAAACTGAAAGGAAAAAAAAAATACTTGGTTGACATAGACTACTGACTTTATAAGTTACTGTGTGTTTTAATAAGATAAGATAAGATGAACCTTTATTAATCCCCGGAGGGAAATTCGGGATAATAGTGTTTAGTGTGTGCAGATTAGTGCTCTAGATCAGTGATTCTTAACCAAGGGGGCGCGGCCCAAACTTGGGCCCCGAGCGCCACCTAGTGGGCCGCAAAAAAAAATCTGTTTTGTACGTGTGGGCCGCGAGGGCCGCGGGACGCAATAACAACTCCCGACCATGTAGTGGCGCTAATGCATCAGTCAGTTGTTACTTTAACCAGCTCCATAAATAAGGAGAAGAAGACACTCAGCTAGCTGTAAACAAACAAGATGGAGAAATATTTAAAACGAAAAAATGAAGACGACCCCCGGTTTATTGAATTGAATTGAATACAAATCAAACCAAGAGTGAGATAATTATAAACCTATGCAGTGTATATATATTAAATAATACATATTAAATAATATATATAATATAATATAATTAATAATAATAAATAATATATATTAAAATTATATTTAATGGGCCCTGGGCCACTCTGTACTGAAAAAAATGGGCCTCAGGGTCAGAAAGGTTAAGAACCCCTGCTCTAGATGAAGCATGTTTTAAATGAATGATAGAGAAACATAGTTAGACGCAGTGAAGATAAAAACTGCCATCTCTCTGGGTTCATCCCTTCTCTTTCCTCTCCTACTCTTCCCTTCTTTTCTCATTTTAAATGAAACGGCTGTTTAAACTTTGCTTAAACAATGTAGCTGTCATTCAAACTGTTTTGTCCATCTTGTCAGTTTCCTCTTTTTTGCGTTGTGCTTCACTGCAGGTGCTTCTCTCGCTGTCCAAACCTCAAAGTGCTCAGCAGTTTTTCTTGGCCCCAATCGCTGTTCAATCTAATGCAGGAAACTGTCAATTTAAAATATATGTTTTTCTTCCACAGAAAATGTCCCTCCACTCCCTTTACAACCCCTGTCAAACCTTACATCTGCTGCACATGAAGACAAGCGTAACAAAATATAAAGAAAATATTCAAGTAGAATTGAATTGCAGTTTTAAAGAAGCAATATGAAATGTTGCTCTTAAAGATAAAATAAGACAGAATATTTTTACCAATTTATTTCCAACAATTTACTAGCCACACATGACAGGACAAAGGGATTCGTAAATATGGGGCTGCCCCCTCTTAGATGACTAATCGGTCGTTTTGGTCATAATCGACTAAGATTTCTTTCATCAGTTTGTCATTTTTGATGCTTTTTTTCATGCTGATTGACTTATTTCCAAGAAACTTATGAGCACATTTCTGGCAAAGACGAGGCTCAAAGTGGTGATTTTGTATGATTCTTTATGGAGAAACTTGGATTTGTCGATTAAACCAACTTCTCAATTAGTCGACAATTTCGTATGAGTGTTCATCGACTCGAAATGTCTTGCTCTAAGATACAGTAAATACATTATTGACTTTCTGGAGTCTACATGTCTCACAGTTTACGTTGATTGGGAAATATGCAACCTAGATTTATTATTATACACTAGATATTATGACTCCCTTACAAACCTAAATTTATGTCCCAATTTTCTGTGAATGTATTGCCTAAAGTCCAAGTAATTATAGCTAATGATCTGACTGAGTTGCCATTTTGAATCTCAGAGAAAATGTGATGTGTGGGTGTCGGTTCAGATGTCTGAAACCTGGCTGATAACTACATTTTACATTTTTGAAATTTTATTTAATACAGTTAAAATGTACATAACAAACATGACAATATGATGATATGACAACATAACCTAACAAAACAAGAAAAAATAGCATATGAATAAAAAATAATAGAAATAAATAACAAGAGACAAAAATAAAATTAATAGGATCCCTTCATTAATTCACATAATTAGGTTACGACACATTTAGAAACTGATACATGCATATGACAGGTAAAGCATATTTAATATTTTATATTGTCCCACTCTTCACTAGAATAAATGTTTTTTTCCATTTCATGTTGTGTTGTGCTGCATTTTGGTGGTTTGTATTAATTATTTTGTCAAAGGGAAATTGGTTTTACAATGTTTTTTTTTTTTCATTATTTTTATTTGAAAGTATCACATGGTATGGATTTTGGGTCGAAGATACTTATACCTAGTTAGTTCACACTATACGACTTTATTTCTGATTTTCTACTTGCTGACAGTTTTTGGAGCTTCCTGACAAAAGCCCCAGATCGGCAGCAAATCCAGCACTCGCACATTGGTGCTCGAACGCTGTATGTGAACAGTTCAAAGACCCGACAGCCAGTACAGCTGATCAGAGAGCAAGAGGGGAACCTTGCCAAGTGGCCGCGTGCATTTGCAACACGGACCAGAGTTGTAGTTGCACCCAGAGTGTGGGATGTTTGCATGAATATACATAACAGAGTGAATGATCTACGTAGGGAAAATGGTAAAGATTAGGGAAGCATGATGGATTTTTCTCAGCCATTACTGATAACTGCTAATTACCTGCCTCTCATGGCCAATGCTGATAAGATAACAAAGTTCATAACCTGTAGTTTATTATGCTCACCTAAGAAAGGCTGAGATGTCAAGATGGATGATATAATATTCTGTGACGTACAGTATTCTCTGACGTAACAAAATCTAACTGACATTATATTGTTAACACAACAAAAATAAAAAACAGTTCTGACTCTTCAAATGTTAAATTAATCTTTTTTTTTTTAGGAAAAAAATGTAACAAACTTGTAGTGCAAATTGCAATTGTGTCGTCATCTACAACAGCGACGGCATGTTTGGCTTTCTAGTGAGCGTGCTCTTCTTTTTCTTCTGTATTTTTCTTCTTCTTCTTTGTGTTCATTGGCATCGTAAACATACTACCATCAATGAAAACAATTTGGCTTTGTATTATCAGCTGATTATTCATCGGTTATCATTTTAGTATTAGTGGCCGATAATTTATAAGGCCTGATTTAGGGCTGGGTGATATGGAGAAAGCCAAATATCACAATATTTTTTTTTACCAGATACCTTGATATCAATATTGTGACAATATTGCAGGGTTGACTATTGATGCTTTCACCAAATATTTACGCAGTGAGATTTTTGATAATCATCAGTAATGTGGATATAATGACTAAGTGGATAAAGGCAAATAATAGTAGGTTAAGTTCAGAAAATGACAACACTTTACTGTAATGCAGCCCTTAAAACCAGGAAAAGACAACACTTACATATTATGATATTACAATATCCAAAATTTAGAGTCTCATATCTTGACATTGATATAATATATAATATTGTGAATTTCCCCACTGTGGGACCAATAAAGGAATATCTTATCTTATCTTATATGTTGCCCAGCTCTAGCCTCGATATGTATCGTACATCCTTTGCACAGATGTGTGGAAG
Source organism: Pterois miles (assembly GCA_947000775.1). Taxonomy (NCBI): domain Eukaryota; kingdom Metazoa; phylum Chordata; class Actinopteri; order Perciformes; family Scorpaenidae; genus Pterois; species Pterois miles. Next base: position 21,201,833 of record CAMQGK010000638.1, read on the forward strand.
CAGGCTATGATGTGAATATGTCATGTTCCAACGACAATATCAACAAGCACGACTACACCCGTCACTTGTGTGTGTTTTCGTGAAAATCCGTACTTTTGAGACCAGATTTTACAGTCAGGGAGTCATTCTAGTGGCAGATGTTGCAGTGTGTGACCTCCTGTCACCAGTCAGTCATATAGTAAGAAAACCACAACAGCTTAAAGAGTCCCAATTACAAGACCATTGTGTGGTGTGAACAGTACAGCAATGTGACGTTTTTTGAAAGTCATGTAGTGTGAACTTGGCTTTAGTGTTTAAGAAGTGCTAAGTGTTTACAAAAAGATTATATAACTGCATTCATGCTGTGCAGCGTGTAAGAAGTTTATTCTAAGCATTGTAGGTCACAGCAGCAATGATACTGATGAATACTGTGTGTACATGCTGTAAGTTTTATAGAAATGTTCAACATTTAGTAAATACTCTTGTTTGCTTTCTTTCTGAGGGTTAGATGAGAAAACTGAGCTCAGACGAAGCTCGTGTCTGAGCATGAAGTGTGGAGTTTGAGCTGAGAGGCGATTAGCTGAGCTTAGCATACAGATTGGAACCAGGAGGAAACAGCTTAATATAATAAGAGTGCTATTGATCTGCTCATCTCACTCTTGGGAAGAAAGCAAATAAGAGTATTTCTTTATAAACACAAGCTGGCTGGGCTGGTTTTTGGACGGTAAAATGTCTCGCTAAAGCAGCTTTTGTTTGGTTCGTCTCCAGGTTCTGTGCTGTGGTTGGTCGGCTGGCTTTTGAATGTGCATTCTGACCACATCCTGAGGAACCTGAGGAAACCCGGAGAGACTGGTTACAAGATTCCCACAGGTAAGGGCTTTAGTCGGGAAAACACTGGGCCAGATTATTCCCCTCACCACAGTGAACATGTCTAATAATCCTATTACAGTACATCCAATGTTCAAAGAGGAAAACTTGGTGAGAAGTGGAAAAATAACAAGTACATTTATTGAAGTGTGGCTATATATATATATATATATATATATATATATATATATATATATATATATATATATATATATATATATATATATAGACACTATGAACTTGATGTCCACTCCAATATTGTACTTAGTTTGATTTACTGTATATGATGGCCGCAGTTACTGGTATTGGATGTATAAAGAGAAGTGGATACAGCGTTGGATGCAGGCTCACTGTTCATTCTTATGAGAGTTGCTCAGTGGCACATGAAGCCAAAATGGCTCGACCACAGAGCGATAAAAGATCTTCCGTAGATCTTCCACATCCATTGGGCCCATAGAGCAGGCACAGTAGTATTTCCTTTAATCCCACCTCCCAGCCCTCTTTCCTCAATCTGGGGCTCAATCACATGAGCAGAGGAAGGGAAATAACTCTTGGGTATTAGTGCATTTTACAACTTTTAGGACCTAATGTTCATACTGGGAAGCTGATTTACCTCAAAAAGAATTGCCCACTGAGTTACAGACATCCATTTCCCAATGTAAGTTTATAGGAAAAAAATCTTTTGGTCTCAATGGCATCACTCGACGGACACGGAAGTTGTAGTACCACCATGTGGCCACTAAGGAAATTTGCGACAGACCAGCGCTCTTTATGGGAGCTTGGTTACTGGAGCCAACCTTGACTTTATACAGTTAAAAATACTTGGATTATAATGTGATGTATTTTTTTATTTTGAATGTAGGACATTACTTTTAAAGGTATTCTTCACCCACAAAATGGCCATGTGTACAGAAAACTTTTTTTGTTTTTCTCTGATGCCTCCACAGTGAACAATTTAGCTGAAAATGCAGTAAAGTCTTGGTGAATTGAAATAAGCGGCGGCCACATTTAACAACGGCAAACTTATTCCAAAGCATCCATTTATAGACTCTCGTACAACTCATGCAGTGTAATCCAAGTCTCATTTATCCATTGTATACTTACTACTTCCTAGACACATTCATCTTCACTAAAACCTTGCTATTTAGAACACAAAGAGGTTGGACTCGCACAGACGAGTAGTAGTTTGCACAAAGATGTTTACGCGAAAGTGTTTTCAATAGTAAGGTTTTAGCACATATGCATGAGTTTGGGAAGTAGTGAGATACAACTGGAAAGTATCCATTCTACCATACTATTAGTAGAGAGGCGAAGTCCCTCCTCTTCCGGTGCACCCCATGGGACCTTATTTCAGAAAAAATATGTATGGTTGTCAACGGTAAGTATATTTATTTATTTATTTATATTAAATATTTATTTGATCCCTTTTGAGCTGCACCACGAATTACAAATATAATGTTTGTCAATTTGAAAGATAATTTTGCAAGTCAAGAAAGTCGTAGTTTGTCGTAGGTTTGTCGTAGTATCATTTAGTTTTGTCTGAAACCTCTCAGTGAACTACATCTGTCCTCATGCACAATATATACGTCACCAACACTAGCTAGCTGGCTATTTTTGCAATGTGCCTCGCACAAATGAAATGTCATGCTACCCGATATGTTTTATCCAGAGACTTCTGGTCTTTTTATCAGCCGGGAAGCGAAAGCGAGACCTGTTGCGCAGTACAAAACATACACAAAACACATGTAGCTTCAGCGACAGAGGTGTCACTTGCTCGACTTTTGGGTGTGTCGTCTCTCTAATGACGCATTTTCACAGTCTTATATTTCAATGGTTTTACAACAAACTACCACTTTCTTAACTTGCAAAATTATGTTTTAAATTGACAAACATCATATGTGTGATTCATGGCGCAATTCAGGTGGCTTTATTTGTCTCTCACTGTTGACTACCGTTCATGTTTTTGGGACTTCGCTTCTCTATATGCCAGAAAAAGATTTAGTAATGTATATCCCAATACATTGTGTGTCAAATGCAGTATGCCTTAAATAAAAGGATGTTCAACTACATCTGGTCACAATTTGTAGTATGCAAACCAGCATGCTTTTCTGGCTGTTCTGACCCACAATCCTTTGCACAGTGGATGTATGAGGGTCAAAGTTCAAGGCGCAATGTTATGACAAAGTAGTATTTCCCAATTGTATGCATACTGTATGCAACAGTACATACTTTGTAAGGGCAGCTGCAGTATGCACTAAATGTAAAAACATTTGTAATGTGATAAAACGATGTCAGTTTATTTAAGTTCATTGAAACTTTTCTTTAATTTTTTTTTTATTCTCCGTTCGCTGTAGAGGCATGCTAGAAAAACAGTTTTCTTCAAGAATTCAAAGCAACACAGTGAGTATTTTTCATTGTGATGCTGCTACTTCTACTTAGGTTTTAGAGTTTGAATCCTTTTTCCACCATCGGCGTGGGGTGACAAGAAATTGAGGAAAGCAGTAATCACATCATGGCACAGAACCCTGTGGTCCTTAAACACAGCAGCGCTAGATGCTAATTTTCCAGTGTGGTCGCATGATTATACAGAATGGCTCTGTAAGCAGAATCACAGGTTGTCAACAGTTATCTTTTCCTCTCTGCCTTGCCCTCTGTGAACCCTCACATTAGTGTTTAAAAAGATCCCTGCTGCTTTGACTGGTCCGACTCAGCTGTGACTCACAATACTTGTAGTGTTTGTGTGTGTAGTTTTGCTTTACTTGACGCAAAAAGAGAAATGTTCTGAACCGCACAGTGTTTATAGTAATCATGTTAGACAGCGAGCCAGCCTCATACTGAAACATGGATATTATGTATGTCTGTAGACAGATTCAAGATACACGCTAAATAAAGCACTCAGTCTAGTGCTTATTTGCTCACTACCACACTCATGTTTGTACAGTAAATATGAAGCTATAGCTTAGGTTAGCTTAGCATAAATACTGGAAACAGACCTACCAAAATTCATGCTTAAGACTTGATAGTATTGAATAATCAATACCTAATAATGTATGGACTTTTGCAATGTTTTCACAAAATCCTCCAAAAAAAAAAAAAAAAAAAACAGATGAGACAATGTTTTGATGGTGGATATTTTTTTTAGAGTGTATGACCTTTTACTATGTGAAAATGGATGCACATTCAATGAGAAGTGACAAGTACAGGGGAGGAGTAGGTAAACAAGGCGCTGGCCCATCTCCAAATTACTTTTAACAAGTAGTCTTGAAGGCATGTGTTGGAAAAGCAACTTAAATCTACATTGCTGCTCTTTTAGATCACACAATTGGCAAATTCAAACAGTAAGTTGGATTCTGTCCTTTGCTAAATGAATCAGTAATCACAACAGGTTTACAAAGAGAGTGACTCCCCATGACTAAAGTACATAGTCACAACAATAGCACCTTGAGCCTGAACTTGCAGTGAACCTGTTGAAACAATCCATCCCGGACCCTCAAGGAAAATAAAGCAGAGAAGGCGAGGCGGGAGGAAGCTGTGAGCCGTGTTGCTCCATATGAACTTCCCGGCACGTCTGGAATCCCCTCAGCCAAGAATGTCATTTCACATATGTAGAGGGTAGCAACGCTATACATGGCCTGCAGTCAGAGAGTGAGTGCTCAGCTGAATGTAGAGCTAAAAGATGAGGCATGGGACGAATGTTTAAAGAGTAGACATGACTGGTCAATGTCAGACAGTGTTATACACTTTAAAACCGATTATATTCTTCCGGGGAAAAATTACACAGCTCACCTGTTTTTGATCGATGTACATCTATGATTAGTAATTTAACAAATTGTTTCTGGTCATGCAATAAATGGAAAAGCATCTTTCATTGTTTGTCAGAGGCTTTTGGGAAGCTGATCCACTCATAGCCACCCTCGGAGCAGCATGCTCCTTATCTCTTGCCTAGGGATGCACCAGTCTGACCTTTTTAGTCCCGACACCGATAGAGATACCTGAGCTTTGAGTATTAGCCCATACCGAAGAGCGATCCGATACCAGTGTTTGATAAATAAGCTGTATGCCTCACTGTGTGGAAGTGACTGGGATCATTCTGTTATGTGTAAAGCAACATCAGGCCTGAATTAAACACTTTATAAACTTTGTAAAACAAAATGTAACAAATATACAGTATATAGATAATAATTGACTGAATTGTTATTTATTATTAAAATAATAGATAATGCACCATCTTCATCAAAAATATTCAAAATTAACAGGAGTTACAATTCAAGTGTAAATCTTTTCAGTGCATCAGCAAACTGGTCAAAACTTAAACATAAATTAAAATGCTAGTATATAATGTGTATAGTATATAAACATAGAGTTGAATTGAATAGATTGGCCCCGTTGTCACTGATATCTGATCAAACTATTTGACTCAGTATGGGCCCAGAATGTGCTATGTCTGTTTCCTGATTGTTTTTCTTGTTTGTTTGTATTCTTGCTTTGCACTCAAAATTAATAAACGCATATTAAAAAAACAGTGAGTGCTCAGCCATCTATATGGAGCTACTTGTGTAGATGAAGTTTTAGTGGCATGCAGACTAGAAATTACATTGATAGATCGTTGAAATGTCTCATTCAGCTAAATACTGAACTGTGGTAAATGAATATCCATCATATTTTGTGTGATTTTTTTTTTTTTTTCCCAGAGTAAATACTGGGTTGTTCTTCCTTCAGTGAATGTATGAAAGGATCAGCATACCTGTCCTAATTCCTGTGTCTTCCACCCACAGGAGGAATGTTTGAATATGTGTCTGGAGCCAACTTCTTAGGAGAGATAACAGAGTGGGCAGGATTCGCTCTGGCTGGCCACTCTGTTCACAGTTCAGCTTTTGCCATCTTCACCACAGTGGTCCTCGCCAGCCGGGCTGTGGCCCACCACAAGTAAGAATAAAAACACACACACAGTAAACAGCTTTTCATGGAGTGTATGCTCGTATTAACAGAAGAAAATGTCTCTTTTCCTTCTTTCTCTCTCTGCAGATGGTACCTCGCTAAGTTTGAAGACTACCCTAAAAGTAGGAAGGCACTGATTCCTTTTCTGTTCTAAAAACACTGGGTACCGGAAGCCTAAACAGGTACTGATATTAATAGCTGAGAAGAACATATCCATTATATGTTTTTTAGAGTTTAGGAAAACTTTAAAGTCAGAAAAACCTTGAAGATCCAGTGGATTTTTTGCTGAAAACAAAATGAAACACAGGCTGCTTGTAAATCTCATCTGAGCTGCAAGCAGCAGTTACAAACCATCATCTTAAATAGATTTTTATTGTTATCTTTGCTTATTGCTTCTTTAATAATGTTCATAAAGCAAAATTACCTTAACAACCATGAACTGAATGTACTGGAAGTGTTGTGTTTGCTATCGAGGCAACATTTAGCACTCCTCCGGAGGAAATAAGACAGCGAAAGGAGCATACCTAACAGGAATACTGTGGATTTATAACGTTGTGCACCAGCAATAAACAATTTTAAGACTCTCCGCTGATCTGCATATTCTCCCAGATGGAACATAAACTTGGAAATGCAAAGCAGACACTTCAAGTTTTCACTCATTCTCAAGAGTCGTCTGTTGCAAATGCATGTTTTTAAGATCCATTAGATAAAAGTCCAAACGCATTTCCCTGCCTCATTTTGCCTTGGGTGTCATCAGAAAGACTTCATCTCAAACCCCTGGAAGAGAACCCACTTTGGAACAAAAGGTACCTGCGTCTCCGTCCTGTAAAGACTGCAGCGGGCCCGGCCACAGCTACTCAGCTGCAGGGGAATCAAGTGGAGGTCAAGCGTGGCTCTCAATAACTCACCCATGCCTGAAATGAGAAGAAGAGAGCGTTGCCTCGATGCATCACTCCTGTCAGGGCTTCTGAGGAAGAGAGAAAAGAAGAGCTGGTGAAGAAATGAATGAGTATGTGAAAGCAGGAGCACGTTGAGCATAAACAACACTGAATGGATGAGCTTGTGTGTGACTGCATGAAAAAAGGGAGCCTGGGAGAAAACACTGGAATCGATCTTAACAGCTCTTATATTCGGTTGTTTCATAATCACTTTTATCATGAGCCAAATAATCAGTGTGGCTTTACTGGGTCTTATTTGATAGCTACTAATAATGTGATCTTTCTTATTTTCAGTGTCTTTATAGGTTTTGATTGGAAACTAGTGCAACTATCTCATAATTTTGGTCAAATTCATATGCAAGTGAAAATGGCATTGATTGCATTGAAGCGTGGTTTTACTGAAGTGTTCCAGTACACATATACCAAAATGTGCCAGGTACTGTTTCCTCCATTAACTCTTTCTGCCTCTCCCAGTGGAGGACATCTTTCAACACCAGTCACAGCCAAGGTCGCATCATTATGAATTTTATTAATGTCTTGTGTTTGAAAAAAAATATTTTGTCATTGTTTTTACGCACGTCTCATCAATAAATGATAGGGCCTGTGTGTCTGAGTGTGATGAGAAATGAAAGCTGTGTGTCGCTGAAGGCTATGCAGAGTGAAATCCTTCATGTTCGAGGTCCCCACCGTCTCTCTTTCTCTTCAACGCTATTTCCTCTGTGTGTCCCCTTTGTCCAGGCTTCTTGTAATTGCATCACTATATTACACGGCCAGTATTTACTGAGCCTGCCATCTCACTATAATATCATTCCTCTTCAGGCAGGCACCAACGGTTTTTCTTTTTATATGCATAGCAAGTCAATGAACTGGCATGTAGCCAGTGGGCTACCTCCGGGTCTGAGAAGTGAAGCCAGTGCTGAAGTGCCTTAAACATGCATTCTTTCTAATAGTCTGCAGTCTGATAAACATGAGTTTATGGTCTCAAGCTCTAGTTTCAAGTCCTCTTCAGTACAGCGTGATGTTCATTTAGTAAGTTATGGTCCCATTTACTCTCTTGTGTACCTTCTGGTTGCAAAAAATCATGATGGCGACAGCCAAAATGCAGAACTCAAGGCTTCAAAACAGTCCAGGAACCAATGGATGACATTACAGTGACTACATATGTATGTGTGTTCATGAAGGTTTGAGAGTCACCAAATGTTAGTTTTAAATGATTATTGTTTTTCTGTCTAAACATGTATTTATGTCGTTATGTCAGGAACTAGACCATAAGCAGTTTTGCCAGATTGGGCTGGTTTCCTAGGAGTTGGGCTACTTTTGATTAAGATGTGCGGGGGAAAATAGCGTTGGGCTGGTAGATGAAATTTGGGCTGTTGTTGTCAACATTTGATGGGCTTTTGCAAATATTTTGAAGACAATATTACCAAACAAGCTGTTATTTTATGGTCAAAAATGCAATACAAAATTTAGCTCTTGCGTCCACTCACTCATATAATTGATGCATTTAATTTGAGAAATATTTGACATGAGTTGTGTTTAGGGATAACAGAGGACATCATTGACACTGACATGGGAAGTGTTTTAGTTGGTTGTCTGACTGCATGCCTTGTGGACTGCCATAGCCTATTAATCTAACATTTTATCTTTGGTCATTTGATGTGGATATGAAGTCTTGTGTGCTTATGGTGTGTTTTCTATTGCGTATGTAATGGTTTCATGGTTTTACACTGGTGTCTGTCTGACAAGGATATGATTTATGCTGTATTTTATTGAACTGGGCAGGTTTTAAGTTGTGATTGGGCTGGACACTGTCAATTTGATCTGGTAACAGCGACCATAAGACAAGTGACTGATCAGAGCTAACTAGTCAGGCCATAAACATGAAGTACGTAAATTGAGTTAATAATGCAAAACATGCAACAATTTATTTTTACCCCTTTTTTTATTTTAGTTTTTTGCGTGTGCATCCCATAGCGTTCTTGTGTGTTTGTGTGATTTTGGATTAACACAAATTTAATTAGGATCTTCTCCTCCCCTTTCCAAACCATCCAGAATGTGTACAATCTATATTCTTCACCAGTATTATGCAGAAAATATGCTCCAGCTAACATAATGCACGTTTTGCTCATGCATGTATGATATGCAGATATGATATTTAGAGATCAAAAATACAGCAACACTTGTAGTATGAAGAACAACTTTGTTGCATTTGTCATGCAAAAGGAAAAATATGTAAAAAGCAATGCATTAAAATGATACAACTGCATATAAGATGTGGACGTAGTCACCATGACGTCACCCATTGGTTTGTGGACTGTCGTTTTGAAGCTTCATGTTCAGCATGTTGGCCGACGCCATCTTGGTTTTTTGCAACCAGAAGTGGCAAGAGAGGGTGGAGCTAAGTACAACTGCAGCTTGGGACTCTTCTGTGTGGAGTTTGCATGTTCTTCCCGTGTAAGTGTGGGTTTTCTCCGGGTACTCCGGCTTCCTCCCACAGTCCAAAGACATGATGTTTAGGTTAATTGATGACTCTAAATTGCCCGTAGGTGTGGATGTGAGCGTGAATGGTTGTCTGTCTATATGTTGTCTGTCTCTATGTGCCCTGCGATGGACTGGCGACCTGTCCAGGGTGAACCCCGTGTTCGCCCAATGCCAGCTGGGCTCATTCTAACTCTGTCCTTATGGTGTGTAAAACCCCACAGTGTGACTGACAAGCCACAGGCAATATGTCCATGTGTAGAACTGTGAAATAGCTGTTGATAGAAGAGTGTAAATGCAGCTATCCACTAATGTGGGTTAACTATCTGGAACGTGCTGTGGCCTCATTATCATTCAAGCCACATGCCGTCTCCGACTACTGCCTGCTTCCTTAATATTATCTGCTGTTACTGTTACGCCCCAGAACATACTGTTGACTTCTCCAGCCCTGTCTGTCTGTGTGTGCGTGTTAAGCATCTGTCAGCTATGGTCCAGCCGTCACCAACGTGGTAATCCCGTAAAAGCTGACAATGAGGCAAATCAGCCTTGAAATCGCACACACACACGCTGGCACACAGTCAGTGTTGCCGTTTGGCTTGAGCTGAGACTGTGACATGAGAGATGAGAGGAATAACCTATTCAATCTGGTGTTTCACACAGTGTGAGATAGAGGGAGATAGAAAAGAGAGCTTAGATTTCTATGGGCGTACAGTGAGAGTGAGCAGCTGTGTGTATACTGTATGCCTGAGCGTGTTATACAGACAGCGAGCTACATATACTAGCTGGCACATAGTTTGCTCTGGGGGTTTTCCTTGACTCTGTCACATGCTGCACGTGAGTAACAGGGGTTCGGGGCAGGCGTTATGCAAGACACTCTCTCCCTGGCTCTCTCTTTTACATGCATACGCATCCCAGAAGGTGCTGCTTATGCCTTATGCAGCCTGCCTCCGCTCCATCATAGAGCTTAATGGGCTGGGAGATGGCTGTTACTGGGGCTGGATGCCATGCAGAGTCTGGGATGATCAACACCACCTGCTGTGTGCTGCCCCTTGAAAATGAGCATTCGGCCTGCAGAGTCGGCTACATCTGAAATAATAAACATAAGGAGCTCCATTCGCGTTTAGACGGTGAAAAAACTGTGTTACCCTGGAATTTTTTTTTTTTTTTTTTTTTGCTATTTATATGTATGTGAGCTGCCAGAGGTTGTGATTACGGCCCATAGCAGTATTTGAGATGCCAGCTGACAGCACAGTGTTGTCTCCCTCTCTGTCTGTTTATGTGAATTGTATTTTGTAGAAGTTATGTTTCTATTTTTCAAGGATTTCAAATGTTTACAGTGGGCGTCTTTCTGTCAGAGCTTTCCTAAACAGAGGCACATGTGGATCCCTGCCTCGCTCACCAGGACAGACCGATTCCCTTGGATTCCCAAAGCATTATATATAAACTCAGACAAAACTGGAGTTATTGTACTTTGCCCCCGAATGCCTCTGAAACAAATTATTTAATGATATAGTCGCTCTAGATGGCCTCTAGCACCACCGTAAAGAATCCGGGAGTTATCTTTGATCGGGATACATATGTTCTTTAACTGCCACATAAAACAAACTTCAAGGGCTGCCGTCTTTCATCTACATAACATTGCAAAAATCAGGCACATCCTGTCTCAAAGCGATGCAGAAAAATTAGTGTATGTACTGATTACTTCTAGGTTAGATTACTGCAACTCTTTATCAGTGTCTCCATGTAATCCAGAATACTGCAACACATGTACTGAAAAGAACCAGAAACAAAATTATGGATACATATAGAGATATATTTTATAGATGTACAGTATATATAATTTTATATTTATAAATACAGATAGATTCATATAAAGAGTTATATATACAGTATATATCATCTATAATCTAGAATATTGATGTACAGTATAAACTGTAAAATCTTATATTTGTATATATATTTAGAGAGACAGATAAATATGTATAGATATAGAGAGATATGTATGTATATAGGCATACAGAGAGCTATATATAGATATATATGGAGAGAGAGAGAGAGATATATAGATATAAATATAGATATACATAGATATAGAGACAAAGCTATTGTGGATATATACAATAGACCAAAATACATAGTAAATTTACATATCAGCACTAGAGATAATATCTATATTAACACTAAATAATACATTAGAATACATTATAACAACGATCTTAGAAAATGTAAAATATGAATGTAGACTAACAATAACATACTTTATACTATATAGAGCCTCTTCTCAGCCTCATATTGATGGGGGATGCCCTATGAACCCACCCACCCGTTCCCCCACCCATAGGTGACGATCGGGAGGTGGAGATAGAGTACAGGGACCTCTGGGTTGCCAGGCCCTGCTTCAAGAGCCGCGGATCCTCATTCATTAATGACATTTACCGTGGATATTACTTATTGTCCTATTAAATATTTATCAAATAAAAATTCAAATATGTATTCTGTGCAATTCATCAGCCGGCCGGAGTGATGAAGAGGAGGAGTGGGCGGATGGAGGGGGCGCAGTCATCGTTTAAGAAACCCCTCGTAGAGCGCATGCGCATGGATTTGAAGAGAATACGCCATATTGAATTCCCGTAGGAAACGGCTAGCATTTTTTCCCCCAGCTAGCGGCGTAAAGGGGGCACTTTATCAATGGTCCTAATTCGGTTTAATATTTAAATACTTCTCCTTTCGTAACCCCGGACAGAGCAGCGACCTTTGAGAGGGTCCAGGAAGCGGTGCAGGTTCACAACGGGCTCGCCAGTGTTCGTTAGATACTTGTCGAGGGGGTTACCAGAGAAAGAAGTTGAATGGATCCGAGGGTAGCTTGGATTCAGCCCGAACAGAAAGGACCTGCGAACGCCTTATGGATGCACGTCTGGGAGACCTCTCAGGGAGTACGGACACTCTCCGCTCAGCACCAGCTCCACAATCAAAACCACAACCAGTGCGTGAATTACGCCGCGCTGGATGTTTTAAAAAATGTGGCGACCGCGGTGGCATCGAGCAAGAGCATTTGCAGCAGCAACGGTAACGTTACTGCCAGCTTGAGCAACGGCAGCAGCCATCACAGCATCATGAACGGCACTACTAGTATTAACGGCACTGCGATTTCCTCGCTGGGGATAGCGCTGTCCAACGGGAACGTACATAACTCCTACACCGCGACAAACGCCGCTGAACCAGGTGAGGGAAAAACCGTGCCCCAGACGACGGGATCTGTCTCCTCCTCATCGTCCTCCTCACAGGAATCCCGGACGGATAGTCCCCCTTCCAGCTGCTCATTTGAGAGGACTATGGGTGGGAATGTAACGGGCAACACTAATAAAAACGTTGGGGGTGCCAATCTGCTCTTCAGCGCGAGGGACAACATGGACAATAATGTCAACCTTTACCATCATCACCGTCACCTACAGGAGCACCCGGCTTTCAATTTACAGCAGATTTGCGTGAATCGCCACCAGGTTCACCCTTCTGTACCTGTAAATCATACACACAATCGCCATCCAGGCCGAAGGAAAAGTGACAACAAAGCAAGCACTTATGGGATGAATTACTTGCTTTCACATTGCACTAATGGCAATTATGCGAGCACTTGGACGCCCTGGAAGACGAGGAAGTACAACCCCGGGGTCCTCGGGTGAGTGACCACAATCACTGCTGTTCAATGTAAAGGCTAACAATTTGTCCTTTGCTGTTTGTTTTAATGGCTACAAGTCGTTGTTAATTTTCGTTGTTAATTTGTACATAATTATGTGTCAAGTGTTATTATGGTGGACAACGTGATGTAGCGTTTCACAGCGTAGTAAGCTATGTCCACAACAGTAACGTTAAACCCAGCACAGCAGTGTAAAGTGGAGTTAGGCTGTTAGCTGGATCGCTAAAGCTGCCGTTAGATAGTTGCGTAAAGAGACCGGAAGTGCTTTGATTTTGTCTGCTGAAGTTTGAACCGGCTGTTAAAAAATACACATTTACAATAAACTATTAAGAAGTATACGTAAAATGCACGCGTTGTGGCAAAGCGTGCAATACTGCAGCTAGTTACATACTCTGTTTTTATTTCGAAGTTTTCAATAGGTGGTTTACTTAGAAGGTTATAACCGGATATGTGGCTCTTCGGGGTAGTCCGTTTGTTAGCCTGACCGATTAGCTTAGCCAACTTAGCTAAAGTTTTCCTTTTGTTGAAAATTAGCAATTTAAAAACACAAGAAAGGTTCCCCGTCAATCAAATACAATTAAGCCGAATTAGAAAGAGTTGAAACTTTAAGTAGCTAACTGAAATAAGTATAAAATAGTGTCACAACCTGCTCAGGTCTTAGCTAACAGGGTTGGATAACACAATGTTTGGTGGAGTTAACTGAGCTGTTCATTCATCCCCGCTTAATCTCCAATAAACTACAGTATTTCTAATTGCTTGATCAGAAAAGTAACCCTAAGAGAATATGATAAATCTTTGGGTTTAAAGGAGAACTATTGATATTGTATGTTCCAGTAGTTTCATCTGCATTTCATTATAACTGTGAAGTAAAACTGTTTATCCCTACTTTTAGTTATGCACAGCTTCTTTACTCCGTTGTGTTCAGTTCTGGATAATAAGCCTTAATATCTAAGTTATTTCGGGTGCAGGCACAGTTTAATGTTTTTGTTGTTACATTTTCATTATTTTTTATTTTTTTAATATAAGGAATTATAATTAACAGTATATAAGTGCAAAACCGCCCATGTCAAGGGTATAATTATAAAGTAAAAAAAATCAATATATAAAGAAAACGTAATATAAATTCTCAATGGTCCATAATAAATTCATCAAACACTTTTTTTCCAGGTTTTTCTTCATGGCGCTCCCTCTTAGGGTGACATAACATCATAGTGGAAGTTAATGCACATTTGTAGCCTAGTATTGCTAAAAAATAATAACAACTTTGAGTGCAGCTTTACTGGAGCATATATTTTCAGTTTAATCTAACTTTCTGTTTTGTATTTATTTATGCATTATTAGTAGGTGTGTGAATGCACGACACCCACATTGTTAGTGCTGTGTAACAGAATATATTAGGATTTTTGTACTTTTAGTGCTGCACATCTTCTTTGCTCCATTGTATTTAGTTCTGCATAATTGCCGTTTTTGCCCAAGTAATTGTTTTAATCTAAGGAAATATACATACATCAACAGTATATACATACAGCAGCTGCTCATATCAGTGGTACACTTATAAAAAATAATAAAATAAAATTTGTGTAGTCTACTATTGCTGAAATTAACCAAAATAATATTTATTTATGTGAACAAACTTGGAGTACAGCTTTACTGGGGCATATATTTTTAGTTTAACTTTCTCTTTGGTTTTTATTAATGTATGATTAGTAGGTGTGTAAAAGGATGACAGCCACATTGTTGGTGCTTTGTAACTGAATATATTATGATTGTTATAATAATGGTAGTTATCTTGCTCAGACAGAAGCCTTCATCCATAAGAAATGACCAAGGAACTTCCAGATGTGTTGCAGGACCTTGTGATATTTGTAATGGCTGGTTGCACCCATCTGGGAATTTTCTGTACGAGGAATCAGTGTTTGTCATGAAAGCACTTCCACATGTTTGATGCTTAGTTTCCTAGTAACTCTAAATTCCTAATTGAACAGAAAATTTAAGTTGCTGGTTAATATTTTTGTCCCGCAAATGGTGAATGAATAACAGATGTAATATTTCTCTGGCTATTTGTGTTTGCACAAGTTTTCTGATGCAAGTTTTGGCTTGTACACCGACAAGTCTTGCAGTAGTTTGCCTTCAGGGGGGTACCCTTTGAAGTCCCACACAGAGGGACTTGGACTTCAAATGTTATGTTATGCTGCATTGATAGTGTGATGATCAGATTAGGCTTGGGTTAATAGAAAACTGTGGTAGTGTGGCCATAGACTGCCCAGTGAAACTGTTTGAGCAGAATTATTTTAACGCTGGGCCCTAAAGTTGATGAAGAGGTGATGTTTGACTCAAAACTAGTTTGTCAGGGATGGCTGTAGTAGCAGTTCTTATTTTGACTGTTGGGGACCCAACAATAACCGTGCCCTCAGTCAGCAGTGGACTATTGGCATGGATATGCCCTGGTCTGGCTGGCTTGCTGGCAGAGAATTTTCACCAGAGAGTGGGCACATGGGCTGACTGCGTTTCCTCCAGGGCTCTGGTAATTGATTGTGACAGTCTCCCTGTTCTGTATTTCACACTGACATCATGGCATGCATTCCTAGAAAAATGAATGGCCACAGGGTTGAACAGAGTTCCACTGTTCTGAGGCATTTGACTGGTCAGAAATCTTTACATGCACCCCTCTGTTGCCAAACACAAAACTGTATCTGCACTAACAATAAAGCAATAAAGCGTGGGACTTCAAGCATACACTGGCTGGTATGGCCCTCAGAGTTTTACGAAAACCCTCTTCACATTTCTCAGAAAACCTCAAAGGTGTGTGTTTTTGTACCTGATTCTTGATGAAGAACAAATGTCCCCAGTGATCATAAGATAAGACTTCTATAAAGTCTGCCCCCCCTTTTACCACGATCACTTTTGTTTTGTCTTATTCCTGTGCTTGTGGTTATGTTAAAAGCTATGGTTACAGTTGATGTTATGAGTAGGGCTAAGTCTAGTATTAAGATTAGGCTAGAAAAATTACATTTGACTCAAAAGATGTGTGATCCTAAAGAAATAGAAGAGTTGGGGTGTTTTGTCACACTTCGACTGGGATGGGAAAAAAATCAATGCACCTATGTATTTTATTTATTTATATATATGTGTATATGTATATGTGTATATGTGTGTGTGTGTGTGTGTGTGTGTGTGTGTATATGTGTATATGTATATATATATGTATATGTATATATATATATATGTGTGTGTGTGTGTGTGTGTGTGTGTGTGTGTGTGTGTGTGTGTGTGTGTGTATATATATTATGCTTTTATTGTAACCGGGCATCTTATTTATCCGTGTCGTATCCGTCTAACAAAACAAACTGCATTCGGCTGCAATGAGCCGAAACATGAAAACAGAAAACGTTGTAGGGTCCATGTGGATACGACCTGCACCCTCATCTATCAGTCCATATTGATAAACAATACACATACAGTTAAGTATGGAAAACTTTAGTTTTTCACACATTGCCAGGAAAAGCAGAGCTAGACATCACGGCTAAAGCTGCATGCTAACTCTGACATTGACAGATTTATTGAATTATACTTGCCAGAAATTTAAAACATTACCGGTCCCTTTATAAACTAAAAAGAAAATACCACCAATTTGTTAGGGAAATGTCTTTATTTGACAGATATATTTGACATGACATTTCCAGCATACATGCTGAATAGCAAACATTTTTACTGTATTTAGAGAGTTTTAAAATCTAAAAGTCCCCATGGTCCCCAAATGCAGCACAGCATCAGCACCAATCCAGGTCATGTGTATTGCTATGCACCTTGTGTTTTGGGAATCAGGTCTGAAGTACCATAACAGGAACTACAGGATGTTTTCAATAGAGCATACTATGCTCTCGCTTTGCTTCCCCAGGTTTGGCATGACAGGGGTTAACTAGCACAGTGATAAGCAGGAAGAGTATCTTGGGCCATCTGGAGAGGTTTTTCTTTCCAAAATATAAGCCAAATATGGTGAATGTACAAGTCCATTTTTAGAAGAATTGTTACTGTGATGAGAATACATTTCATCTGTCATCCTCCCTTCTGTCCAGACTCCATGAGGAGGTGATGGACTTCTACAACTTCATGTCGCCTCGGCCAGAGGAAGCAGCTATGAGGAAGGAGGTGGTGAACCGGATAGAGATGATCATCAAGGAGCTGTGGCCCACTGCAGATGTAAGACACACACACACACACACACACACACACACACACACACACACACACACACACACACACACACACACACACACACACACACACACACACACACCACTTTATTTGGATCAATGTCACATTCTTGGTATCTTAGAGAGCCATCTTTTAAATCATACCGTCTACTCTTGGAGGAGGAATTATCTCAGACTGAGCATAAATCTTTGTTGAGATTGTGTTTTAACACTTTTTAAAGGTGAGGCAGCATTTGTACAAGATAGCACCAACATATTCTATGTTTATATGCTGTTTTCTTTAACCACATCGTGGTTAAAATCAAGGTTTGTCTGGAGTGAGACACTTTCCTCCTCTATAGCTGCATTCTGTCAAACTTAAAGGAAAAGTTTGACCTTTTGGGAATTGTGCTTCTTTGCTTTCTTGCCAAGAGTTAGAGGAGTAGATTGATACCACCTACAGCTGTATGCTAAGTTTGAAGCTAACTCAGCTAAGCACAAGGGCTGGGAAACAGGGGAAACAGCTAGTCTGGATTTTGTTCACAACAGAATCCACCTACCTGCAGAGCTGAGGCTCATGTGGTGTCTAGTTTGTTAATCTTTATGAAAATCAGAGTGTTAAGACGACAATTTGCAGTTTTGCGGGGTGTTATGTTCCAGACTGTTTCTTGGTTGGGACCAATAACTTTCATGAGTCTTTACTGGTTGCCTGGCAACTGGTCCTCGCCAAGAAATGTTTCGGAACACAGTGTTATTGTGTTGAGCTGATAAAACACCTTTGCGGTAAGTCCTGCATAACAGACACCTCACCAGAATCAGAATCTTTATTGATTGCCAGGTGTATTGGGTATACATTAGGAATTTGCTTTGGTTTGTTGGTGCTAAAAGTTAAAGAGGAACAATATATAAATATGAACATGAATATGAACAATGTCACTTGAAAATAAAAAAAAATACAAAGTTTTTTAAATAATACAAAAAATAACCTTATATAAACAGACAGTGCAAATATTGCCAGTGTGCAAACAATCAGGTGTTTGTAAAAGAGAGAGTGTCACAGGGTGGCAGAGGGGCTGTTGGAGAGCCCCACTTCTATGGAAAAAAGCTGTTTTTGTGGCATGAGATTTTGGTCCTGATGGACCTGAACCTCTTGCCAGATGGCAGAATCTGAAAGAAATGGTATCCGGGATGGGAGGGGTCAGCCACAATCTTCCCTGCCCTTCTCAAGGTCTGGGCTGGGCTGGGCTGGGCTGGGCAGGGCTAGGCAGGGCCAAGGTCCTCCTGGAACCACCACCATCTCCGCTGTCTTCAGAGCATTGAGCTCCAGGTGGTTCTGGCTGCACCAGGATGCCAGAGAGTCGACCTCCCATCATTAGGCAGACTCATCACCCTCAGAGATGAGGCCGATGAGGGTAGTGTTGTCTGCAAACGTAAGGCGCTTGATTGGTGTCTGGAGGTGCAGCCGTTGGTGTACAGGGAGAAGAGCAGGGGGGATAGGACGCAACCTTGGGGGGCACCGGTGCTGATGGTCTGTGTGTCGAAGACTTGCTTCCTCAGCCTTACGTGCCAGTTAGAAAGTCTGTGGTCCACCTGCAGGTGGAGTCAGGCACGCTCAGCAGGGAAAGCTTGTCCTGTAGCAGAGCTGGGCTGATGGTGTCGAATGCTTAGCTGAAATCCACAAACAGGATCCTGGCATAGGTACCAGGGGAGTCCAGGTGCTGGAGAATGTAGCGGAGGGCTATGTTTACTGCATTGTCTTCAGACCTGTTGGCTCTGTAGGCAAACTGCAGTGGGTCCAGCAGGAGGTTGGTGATTGTCTTTAGGTGGTGGAGCACAAGGCATTCAAAAGTCTTTATTATCACAGAGGTCAGAACGAAGGGACTGTAATCCTGAAGACCTGTAATCCTTGGCTTCTCGGGGACCGGGATGATGTTGGAGGCTTTGAAGCAGGCTGGCATCCTGCAGGTTTCCAGTGAGTTGTTGAAGATCTCTGTAAACACTGGAGACAACTGGTCTGCACAGTGCTTCAGGGTTGCAGGTGAGACGGCGTCTGGGCTGGCTGCCTTGTGGGGGTTTTGTCCTTTGAAAAGCCTGCTGACCTCCCCCTCCTGGATGGAAAGAGGTGTGTATGGGGGAGATGCAGTCTGGGCTGGCACTTCATCCATCGAATCTACAGTAAAACTCATTCAGCTCATTTGCAAGTCTGAGGTCATTAGTGGAGTGGAACGGTTTGGGCTTGTAGATTGTGACCTGCCTCAGCCCTTTCCAGACTGAGGCAGAGTCGTTGGCTGAGAATTGTTTTTCTAATTTCTTAGACTACTGCCGTTTGGCTTCCCCCTCCGCCTTGCCAAACTCACATTTAGCCACTTAAAAACCCTCTCTGTCACCATTCCTAAATGCCTCTTCCTTGACCAAACAAAGCTGTTTGAGCTTGGCAGGGCTTCTCGTTGTTATAGTGAAGTATACCGCCGTCCTCACAGAAGCTGATGACGTCACAGTGTCTGTGTAATCGTCCAGACCGTCAGTAGCAGTCTTAAACATCTCCCTGTCTTTATGGTCCAGGCACTCATGCAGATTCTCCACCGCTTCACTGCTCCATTTCTTGGTACTCCTCACAACAGGTTTAGCCAGTTTTTGACTTTCTGCCTGTACGCGGGGATGAGGTGGACCAAGACGTGGTCGGAGTTTCTATCAAGCACAAAACAGGAGAGAGAGAAAAGTCTCGGTTGCATCCAACTATCAGCAGCAGCTGGTCCACTTTGTTGCATAGTGAGTGCACGTTGGAGAGGAATATCACGGGCAGCAGAGATCATAATCCTCTCTGTCTGAAGCACACCAACGCTTCAGCACACTCTCCTGCAGCTCACCGCTCGGCCGAGGGCCACAGCACTGAGCAAAATGTCCAGAATATCCACCGAAGGGTCCAGAAAGCTGATCGCAGAGTCTCAGCTCCATCCAGAAGCCCTGTATCCCAAACAGCTACAGAGGACCGCTGACTCTATTATAAGAGACGACTCCCACCCTCTTAATGGCGAATTTAAGCTGCTCCCGTCAGGTAGGCGGTTCATGGTACCTGCCTGTAAGTCTAAGCGCTATAAAAGCAGCTTTATACCAGCAGCCATTACTACTATAAACAAGTAAGAAACTGCAATTTTAATTTTATGTATTTATTTCTTTCGCTGGTTCGCTTATCTTGTCTTAAAGAATGGCACTTTTTGGCTTGGTTTGACATATTTTTTTATGGCTTTTATGACTTTTATGGCTTTTTAATCCACTAATGTTTTACCTTATCTTGTTTTTTTCTTTTTTATCAATACGGCCGTTCTTCCTGCCCTTTTTAGCCTAAGCACTGTTGTCACTTTGTCACTTTGTCTTGTATTGTGTTGTGTTGTTTCTGTGTTCACAATTACGAGATGACTCACTCACTGCAAACCAAATTTACCTACGGGTACAAATAAATAAATATTCTGAGAAAAGTGGAGAAAATATCCAACGGGTAGGATTCCCGGATCTCTTCTGTACTGAACACAATCCGTGAACGATCACCAAAGACCAATGAAACACAGAAAAGAAAAGAAAAACAGCAAGCACCAACTCATAGAGGCTGCCACAATTGGCAGCATCTTGGATGTATTTCAACATACCAACAGTGAAGTGTGACTTTTTTTTTTCATTATCATGATGCTAACTGTAGTTTCCATAGACAAAATGAGTGAAACAAAGTAAGGAAGTGCACCCATTTTGTATGTGCAAAAATAGTGTTGGATCCTGCAGCGTTGTTGGATTGATGCAATGCCCTTCTAATTACTTAATCATGTAAAACACGAACTGTGGTGATTTGTTGGCTGCCAGTCTGCCCCTCTTCCACTGTGAGCCAGAGTGTCAGGTAAATGGATCAAGCCCCTGATTTGTACCAGCCTCCCTTTTCATTTCAACCTATTAATCTTGGCCCGTCTTTGTGCTATTGCCTTGTCGTATTTACCAGACGGAAAGGAAAGAACCCCACTCTGCTTCCTTTGGAGAGCTTTCACTTGCAGCCCCCAAACAGCATTTTTTCTAGCTATTGTATACTCAACTTGTCAACGTTTTTCAGAAGTGGAACGAGGAAATACCATACTTCCTGATAGATAGGAAACATTTGAGTCGGATATATAACTCATGTCCACTAATGAGCTATTGTGCGATACAGGAGCTATACTGTCCAAAGGCGCGTAGCCAAGCCCCTTATAGTTAAAATGTGATAGGAAGGGCTATAAAACATAACTGAACTGATTTTGTTCTCGTTTTCATATTTCGTCAACATTGTTTTTCCAGGTCCAAATATTTGGCAGCTTCAGCACAGGGCTATACCTTCCAACAAGGTATGTATTTCTGATTTTAAAATGTACACAGACATCAAAAACTTTTTTTTTTCTTTCTTTTTTTTAATATACATGGTGTGTTTTTCTGGCCAGTATTTTAACACTCTGACTGTTTTTTTTTTTTTGTTTGTTTGTTTGTTCCCTCGCAGTGACATTGACCTGGTGGTGTTTGGGAAGTGGGAGCGCCCCCCTCTGCAAGAGCTGGAACAAGCTCTTCGCAGGCATAACGTGGCAGAACCTTTCTCCATTAAAGTGCTGGACAAGGCTACAGTGAGTAACTGGGGCATGTTTCTGTGTTCATATCGAGTCCCTAAGCAAAACCACACAGCAGTAGATGCCCATCAAACACACGAGCCATTTTGATAAAATGACAATTTAATATCCTGTGCACACTGATGCAGTGATTAATGATCTGGCACAATAGAATAGTTTGACGATTCATTTCAGTCATCCTGAAGGTTTTATTCTGCGCAGTAACTAATACAATATTACAGTCTCAGCAAATGGGGAACCAGTTTTAACAAGCTCAGCCAAACCCAAATTTGGCAGCACTTATTACATTCCTAGAAAAGTTCCTTTGGGCTCCAAATGGTCAGCTAGATATATAAAGGTTTGGCTTATTTTATCTCCATGGAAATGTGAGAGCAAATGGAGAGACTCAATTAGTGTCTTCCATCTGTTTGCCTGATATGTGGCACACGCTGCCCATTGTTTGGTCATTTTTTCTGTTGAACTGGTAATATACACTTCATGCCCATCATAATATTACAATAGCAGTGTAAGATAAGATAAGATATTCCTTTATTTGTCCCACAGTGGAGAATTTGTCAGCTCTAGTTCATTGGTCATCAACCACTCAGGTCTTTTGTAGTTTTTCTCTACAGACCTTTTTCATTGCCATTCTCTTGCTAGGGCAACAGTTTTGGCTGACTTCCTGTCAACTACTGCATTAAGGCTGCATCCACATCCACACTTTGCAATATATATGTGGTACAATATCTAATATGTGTACTCATGCTCTTTTGTGAATAAACAGTAGTATGTATTGGGGCTGTTGATTGATTAAAATATTTATGTGTGCGTATGCCTGTTTGAGTTTCAAAAAATAATCAATTTCATAAATTTTCAAATATTTTCAAATATGTTTGATTTGTTCAAATGTATGTACCGGTATATATTTATTATTGGAAATCAATTAATAGCACAACAATGACAAATATTGTCCAGAAACCCTCACAGGTACTGCATTTAGCATAAAAAACATGCTTAAATCATAACATGACAAACTCAAGTCGTCAGTGTGCTGACTTGACTATGACTTGCTCCAAATTGCATGTGATTATCACAAAGTGGGCGTGTCTGTAAAGGGGAGACTTGTGGGTAACCATCCATCCATCCATCGTCAACCGCTTATCCTGTTAGGGGTCGCGGGGAGGCTGGAGCCGATCCCAGCTGGCATCGGGCGAAGGCGGGGTTCACCCTGGACAGGTCGCCAGTCCATCGCAGGGCACATAGAGACAGACAACATATAGACAGACAACCATTCACACTCACATCCACACCTACGGGCAATTTAGAGTCATCAAATTGCTAAACTCCTAAACGGTGGGAGGAAGCCGGAGTACCCGGAGAAAACCCACGCTTACACGGGGAGAACATGCAAACTCCACACAGAAGAGTCCCAAGCCGGATTCGAACCTGCGACCCTCTTGCTGTGAGGCGAGAGTGCTAACCACTACACCACCGTGCAGCCCTGTGGGTAACCAGAGAACCCATTTTCATTGGCACAATTTAGTGCAAGTTTGGAGCGTTCTTTCTAGTTTTAAAACTCAGCCTGCTACAACCTCCAAAAGATCAAATGTGTTAACACATTAAAGAGATTAGTGGCATTAAAATGAATTTGTGTGTTATTATTGTGTTGTTATCACTTTGCAAGCCCTAATATGGATTTTTTTCGGACACTGAACTATGAATTATGTCGTCACTTCCTTAGAGCCTCCTTGCTGGTTGGAGATGTGTAACCATGGTAACCCGCACCAACGCCTAGCAAAGGGAAATCTCATGCTCACAGTTAAATTGAAGTTTCCATCAACGTCTGTTATGAATAATGTCATCACTACTATGGATGAGTCAGGATTTTCGATTGAGTAGTTTTAAAAAAATCAAATGGTATGTGTGTATATATATATATATATATACACACACACACACACACTCTTTGACCATGTCCTTAGCTGATGACTTGCCAGTAATGTTAATACATGTCACTTTTTCTCCATTCAGGTGCCAATCATAAAGCTGACGGACCAGGAAACTGAGGTGAAGGTGGACATCAGTTTCAATGTGGAGACTGGAGTCAAGGCAGCAAGCTTCATTAAAGATTATGTTAAGGTGAGGTATACCTTTCTGTACTGGTGATACTGCTGTAAGGATGCACAGCTTACAGATGCACTTGTTATCTTGTTAATTTGTGATTTTTAGGTTGTAGCAAACTTTGTTGAAGCTAGAGTGAAGATCCTGGCATTAGAAAACCTAAGGAATCCATTGGTACCAAGATAAGATAAGATGGACCTTTATTAATCCCCGTAGGGAAATTCAGTTTTTTTTACACTCAGTTGTTAATTTCACACAGTATACATACATGGAATGGAGAGATGTCAGAGTGAGGGGGCTGCTCCTGACAAGCGCCCTGAGCAGATGGGGGTTTGGTGCCTTGCTCAGGGGCACCTTGGCAGTGCCCAAGAGGTAAACTGGCACCTCTCCAGCAACCAGTTGGTCTTGGTCCATGTTGGGACTTGAACTGGTGACCCTCCGATTCCTAAACCAAGTCCCTACGGACTGAGCTACTGCCGCCTCCCACCAAACATGTCATACTAGCTTGTTGCAAAGGAGGATCAATAATGCTCCAAACTTATTCTAAATTGCAGTCAGGAAAAACTGCCATTGCTCCCTTGACCTCTGACCTAATATGTGATTGAAAATTGGTTCTGTGTGTACCCACGAGTCTCCTCTTCGATTGACAGCCCTAATTATTTTTATTGAATCAAAAAATCAGACCAGAAATGATGTACAGAATGCCATTTCCACCTTCTGCTAGGGCATTTTAAAACCATATAGGGATTGTGAATTGAACGGAAATCCAGCCACAGTGCTCATTACAAGCAATATGTAGATATGGAGGAAGAGTAGGAAAAGTTCATGTAGACATATTTAAATAAAAACCACCAAAGGAGTCACATAATTACCATTTTACAGTGGGGTCTAAATACAGAACTTTTGGAAATTCCCTCTGTGAATCGGGCAAACCAGCAGTTTACAGCATTACACTTTACCTCACTCCAATCTTGAACTGGCACATCTCATTTGCAAAGTGAAGCTGGAATGGACCCCAGTGCTCAGAATAATCTCCACTTAACTCAAACTGAGTCTGTGTGCTGCCAAATCTACTCAGCGGAGGTGAAACCCAGCCCGTGGTTCTGACAAAATTCCTGCAGAAGGTGGATCTCTGCCCGGTTTAGTTACTGTTATAATAGCTAATGAAGGAGAGGAATTCCAGGTGCTGATGTTCCAGCGAGCTGTCAAGTTTGGGCTTTTCTTCCTTTGTTGTTGATTTTTGTATCATGGTTCTCTGGGAGTACATGTCAGAGCTCAAGAGCCTGCTGCTGACAGGCACACTCAGCATCAATCCAGTGACAGCTGATGTTGTCAATGCGTGGGCTTGACAGACTCCAGTGCAGTCTTGTCATTGAGGGGTCACCTTAATCCTCATATGTCAGATTCCCATGCAATGTACCTCCCAATCTTGTTCTTGCTTCTTAAAAGCATATTTGAAGAGTTGACCAGGCCCTGCTGCTCCACTGGCACAGATATGCACTCACATACTGCCAGGAGGTTGTGCCTCCTTTTCAAGTGGAAAATGAAGGCATTTGTAATTCCCATTCCCACGCCCTCTGGGGTTTCAGCGCATTATCAAGTCACAGGCTGTTGGAAGCCTCATTGAAAACCTTTTCATTTATTTATTTATTTTAGTAAAATTGCCCCATTTGGAAGCTAGATAGAGTATTTATTTGGTAATTCATACACGGCATCGATTATAAATTATGATTAATCTCAACTTACTAAAAAAACAAGACTGAACACTGTGGTTTGAGCAATAACTGTGGCTTCAGCAGGGGTTTTTCACTGGTTTGGTAACATTATAGCTCCCTAAAAGAAAATCAAATGATACGGAAACATTATGCATTAGTCACAGTTACTGCGGAAACATGAGTAATGTATAGAACAACTCCAGGCAACACTCCCAGGCTGCAGGTAGTGCTGATAAATGGTCTAGTATCTTGTTTGACCAGAAGCTGTCACAAAATCTACTGCAAGATTTATTTGTATGGATAGACTGTATGTGTATAAAATGGATGCTTCAATAAATCGCTATTTACATAACTGATTTGACTCAAATTCAAAAGCACAAATGAAGCAAATCAATTTGGTATTTAGCCAAAGATTCACGCCCCTGATGGTAAGTGATGCCTCATAATTTTTGCAATCACTTAAATAATTTGCTGTCTTCACTTTTAATGTAGTCTAGTATTTCTATCTTTAACTCATTTAATTCTATATACTTCCCACCCGAAATCCCCACTTCTCTTCAGTGAGTCATAGAAATGAAGCCTGAGTCATTTAAATCAATTTAGGATTGCCTCCTGTACCTTCTCACCATCACTTAATCCAGAGTTGGACTGAATCGTCTGTCTCTTCTTCCACCTTCAGATGTATCCAGTGCTTCCTTACCTGATCTTTGTGCTGAAGCAGTTTCTGCTGCAGAGAGATCTAAATGAAGTCTTCACTGGAGGAATCAGCTCTTACAGCCTCATCCTCATGGTCATCAGCTTCCTGCAGGTACAGTAAGATGCAGACACACATCCCTTAATATGTCTTGTAATAAGAGCAGAAAGTAGTGCCGGAGGTAGTAGCAGCTGCACATTGGGAGCGGTATTAGAGGTCGTAGCAGTGCTCATGAAAATAAAAGTGCTGCACACAGCAAGCGAGCAAACCGATAGTAATACAAACACTTACTGTAGACTGATAGAATCCTTAAAATAATTATATTTTTTAATTAATCCGAAAGACAAGTGTTGCCTTGCTTTGTGGTCCACCTCAGCCAAGAACAGAGAAATGTCCCTCCCCTGTCATGTCAAGGAGATGAGCCATTGCAACCCATGACGGGCTACATTGCACATAGGTTTGCAGCCAGGCACTGCTGGAGAGTAGTCGCATAATGTGTAAAAACATCTTCCGTAAAACGGCATCATTTAGGGGGACAGGACCTGCAAATGTGACTTTGAACTATGTCAACACTCACACAAACAGAGGGATGAGGAGAGGGGACATTGAACACAGACGGGGGTGTTTGTGCACCGTCCACATGAGGAGTAAAAACGAGGCAGAAGAAGCATGGGAATGAGAATCAGACACGGCTGTCCCTGGCGGTAATCTGTCTGGTGTTTGCTAGTCTCACAGCGGTCTGCCAGTGACCAGAGGAGTGCTAAGATACCCCCTACTACAGAATCTCTGTGGCCCAAAACACAGTATTAGGTCTTATGTTTTGAGGGAATAATACCAATACTGATGGTAGAAACAATATCAGGATTTATGGTAGAATTCTCCTATATCCAGTGTTGTACACAGAAATCAGTGGTAATCTTTACGAATGCGCAGTAACACTTGTTTTGTCTTCCTCTGCTTGCTCCTCAGCTCCATCCTCGCATCGACGCCAGAAACCCCAACGAGAATTTGGGCGTGTTGCTGATCGAGTTCTTTGAGTTGTACGGCCGCCATTTCAACTACTTGAAAACAGGGATCCGCATCAGAAATGGAGGCGCATACATAGCCAAAGAGGAGATCATGAAGACCATGACAAATGGATACAGACCATCCACGCTCTGCATAGAGGACCCACTGCTCCCAGGGTGTGTGTGTGTGTGTGTGTGTGTGTGTGTGTGTGTGTGTGTGTGTGTGTGTGTGTGTGTGTGTGTGTGTGTGTGTGTGTGTGTGTGTGTGTGTGTGTGTGTGTGTGTCAGTCACACATTTACAGTGATTACGGTGAATAAGAAAAAATTCAAACGTACGTAAATGTAACTATCAAAGAAGTCAGGATGAGGTTGTGAGTAAAGTTGTTAACATGAAATGAGGCTTAAAATTATGTTTTTAGGAGCTGCGCTGTAATAAAGTGAGTTTTTTGTCCAGCAGTTTTATTGGGACAGAACATTTCCCACAGGGGGAAATGTATTTGTACTACTGCAAAGCCAGATGTACTACAACCAAAGTTTTCTTTGATAAATAGAAAAGTCCTGATTATGAATTTGACCTTTACACAGATGTAAAGATTCTGTGTATTTGAACAAATCTTAAAGAAGTTGTGGTAAACACCCTGCGTAGATTCTCCAGCCACAGCCAAAATATGCACTGAGGGAATAATTGACCCATATGTTCACTAGTGGTGATGCCTTTTTATACCCTAGATCATGACAAATGTTTTGCGTGACGTTTGTGCAGTAGGGGCCAGTAGTGTCATGTTTGAGAATAAATATAATATTTCAAAAAGTCCATTAAAATTAATTAATTTAGTTTTCTCCGTAGTTAAATGATCAGAACAAAAGCTCTATGTAGGATTTTTATTTTGGTGCCATCCAGTGGTCGCTTCAATAGTGACACAAGCAGGGAATAGGACAGATGAACTGGGCTAAAAGCAACACAAACTGCACCACTTTTCACCTGTATTCTTTTATTTTTCTCCAAACACAAACCTGTGTCATCACAGTAATTACAAAGATGCTTTAATTACATCAAATAAACAGCATAGTGGCTTTAAAGTCCATAATTCATACAGTTGGGCACATTTATAGACAGATTCCATTATTTAGCAACACTATGTAAATGACCATATGGTATGATGTTGAAAACAAAGTTGGGGTGCCAACATAAGTATAATATCTCCACGTATGAGTGTGTAGTATCCCACAGCAGGGATGGAGTTTAGAAAAAGTCAAAAGAAAGTAATAAAACTATGACTTTCACACTCACGCTCACTGGGCCATCTAATTTCTCTTCACTCTTTAATATTTACTACTGCGTTATTGTCTTTGTCTTCACTCCATGCAGGTAATGACGTGGGAAGGGGTTCCTATGGGGCCATGCACGTCAAGCAGGTGTTTGACTATGCCTACACTGTCTTGAATCATGCCGTGTCCCCACTCGCACGCTCATATCCCAACAAAGACTCTGAAAGGTTTGTATCGCATCAGCACAACAGAACTTATGACACCCTAAATAAATGTGGTTTTCTTTTTTTAAAAAAGCATCTCTTTCTTCCCTGCAGCACCTTGGGAAGGATAATCGGGTTGACCCAGGAAGTGATAGACTACAGGGAATGGATCATTAAGAAGTGGGGGGGCAGGGATCTGGCACGAACAGACAACAGAGGTACAAATTTTTAATATACATTTCTACTGTAATGAAGAAATAACTACTTGTGCTTTCCCTGATAATGTCATGAAACAAGAATATGTATGAGGAGTACCAGGTAAAGGATTTTATTCTGATAAGTAGAAAATGTCTTATAAAACTTTTTTTTCACACTTAATTGAACAGCTCTAGAAATTCAAGGAATTTTTTTAACCTCTTAAGCCCTATAGGGTGTTGAAAGCTGTGTTCGCTTAGACAGACATACCCAAATTTAAACAAGAATAGCTCCACAACTACCAGGTCTATATGCATGATCCTGGTCTCTATGGACAGGTGAGACTTCAGAGAATTCATCCCCAGTGTGACTAAAACTATAAGCTCTACTATGCCTGAGAAAATTATGATGAACCGAAGGAAAAATTGTTTTTATCCTTGCCTAAAGTGTTTTCTAGATTAGACAGTGGATAACACCATTATAGCAACAAAGCCATGCACAGATGCTACTGAATTCATTCAGCAAATTCTTGACTACAACTGTGCCAAAGCAGATATAAATAACACAAAGCACATTCTACAAAGGATTTAGTCAGGATAGGACCAGGCCGACCCTCACAGGCACACTTGGGGTATCCAAGTGGCCAAATGGGTTTTCTACCTATAAAATATTACTGCTATCCACAACAGGTGGCTGTGTGTGATATTTATCCTGTGCATCATCACATTCTACCACAGTATAAGATAAATAAATACTAAACTAAGTTGTATAATTTTGACTCCAAATTGAGTAGTTTTATTATAATAATGAAATATGATCAAGTAAAGCTAACAAATAAGGTCAGTAACAATGTCAATAAGACAACAAAAAAGAATCCAAAGTCAAGTATGTACATTCAATATAAAAACAGTCAAAAATATTATAAGGTACAAATACAATTTCTCGTGTGTTGATTTTGTAACTAAAATATTGAAATCAAAATACTTAAAATACACTTGGAGTGTTGTTCCGTCTTTTAGAAACAACACGGTGAAAAGACCATCGCAGCATTTTATGAAGTTTTTAAAAGCAGTGTTTTAACACATGGGTACCGGTTTGTCAGGTAAACAAGGTTAAAATAAGAAATTTGACAGTATAATAAACTTTATGTATAAATAACTCAACCAAGTCTGTAGAATTTGTAAATTACTGAACCTTTCATTTGTTTTTTTTTTTGGTAGTGTCACCTCCCAAGGAGCCAGCGTCAGAGCAGGAACCCTGCATGGTCGGTGGTGGCGTCGGGTCAGAGGAGCAGCAAAGGGACTCGGTGTCACCTCACAGCGCAGACTCCCCCATGTCCATCTCCAGCCCCCAGCAGCACTCCTCAGCCTCCTCTGTCTCCTCACTGTCCGGATCAGACAACGTAAGAAAACGCGTACACATACACTGTAAAAGCACTCATTGTGGGTTTTGCGTTTTTGTAGGTTAGAGTTTTTCCTCAACAGAGAGACAGATACAATATGTGTCAAGTGAATTCTGACAGAGTGAAGAGTCAATTAACATCAGCGCTACTCTGTTGAACTCCTGTATATATCCATAATGCATGAAATGCAGTCAACACTAGCTGGTATGAGACACCCAATACAAACTGATAAATTGTCCATCCAGTTTTACCTGCCTCTGTGAATCCAACATAATGGAGTAATACAGATACATGCAGCATTATCTGTTTTATTGTCTCCAACCCATCTGATGGAAGCACACCAAATTTGCCTCCAAGTTTATTGGAATTTTAATTTTAATGTGATTGACTACAGCTGTCAATTGATTAAGATAAGATATTCCTTTATTAGTCCCACAGTGGAGAAATTAACATGTTACAGCAGCAAAGTGGATAGTGCAATAAACAAGAAGCACAGATTTAAAAAAAAAAAATATTAATAGAAATAAAATGATATATACACAGTAGAAAAGTAAAGCATATTAATAAATAATTGCACAGTTACTATAATTGAACAGATGATATAATTGCACATATGAGTTCTTATTGCATTTTGTGTCCGGTCTGTTTGCTGTGAATGTTTATCTGGTCTACTGGGAGCAGTGCTGGTTGTGGAGTCTAACAGCTGCAGGCAGGAAGGACCTTCTGTAACGCTCCTTCGTACACTTAGGGTGTAGCAGCCTGACACTGAAGGAGCTCTCCAGAGCTCTGATGGTGTCTCTCATGGGGTGGGAGTCCTTCTCCATCATGGATGACAGCTTAGCCATCGTCCTCCTCTCTCCCACCACCTGCACTGTGTCCAGAGAGCATCCCAGGACAGAGCTGGCCCTTTTGATAATCTTATCCAGCCTCTTCCTGTCTGCAGCTGTGATGCTGCTGCCCCAGCAAACCACTCCATAAAATATGGCTGATGCCACCACCATCCATCCATCGTCAACTGCTTTTCCCGTTAGGGGTCACGGGGGGCTGGAGCCGATCCCAGCTGGCATTGGGCGAAGGCAGGGTACACCCTGGACAGGTCGCCAGTCCATCACAGGGCACATAGAGACAGACAACCAGTTAAATTAATAATCCATACATAACAGTTAATGGGGGAAATATTGAATTAAAAGAAGACTATACACTTTATATGAATATTTGATTTGTGAAGTAATAAGCACAGAAGATAATTTAGAGGTTAAATGCCGTATGTTGTATTAAAAGGACTTCGATACCCATCATGCTTGGGGAGCGAAAGAAAAAGTTTTGAGACATTACTTGGCTCTTGTTGTTAGCAGCCAAAGTGTATATCCTTCGTAATAAAGAGCTAAACCTTTTTACATTCACTGAAGGGGAATGTCTGATTTTAAGTCCAGAATCTCGTCTGGTCATTTTGAAAGTAGTTAGACACAAAACCTGGGACATGGATGTTGATATGTCTGATGGCTAAGACGGAGACACCAAAGCACGACTGGACGCTGGGGAACAACGTACTGAAATGTTGAAACAGAAACGGTGGAAAATACGGAGTTCCACCACAAGAATCAGAGTGTTGAATTAATAAACGAAGATCCAGATGTTAGCCATGTTCGAGAGATGCTGGCTGTCGTCAGCGCAGGAGGATGACTTGTGGGAGCTTAACAGCGACAGAAGAACGCACTTTCCTAGAAATCATGGAGGCGGAGATCGAACTTGCTGAGGAATACAAAGACCATATTATCATGATGACCACCAACTCCCTACCCCAACTTGCTAACCAAATGGGTACATGTTGACAGGGGTGTGTTTTTTGTCGCCTCGCTTCCCAGCATTGGGCGCTTGATGGGCTGCCTCTAGGCCCAAGGCATCTGTTTGGATAACTGCTTTCACTCATGAGCTGCTGCTCCCAGCTTTCAAACTGAAACCAACTTGTTTGGAAACTTTTTTTGTGTGTGTTTCTGAAAACATTTTATACGAGAAAAAAGCCAATGCTGTTGCTGAATCTGCATTTATTTTGGATCGACAGCGATCTGAAGCTAGTTTAAAAGGTTCCCGGGAGTTTCCAGAGGTGGCGAGCCTTGCCGGACCCCTTTGATTTGCATATAGTAGCCCATGAGGAGCAGCCAACCTCACGCCCTATCTCTCAAATCACTCTACCAGAATGCACAAATGCAATGAATGGTAAGCATGGAAAGGAGGGAGGCTGTAAACATGTAACATAAGTGATGCTAGCACAAATTCTTCCGGATCTCAGCGCAGCAATCAATCAGTTAATTTGCCAAAGATGATGATTGTGAAAGTCAATGGGGATGAAAGTTTGTGGCAGGAATTTTGGAGCCTGTACGAGACTGCTATTCATAGTAATTGTGCCATTTGCAAGAGAGAGAAAATTACCATTGTGAAAACTTACCTGACAAGGCCAGCTGCAAAGACTGTAATTATGATGCTGCAGTTAATGTACTCCTAAACAGATTGAGAAGGAAGGATCTCATTGTAAATGGCAAGGCAATTATATGATGAATGTGAAATTCAAGTCAAGAGCCCACAGGCTTTGGGAGTGGTATCGGATATATACGGAAACATGCGATGCCCAACGCAGCTTATGCCAGAGGACATGGCTCCTAATTACAGCCGTCAGACGTGAGATGACGACGAATGGAAGTTGCTTGATGTACTTCATTTCCCAGAGGTTCATTTTGCAAATGATGAGCGCTGATAAAGAAATCACACATGCACTACACACCAGCTAGCCAGAAGACATGACCTAGGCAGGTGCTTTGTGTGCTTAAGGCCTGAACATATTGCAATGTTCTGTAGGATAAAGGGTGTGTGGTCGCATGTGGAGACAGGCGTCACATAGTCGTTGCTTGTTGGATGGAGGCAGTCAAGGAAGATTTGTGCATGGGAATGTGGTAAAGGCACTGAAATTACCCATCATTAGACACGGGACATTCACCCTCACATTTGGCTCCCCTGCTCCAACAACGGTGAATCTCAACTCGGAGAACGTCTGGGATAAACAGCAGAGTACTGAAATAGAGCTCAATCATGAACCCTGAAGTGTGCACAGCCATGATGAAGGTTTCTGCTGATCATATACAGATGGAGATGAAGAGGAGAGGTCTACTACTTACAGACAAACTGAACTTTCTGTGATAATTGGCTTAGATTAATACTGGCAGATAGTATCAGGCTGACAGAGAGCCTGGTAGCGTAAGAGAGCACCTCTGGGTGGGCAGTACAGGGATCAGTAGCAGTGTCTAGCATTCACGGGACAGCTTGTTTGCTGATTCAGCTCAGTGAGGATGCAGAGGTTGACAACAAGCTGCATACATACTGGGAGCTTGAGTCTCAAGTGAAATGTTTGAGAGCCCAGAGGACGTAGAAGCTCTACAGTGATTTTTACCAGGTGGAGCTGCCATGGCGACAAGACCAGCCTTCACATTAAAAGTAGTCTACAGGCTGATAAAGGAAACCCAGAAAGTCGCCCAAGGTCTTGTTTTTTTAGGTTAAGGCTACAGCCTATTCACACACCTTTTAATACTGTGTTATTATTTGTTGTATTGTTTGTTGGCTGTAGTTGGAGAGTCTGGTGTGGAGGATTTCTACCAGGGTCTCGTCTCATCATTTGGACTAAGCTACAAGTCATATAATCAACCCTTTTGTGTCATTTGCCAGGACTCTGATTCGGCACTGCCATGTCCCGTCCCTCCCCCAGCCCTGCCACCATACCCGTCTTTCCCGCCTCTGGGCCTCGCTTTGCCACCAGGCCTCAACATGGGCAATGGCAAGCCCGGCATGGGAGGACACCATCCCCTCTTGCATCCAGGCTCACAGGTAAAGACATACATTCATGTCTGTAGACTGTCGGGATTACAGTTGCTTACATTATGTATGGAAATTAGGAACAAGTAAAATGATGTGGTTAACATTTGGATCAGGTTTAGGTCTTGTTAAGAGAACAATATGTTTTATAACATGTCAGACCCAATAGCTCTAACAGTAAGGGTGTTTTGTAACTGGACATTTACAGCAATTGATGAAATCCAGAACTTTCCCATAATTGATTATCTCTTTCGTCCTGCAGGCTCGTGTCTCGCTGCCCGGTGGTCTAGCAATGCACTCCATACCTGGCAGACAGGTGTGTATAGACACCGGGCTCCCCCCTTCTTCCACATGCCCCCCCCCAGCCCATGCTCATGCCCCTGCCCCTTCCAGCCCCCAGCCTCCGCCCAGCCCCCACTCCAGCCACACACACAAGGTAGGCGCAGGATGCCACTCAAACACTGTCAAGGCAGACTTGTCTCTCTTACACACACACACACACACACACACACACACACACGAACACACACACACTCCATCTCATATTTTTTGTTTCTTTTCCACAGTCTCTGTCAAGTGTGCGATTTGTAATTTGTCTCTCTCTTTCTTGCACTCTCAAAAAATGAAATTGCCATCTGTAGTCCATAACTGATCAGTAAACAATCACTGTCACTGCTGCTCTGTGGCCTGATGTTCTAACATCTGGTGTAGACCTGTTGCTATGGAAAATGCCATAATAATAAACAGGGACATTATCCTCGGCCTGCTGGCTTATTAAAGGAGTAGTTTGACTTCTTGGGAAACAGACTTATTCACTGTCTAGCCAAGAGTTAGATGGAAAGAGTGATACCACTCATATTTGTATTAGAAACGCGTCAGACTTTTACAAAATCTTAAATCTGAGTTGGCCAAGAAAATTGCAATTGGTGCATCTCAAATAGAGTGCTGTAGGGATGATGTATCTTTGTAGGCCAACCAGGAAGTTACCATCACCCTGGTTCTCTTGACAAAAAAACAGTGGGATTTTTCCACTGGGTTTTGGATTATTGCAGAAAATAAACTCTGTGGCAAACACATGGTTATGATACTGACATGTTTTGTTCAGCAAGATAATCGTCACAAATGAACACCCCTTTGATTTTGAGGTGTGAATGCAACCTTTAAAAGTAAAAAGCTAACGTTAAGGTATGAACAAACTACACGACTGACGCTTGTTATTAACCGACACATTAAAATGAGCAAGTCAGTCTACAGGTTTAAACGTTCTGTCTAGGGCTGTCAAAGTTAACGTCATTATAATGTGTTTGTGAAACCACTAATTTCAATAACGCATAAATGCAATCGATCTTTCAGATTTCGGAGAGGACTCAGTTTTAAAGCTACTGGCGTCATATGAAATATGTTGAGGATGAGGCTAAATAATGCTCCAAATTTGTGCAAAATTTTGGCAATGTCATGGCCACTTTCAAAGGGGTCCCTTGACCTCTGACCTCAAGATATGTGAATGAAGATGGGTTCTCTGGGTACCCACCAGTCTCCCCTTTACAGACATGCCCACTTTATGATAATCACATGCAGTTTGGATCAAGTCATAGTCAAGTCAACACACTGACACACTGACAGCTGTCGTTGCCTGTTGGGCTGCAGTTTTCCATGTTATGAATTGAGCATATTTTTATGTTAAATGTAGTACCTGTGAGGGTTTCTGGACAATATTTTTCATTGTTTTCAAATCATTAATATATACATACATTTGCATAAAGCATCATATTTACCCACTCCCATTTTGATAAGTGTGTTACATACTTCTCAAATCTCCCTTTAAGGTTCATTTTTAACAGATAAATAATTTGCGATTAATTGGGATTAACTATAGACAATCATTATTAATCGTGAGTAAATATTTTTGCCAGCCCTAGTTCTGTCTCTTGAAAGAAATGACCAATCCTAATTTCCTGTTTGAGGCATCATCAGCAAATAAATTAGAGGTGTGTTTATATATTTTCTCTCTCTTTTCTCTCCCCCCTCGTCCTCAGAACGGAGCCAAGTTCAATGTGAAGGGCTTCCACAACCCGCCGCTGGTCAACAACCCCGCTCTGGCTAACCGCGGACACACACACACTCACACGCACACACAGTATCACCGCAACACTTGGCGACGCAGAAAGAGGGACAGCTTACCGGTTAGCCTCAGCAGGTAGAAACCACTCCTGTACCCGCCCCGACTCATTTCCCTCTCCTCTCTGGCTGCTCAACCTTGGCTCTTCCTTCGTCTCCAAGGAGGACGGACAGGCAGACAGAGGACCAGAGACCAGCAGTTTTCACTCTGGGGCTGCCGCGACACGGGACAACAGCCCTCCGCTCTGCATCTTCTTCCTACTATCTCTATCTTTCCATTTCTGCATGACTTTTGTTCACAGTTTCAGTATTATTTTGTTTTCCTCATCTTTGTTTCAGGTCTGGTCTTGTTTATTTTTTTTCAGGGTCGGCGGTGACACCATTGCCGAGTTCACTTGACCTCGTCCTGACCCTCGCAGCCAAGCTGCCTGTGGTTCAGTGTTGCTTTTTTTTTTTTTTTTTTTTTTTTTTTTACAGTTTATACACTTAAGAACAAACAGTTTTTCATTTTGTGCAATAATTTTATTTTTCTTTTTGGAACTAAAGTAAATGCTTATTTAATTTTTATGTGTGTATATGTAAAGGCATTTTTATACAGTTGTTTTATTTTTGTAGAGTTTTAAATTTTGTTTACGAAACCTTTCCCCGGGCAGCATCTCGTGCGTGCGTACGTGCATGTGTGCGTGCGTGCGTGCGCTGTCTGCCTGTCATCAGGTTGAGATGAACCCCTCCTTCTCTTCTTCCCTCCCCTCTTTACTTGTGTTGTCCTGTTTGATAAAGAGAAGCGGGAACAGAAAGGAGGATATTCCTTCCATTTTTTTTCATCGGTCTTATGAAAATGGGCGAGGTTAACATGAAATTCCTGTAATGGAAGTTTGTCCCTCGGTCCAGTTAGTCTAAGGCATTCTGGAGGGAATTGGAGGGATGGAAATTGCACCCTGAGTTATCCTGAGAAACGAGAGGATGTAGTCCTGTTTTGGCCTAGGAGGGGTAGCAGACAGAGCTTTAGCAGTGCCACCTTGAGAGTGTGTGTTTGTGTGTGTTTGTGTGTGTGTGTGTGTGTGTGTGTGTGTGTGTGTGTGTGTGTGTGTGTGTGTGTGTGTGTGTGTGTGTGTGTGTCCTATATGGGACTGTGCTGTTGCCATATTTCGTCAGTCAGGGGGAAGGCTGGCAGTGGCCTGCTGGTTTAGTCTTGGCCATCTTTATCTCCACAGGAGGTGATTTTTAAAAGAAAGGCTTCCAGAAAGTGCAGAATTTGTTCTGTAAAGCATATATGCTAGCCTGTTTTCATTTTTTGTGCTCATCTCTTTTTATTACATGTTGTGGCCAAGAGGGCAATAGCTTATTTGACTTGAATTTGAGGATTTGAAGATCAAGGGAAGATCATTGGGGTAAGAGGACTGGATTAAAAAAAAAATAATAATAAAAATAAAAAGCCACTGATTCCAGGTTCAGAGGAATCCTCTCTGTCGCTCTTGTCAAGTGGAAATCTGATCCCAGGGCTGAGGTCAACCGTTGCCCGCAGCTGTAAATCAGTGCAGACCAACACTAAGATGCTCAGCGATAAAGTTTTCTCCTTTATGAACCTGGACAAAGGAGAAGGAGGGAGGGACAGGTGGGGGGGTCTTCCTGAACCAAGGACCCTAGTGAAAGGGAATTATATTTTGATTCCATTCAGGAATCTTGTGTACATTTGATTGGTAGGTACTTCCGCTAATTGTTTGCAATGCCTTTCTTTGTGTTTACTTGGAGTGTGTGTGAACGTTTTTCCGCGAGTACACCATGTCACACAAATACACGCACTCACAGACAGGACTGTGGAAGGCCGTGACTCGCCCAGAACACTACACACACTGGTGTTATTACTATGCAAGTGGATTATTCTAATTATTGTGTCAACTCTCGTCCTTCTGTGTTTCTTGTTTGTTTGTTTTTTTTCCCTCAAATGACAAACACTGCTTGTTGGAGTGGAGTTACTGACTGTCAAGGCCAACAACAAGCCCATCCCCTGACCCCCTTGTATTTGTATGAAGGTCCTGATATGTTTCAAGTCTAGTTTTCTACATCTTAAGGTATGGGGGATGTTAATGTCAGTGGTCGAGTCTGTGTAGTGTGTGACATAGTGAAACGTGTGAGAACGTATCGGGGACTCATGACTCGCCGCCACAGGTTTTTAATCAGACGTTTCATGAGCAAGTGCACCCAGAGAGCGACTTGCACTCTGCAGGTGCACTTCATAGTGTCCATCAACAATTCTTTACCTTTTACTGAGACTTTGTTCAGTGCTGTTTGTTTCCTTTTTTCTTTTAAACCATGGCAACTCTAACCCCAATCAATTCAATCTCAGATGAAGGGTTTCTGTTTTGACCGATGGCTCAAAGCAGATTATGAGCTAATCATCACCTCCGGCTACAGAAATTCCTTTTTAATGATTTGACCCGGAAAAAAAACATCATGGACACCACATTATGTGCCCAACCATACTATCGTTCCCTTTCACCGTGTTATTCCCTAGAAGCAAATATTTCCATCCATAGGGAGGTGATCACTTTGGCTCATGAAATGCTCAGTTAGATGCAATCCTAGCCCGATTATAAATTGGATAACAAGGGAGATGTATTTTCAAACAGCCTCCCTGACAGCCGTGTCTGCTTTTAGAGATTAGAACCAGCACTGATGAATGGCTGAAAATGAAGTTGGTAATGAGGGGTTGTTGACTGGGTTAGAGCTGCCTGCATATCCACAGCAAAGACCTGACATGCAGTATCCTAGGAAGTCTGTTTGGATTAAAATCTCTGTGCATCTCAGCAGTCCGACGCCGCTCTGTCACAATGATCCAGATTGGTGTGAACGACTGGAAAGAGGAAGCAGCATTGAGCGGCCTGGACCGCTGAGATTTGGCGTACACATGTACACGTAGATGCAATGTAATATCACCCTCTCGTTGCAATACAATGAGGGATTTTAAACTGGCGGCTGCTGTTTTAGAGAAAAGCGGCAGCGCCCTCTTTGTCCTGGCTGATTTGTGTGAGCAGTGGCCCTCTAAATGGACGCTGAGCTCCCGGTGGCCAGAGGGAACCACTGCCCACCTTGTGGTTGTGTGTTGTTTTGTTTTGTTTTTTGAGGGGGTGGGGGAGGGGGGTTGTTGGGGTTTTTTGACATTTTTATGTAAATATATTTTTTTCTATTTTATTTTTTAATAAACATTTTAAAACTGCCAGTCAGTGTGTGTTTTTAATTCATTTTTGACCACACTGGCATATCATACTCTTGTTTAAATGCACTTCATTAGCATTTATTTGAAGTCATGTTTTTGGCCACTTAGCAAATGTGGTGTCCTCTGAGAAATCTGTTAAAGGAACAGTATGTAATATTTTAGAGCATCTATTTGCAGTAATGGAATATAAAATAATAAGTATGTTTCCTTTAGTTTATAATCACCTGAAAATAAGAATCCTGTTTCCTTTAAATGAGCTGTTTACATCATGGATGTATTAAGAGAACTGGATGCAGCGTTTCAGGCAGGCCCACCTTCAATCCTATGAAAGTTGCTCAGCGGTGAAAGTCAAAATGATTCAGCTATATTCGAGTGTTTGTACTGGGGACTTGGTTTGCTTCAACAACAAAAATTATCACCTGAGTTGCCTGGTGCTTTTCCTGGGGGCTTGGGTTATATCCACATAGGGAGTTGCTTCTCTTCATGGAGTCTGTTTCTACAGTAGCCCAGAACACACAAACCAAGCCTTTCCTGCTGCATAATATTACTTGCTCTCGTCGTTGTCGTCGCTGCTCTCGCTCCCTTGCTTCACCATTCACGTCCCACGTACACACAGGCTCTGCTCCAAATGGCTCTAGAGAGGTATGCCACGGTAGCTGTCCAACATATTTGGCACATGGGAGAGGCTTCAATTGGTTGCAATCTCCTCACCTCAGTGCTAGATACCGTCAGATCCCACACACTGGACCTTTAACGACAATGTAAACCCATCCGCGGCAACAGCAAACGCTCTGAGAAAGTACACTGGGGGTGTGGTGACCTAGTTTAAAGTGCAATAGAGATACATCAGATGGGCAGGAGGGGAGGTGGTTGGATCTACCAAACACAAGGCTTTCATCGAGGAGACCACTATTTGTCGGTGTCCCAGTTTCACAATGTCCAGTGTCACTTTCACTGTATAAACGTAGTAGCTTTACCTCCAACCATGTAGTTCTTTACTAAACCCCAGAGAAAATTTTTCCTTAAAAAGATGTTTAAAAGACAACTATGACCATCAGTGAAAAGATGTTCAAAACTGGTTCAAGTGATTGAACGTTCACATTTAGAGCATATTTCACCAGGAAACAGTGAAATTTAAGCTAGTAGAAGTAACTAGTAACTGTAAACTGGTTGTTTACATAGGCATAAAGTAGTATAGTCATTCTAACACATGCCAAAACTAAAGTGATGCCAGGGTATGAGATGATTTGGGATGAGAGCGGGTTGGTAGAGCTGAGGCAAACTGATGATTCTGTGGGCTGTTAGTGACCCCTTTCACGTTTCACATGACCCATTCTTCATATAAATAGAACTGGTCTCTTACGTTTTAGTACCGGCTGCCTTTGTCTTCGAGGCTCTGATATCCTCCTCAGTCAACATGTGATTCTTCCCATCGACACTGGGTGGTGCACATGCACTGCCATTGGTGCTGAATTAGGAGAACCTCTCCAACACTGTGGTTACTGAGCTGTCTGGGTTCCTCAGTACAATTAAACCCAAAATCCAAATATAGAGGCGTTAACTCCACACCGCCAGACTTCACATTCAGTCTCAGCAGGCTTTCAGTGGACATCAGGTGTTTGGTTTTATTCAGGATTAGCTGCACTGTCTGTGCTGGCAGTAGTGCACCTCATAATAGAGAAGAATCAGTACAGGACCAAGCATATTCATGACGATCCCAATCCATTTGTCTTAACCTTGTTGATCTGACCTCTGAACAGTAATGAGGCTGAACTGCAGAGGAAGTGTGAACGAGATTAAGACCAAAATCTTTGGTTGATGGTTGAAGGTGAAAGTGAGAGTTGAATCGTAAAGCAGCTGCCTGTTCAAAGGTGAGACATATGGATTAGTGCTAAGAGCGAGCAGAGTGACAGGAAAAAAGATGAGAATCAAAGGTTTCCCAGAGGAGTCTGGGTGCTCTTAAGGTGACAATCTCCAAGAAGAAAGTTAAATATCAGAGACAAGTGAACAGCCTATCTCCGTGATGCTGTCAACATATTGAACCTGTCTCAACAGAAAGGTGCCGTATTTTCACAGCAAACCAACAGAAAGACAAAAATAATAAACGTAATATAGTAACAATAAAAAATATGCACAGAATGTCTTTTAAAATGAAAAGCAGCATTTAACAAGCTGGAATGAGCCAAATGTTGACTAAAGAATGAACAACTGTTCACAGTATGATGAAGAATAAGGTGCAGTGTGTGAAAATAATAACCCGAGAGTCTGTCCAACAAACAGACTGCCGGCTTCAGTATGTCTGAGAAGTGCCAGCGATAGCACCTGATGACCCAGGCCAGCAGTCTGTCTGCAGCAAACGCTGAATTAAACAACTTTTGAGTGGAAAGGCGTGATGATTCACAGCTGAATGAACAAGTTTCTCACAAGTCAGCGATACATCCACATTTGGTTTGATTCAGAAAAAGCAGAGTGGAGTTCAAGCAGCTGTCTGACCATAATGCACTTAGTGTTTTGAAATTTATTGCCCTGGTTTGTGAAAAGGAGCATATTTGTGTTGAATTTTGGCAAGTTTAGCCTACCACACCATTCTACAGCATCAGAATCAAGCATTGTTATGTTTTATTTTTACAACTTTTTGGGCTTTTGACATTTAAAATAAACTCAGGCTTCACAGGTTGGACATGTTTATGAGCTCTGAGAAGTTTAAAGCTGCTATAATCATAATTTTTAATATTATTAATGGATCAAATGGCTGTGTGATGTGAAGGTATCCCTTGTAGTAACAAGCCCAATAAATTAGTGGGATTTTGAATCTCTACAAGGCATTTTGGCATCTTTGAACTCACTGTTTTTGTTTTATGGCCCGTCACTTTAATGTTCATCATTTTCATTCTCCGCAAAACAGCCAACACATTCTCATCCCAACTCGTCACATACTGACCCTAAGCTTCACTTTTCGCTTGCAGTAAGCATGCTTTATGTTGTGAATTAAACAAAAACACTCACTTACGTTCTGGCAACAAAACCACGTTGTTAGGTTTAGGAAAAAAACTACATGGTTAGACCTAAAACTACAACATTTTTACAGTTAAAATGTGACTATATTCAACTACACGGACATATTATCATCACAGAGTAGGCTAGTTGTTGCGGCAAAAAAATGTAAACATTGTTTATAAGCACTTCCAGCAGACAGGGAGCAAAATTCATTCTGCATTCATCGTGTCGTGTTTTTGGCTACTTGGCACATGTAAGCTCTGTTTTGGTCTCCACTGACAAGAAATATTCATCTCTTAAAGAGCCAGTGTGTACTATATAGAGAGAGCTATTGTCAGAAATGGAATATAACATTAATAAAGTTGTTTTTCTTTGGTGTATAATCACCTTAAAATAAGGATTGTGGTGTTTTTGTTTAGAATGAGCCGTTTTATATCTACATAGGGAGTGCATCCTCTTCACAGAGCCGGCCGCCATGTTTCTACAGTAGCCCAGAATGGACAAACCAAACGCTGACTACAGATAGAGCAACTCACATTTTCATGTTTTTGGATCTGCCACCATGGTTCCCCTATGAGAAGTTTCAGTTGGTTGCAATCTGCAACCTCACCACCAGATGCCGCCAGAGCCAAGGTCCCGTTGCACTCACCTCCCAGGTTGTTTTAGTTGAAGCATTGTTATATGGTTGAATAAGATTAAGAAAGGGGAGATCCGATCTGTTTTTCCTCCTTTGCTTTACTCTGAATTATTTTTCAACCCTCAGATTCATCATGTGGGTATTTACCAAATGCTGTGAAGCTCCAGGGAGTCTTCAAACTCAACAATCATCCACTTCTCAAGACTTGCTTGTGCTGCAGGAATCGCGGCAAAACAGCCTTTTAACAGGCCTTGTAAGGATCCCCAGAACAATAGCAATCAAAGGCAATTAAAAGCCTGATTAGTTCAGCATTTTGTCAATTCTCAAAGACTTTGTGTATCTCTCAAATTAGGCATTTTTGTCAAGGGATCAAATGCAAAACAGACTGAGTGTGCGGCGCGATTTAAATCACTACGTTTGATTGAGAAAAACAGCGCTTCGTACTTAATGAATCCCACAGTGTTCATCTTAATGAGGAATCAGGAGTTCTCAGTGTGGGTGGTATCTCTCTCCATCACTCGCTCTCTTCTTCCCACCTTCCCACCTTGATTGCTCCTTATCTAGGTCATGTCAGTGTGTTTTAATCACCGTTGGGTTGAGAGAGAGAGACCCAGTTTGGTGATGAAGCCCTCTTTTCTCTCATCAAGGTGGGAAATCGGCTTAATTTCTAGCACATACTGTAATTATCATTGTTGGTGTTCAGCTGCTTCTGGGATCAAATCCAATTGTATCGATTATTCAGTATTCACAAGGTGCTTTTTAGCCTAGATCATCTTTAGCCTTCAGTATCTTCAAACGCTTGATATTATAATATATAGACGAGCAGATTCTGTTTGACCTTTTAGTGTGTGTGCACTTCAGATGATCTATAAGACAGGATTGATCTCCCTCAGTGCTGATTTCCCAAATGAGCTCAGGTGGATTTGTGACACCAAGCATGCAAAAATAAGATTCTTGCTCATTTCTGACAATCCTGATGTGTGTGTTGCGGTGTGTTTTTGCTGTTGGCGGTGTACTTAAAAGGGCAACACACAGAGGAAACATGCCAGAATCAAATTGTAATTGTCTCTGTTCTTCCTGAGTTCATGCTGCTCTCTCTTTATAAAAACGTGACAAGCTGCAGATTTCTCTCAGCAGGCCTGCCAGCACCATGCATCCTAATTATTCATTTGATTACCCAAGACAAGCTAAAAAAAAAAAAAAAAACAACAACAGAGTCTTAAACACAGAGGAAATGTCTTGGAGCCACACATTAAAGCTGCATGGTAACAGGCACATGTGCAATATAACAGAACACACAGAGGAATGGTAATAAACTCTATTCTTATTCTATTCTTCAGCATTTTGGCCATCGCCATCTTGGTTTCGGCTAAATAAGACTTTCTTAGGTGATCAAAATGTTACCGTTAACTTTCATGAAGTGAAAACACACTGTGAAAGGGTTAATGTTCCAAGATGAAAACACAACAACTCCCAGACTGGACAACAACATGGTCTATTTGACTTTAAATGGGGCCATACTTTACTAAATTAACATCATGCTGTATTGAAGAAGACTTGAAACTAGCGATTGAGACCATAAGCTCATGTTTACAATGTTTACTGAGGTAATAAATCAAATGAGAAGTGGGCTCATTTTCTCATAGACTTCTATACAATCAGACTGCTTTTGGCAATCAGAGGCGTCGTCCCCTGCTGACTGTTGAATGCAAGTTTAAGGCAGCATTGGCTTCAGCGCCATGTTCAGCAGCTAGCATACAACTGCAGCTTTAGTTTTCTAATATTACATTTAAAATATTACAATCAAAATAAACAACTCTTGACCTTTACATTAACATTTACCACG
Organism: Pterois miles; assembly: GCA_947000775.1. Taxonomy (NCBI): domain Eukaryota; kingdom Metazoa; phylum Chordata; class Actinopteri; order Perciformes; family Scorpaenidae; genus Pterois; species Pterois miles. The sequence goes on from CAMQGK010000638.1 coordinate 21,246,815, forward strand.
CCATTTGTGCGCTCTTGTCTCATAGTTGCAGTATTTCCCACAGCTCTTGAAGGCAGCATAGCGCCGTGGTCCTCTCTCCATCTGCTTGTGTTGCCTCGTCTTCTATCCTGACACTGTGCCTCTGTCTGTAAGTGGGAGGGTGTTGATGCAGAATTAGTGTGTTAAGGCCACTCTTCCTCAGTGTGTTCTCATTCTGTCACCGCCTTTAGCGCTGTGTGTGTGTGTGTGTGTGTGTGTGTGTGTGTGTGTGTGTGTGTGTGTGGGGCGTGGGTAGCAGGTGGTCAGCAAAACCATACCTGTTGTTACTGTGATGGAGAATAAGAGCTTGTATAGAATGTGCCATTTATAGCGCCATGAACACAAACATAGGCCTAGATGATGAACAGGACGTGGTCTGACAACACGACAACAGCAGGCGTTATAGTATATTGCCTGTGTGTGCGCATGTGTGTGTGTGTGTCATTGTGGTAATGAATGGGAATCCACTAATTTGGGTAACACTGCTCAAGGGCTCATGAAAAACAACATTTATCACACTGAGCGAAGGACAAGTTGAATAAAGGGAAACGGCTCACAGTTCAAGCTGTCTCTCACTCCCACAATTGCGAGCGCACACACACGTGCACTCTTAAACTGTCTTGGTGTGTGTCTGCGTGCAAGGAGCCCGGCTCAGTTCATTAGTCTTGTCTTTGTTGTGTCAAGGCAGACTTAATTAGATTACAATACACATGCTTATTCAAGGCAACCAAGCAGGAAGCATATATGTCGCAATATGGTACAAACACACACACATGCAAGGATAAAACACAGACATAGACACCAAACACTGCCGATTAAGCCCTCATCACACGTTTGTCAAATGCCTACCAGAAGGGAGATTTGATGTGACAATGAAACACAGATTCACACCAATCTCCTCGGGGTCAAAAAGCCGCCGGGGATGGCGCAGACTCACAGGAGGCAGAATGAGCAACACTGAATGGCTGTAAATACATCACACTTCATGTCATACAGCTATCAGCTTGTCAGGGGGAATCTGGGTTATTGCCATGCGTGACCCCTGGCGTCAGTCATCATCTCTCCTATTTGTCTGCTGTCTTTCCTGCCACTAAAATAAATATTTAGGCTTCTGCTCCTCATCTTTTACAGTGGCATCCTGCTCAACATTCAGAAGGTTAATGGCACCGAGAGCTTGATCTTTCCCTGACCGACCACTGGAACAGCAGGCCTTAAGACGCTGTTCAAACCTCTGTGGTTTTGAGACTTAGTGATGATGTTGGAACCGAGCACATGATACTTAAACCTTAGTAACTGTACATTTGTGACAGGGCATCAAAATCAGTCCTACTGTCAGTTGGTGCTTTCAAATGGGGTCGTGTTTACCGTGTTCACAAGAAGAGTCCATGAACGCCCCCCTGATGTGGTATTCGCAATCTTGTAAGTGGAAAGTTTCTGAAACTCTGAATTGTGACGTGTTTGTTGACGTTTTCAGCAATGGCGGCCGTTATGTGATAAGTGTAAATTTCATCATGTATTGTTTTTTTTGTAATTGTATATGTTTGAGAAAATGTTGATATTCCCAACGGCCTTTTTTTCCTCTGTCCTTTTGCATTTCCTTCATTATGTTACCCACTTGCCAGCTTACTAGATCGTTAGCCTCTGTAGCCTCTCAACGCCAACAAGAACATTGATATTGCTGTTGTAGCGGTGTTCTTCATGACTTAACCATTTGAGCGGCATGCATAACGTGTATAATATGTAACTGGCTACCAGCACCTCTAAAGCAAACTGACATGTTAATGATCATTTGTTTACAAAAACTGAAGTATAAAATTTTTTTTTATTAGAATTTATAGTTTTTAATGCACCACATATTTTATATGTACGTATCTGTCAATACTGTCAATATAAATCCTTTTACGCTGTGTATATACGGTGTATTGTAATGTATACATGTACATACTGTAGGCAACATGCAGTCCACGTGTATTCATTCAGTATTTACTTATTTGCACTATATGTATTGTGTGCAAATTGGATATAGACATTGTATTTTATTTTTTATTTTATTGGTATTGTTGGTGTTTTTTGTATATTTATATCATATTTCTATCTTTTCACATACTCGTAAAATGTTAGTCCTGTCTATCCTTTACCTTTATTTGTCCAAGTTTTGTTATTCTTGTTCCTAGCTGTTTCCTGTGTCTATTTATGAGCTAACTGAGAGCAATGCAAAAAAAGTCAAATTCCTTTTATGTGTAGGCTGTTGTTTTAATTAAGCTGAATATTTTTATGTGGAATAATTCTACACTTAATGAACAGCTGCAGAGTTTGATTTTGATTATTAGGGCAGTATGTATAATTACTTACAACTATTACTATTATAGTAGCAACTCTCAAGTTAGGAGTAGGTCTGTCACAATATCTGATCTGCACTGTAACGGACAGTAACGTAATATTGTGTCCTTCACGACTTAATCACTTGAACGCAACACATGTGGCGTTCACGAGTTCAATCTGAAGGCACCAAAACATCAACTCCCTATATAAAACAGCTGGCTGCCAACTGACTAGCTGTTAACCGGTGAAGACACATAGCAAGCTAAAGACGCATATATTTCTTAGGAAGTGGTTGAGACCAACAGAGTTAAAAGGTGAGTGTTACTTTAGCCAGGTGGCTAAAAACGCCGGCATGAATGCTAACGCTAAATGCTAATATTGCTGTGTGTTAAGAGGATGTATAAGAAGGTAGCTAGCTCACTGTTTACTAGCATGTTAGTAAATATCCACACTCAATGTTAATGTATGGCATAGTTTTGGCAGTCAACAAACAGGGTTAGCATACAAATACAAATCAAGCTCAGAGGGTTGGACTCAACTAATTTAGCTAGCTAGTTAAATAATACTTTTGGTGCCTTCAGATGGAGCTCTTGATCCCCTGTTTACGAGATGGGATGTCCTGAACGCAACATGCGTTGCGTTCAAGTGGTTAAGTCACACAGAAGTCCGAGTCTACAAGCCACAGAGGCTAATGATTTAGCAAGCTAGCAAGTGGGTAACATGATCCGGGAAATGCAAAGACAGGACAGGAGAATGATGAGGTCTCTGAGAATATCAGCATTTCCTCAAACATATAAAATGACCAAGAACAACAACATTTGACTAAAATCACAATATACTGTACAATATTAACTCATGCACTGATAAATGAACTTCCATGGGCTCCACCATTTCTCACAACGTCCACAAACGCGTCAGAAAATTGACTAATTTAGCTTCAATTAAATGTTTATTTCCTTTAGTTATTGAATCGATAGTTTTTGAAAAAAAAATTATGTCAGACTAGAATTACTGACAGCAACAACAACATTTTAATTAAGGTAACCAAGCATTTGTTATTGACCTGTAAGAGTCTTCTTTCTGTATTCTACAATTTGACTTTAACACGAGAATCTTCCATTTTAGAAGTCACTCTGACAAAGCGTTAAGTTGAAAAATACTTTGGTAGCTTGAAGGTTAATGTGCAGCAGTACAAGGTGATCTGGGTATCATTATCATTGTCTCTGTCATTACATTAGTCAGTCGGATGCTGAATCTCTAAATCTCTCATCATGTCACTTTCTCCACAGTGATTGATTTCCCTGCTCTACACTCTTTCTGAAAATGGCTCTTTATTTTACTTGTCTTTCTCTTTCTTTTCTCCAGTCACTCGCACACTGAACGGACACGACTGCTTTGTGCTTTTTCACTCTTGGATTTCCGGCTGTTTGTACTGCTGTTGAGCCAAGAACTGAAGCTCCATATACTCCATAAACTCCGGGCATGAGAAACCATGAATCCTGCGTAAGTCCATTCATGTGTTTGTCCATCCCTTACATGTGATTTCACACTTATTGAATGGAACTGACAATCGGACCCTGGTCTTATTAGCCCTCAGGACTATCAGTGCAGCACGGGACTCATGGGACTGAAGATACCAAGGATAGATAGATAGATAAAAGAAAGAAAGAAAGAAAGATATTCCTTTATTAGTCCCACAGTGGGGAAATTCAGTTTTCATAGATAGATAGATAGATAGATAGATAGATACTTAATTCATCCCCAGGGGAAATTCACAAGGAGTCACATAACTTAAGACTGACGTGACAAAATAAGTTAATATTTTTTTCACACGAGACGTGAACATGAGTCTCCTGGTTGGGAGTCTTTTGCTTGCTTGACACATCCACCACCCCTCTCATCCGCCCTAAATGAACTCGCGCTATTAATACTGCTAGTACTAGTGCCCTGCTTGTCACATACTGTCGCCAAAGGGTGCCTCCGTACATTGGTTTCCGATGCCGAGAGGCGCTGCCCTGTTGTTGGCATCCGTGTTCGTCTTACTCACTAGGGATATGTTTGCTGCTTGTAAATTTTGGTGCTCTGGGACCGAAGCTCATTTTGTTTGGATAAAGTCAGCATTCTTCAGTGACCTTCAGTTCTATATACAGTAACTGACATTATTAGACATGCTGTATGCTTGGCCTTAGAATACAGACTCTCTCTGTCTGGTTTGCATGCTAAAAGGAAACAATGTGGGTTTGACACTTTGAAGTGACGTGGTCATTTTCACACTTCACAGAGCATCACATGCAGCGTGGCCAGAGGGCAGAGATGGATCCCGCCGTGGCAGAACAGGTGTCGAAAAGAAAGAGAGAAAGAGATGAAAGCTGGGAGGAGGAGAGGAATATCAGGAGTTTGGTTCGTCAAATCTTGTTTTACTCCCACCGCCGACACGCTGTCGTTCTCAAACTTTCACTCATTACCAGCTCTCTCTCGCTCTTCCCGCTCTCTTCCCCCTCATTTGAAGCACTGATCTCTCTTCCTCCCACACTCTCTCTGTCTCCTGAGCATTTTCCTTCCTGACTTTGTTTCTTCTTCCTCTTCTTCTTTCCGACCTTCCCCCTTCTGTGTGTGTTTTTCTTGCCCGTCTTTTTATCTCGTCGCCGGCTGCTCGCTGGCATTTTATTCTCTTCGCTCCCCTCCACACTCTGCTGCTCTTCTTGGTTTAGCACAGCTGTTACCAGCCTTGTCGCTCACTCACTTTTGCTCTTGCACACACGCGCTGACAAACAGATCTTCTTCTTCCTCTCTTCTGTTCTGCCAACTTCTGTTTCTCTCTTATGTAAAAGTCTTTTTTCTCTACCTTGCAAACACACACCACAGTCTTGAGTCATGTACCAGTTCTCTCCACATTAGCTAATCTCACACATCACAATTCTCACATTTGCATCCGCTCTGATAGGTACAGCACACACACTTTTACCCACTAGCTCTCCTCACCACACACATCGGTACACACCCTCTCTCCTCTTGCTCACTTTTCCTCCCTCCCAGTTCTACTTGTTCTTTCTCTCCCTCAGCTTTCTCTCTCTCTCTCATTCCTCATCTGCACCTCAGCAGGGTAACATGTTGCCTCGTCTGAGCTACAGCGCCGTGCAGTAAGCAGAGGCTGCCTGACTGACCAAACATAAAGAGCAAACAAGAAAGAGAAGGAAGGGAAGTGAAGTCTCATCTCTCGGTATCCAACCACCTTCGCTGAGAGGAAGAGGAGGAGGAGGAGGAGATCGGTTTTCACACTGTCCTGACTCAGTTTGTCACCTCAAGCAGAAGGAGCGGCAGAGGATGCAAGGGAAATCGGAGGAGCTGAAAAGTTGCCTCTCTTTCACTCAGCTGTCCAGCTTTCCCGCACAGCTGATAAAACTTTTTTAAGAGGAGCTGAGGGCGAGGAGGAAAGCTTCCTTGGTTACTTTTGTGTGCACGTGTTTTGGTCACTAAGAAAGCCATCGTTCTAGAGGCAGCTACCCATGTGGCAGGAGGCTCTGTGGACCCGCGGACGCTACCTGCTGGAGAAGAGCGATGGCGGCGAGAGTGCCGAGGGGCCTGAGAGCCTGGGGGACGGGTGCGCGGGGTTCCAGGGTGAGGTGTGCGTGGAGGACGAGAAGCCCCAGGACTGGCTGTACGAGTCCTACTACAGAATGAGCCAGCAGCATCCGCTGATCGTGTTCCTGCTGCTGATCGTCATGGGAACCTGCCTCGCACTGCTGGCGGTGTTCTTTGCTTCAGGACTGGTGAGTGAACAGTGTGGGTGTGTGTGTGTGTGTGTGTGTGTGTGTGTGTGTGCAGAGGTAAGTGTTAAGACAGGTTTTTAGAGGTGTGGGTAAATCTTTCCATCCAGAAAATAGAGGTTAGTGTACTTTGATGCAGCCAAAAAAAAAAAAAAACAAGAAATGGCATTATGGTTGGTTGTGAATTTCACAACATTTTCACAACAGTAACAAACAACATAATCTGTTACTTAGTCAGATTTGCATGTTTTGTTCTCTCTTCACCCAATATCTGCAGTGATGTGTTAGGGCCATTGTAGGTTAAAAAATAAAATAAAATTGCAGAGCCTGGGAAGGTGGGTAATGTTCTGAGAAACAACACTGAATTTACGAGAAAAAAATTCAGATATTTTCTGAGATAAAAGTTACAAATTTACAAGAAAAACAAATTGTGTTTTTTTTTTTTTGTCAAGGAACCACATTGATTCATTTTGTAAGGTTGGATCAGCTGCTGCTGAGTGCAATATATATTAATTATAGTAGTATTAATTCACGTTCATAAAATAACACAGAAAGAACATGAAAGAAAACTTGTATATGCATCTTTCGGGACCTTTGCCTCACTCAGGCCATGCATCAGAGAGGACATTGGAAACAACAATCTTTAGGATTTATCTGATAACCCATTGGCAAAATATAAGGTACAACAGGTCTAACATGTATACCGATGCCCGCATTATGTTCTTATAATAACACAGAAAGAACATGGAAAAAAAAACAAATATATGTATCTTTCAGGACCTTCACCTCACTCAGAGGCCATCCTTTCCATAAGGTGCAATGAAAGTCAGATGGCAGCTAAATTTGTGACTTAAATCTCAGAGAATATCATTTTTTCTTGTATATTTATGACTTTAATGTCATAACCCCCCCTCCCCTGGCTCTTTACTTTATTTATTTATTTATTTATTTTAACCTACAATGGCATTAATGGCCATCATAGAAATCACTTCCTGAGAGTTTTTTTTTAATGAATAGAAGAAGAACATAGTAGTTAAAACAGTGCTTTTAATTTAATTATATGTTAGCATCTGTATCGGCTGATATCAACAATCATTATTACATTCTGAATGTTTACTGTGACTAAGAGACACAAGGAGATATCAGGTTTGGGAAAATTTGAATGTTTTTGGCTAACATCATGGACCATTATTATTACTAGGCTATAGATACTGCCCCAAAAGCTTAAAGCTGCAAAAGTTATTTTCATAAAACTATCATAATATCCTACAGTACTGCATGAATCAGATAATGCACACTTTTATCTTACGCTTCTAATGGCATTTGCAAGTTTCAACCGTGCCCAAACAATAACAACCAATCAGAGCTGAGCAGCTGTCAATCACTCACAAACGCTGATCAAACTGTCAAACTAGACAGCGCTGATCAAATATGAATCAATATTCTGTTACTGTGATGTAGAGCTGACCCAAATGCTTTCAAGCTTCAACCGTCATCATGGTAATCGACCTCCAAATTAGTATTTGAATGCTTTCATTTCTTCTTGTAATAGTAATGAATATATCCCCAAATAGCCCACAAAATAAGGAATAATCCCTCACCATTATTCATCACTCATATTCACCTATATTACTAGTAGTTAATCTCAGACGGATGTCGATGTTTGTTGTGTGTAGCGGTGTGTATGTGTGTGCAGTAGAGCAGCAGCAGTACAGAAACAGGGGAGATGGAGACAGACAGACTGGAGAACACGTCAGTCTGCTGCTCCACAAAGCATAATTTAGTGTACTGAAAACAGTCGAGACAAAACCAAGCAGCAGCCACCAGCCGGAGCAAACTCTCTCATTTTACAGCTAAACAGTAACTCCAAGATGTTTCTGAAAACAAATGAGGTGAGAAATGCTCATCACAGTAACAGAATATTGAATCATATTCCATCAGCGCTGCCTAGATTGACTGGAGTTTGCTGGTTTCATGAGCAGTGATTGTCAGCTGCTGTTGAGACTCCTCAGCTCTGACAACCATCCACCTGAATATTGGTTGTTTTACTTCGGGTTGTGAATTCTTGCAAATGCCACTCTGAGCACAGGAGGCTACAGACGAACATGATTTTTCTCAGCCTCATGTACTACTGTCAGGATATAGTGACTGTTTAAAAATATATTATCTTTTTTTTTTATCATATTCGCTCAAAGTTACCAACTTTAGTTTTAAAGACAAAACTTGCTATAGTAAATTATTATTGATTCATATCACAGCCTTTGTCTGAACATTTAAACATGTAAACGAGCAGATTCAGAGAGCTTTTAAATAATGTTTCATTAATTATATTTATTCACAAATAAAAAGACAGTTTGCTAATTATGTTAAGAACATGCCAGATAAATTACAGCTCCATTGTACCTTTTTGTGTGTTTTTAATGTTTTGGAATGCTGCACCTTTTATTTACAGCCCCACAATAGATTCTGCATGGCTCCAAGCTAAATATGCCATTATCACACAGCAGACCCTCTTGTTAGGATCACTGAAGAGTGTTGGAATAAAAGAAGCGTTTTGGGTCGCACGAGACTGAATGAGACAGCGAGGCATATGTGCATGTGTGTGATTATGTGTGATAACAACAGAAGAGGCCGTGAAGCGGCACTTTAAAGTACAACGCCGGGTTTGCAGAGCGGATCAAGAGCGGGATGAGAGCTTAGCTCGCAGCTGTGTAGGTGTTGGTGCTTTTGTCAAGTGAAAAGTGTTGTTTTGAACACAAACACTCCACCACGAACACAAGCTATTGTTTCTCAAGTCCTGCTTTTGTGTTTTTATGACATAGCCGTACAAAAGGAATCCCACTCGTTGCTGTGATTGTTGTTTCAAAATGATTGTTTTGCTGCTATATGTTCAGGATGATCCGGAGACTTGTGCTTTGTCTTTGTGTGCGTCATGGGCAGTCAAAGTAGGGTCCCGGAGGTCAGGGGCTTAAAGCAGATACTAGGGGGAAGGGTTTAGGTAGGACCCTCCAAAATAAGAGAAGTAACAGATTGAATTGAATTGTCAGTATATGGGTGCTCTACAGTTGTGGTGTTGACCGATTTGACCACAGAGCGACGGCCGTGTTGACCACCGCATGTTATCCCAATATGTTTCCTGTCCATGACAGAGTTAGCATGCAGCTTTAGCCATGATGTCTATCTCTGCTTTTCCTGTCACTGTGTGAAACCCAGAGTGTTTCCATACTTAGTGTTTACCATGTTAGATTTTTAAGTGTGAGGGTGCAGGTCGTATCCATTCATACCCTCCGCTGTTTTCTACTTTTTTGTTGCGGCTCACTGCGGCCGACTGCAGTTTATTTTGGTTGACAGACAGAACAGATATGATGGCACATTACTCAGACTACAACAATAAAAGTGGTAACTTCCTTCTAAATGAAGCAAATGTATGATTGATATGTATGATTCTAGTATTAAAAAGTTAAAAAAAATAATAATAATAGATATACATAGACATACATCTGTTTTTTTCCCACTTCTAATGTGTTCACTGACATGTACACCAACAGGATGAGTTCAGTGACCATCCAGAGTTGTAGTACTCAAGATTAGTCTTGGTCCTGAGACCACTTTTTTAAGGTCTCCTCCCAGAATCGAATGCTTGTCTCTGACAAAGAGGACTAAATATTTGATCACTAAACTGTTCGTGCATTGACTGATATATTTGTTTCCATCATAACTGTGCTGGTTGCTCGTAGAAAACAAAGGAAACTTACCACACAAAATACACCTCTGCAATGCCTTATGGTTATTTAACAAGACATTTCTGATGGTGCACTGACGCATATGCACCTATACAGTATATATGACAATAAAAGAGGTGAACAAAGAGGAATCCTCATTTGTTTTCTGTGGATGTTTTTAAGGGGATGTGGATCTTTCAGGTCAATGTGATCAGTATCTGCGGTTTGCACGTTGCTCATTTTCTCGTAAGCGCATCACGTAGTGTGGGAATCACACTGGTCTTGGTCTTGAATTGGTCTCAACACCTCAAAGTCTTGGTCTTGTCTTGATACACTCTGATCTTCGTCATGATTTGGTCTCAGTTTAGGTGGTCTTGACGACAACACTGGGCCATTCTGTGTGTTTTGGAGTCTGAATAGTGAAGGGAGAAAATCAACTTTCTTTAAGCTTTTGGGAGCATTTGATGACAAGAAAGCTCCCCGCCCCCTCCACCGATGAAGAGCTTGCTCAAGGCCATCACTAAAGTCCTGTTACATTCAATTGAACTCCATAACGTGGTCATTCCCAGCAGAACATCCACCTAAATCGATTCCTTTACTTCTATATAAGACAAATCAATAGATGTTATTGACCCGGCCGGTCGATTTAATTCTCTATTCTCTTCTTCTGGGGCTGTAGACTCAGGTTTACAATCACAATCTCCCCTAATAATTTCTCATTGTCCACACTGTCAACTGAAATCATTTTATTTTTCCAATTTGTTCCTATTGAATGACAGACAGACCTGTCTGTCGTTGTGGAGTGGTTGTTCAGTGAGCCGTATGTATTTATTGCTCCTGGATGAAGAAGAATGGCAGGAATAAATAGAGGGTAGTTTTGGAGCTGGGGGCCGGGCGGCGACGGGAGGGGAGGATGTTGTTGTAAGTGTTCTGGCTTTATCAGTGAGCCAGCAGAAACTCAACCAAAGCAGCACTAATGCTCCCAAAATTACTGCCCACTTTTATCTTTCCCCACAGATCAGGGCTGGAGTGAGTGAATGTGTTGTTTTTAAGACATAGACTCCTCCACCCTGTACACTGTACTGTGTGTGTGTGTGTGTGTGTGTGTGTGTGTGTGTGTGTGTGTGTGTGTGTGTGTGTGTCTGTGTGTATGTTGGTACATGTGTACGCTTTAATGCAAGTTCATGTTTGTGTGTGTTGTTTGGGTGTGTTTCTTAGGAAGTCTCTCATTTCCTTTGTAGGCTTATCTGCTTTTTTTTTTTGAGAAAATCATTTTTATTTTATTGTTGCCTTGAATTTGTATTGCTTGGTGTGTGTTTAAGTATGCATGTGTGTATGTATAAGCATGACCAAGAGGGTGTGTGTCTGTCCAGAAACAGTGGCAGTATGTTAGCCTAATGAACACCATTTGACAGTAAAACAGAGATCAATATTATACCTGCTAATGGAACATGGAAATTTATGAACTGCACACAACAAACACATCTTTTATGGAGTGCAATATTCATTTCAGATTTTTCCAGTTTATGATCATTTGCAATACTTTTTTTATATTAGATTAATAATATTATTCTGTAAACACACATTTTGTTCCATCTCCATGACAGATTGGTAGATGCAGGGCCTTTTTTGTAATGATGGATCCCCATTCTATAACTTAACTGCAAGAAGGTCAATGAATGAGGTGCAATAGATGCTGACGGAGGTGTGGTCAGAGCTGCATCGCCAAAAAGCAGATACAGGACTTCATACAAACAAGACAAAACCAAGTACAAGGCTGGACCGTGTGTGGTCAGTCTGTGAATCTGAGGCTAAATTGTTACGCAGTAGTCAGTGGTGATGTCTGTCAAGTTAAATCCAGCGGTACATGTCCAACAGGTCCAGCGAGGACACTAGGGGACGTTCCACTCATCTAGTGGTTCAAATGGTGATGTATTTCATTGTGGAATTCACCTGATTGGTCCCTCATTTTGTGCTTGCTGTTTCAAACAGGAGACGACATGGTGGTTTTATACAAACACACTGCAAAGTCTACAGCCGACAAGCACATGAAATAAAGCAGCATTTGCCGAACATTTTCACACCACTCTGGCTCACAACTTAGCTTCATTCCAGATGACCATGTCGTTGTGAAAATATCTGTGTATTGGAATGATCAGATAAGATGAAGATGTATAGCCTAATATCACACATCACAAATTTGCCTCAGGGAGCTTTACAATCTGTACAGGATACAACATCCTCTGTCCTTTACAGAATGACCCTCTCATCAGATGCGGAAAATCCCAAAAAACCCTTTTAACGGAAAAAAAATATCCAACCATCAACTGCTTGCTTTGTATTATCTAGTGCTAATTGGACCTTAAAGCCTTCACGCTAACATTCAGATTTCCATGAACTTTGTGAATGCATAGAACACCCTCATCCTGAGTTTCACATATCTATTTCCCCTCTGCCTTCTGTGTTACTTATTGTGTGGCTACTGTGAATTTTTGCTTATGTGTTTCAATCTGGTTTGATCCACTCAGTAGGGCCAGCGTCCCACAGCTATGCCCTCTGGCGTAGATTATGACCATTTCTTCACACTGTACTGATGAAGTCCTCCTGTGGTAGCGCTGTGATGAATGGATGTAAGGTCACAAGTAACAACACCCTATCCAGGGCTCAACACTAACTTTTCAGGCATCAGCTTTTGGTTGCCAAAACTTAAAACATGGTTGCCATTTTTTAGTCATCTTGTATTTTGAGTAATTAAAGATAGTGTATAGGATTTGGTGGCATCTAGTAGTGTGGTTGCAGGTTGCAACCAACTGAGTACCCTTCCGCTCACTCCTCCCTTTCCAAGACTGAGACTCACTCAGAGGACATCTTTACCATAATAACACAACTTTAGGAGCAATGGCAGTTAGTTAACATATCCACCCTCAATTCATGGTATGTAAGGTACCAGCAGTGCAGCTGCAGCGACCTCTCGGAATTTTCATTTCATGACAAAACATCCTCTGTAAAAGTCATCAGGACTCCAGATAAGCTCCCTATTATGGTTCAAATAGTTTTAATAATTTCTATCATAATCTTTTGGGTCAAATGTGTGTTAACTTTCGTCTACACTGTAAATGGAGCCCTCACTGCTGAGAGCAGATTGATGACAAATGCCACAAGTGCTGCTTCGTGGTGCTGTATGAATATTGAACAGGCACCAATGAATGCAAGGTGCATATACTATCAGGATTTTACCACAAGCTTCCCCACCACTCCCACCGCTCCCTTTCTCCCTATCTCGCATAATGTATTTGGTGTGTTTGTGTCCTTTCACTGCTGAATAATTAGATTACTGCATTTCTCTTTATGCTGCTGCTCTTACTGGCTGCTATTTCTCCCTGTTCCCCCTTTTTCATCCCAGTATAATAGCTGGATAAGCCAGACTAGGCTAAAAAGGGAAATAATTGTTCTGGATCACAATGCAGTATATTATGGCAGGCAGACACAATCCCCCCCCCCCCTCTATGTCATGTCGAGGGAAGTGGCTTTAAATGGTTTCAAAAGGGTTTTAACAGGATCAAATGGCCTACAATCAGAAATGTGCAAAGTGCAGATGCTTCTTTTTTCTTGCCACAAATAAGTGAAATGTTGAGAGAGCAGCTTCTTCCCTCTCTAACCTGCAGCTGCTTGGTTATGTGTGAGCATACAGTTTGTGCAAAATGTGGTTTGATTTCGAAGGATGGGTCTTTTTCACCGACGTCCACTCAGGTACCCCTCTAGTGTTTGCAGTCTTGCACACATCCTCATTGGGATTCAATCTGCGCTGCAGACTGACTGTATAGCTGGTGTTGCGTCAGCAGCAGTCAGATCCCGTGGGATCCCCTCACTAGACCCTGACTCATACTACCTCTGCTACATCGTGCTGTTACACTAATAAACAGCAAAATGCTCTCTTCCTGCTTTTGCTCGCTGGCCAAATAGCTTCTGCTCTTCTCAACAAGCAGCTCGGGTCAATAAACTGTCAAATCAGCCACAAATTCAAGGTTGAATCTGTGACATCTTTTCATTCTGTTACATAAAGCTGCTCCAGTGAATTGCATGTTAAGTGAATCAAAACACATTTTTATGCCCACACTGCTGTTCATTTTACTGTAAAATTGGTGACATCTAATCTCACAGTGGCTTGCTAATTTAACATTTATAGCCGCTGGACCTGTCAGTATAATCACAGACTTTGGAATAACTTAAAATGGTTTTACGTGGGTGTCGGGTAGGATCAAGTCCGTGAAAGTGTGCTTTCAGTCCTCTCTTTGAGCAAATTATGGCGAGCTTGCTGCTGTTCCATAATTTACACAGCCTGAAGAGGGCAAAAGGACATAGAGAGTACTTTATTCTTACCCTGACCACATTTGCTTTTGCATAGTAAAGTATTTTTCAGTCAAAATCAGAAGAGGTACTTTCACCACAGAGTGTACAATTATGTTGTTTTGTTGACATGCAGAGGTTAGGGACAGGTCAAAAGGATGAAAGTGCTTGTGAGGATGAAGACATTAAGGGGAGCTGAACCCAACCAGTCGAGGCAGATGGCCGCCCACCCAGAGCCTGGTTCTACTCGAGGTTTATGCCTGTTAAAAATGAGTTTTTCCTCACCATTATCGCCAAGTGTTCACTTGAATTGATGAGTGTCTGTAAATAATATTATAAAGAGTATGGTCTCGACATGCTCTGTATGAAAAGCACCCAGAGATAACTTCTGTTATGATTTGGCACTATATAAATACAGTTAAATAGAAAGGTGCTGCAGTCTTCTCTTGTCAACACTAATAATGTATCTCACCTGAATTTTATCAGATAACTGCACAAACTTTGTTTCATAATTTTGCAGCACTATTTCATTAACGCCCAAACCATAAACCCTACCACGACAGTTTGGTGAGAATATTCAACACATTCTCATCAGGGTTCATTTCATTAATACTTCATAATATGTTCGTCAACAACCTTTTTTTCCATGACTAAGAGGAGACGGTACCGGGCTGCACTGACACAAATGGCAACGATATTAAACATGCAGTATCATTAACAACGGGACTAAAATGTAGTTTCAAAACATAAAAACTTTACCAAATTCTCTCTTTATTTTTGTCACCTTCTGCCTTTTCTCCTCGTCTCAGACCTCAACCCTGACATTTGTGCTACTGAAATGCATAAAGTTGGCAGTTTGCAGGTTGGGTCAGGCTATTTTTACATGTTGGGTGGGTGGAGTGGGGGCTGCACGGTAATGCAGGGGTTAGCACTGTCACCTCACAGCAAAAGGGTCGTAGGTTCAAATCTGGCTTGGGGCTCTTTAAAATTGTGGAGTTTATATGTAAGCGTGGGATTTCTCTGGGTTCTCCGGCTGCCTCCCACAGTCCAAAGACCATGCAGGTTAACTTTTGACTCTAAACTGCTCGTAGTGGCAATGTGAGTGTGAATGTTTGTCTGTCTCTGTGTGCCCTGCGATGGACTGGCAACCTGTCCAGGGTGTACTCCACCTTTGCCCGATGTCAGCTGGGATCAGTTCCAGCCCCCCTGTGACCCTTAATAGGATAAGCATTTGCAGATGGATGGATGGACGGACGGATGGATGGATGCATGAATTGGCGTATTGGCTCTCATAATGGACCAGTGTCTGTGACTGAACCGTGCATTATTATTGAGCTCAGCCAGGAGGACTGAATCTAACTCCAAAGCTGTTCTCTTAATAATTCAGCCTGTGTTTTTAATTTGATTATAAGATAAAAGTTCATGTGAAATCAGTTTGACTAAAATGACAGAAATGTTCAGTATGCTCTGATGACTAAACAGGACAAAGATTAAATTAAAAAATATCTGAAAAACTTAAGAAAGAAAACATTTTTAATAAAAATCAAATGACTTTTCTTTGACTAAAACTGGAACTGAAAACATTTTGAGTTGTCGTCGTCGCCAAAATGAACACTGGTTCTCATCCAGACTCATCATATACTGCTGCTTTGTCACTCCCCTTGGCGTCACTTTAGGTTTGGGCAACAAAACCACTTAGGCAGGGGCAGGAAAGATCAACATGGTTAGGCTTAAAACTACGACATTTGTAAAGTAAAAATGAAACTGAACGTCACGAACAAGGGGCACAAACGATAGCTAGTTATAACGTGTAAGTGAAATTTAACACACAGGACATGAGCAGCGGCCTCCTGGATGAACGCTTTGTGTTGTTGGACCATCCACTACCCCTCATACCCACCCAGTGTGTCCCTTTTCACTTCTCTGAGCGTTTACTGTTGCCCCCAATGGGTTTACAGTGTAGTTAATGGAAAGCCCAGTGCGTGTTATACTGGTGCTAAAGTGTGCCTTGTGAGGTGGTATCACACACCAAGAGCTGTGACAAAGTGTTTGCATGATAGTGACTGATAGAGGAAATACGCTCTAAAAAGTTTTAAGGAGTAATTTCATCAGATTTATCTTCCTTTGACAGCTATGTGTGATCATTCGCACTTGATTTTTGGAAGTTACAAGAATAAATATCTTCACAAGGCAGAGTAAAGCAGATAATAGCATCATGATATAAGAACGAAGCTGAACTGCCTTGTAAGGATAAAACCTCCTTTCTTTAACACAACTGAGCTGTTAGGATGGACATTTTTTTTTGTATATCCTCCTCAACTGTAAACATGACAAAGTGAGACTAAAGAAGAGGCTGTAGAGGATGAGGAGGTGGGTGAGAAAGGTCTGGTCGGAGTCAAAGAGAGCGAGATAGTGTGTGTATATGTGTGTTGACAGCCTCTAAATGCTGACTTTGACAGTGTGAGCGCAGAAGTGATGCTGTAGCACATTCTCTGGGCTCAGACTGTCTGTCTGCCCAACTGTGTGCCGTCTGTTCATCAGTTTGTGTGTATGTGTGTGTCACGTTGTACTTCTATCCTTATGACGACCGAATGTCCTCACTGGGACACAAAAATAGAGTGAATTCTACTTCCGTATGCACATTTTTTGTGTTATTTTGACCTTGTTTGTTGGGTTTAAAAGTGCTCGATATGGTATCCAGAGCATTAATATAGCAGCAAACCACTATTTGCTATGTAAAGGTATAGCGGAGTAATGTCTACCTGAGCAGCGAATGAAGTCGTCTGAATGTTTGTTGCAGAAAATTGCACCCACCCTCTGGTTCCCACTCAGGTAAACACTGTCAGCACTGTTGCTGTTGTTTTCATCGCTACCACCGTTAGCTACCAGCATGTAGAGGCAATAGAAATGCTCCCAATCTTGCATTTAGCACCTTTATAGGGATAGTCCAGGTGATTTGAAGTGGGGTAATATGAGGTCTTGGTAGTTGTATTATTTACAGCATGGAGAAGCGGACAGGAGTACTGCCACGGATGGCAGAAAAACAAATTTTAGCCACTTAAAAGAAAGGCTTAGCTAAAAAAAATCAATATCTGTTTAAGTGTACGCTATATTTAGAATATTTTCACCGTTTTATCTTGCTGTCAGACAGCCTTTCCCTCTCCTTTCTGATGGGAAACTGAACTGATAGATAGATATGTTTCACACTATCTGAAAATATTCTTATTATAACATACACTTAAACAAATATCTTGTTTTTTGGGTGAGCCTTTCTTTTAGGTGGCTAAAATAAGTTTTTCTGCCGTCCCCGGCCATGGTACTGATTGCTTTGTTCAGGTATACTCCTGTCTGTTTCTCGATGCTGAGGGCATCCTGACTGTCATCTACTGTAAGTAATATACATACTATTGATAAATACCTCATAGATCCACACTTCAAAACACCCGAACTATCCCTTTTAGGTAACAGGAGTTTTGGGTTAACCTGATCCGTAATAAATACGGTCCTCCATGCCTACACCGTTTTTATTGTTTTAATGCAAATTTTAGTGTATACGTGTATGTGTGTGAGTGAGCTACTGAAAATGCAAACAGGAAAGTACTGCAAATCAGTGTGTTGCCAGATTTTGTTCAACTCGTCCAAGTATGAAAATAATTCTCTCTCTCTCTCTCTCTTTCTCACCAGAATACAGAGGATCACTTAACATTTTTGATCACGGTTCCCGCTGCTCTCTTCCTCTTCCTGTCCATCTTCATCCTTGTCTGCATTGAGTCGGTCTTCAAGCGGATGCTCCGCCTCTTCTCGCTCCTTATATGGGCCTGTCTGGTCACCATGGGTTACCTCTTCATGTTCTCAGGAGGGATACTCAGCCCCTGGGACCAGGTAGATCTATGTGTTTTATGTGTGTGTGTGTTGAACATATAGATGTTGTTAGTATAATGAGAACGAGAAGGAAAAGAATGTGTTGTCTCAAACAGGGCGTTTTTAATGGATCCTGTAAATCCACAAAA